>CM031234.1:521211898-521862518 GCA_018340775.1 Taxus wallichiana var. yunnanensis
TTTGAAATCATGAGAAGGAAGGTCATTTTAAAAACAACTTGAACTCAGGAACAATTATTCCCTCGTTGACATATTTATAAAGACAAGATGGAGGTATTAATATCATTTACAGAGACACGAAATTGTATGAAAAATAAATCATTAGGGAATAATGAGTTGTGCCATAATAGGGGAGAAACGTGATTAAACTAGCACTTTCATTAATGATGATGAGTTATGAATATTTCCTTTCTAAATACGCTATTATGCAAAAACAAGTAATATATATATATATATATATTGAATATAAAATTATATAAAAAGTGAGTCATATATTAAATATGCAAGTTTAATTTTCAAAATTCAGAATAATATTATAGCTATTTTTAAAAAAATGTGAACGACCATCAAATTTAAACCTTCATAATTTTCAAATGATCTCAACAAGTTACTTACCGTGTGAATATTTTTTCAAAACAAATTAATATAGTAATACGTTTTTGGAAATTAAAAACTCTTAAGTGTTTTTATAAATGTATGATTTACCATAAACATATTATTTTTATTTTATTTTAATGTTAGGTTCTCGCGGGCAGCTTATATTCATTTTTAAAATCGAAATTATACTTATAAAACAAATTTGGCTAGTTGAATATGCCTCCACAAGGATTCCCTAGAGTCAAAAGAGACCTAGTTATCGATACTTCTTTGACGATTGTGAATCCTCATATTTTGAACTCCAACTCATTGTCATCTCAAATAGTCAATGTCTTTGCTTAATATGAAGTTTTATTATTTCATATCATTGTCTGCTACTTTTCTGTTAGGTGTTTATTTTGTTTAATTTGATGGGAAGTAACTTGTATTGACCAATTCTTAATAGTTTTCTCTTTATGAAACATATTGAGATAAAATATTATTCTTTCATTACCTTTGTTTAAGTACCATATTTAACGCCACTAATGTTTCTTAATAAAAATGTTTATATTCACTTTGAAAAGTGAACCATAGATTTTGGATAATCTCAGACATGGGGGATTTGGTGGAAAAACACTTTATAACTCTGTCACAAAACTAGAGTCAGCTCTTCTAGGGTTTCCCCTTCCTAATTGTCATACCACGGCCTTTTGGGCTCTGCCGAAATTTATTTCTATAGTCTCTCCTAGGGTTTCTTGCTCTCTGGGCGTTGCCTATATAATGACCTCGGCATATTCAAACCCAGTTGTTTCAACTGTGGCAGGAGATAGTGGAGCGAGTAATGGAACCACCAGCGAAGTGACCCAGGAAGTTCATCCCGAAGGTTTTTCACGAGGTAATATTTCTCCTCCTGATGTGGTTCTACCCATTCCTAAATTTAATGTTGTTTTTCAATGCTTAGAATAGTTTTTCCTCATTGGGTATTTTATGGGTCGAATCCCCTCTGAAAGCATGCTCAAATACTGGGCTAACATAGTTTGGACACCTCATGGGGTCTACCTGGATAGCATTCAAAACATGTCCAAGGATTTATTTCTTTTTCATTTCTCTGACCCTGATAATGCACCCAATATTCTAGCTAAGAAAGCCACTTGGTATGTCTGTAACTCATTGCTCGTGTTAACACCCTAACACAAGGACTTTGTGGTATCTGAATATACCACCATTAAAGTGCCTGTATGGATTGAATTTCTTGGTTTTCCTCAGCTATGTGTACATTTTATGCCACAAGTTACTAGTTTGCTTAGGCAGGTAGTCTTCTTAGAAGATGATAAGTTTTACCATGCTCGTCCTTAGAAGCGAGTATGCATTGAGATTTATCTCTCGTAGGATCTCAAAGAATTTGTGGATATTCAAATGGGAAATAAATTCTATTCCCAATGAGTCATGTATATCAATCTACCGAACACTTTCTTCCGTTATCAAGCATCTTATCACAAGATCAAGGATTATCCACTTTATGTACCCCGTAGCTGCCATGTGGCCAAAATAACTCCCGAGCCAGTCAAACCCCAACATGAGGAAGGTTCACGAGTTATCGGGGCCAGCCAAAAAAGAAAAAAGCCCAGCAATCCAAAGACTCGGCTCCCATGGCCATTGGGAACCAGTTGTTAAGAAATAATCTCTCAACATCTCAGCTAAGGAACCTACAAATGTTGTTAAAGAACCAAATGTTGTTGCTATCTTGGCTACCCCATTGCCAAAGTATTCAACACACCCCTCATGGCATCGGTTCTCATGGACTAGAAAAATTCTATTTTTCATGTCCTCATCCCACATTCAGTTCCACTTCTACTGCCAAGTAACTCACAAGGGCCTTCCAAATGACCCCGAATTCCTTCTTGCATCTCTCGGGACCATAGCCCAGCATGCACCGTGGATTCCACTGAAGCGGAATACAACATTGAGTAAGTTGATCTGGAAGATTTTTTGCAGCACAATATTGCTCGTTTCTTTCACAATCAATATGATGCCCTTGATGTCTTGAAGGATGGGGATATGGCTCTTGACCAACGTTTCCCATGAATTATTTATCTTGGAGTGTTAGGGGTCTTACAGACTCCTGTCGTAAATATGTGGTGAATGAAACTCAACAACGATGTGTAAATATGTGGATTTGATACTTCTCTTTTGTCTCTTATAGGAAAATTATTCATCTTGGCATATTTGGAGCATTTTATGCAGTTCAAAAAAATTAGTGCGACAGCTGGCAAAGGTTATGATTATCTTACGACCCTGCAAAAACCAACTTTTGAGATTTTCTGTAGACCAGGGTGCCCAGATTGTAGACCAAAGCGTATGTGGGCACCCCAGTCCTATTCCAGGCACCCCAGTCCACTTAGATCTTCCAGATGTAGCCTTTTCAGGACGTTTGTGTAGTCATTCCTACTCCCGGATTTTCCAATGAGACCAGTGACACTCTGTGACAACCATCTATTATCAGCTAAGTCATTTACCTTCCTCTTTCACACATTAGGATTTTAGTATTTCATTTCATACATTATTCTAGATCATTTACATCTTTATTTACTCCATTTACCTAGTTATTTACAACGTTTATTGTTCTCCTAGATTAGATTAACTAGTTCTTAGCCAACTTAGATATTAGTTAATTTATGTTAATCATTTTGATGACCCCAATGTCTTCTTCATTAAAACTTCTCTCATTTTATGCCCGTCACCCATAGTGGTCATTTTAGATCTCTTCAATATTGCGAGCTCCCTTTATCTACTCATCGCACCCCTAAGCCCATGGTCGACACCACCACATCTATGGCTGAAAACCCTTTAGATGACTCTAACTAGTTTCCACTCCATGAGATAGAAGCATTCTAGATAGTGAAAATTCCTATGATGAAGACACCAATGTTAACCAAGACCAATTAAATGCTATTACTAACTTCTACCAAGCATTGTGTGAGAACCCTATGCATCTTCCTCATGTTTTGCATGCTTTAATTGTTGCTAAGCGCGTTTGTGATGTTTCTCCTACTGTGGTTACTTCTGCCACTCATATGGCCTCTACTCCACCTACAAATGTTTCATGCGCTCCCATGGTATCCAATTCTCCTACTTGTGTTTCTACATCCATGATCTCTACCCCACCCACATATGTTGTTGCCCCTATTAATACAACCACTATTCATACTATTCACCATGGTGCCTCTTATTAGCATCTCAGCACCTCTTCGAATTCACCAAATTTGACATTATTATATCAAGATTTACAAACAAAAATTTACCAACTTTAGTTAGCTACCTCACGTGTCAAACCATTGCTAGACTCTACAATTTTGTTACATACTCCTTTTCCCCTGTATATCGGCGTATCCTCTAGCACTCAATTTTGTATCACCTAAGTTACCTATCTTTAAAGTTCATGAAGACCCCAAGAGCATCTTCAAGAATTTCATGTAGCATGTTTAGACTATGCAGATGATCACATTATCCTAGTTAAATTTTTTCCACGTAGTTTACAAGACTACACCATGTGTTGGTTCTATGACCTACCTGTGCATTCGGTAGTTTCTTTCAGGCACTTGGCTGATGCCTTTCTCACTCACTTCTCTATCAACATTGACTCAAAGATATCCTATGCCCAACTGGCACAAATCAAGCAAGCATCTAATGAACATTTCTTCGATTATGTCTTGTGATACAAGTATAACTTAGCTAAGATGTCTAATGTACTTGTGGATTCAGAACTTTAGGATTTATTTATTCAAAGATTACTACCATCTCTAAAAGAGAGTTTTATCTTTGAGACATCTCCTTTGTCTTACCAACTTTTCCAAACTCTCAAACTTCATGAAACAAAACTCTTAACCATAGGAAAACTCATATATCAAGAGTCCCCAATGTTGTTGTCCACTCGCTTCCAAGGTAGGCCAACAGTTAATTCTTCTACAACCAAATCAATGGATACAAAAATATTGTAAACACAATCTCTACTCCAAAGGAACTTCGACCACAACAATATAAATGTACCTTTACTAATTTTAGCACACCTCTGAGTGTTTTGATACCACAACTTGTCGATAGTAACCTTACTACATTACCATTCCCTCTACAAATTAATCCACCTTGGCCAGAAGGACACAACTTTGATGAAAAATATTATTGTGATTATCATCAATGCATAGGACATCCCACTGATCGGTGCTTTCGACTACAACACCTCATCCAAGATTTGTTTGACAATTGTCAAATTGAACTTCCAGAATCTAAGACAACTCCACCTACAAATGAAAATCATAAACTAAAGATCTTTAAAAATCCATTACCAAAACAAAACACACAAGTAACAGAGTCAACTGCCAATCATATTTCACACACCATCTCTCCCACTAATGCTGGATATTTAGATTTCTTAGTTGTTAATACTGAATTTTCACCACCAGTCATTTCCTTTTCCAATATTGATTATCATGCCAAGTTCACATTCAACCATTCACACATCCATGCATCTATTTGATCCACCCTCATCAAAAACACTAAGGTTGACCCATCATGGCCCATTAGCACGTGCTCTATGTCACTCCTTAAGGCCATTCATTACCCTCTATCTCAAGTTGATTACCCTTTTGTAAAACCTTTTGGCATTGTTAAACTCCATGTTATAGTTGGCCCTCTTACTATACTTGTACCTTATTGTCAACATGGTTGACAGTTGCGACATGCTCTTAGGTCTCAATTTCATTCATTTCTTACAATCTATCATTTCCATGATCATTTTCATCTCAAGTTTATCCATAACAACCAAGTCATTTCTATTGATGGTATCCCCCCATCCACTTCATGGTCACCATCTCCTTGCACAGTACTTAGCGCATCCCATACTTCATCTACTGCACCACTATCGAAGCTTCTCAACGCACAATCTACCCCTAGTTCACCTACTTGCATATCCTCTATACAACCACATCACTCCATTAGCCTAAACATAAGTATAGGCCTATTCCTCACATAGTTACTACATCACAATGTAGTTCACCACCTTGATTTAATACATGTGGACCTTCTTCACCTTCACATTCCACAACACACAGATCCCTATCACCGACACATTTTATGGTGCCATGACCTTCTTCATATATTCATCCCTCACATGCACATAGGCTTCATTCCCCACTACAACGTTTGTCTACTATACCTCCCTTATTAGAACATGATCATACGCTTTCACCGCCCACACCAGATGAAGGAAATTCATCCTTCACTATCATTGGATAGTCATTCATATGTACTCGGGGGCACGAAACTCCACCTTCCCCCCTCCTTATTTAGTCTTACCATAGTCACACTTATTCTCCTTTACATTCTTATACATTCATACTCACCATTTATTCTAGCATCACTACCCGATGACACACTCTTGTGCTTCAGTTCACACTTGACTATTGAGGGATTACTTCTACACTAAACCCCACATACTGCATATTAGGCATTACACATTGAATTTTTCACATATCAAGTGTCAAACCTTTTTACATTTACACATTCCTACATCACACATTTCTACTCTTTTTTCAATAATTCTATCATCTACGCATTTATGATCATATGTTATTCATCTTACACATTACATACATATCAAATCATACACCATCTGTTCTACACCTATTCTACATTCTACATTATACTACATATACATATTTTCTATTCTACGTGTTACATGTGTCATTAGGCTATTTCACATTGCGCATTTATACATCACCTATATTCTATATACTACACTAGGTTACATTACATATGAGTCTAGCATTACATTTCATCACTACATCCTACATTACTAGTCTATCTACGCCTATTACATTGCATTTTACATATTACATATTACACATCCTACACATTTAGCATCACATTCAACATACCATGCATTTACACACCATATCCATCACCTAGTCATCTATACTACATAAATTTCATAGGTTTGGTAGGTGGTTTGAAACCCTTCTTTTCTGTCGCATCATATTTTTTACTTTGTGCTGCAGGTATCATTGTTAATCCAAGATGAAAGAAAAACCTGCAAGATACCAAAAGAAGTATAAAAACCAAAAAAAGAAGAACACAAATGAATGTCATATTGACCTCAGCTGCCATAATAGTGGGCTTACTAATTGAGCGATGCACTACATTCTAGACCCAAATGTAGTTCTAGTGTGTGTGTGTGTGAATCATGAGCCCTAGGTGCTTTTTTTCAATCGCACTTTGTGAAGTAGCGAGCAATAACTAGATGTAAAAATGTAGTAGAATGGTGGATGGAATAGAATAGAATCCCTTCCTATGCTTGTGTGATGCAAATTAACCAGCCTTGTCCTTTATGATGGAGCTAAATGTATGAAATGATCTCAAAATGTCTTAGATGAATGTAACCCTAGGTGGATGATAGTAGTGACTAGTGCTTGATCCCTCATTATGGTCTCATAACTTTATATTTATAGGGTTCTCTTGATATAATTTCGTAATTAACCCCGAAATGGCCGACCACCAAAAATATAAGCTAAAACGGTTAGAAAGTGCCCAAAAGGTGGTGGGAAAGTTCAAAAAGGATTGAGGCACCCCTGGTGGGACCAAGGTGCCCATGGGCACCCCAATCAAAGCTAAAATAATGCAAAACGACAAAAGATGATTTGGCATGTGGATGCAAGAGGTTGGGAATGATGAAATAAAATAAAGTAAGATTGCCAAAAGATGAGGGTTAATTAGTACTTTCTTCATTCAAAATCCTTCAAAATAGTAGTATGATACCGAGACTAAATAGTGTCTAAAGTGCACGATTTTGTGCCTACAGTAATAGGTACTGCACCAAACATCCATATTGCATGCATCGATATTATTAAAATATGTGATCACAACTAGAAAGGAAAGTGAACACACATGTGTATATGGAAAAGATAATGACATATAAAGTATCTGACTAGCATGTGTAAAAAGTGTATATGTAAGCATAAGAAAGCATGATTAAATGCGACCAAGATATACAATATATTATGGATGAGATGGGATGAAATAAAAGTGAATGATATTATCCACATGCCCCCTGAGTGAGTGTGAATGAATATGCATGTGATGAGGTTCATTTATACATGTCCCCTCAGTAGTCGAGAATGAACCATAGAACAGGAGTGTGTCATCAAGAAATGGTTTAAATAATGCGCTAGCAAGATGTGATCGTGAAAAAGTATAATGTAAAGAGTGCGTGAGTGAGTAAGTGTGGTGTGGTTAATTTTACATTGATACCCTCAGCTCAGTCAAGTATGAACTGAGAGACTAGAGTGCGGCATAGGGTAATGAACACATCGTGTAAGAGTAGATGAAAGAAAGATATATCATGAGTATATAGAGTGAATAAAGTGCATAATATGTGATAAAGGTTGCGAGAGAATATTTCATGTGTGCAAGAAGTGTGTAGTTTGTATAATGTACAATGTGTGAGGTTCATGTGTGTAGTATGCTCTCAACAGTCAAATGTGAACCAAAGCACGAGAGTGCATCATTGGGGAATTAAGATACAAATGTATCAAGATGTGTATGATGAATGTGGAAGACTAGATGTGACATGTGTAAGATGTAAGATAGTTGATAATGTTAGAAGGTGGGGATTGATGATTCCCCCAAGTGTATGATGAATATGTTATCCGATTATAGTGAAAGATGAGGGTCCTCCACCTAATGCTTGTGGGCATGAAGGCGTGTGATCATGATCTAAGAGTGGCAGTATATGCGATAGACGTTATGTAGGAAAATCAATCATATATGCATGCGACCAATGAGGATAATGTGGAGGTGATGATGAAGTGAACCTATGTGTAGCTGAACGAGGCAATTATGTATGCTGATGTGAAGGACCTATGCGAGTAGTGGACCTAGACTGATGTGATAGACTAGCAAACCAATGAGACTAGGTAGGATATGTGCAAATAGGTGATCTAGGAGCAGATTGTGCTTTCGATTTGATAGGTCATGGGGACCTATATGCTCTAGCAAGTGCGATGGTAACATCAAGAGGAGGTTTCGGCCATGGTGTAGATGGAGGAACACCATTGATAGTGATAACTTGCTTATTATGGATGAATTTTAGACACAAATGGCTCATGGAAATGATAGCCTAAGTTGTGCGGAGCTAGGGATACCTAAGAGCATGTCACACCCTTTAACTGATGGTACCATGAGAAAGGGAAAAAACATGGTAAGGCAACTAATAGTGAATGGAATCTTAACAACACCATATGATTTAGGAATCAGATATGAGATTTGTGAGAGTGGATAACCGATAGTGACAAGAAGTGTAATAGAACATGCACTTACGTGAAATGATGGACCAATGATAGTGTTATTGATAGAAGTGGATCCAATAAAATTAGTAATGTGTAAGTGATCAAAATTGAATGTAGCATGATAATCATGATCGGAGAAACTAATGATTGGTGGGTATGTCTCAACATGAGAAACTAGAAAATAGAGAGCCCCGATACAAGAGGAGGCACTACGCGATACGTATGAATTTTTGAAGAGTCAGCCACTTGTTTTCATGCTTTGGAAGAGGATTCTTGAAATGTTTGAGCTTATGATTTTATTGATAGGGTGCAGAGGCCATAGGCTCTGGAAGCTTAAGTGCATTATTGCCGATAACATCTTGAATAAGATTACAAAGTGTAAAACATCGATCTGTAGAATTTCCGACACATTGATGATAGTCACATCTAATATTTTTGTTGTAATTACAACCTTTAGGGTGAGATGGATCCAAATTGAGTGGAGGAGGAAGCGTAATAATATTTATCTCGATAAGTTGGGGCATGAAAGATGCGAAGTGATAGTCAATTTTGTATATGTATGCTTCATAAGTTTCCATTGAAGGTCTTTAGTATTAGAAACAAAATTGATAGTTGTTTTAGCTTCAAAGTCTCATAGTTGGCTTAAAAGTGGATTTACTTTGAAAGTGTGTAGAAGATGAAGCATGTACCTAATATTTAAGATTGCCTATAGATAAGAGTTTTGTTTTACATAGCTTAAGAGTGTGACACAAATGATTGAATGATGGAGAAGTTTCAAAGATAACACTCTCCTAAAGAGGTAGTAATAGACTTTGTACAAATATATCTTGAAGTTCATATTTCATAAGCACATTGGATATCTTAGCTTAGTTGTTTTTATATCACAAGACATAATCACTAGATATTCGTTAGATCCTCATTTAAGCTAAGCAAGTTGAGCATATGAGATCTTAGAGATGATATTGATAGAGAAATGAGTGATAAAAACATTAGCTAGATGCATAAAATATGTTACCGAGTGGACATGTAGGTCATAGAACCAACACATCACATAATCATGAAGACTGTGAGGAAATATCTTAGCTAGAAGAATATGATCATCCATAAAATATAGACATGCCACATGAAATGCTCGAAGATGCTCTTATGGGTCACCATGCCCATTAAAAATGGGAAGCTTTGGGGTGACAAAATTAGGAGGAAGAGGGTAAGTTGAAATGGTGGGTGCGAATGGAGTATTGAGTAATAAAGTGGAATCCACAAATGGAGACACACGAGAAGTATCCTGTAGTAATTTTTGGATTTGAACTTGAAGATCTTGATAAAGAGAGGATAAGTTTGGAGTGCCAATGGAAGATACTTGCCACATGTGAGAAAAAAGAGGTGGACTAAAATGGTTGGTGGGAGTAGGAACAAAAATTGGAATGGTGGAAATAGGAATAAGAGTTAAAGCAGGCGGTTGAGTAGCAATGGACATGGAAGAAAGAAAGGATGTAGCAACATTAAGCTTTGCAAGGTTGGTAGCCTCCTCACGAGAAGTGAATGAAATAAAGTCTAGTTCTTGAGGATGCTCAGTGAGATGATCATTAAGTTGTTTATGGTGGGCCTCAGTAAATTCTCCATAAGATTGAACCATAGTGAGAAGATGAGAAAATCCCTAGAAAGAAGGTGGATTGAGCGACGGGTTCAAAAAAATGATTAAGAAAAATTATCAATAAATGAATAAATATATGCCTAATCTAAGTATGTAATATCTCTAATAAATATATGTGCAATAAGAATAAGTTTGACCCAAGAAAATGAGAAATTAAGATTTAAAATCCTTTGTGCAAATGAGGAGATAAAATGAATTAGTTGTTTCGCAATTAATCTTGGGCTATGCCGAAGTGACAAACTGGTAAATATGAAGTGTATATTGTCACAATAAAACCCAGAAAAATTAAGAAATGCTGGAATATGCTAGATTGGGGTGCCTGGAATGGGTTAGGGGCTCTTGCGGGCACTGCACGCTAGTTTTGGGCACCTGTGACAACCAAAAACATCATAAAACCATCTTTGAATGGTCGTAAGGTGTTTATTTTCCTTCTCTTCTTATCACTAGTAGGTCACACAATGATCATCGATGTCGCTGATAACCTGTAATAAATAATTGACCTACAAAAGCCTAAAAATTTCATCAAATCCCAAAAAGAAAATAATGCAAATGAGGGGTTGGACTATCCTCAACTGTCAAACAAGTGATCTTACGATTGAGCACTACAGTACATTTCAGATCCAATGTATTTCTATGTGTGTGTGTGAAGAATTGTGTCCTAGGTGGCTCTTGTGTGTGTTGCACTTGATAGAGAGCAATAACCAGGTGTAGTAAATGTAGATATAGATGTGTGTGTAAAGAATAAACTTCCCCTCATATGAAGTGTATGCAAAAGAATGCAGTCCCTTTTATGGAGCTAGAATGGATGCTTGATTTCTCTAGATTATCCTTTAGATGCAACCTTAGGTAGTGATAGCTAATGCTTAGTGCTTGGTCCTTTATTATGGTCACATAACTTTATATTTACATGATTCCCTTTCTTGAATTTAGTAATTAACCCCAAAAATCATGACGACCAAAAAGATAAGATGCCCAAATGGCTAGAAAGGACCCAAAAGATGTGAAAAAATACAAATAGGTTGGGGGCACCCAAAGGGGACAGGGGCGCTTGACGCTGACATCTTGGCTAGGCGTTGGTGTCCAAGATGAGAAATAACAAAGTATAAAAAGGAAACTAGGTAAGCAAGAGTGTAAGATAAAAAGTGGAAACAGAAAGAAAGAAAAGATGACCAAAAGACATGGGTTAATTAGTAATTTTTTTACTTAGGAATCATATGAATAGTATTATGTGATCAGGACTAGATAGATACCCAAAGTGCGTGATTTAGTGTCTACGGTTCTATAGAAAAACAAAATTATTAAAGGCTTGACTTTTCTACTAAATTACCTAACATAGGAACTTAGGTGTTTATTCATTGAAAACCATTTTGAATAAATTCTCATCATTTCACATACTTGAAGACACTTAATTTTAGCACTGGCTATTTATTTTTTATAATTTGGCATTAATCTATAAAATTTGTATGTTTAAAAATTATCAATTCAGATTAGATTCTTAGTTGACCTTATTCTTTGTTGTTGCTTATCTTCTCATGTGTTGCCCTATATTATTTCATATTTTAATATTTTCTTATTTTTATTTTTTCTCCTATTATCTCTTTGCTTACATTGTAACAAAATTAGGTGTCTACACAAAATTGTTATCATATGATAGAACCATATCGTACTCACTACAAGATATAACCATTTATGTTACTTAAATGTTTTTGGGGAGGATGTATGTTTCATAAAAAAACCCAAAATATTAAAGGCTTGTTTATTCTTCTAAATTATCGAACCGATGGAAAAACAATGGTGTATGAACTTAGATATTTATTCATTGTAAATTATATTGGTGCTCGAATTAGGCTCGCCCCGTTTGCTATTAAAATCCCTCATTTTGCAGCCTCTGTAATTTTTTGTCTCCCGTGTTGGTACCTAAAGGCTCTGTCTTCCATTTGGTTGCCATGATTGGTTCCTCCTTGGTCGAAGGTCACTTAAAAGCCCTGAATTTGTTGATTTGTTCCTCTATCCATATGAAGGTGTCTGTCAATTGGGCGTAAAACTTGGGTTGTTCCTTCCTTCATTCTCCGCAATCATGTGGATCT
This sequence comes from Taxus wallichiana var. yunnanensis, assembly GCA_018340775.1. Classification (NCBI taxonomy): domain Eukaryota; kingdom Viridiplantae; phylum Streptophyta; class Pinopsida; order Cupressales; family Taxaceae; genus Taxus; species Taxus wallichiana. The sequence continues at coordinate 521,224,375 of CM031234.1, forward strand.
GTCCCTACCATTTTGTCCCAGGTACGTGAAGAAATGTGAATAGATATAGCTCGGGGTCATGTGTGAACCTTGCAACATTTCCAAATGCTCTGTCCTTAAAGAAAATTTCATCTCCAGGATTAAACAATGGTTTCCTTGCATTTTTATGGCTAGACGGGTGTGTTTCTACTTTCAAATTTTAAATCTCTACATCAGTGGAAATGTGGCCCTTTTTGGTTGGATGCGGCTCGGCATGGGGCACTCTAAAAACTTTGTGGAAATTTTTAACCCAAAACTTGTCCACGTGGAGGAATGGCGATGCTCGTTTGAAGACTCACCTTTTTGTTTGGCCTTGGAGTTATGCTAGGAGGACATGTGGAGGATTTTGTTGCCTCACCCAGAGTTAGAAAACATTTCATGAAACTGATGTAGTTTTGGCGGGCCGTGGACACGTGGTGGGATGGCGCTCATTTGAAGATTTGTCTCAGGGTCCCACCTTAACAATTGCAATAGAGAGACAGGTGGAGGTTTCCATCAGCTCTGTTGGGGACTTAAACTTTTTAAAGAAATTTTCGAAGGTTCGGGACACGTGGTGACCCCACGCTCATTCAGGGTCTCTACTTTTTGGGACCATCTCAAGATGCGCCATTGAGATGTGTGGCGGTTTGAAAAGTCAAGAGGCGGGGAGGTGGGCCGTTGGGGGCAACTTGGATTTTTTCCCCTTGTTATTTAAAAGACTAAAATCATCAAAATGACCCACAAGCCCGATAGAGAATAGTCAAAATTTCTCCAGTCAACGGCAGAGGTGCGGACTTTTGGGGGAAATTTGGAAAATTTTCCTTTTGTGGAGAAAGGAGTTAAAAGTGTAAAAGGAAGCGTGGTTCCACCTGGGACCCACATCAGAAACTAAAAGTGGAAGGGTGGAGCTCTGGGAAAACTTGGAAAATTTTCCCTTTTCCAAAAAAGAGGTGAAATAATATAATTTATTTATGGTTCCTTTGGGACCCACATTGGGACACGTGTCAATCCCATTTTTCAAAGGAGGGGGTAGAGAAAATTGAGAAATTTTGCATTTTTTCCAAAAGGTGTAAAAATTAAAAAGGAACCCCTAGGCCCATCTTAACTCGGATCTCCCACGTGGACGGTCCAAATTCAAAAGAAAGATCAATGGAAACTGTGCATCTATATCTGATTTTCTACCATTTTTCTCCAAAGCTCCTAGGGATACGTTTTATTATGTTTTTTTTTCATTTCTTGGAGTCTCCTACATGCCAAATGAAGAGGAACATTAATCTGATATCCTAGTTTTGTGGGGAGGGTCTGAAAATGTCTTTCACCATTAAAGATGAAATTTGACTGTTGGATTTGACCTGATTTTTCTTTCCTTGGCACACGAGAGACCTGTTGATATCTTGGTTTGGTGGGAAAAATCTAAATAAGTCTTTTTCCATTAATATGTGCTCTGACTATTGGCCTCGATTTGATTTCCTAGTTTTTCCTTCCTTGGCACACAAAGAACCATATTTGACAGAATGGAGGAGGAAGTAGTTGGTACGTGAGATGAAGAACGACTTACCAAGTGAAGAAATGAATGCTAGAAATATTTGGAGAGATTTTCCCTCTACACACCTGAAATTTTTTGCAAATCATATTCTAGGAGTCACAACATGCAATGGTGCTTTGAATGTTTCTAGTTTTGGGGGGAAAACTCTGTTGTAAGTAAAATATTATAAATTACATGAATTTGTCATGCAAATGGTTGGAAGGTTGGAGTGTTAGAGGTCGGGAGATAACTCCTGAGAGGAAAAATCCTTTGACAAAGCCCATCTTCTTATGAGAGACTATCTGAGGAACTTGTTTATTTCTTTTGTGTTAAATTTGATCATGTCAAGGTGGTTGTGAGTGTAGAGCCATCGACAAGCTCCGAGATTGTTCAGAAACTTTCCCCTATTTGAGTAAATATGTGTCTGATTTTGAGGAAAATTGTGTCTGCTTCATTTATTAATATCTACAAATAGTTGCTTGTTCGCATTGCAATCTAATACTGGAATCTATGTGAATCACACAAGATATTAGCTTTGTGATACTTTGGTGGCAATTTCAATTTCATTTATCGAAAGAGCTTTCATCTGATAGTGAAATAAACAATTTTAAAATCATTTTAATCCTAGCATGATGATTAAGATTGTTTGTTATCCTTTGAGGGTATCTTAGGCATGATGAAACAGAGGTTGATAGTGTTTAATTAAGTCTTTCAATTTGAGCCTCCCTTTTGGATCCTTAAAGTTTGTGTGAAAATGTGCTTATCTGGGCCTCCATTTAAGCACACCTTCTAGTTAAAGGAACATTCTAGCTATTCTGAAGCATTTTTTTGGTCAAGCCTTATTTTTTGTGAAAGCTCTCAAATATTTGGCAAGTCAATGTCCACACTGCCTCACCTCCCACCAAAATTCATTTAAAAACAACTAATCATACCCATACTACCCCTATTTGTACTTGTGTGTGCACAAATGCATAATTTTTGTTACCAAAACATGCAAAAGCAATCAGGTTTTCATTGTCTTTAGTAGCCTGAACCTTGCTAAGAAAATATCTCCATTATCTAGGGTGACAACTCATGAGAGTTAGATTTTGTTGTATTGATCATGTTTTCTTCAAGGTCTTCTTAACAACTTTGCAAAGAAGGATATCTCCATCTCCTCCAAAAATAGCAAGCTACAAAAGGGTCCTCTCACCTTGGTTGAAAGGCACAACCATAAAGTAGTGAGGATAGATCAAATCCTCTTAAGGGTGCTACCCATTTCTCCACATCTGAGTAACAAAGAGCAAGCTGCATTCCCTCCCTGACTACAAAATGACACACAATGTGCTTTGCTTGCCTCTAAGCTTCCTATCAAAACTGTGATGTTGCTCACCTTCTAAGGGAGAATCAATTTGGGTACTAACACCATTCTGGCACTGTTTCTGGGGAACTGATTTGAGTTGCTGAGATTAATTTGTTGATTTGTTGTCAGTTCTTCATACTCAAGCCCTGGTAAACATTTCTTATATGCTCTAGGTGCTAGTACATTGTTTCAACATCATCTGTGTTCAGGCCTGTAAGGAGTGTTCAAAGTTACAGGTGTTGTGTGTAACACTTCCAGTTTCTATAGTTATTACACTAAGTTTCAGTGATAAATCTAGGTAAAGGAAGGTCAGATTTTTCCATTTCTAGTTTCTAGTGTTGACATACATTTGATGATTATATTTTTAGTGCATTTTCACAACTAAGGTGGAAGTCCTTAGTGGTGACTCCATGTTAATCTAATTTTTGATAAGTACAAGTGTCTTAAACTCTGTCAAGTGAGATTTTTACTAAACTTTGTAAAGCTAGAAGGAAGAAGGTCTTTTAATGCAGAGGTCAATACCAAAATTTGCTTTACTATATAATCAAGAGCTTAAACCTACTCTAATACTCCAACCTGACCCCCTGCTTGAGGATCACCATTTACATGTTTTATACCCCTTGGTGTCTATGGAGGCCTAATGCATGTTTTGTATGAAAGAAAACCCTTAAAGGGCTTCCTTGATCAGAGATGAGCTACGGTGGTCATTTTGTGACCATAGACACAATGTATAATAGATATGTAATGCTCCTACATTCATATACATGACTGTCCCAAAATGCAAAATCTATTGATAAGGTATCTAGCACATGTTACCTTTTGATATTTCTTACCATACACTTTACTCCCAATGGAGTTCTTCTTTATTACAGTCACAAGCTCTTTCTTAATTGATTGAACATGACCAAAACAACAAACCAATGTTTCAAGTTCCTTTATGGATGTTCAAGCATCTCTCTACTAGTGTGCAGTCCCAATACTCTGCCCTCAAGACTGAACTTAGTCTAAAAGCATCCAACTCAAACTCTTATACTCAGTTAGTTGGTTCCCAGGGCATACCAACAGCTAACAAACCTCCCTTCACAATGGTTGAGGTATTCATGAGTTCCATATACTGTCCTAGATCTAGGTTTTTCCTTTATCACCTCCTTTATGGCTGTAGCATACAAAAATCAGGCCTATTCTGACCCTAGCTATAACAGTAGGCACTTAGGACTTTGATCTCACCTGTAGCTTGATGGATCCACTTCAGAAATTTCATCAAGATGATTGATACAAAATTTAGTGGCTTGATTCCACGTTATGACCATTCATGCACTTTCATTCTCCTCTCCACTGTACACTATGTATTCCTTGTCATAACTCAAAAAAAAACAGTCACGTATATCTTGAGCGATACAGATCCATTATACTTGAAATTTGGACAGTAGTTATATCATGTAATTACAGAGGTACCCTGAAATTTTCAAGCAATTTCATCCATGCAGTAAAAAGTTATGCTATTTTCTCTAGATCAGGCCAGAGAGCCTTCAATTTGCTATAAAACTCAAATTATGCATTTTCAAAACATACAAAAAATACCAATGTGATCCACATCACCTGTAGAATCTTTCCATGCTAATAATCATGAGATTTACATCATTTGCATGTCATGGAGGGTTTCTATCTTGCTGTCCTGCCAGGGTTCTTGTGCACAGTGCATTGAAAACAAGCTAATTTTCTTCAACATGGTCGATTTTCCATCTTTCAAAACATATTTCATGCACCATTATACATTATGAAACCTCTAGAATCCCTGTCCCTCTTCATTTCCATGAATCACCTATGAAATAGGTATTCATTAGCTAATAATAGACTCTAACAAGCACCTAAACTGACTCCTAGGCCAATTCACACTCCTAAGAAGACTCAACAACTTCCTCTACATAGAAATCACGTGGATATCTCCTTAATGCTCTCATGTAATCCATATAAGACAACTATTACATGATTACATGGCTTTATTTTTCCAATATTACTCCTTTACTATGTCAAATTTTTACTCTTTCTTACAAGTACTCATTCCCCTTTTTCAACATATATTGACTTTTTACAAGCACATGTGTGCTTTTACAACACATTTGAATTCAAATACACATTTCTAACATGCTTAATGGTTTCATGGGACCTTATTTTGTCTTGACACTTGATGCTCCTGCATCATTCTACCCCTTTAGAAAGGAGTTGTTCTTCATTCCAGCAGTGTCTTCTTCCTTCTTTGTCTCCTTCTAGATGCCTGGATCCCATTGTCTCTTTTGTGTGTGCATCTTCTTCATGTACCCTTTGTCCTTCTTGTTCTTATTTCTCTTTCTCCTCTGATATAACTTCTTTCTTGTCTCTTTCTCATTTGTACAAGTCCATCTCCATGCTTCACTAGGATTCATGTCTTCAAATTCTTCTTGCTCTTCTTGACTTTCTTGTTTCGTGAGGTTGCTTGTTGATTTGGTAACTTCATTCAGCTTTACATAGTTTATACCTGCATTCAAAACATCAAAGGAAAGATTAGATGTAAAAACTTGAGACCATTCAGCCCCTTGAATGTCTCTTGGTTGTTTTTCTTCCTTTTCTCTATTTGCTTCTTCAATGACCAAGTTCAATTTGGCCTTCCCCATTCCGTTTTCTTCTTGCATTACCTCTTTCTCTATCTGGTACAACATGGTTCCACCTTCATTCAGCTCTTCATACAGTTCTTTAGATGGATTGAACAATTTATCTATCTTCTCTAGCTCTCTATTCAAAGCTTCTTCATCCATGTCTGTGCTTGCTTCATCAAACTTAGGACAAGATTGCCCTTCTCCTTCAAATCTCTGTTTTGGATCAGCATATTTAGTTATATTCTCTTTCATGCATAGGAATTCTTCATGCTCTTTCAACCTTATTCGCTGCATGTCAGTCTTCATTTCATTCCATGTTTCAATGCGCCTTTTACTAGTCTCATTAAATGAACCAAATGCATCATTACTCAAAACATCCAATGTCACTTGTTTACCTTCCATCTCTCTTGTTCTCTTTGGAATTTCCTTTGTCCTCTTGGGTGCTTCATCGCTGTCCTTGCTTTGCTCTCTTGAGCTATGTTGTTGTGGTGATCTCTCTCCATCCTCTGCTGCCCCGGCTATGTGCTTATGCTCATTATGTTTGCATTGTAATCCTTTCATGCTCTTGGCTACCCATACTCTGCTTTGCATGGCTTTAGGCTGATATATGATTTTTGCTCTATCTTTCTTGTGATCTGCTCCTTGTTTTGAGGCATTATCTTTATACCTCTCTCTTTGGCCTTCTTCTTGGCATGCATGGTTCATCATGCATTCTTCTTGCTTGAGGTCTGCATTTTTTTCTTCGTCTGTTGGCTTCTTGATCCATTTTGGCACTATGTACCCATGATTGGGTATGAGCTTTGGATACTCATTGCTGTCCCTCTTTGTATACATCTGCACATCTGCAATCTCTTCTTTATATTCATAATTAGATTCAGCATTCATCATTGCATTTACCTTCTTAAGGATCCCTAGCATGGTTGTTTCATTGATTCTGCTTCTCTGGCTTGCAAGTACTTCTTTCTTACTCGTCTTCTCTCTTCTCTCAGCTGGAATGGTTTCCTGAGCGTCATGGAATTCATTTTCTTCTTCCATGTCTTCTTTAGTGTGTGGTAGGTCTGAAATTTCCCCCACATGAGATCTCATAACTTGATCTCTTCTGTTGTCCTCTTCACACTCTTCTCTGGGTGCTTTGCTTGACCCATTTCTTACAACCTTCAAGGTCTTTCCTCTGATCTTCTCTTTGAGGTTTTTCATACCTGCATACACATTCTTAAACACAATATTAGATAGCATAATTAGAGACAAAAATGTCTCCTTGAGTGTTCTTCTTAACACTCTTTCTCTTCCTTCCTTGAGTGCTTCTTGTGGCACTTCTTCTCCTTTCTTGTTCTCCATCATGAGAACTTCTTTCACCTCTTCTTGTTGCTCATCTAGAAACTCTTCTCTCTTCCTCAAGGCATCCTCCTTGTGCCTTCTATCTCTTTTCACCAATGACCTCACAGGCCATTTCATCTTCCTCTTCAATACTAGGCCACTCTGATGGCTCTCTTCTTCCTGCAACTGTAACCACATGGTGGTCACTCTCTCCAAATCTTTCTTCACTTCATCTATTTCTTTTTGAAGTTCCAATCTTCCTCTCATCTTCTCCTCTTTCCTCTTTTTCTCTTTCTTTTCTTGTTCCTTTTGATAGCTTAGGAACTTAACCAATTCACACACTACTCCTACCTCCATGACTGATTCAATAAAAAACTTTACAATATGGAGTTCTCTGAAAATTATAGAAATAAATAGCTTGAAAACATGTGTTTGTTACCTTGAACTCCTTGGTATTGGATCTACTTTTTGTTTCCTGTTATGGCTGTCCTTTGATCTCCTATCTCGCTCTGATACCAAATAATGCAGAGGTCAATACCAAAATTTGCTTTACTATATAATCAAGAGCTTGAACCTACTCTAATACTCCAACCAACCCCTGCTTGAGGATCACCATTTACATGTTTTATAGCCCCTTGGTGTCTATGGAGGCCTAATGCATGTTTTGTATGAAAGAAAAACCCTTAAAGGGCTTCCTTGATCAGAGATGAGCTACGGTGATCATTTTGTGACCATAGACACAATGTATAATAGATATGTAATGCTCCTACATTCATATACATGACTGTCCCAAAATGCAAAATCTATTGATAAGGTATCTAGCACATGTTACCTTTTGATATTTCTTACCATACACTTTACTCCCAATGGAGTTATTCTTTATTACAGTCACAAGCTCTTTCTTAATTGATTGAACATGACCAAAACAACAAACCAATGTTTCAAGTTCCTTTATGGATGTTCAAGCATCTCTCTACTAGTGTGCAGTCCCAATACTCTGCCCTCAAGACTGAACTTAGTCTAAAAGCATCCAACTCAAACTCTTATACTCAGTTAGTTGGTTCCCAGGGCATACCAACAACTAACAAACCTCCCTTCACAATGGTTGAGGTATTCATGAGTTCCATATACTGTCCTAGATCTAGGTTTTCCTTTATCACCTCCTTTATGGGCAGTAGCATACAAAAATCAGGCCTATTCGACCCTAGCTATAACAAGTAGGCACTTAGGACATTGATCTCACCTGTAGCTTGATGGATCCACTTCAGAAATTTCATCAAGATGATTGATACAAAATTTAGTGGCTTGATTCCACGTTATGACCATTCATGCACTTTCATTCTCCTCTCCACTGTACACTATGTATTCCTTGTCATAACTAAAAAAAAACAGTCACGTATATCTTGAGCGATACAGATCCATTATACTTGAAATTTGGAAAGTAGTTATATCATGTAATCACAGAGGTACCCTGAAATTTTCAAGCAATTTCATCCATGCAGTAAAAAGTTATGCTATTTTCTCTAGATCAGGCCAGAGAGCCTTCAATTTGCTATAAAACTCAAATTATGCATTTTCAAAACATACAAAAAATACCAATGTGATCCACATCACCTGTAGAATCTTTCCATGCTAATAATCAAGAGATTTACATCATTTGCATGTCATGGAGGGTTTCTATCTTGTTGTCCTGCCAGGGTTCTTGTGCACAGTCCATTGAAAACAAGCTAATTTTCTTCAACAGGGTCGATTTTCATCTTTCAAAACATATTACATGCACCATTATACATTATGCAACCTCTAGAATCCCTGTCCCTCTTCATTTCCATGAATCACCTATGAAATAGGTATTCATTAGCTAAGAATAGACTCTAACAAGCACCTAAACTGACTCCTAAGCCAATTCACACTCCTAAGAAGACTCAACAACTTCCTCTACATAGAAATCACGTGGATATCTCCTTAATACTCTCATGTAATCCATATAAGACAACTATTACATGATTACATGGCTTTATTTTTCCAATATTACTCCTTTACTATGTCAAATTTACTCTTTCTTACAAGTACTCATTCCCTTTTCAACATATATTGACTTTTTACAAGCACATGTGTGCTTTTACAACACATTTGAATTCAAATACACATTTCTAACATGCTTAATGGTTTCATGGGACCTTATTTTGTCTTGACACTTGATGCTCCTGCATCATCTTTCTTCGCTATGTATCCTACTAAGACATTATTTCCATAGCTAGGAAAGAAAAATTCAGAAGGTAGAAGATCCGTGAGAGTTGGAGATCAGCAGTCAAGAAAAGAGGTCTCTGTTGATGAAGGTGATCAACCTATCATTGAAGATTGCCATTCAAGTTATTTTGAATTAGGTAGTCTTTTTGTGGAATTAAATTCTCCATCTGGAGAGGGGCCTTCATTTTAATTTGAAAAGTTTGCTTCTGATTCTGTTCTTGTGTTTTCCAAAGTTGATAGGTTTTTCCAAGGGATGGAGCCTTTAGGGGATACCCATTTTGGAATTTATACTCTTGTGTTTCGAAAACCCCTTTTCCCTTATCAGTTTGATTCTCCTCTAAGCTCACCTCCTCAAAACAACATGGCCCATCACCCACCTAGACCTCCATTTGTTGTAAATACCTTTGGTCATATAAGTTTTAAAGGGATGGCTGGTTATCCAAATGTAGTTCCCCGGGATGTAAGAAATAGACTACCAAAGTTCCAAGGAAACAATGCTATAACTGGTGATCAATATTTAAATCTCTTTATCAACATGATGGAAGACTTTAAGATTGAATTTGAAGATGTATATATCAAACTGTTTATCCGTACTTTGAAGGAAGATGTCAGGGACTGGTATAAAGATCTACCAGATAATTCCATTGATTCTTGGACCGAGATGAATAATGCATTCAGATTGCAGTATGGTGACAGAACAGATCCTAGGTTTCTTCTGTCAGAATTTGAGAATATCAAAAAGAACCCTAATGAGTCAGTACATGACTTCAACACTAGATTCAATAAGACATTGAGGAGATTTCTTGTAAGTTTAAGGCCATGTGATGAATCTTGTCTTATAAAGTATTCTGATGCATTTGATAAGAAATTTTCTTACTACTTGAGGGACAAAAACCCTACCAATCTGAGAAAGGCCTTTACTATGGCTCTACAAATTGAGAACAACATCAAAGCAATTGGAAAACCTCCTAAGAGGGAGGATGTTAAATTGATAAACCCAGAAAAACCTCAAGCAAGCAAGAGTGTGGATATTGATGAGGTAGTTAAAACTCTAGCAAGGGCTATCAAAGAAATCTCATAAAAATTAGCCCAGGAAGAGAAAGGAATTGGGAAGAGCTCACAAGGTCAGCATAAGCAACAAGACCAAGATAGATTTACCAATCATCCTAGAAATGAGCAGAGATATGATTTTAGAGGCAAGGGACCCATGAGATCTACAAATAGACATCCCCAAGCTAGGGAAAACATAATGGTGCATGATCCTTTGGCTCTCAGAGTTACTGTTGTTGAAGAAATAGATGTAATTGATTGGTGTGACAGGTGTTTCATGCCCCATGCTCCATGTGAAGTAGATCAACAAGAAGAAGAAGAAGTTGATGGTGATAACACAGATGATGATGCATGCATGATGGAGTGCTCTACAAGCTCACAACAAGGAGAAACTTCAACTGAGGTGATTAGTTCTAGAACTGCTGCTGATTTTTGGGATTGCATTCACCGGGTACCTCTTCTTCCTCCCTCTCATATTTTAGAAATAGATATTGTACAAGATTTTGAACTGCCAAATAATGACTTTGAATATCTAAGAGCTTTAATGATCAAGAAGTATGATGGAGGAATCCCATCTGAGGAAGATAGGTAGTTATTGATGAACGTTGTTGTTGCTCAAGAGAAGGATTATAATACTAGGAGTAGAGTTGTCAAAGGACCAGGGCCTTAGGCCAAACCTAAAGCCCCATTTCTTTCAAATATTCCTAAAGAGGTTCCTAAGAAATATGCACCCTACAAAGGCCTTGTTGTCCCAAACAAGATTTATCCTTCTCCTCATGCCCAAACTGTCAAAAACCTCGTCGTTGTTTGATGAGTCTGTCAATCTCCCTTCCAATCTTTGCCTTGCCAAAATCTGCTCCATATGACATTGCCCAAGTTTTGAGTCAAATCAAAGTTAGTGTTCCAATTGTTGAGCTGCTTAGGATTCCTGAGCACAAGAAGAGGGCATTGGATTATTTTGGATTGAAAGAAGAGAAGAGTACCTCGGGCAGGAATGTAAACATTGTGGAGACTCCTCCAATCATTGAAGAACTAGAAGCACCACCAACATCGAAAGAGCTAGATGAACCACTTGAGGTTTATTTGGGAACATCCTTGGTAGATTCTCAGCTAAATGTGGATCTATTCTTCACCACTATGATCATTAAGGATAGATTGTTGCACAACTGTATGTTTGATTCGGGGGCATCATGTAATGTTATGCCTCTGGAAGTTATGAATGAATTGAATATCAAAGTAACAACCACATATGGGAAGTGCACTACCATGGATTCTAGAGAGGTGCCAGTGGTGGTATTTGTGAAGGGTCGAGTGGTACAACTTGCATCCTATCCAGGCAGGGACTTGAAACTTAATGTAGTTATTGTTGATTGCCCAACCAAGTGGGGTATGTTGTTGTCTAGAAAATGGGATGCAAGTGTTGGTGGGAGTGTTTATATGGATATGTCCTATGCCACCATCCCAATTGAGGGTAGCCTTGTCAATTTATATGGGTAAAAAAATATGTTGCACCTCATTGAAGACCCCAACAATGCATCTTATGAAGTGTTGTACACAACCTATGATGCTGATAACTTTATTGGCTTTGCTAATGGGAAAGAGAACAAAATGGATCAATGTAAGAATCTTGAACAAGTAGGCTCTCCATGGAATCTATTGTTTGATGGAGCTTGATCCAAATTTGGAAATGGTGTTGGTGTAGTTTTGATTTCTCCAATCTTGGAAGAGTTTGTTTTTTCTTTCAAACTTAACTTTGAGTGTACCAACAACATTACTGAGTATGAGGCATTTTGTTAGGTTTAAGAATTGCTTGGAAATACTATGTTAAAGACATCATTGTTAAGGGAGATTCAAAACTAATTGTTAAACAAATCAGAAAATTGTATGCTGTGAAAAATCAAAGAATGAAATAGTACAAGCATGCAGTCTGGGACTTGATTGAGATGTTTGATTCATTCGACATTGTGCATCATGATAGGAAGTTCAATGTTATGGCATAAAATATTACAGTGTTGGGATCTCGGTTTGATAGTTGTGCAATGTCCCCATATTGTGAATATGATGTTGAAGTGTTAACAAGGCCATATGTCCCTGACAACATTAAACATAGGAAAAAAATTATGATGATGCTCAGGTCAAAAGATTTTTACAAAACAAAGGGGAGTTTTCTGATTAGTGTATTGATTGGGAGCCAATGGTATGTGCAGAAGAGGGTAAAGAGAATTTTTTTGGCAAGGATATCATTCAACTGAAAACTAATACCATCCCTATAGGATTGGTTGCTCTTGAATCAAACTTTGATAATGTTGATTGCATTATTAACAGGAATATAGAAGCCTCAAGGGATGTTGAAGAGCATGAACTAGGTGCAGAGTAGAAACCAAGGAAGATCTAGTTGGGAAGTAATCGAAAAAGGAGGGAAACAGATCCTATGTCCAGTTGTTGAAGAAGCATCAGGATTGCTTGGCTTGGTCTTATTCAGAGTTGAAGGCATACAGAGAGGACCTATTTCAGCATGAAATTCCCTTGAAGCCAAATGCAAAACCGTTCGAGAAAAAAAGCAAAGGCTGATTAATCCACTCCTCTCTGTGAAGATGCAAGATGAATTAGAAAGGATAAGAGGTGGAGGGATCATTTAACCAACAAGGTATTCTTCTTGGGTTACGAACTTAGTACCAGTTAGAAAGAAGAATGGTGATATCAAGCTATGCGTGGATTTCAGAAATCTAAACAGAGCATCAATGAAGGATAATTATCCTTTACCAAACATGGATAACATGATGCAATTAGTGACTAGTTCTGAGCTACTTTCTACTTTGGATGGTTTCTCTGGGTATAACCAGGTGGTTGTGAAGCAATCAGAGAGAATCAAAACTTCTTTCACTACTCCATGGGATACCTATGTGTATGTGAGGATGTCGTTTGGCCTGATGAATGTTGGAGCTACCTTTCAGAGAGCAATGGATGTAGCAATCTCAAGATATATAAATGACTTCATTGTTGTGTATCAGGATGATGTGATAGTTTTCTACAGGAAGAGAAGTGATCACCTGCAACATTTAGAAAATATGCTGATAAGATGTAGAGAGTATGGAATTTCACTCAATCCAAAGAAGTTCCATTTCAGAGTGCAAAAGACCAAGTTGCTTGGTCACATTGTATCAAAGGATGGTGTCATGATTGATCCTAAGAGGGTGGAGGCCATCAAAAAGGTCCCAAATCCAAGAACCAAGAAAGGAATCTAGTCCTTCTTTGGGTAGATACATTTTATCAGAAGATTCATATCAAACTTTCTTTGAGTTAACCATTCCAATTACTTACATGCTAAAGAAGGACCAGGTAATCAAATGGGAAGAGGTTGCCATTTAGGATTTCAATGGGATCAAGGAAGCATTAAAGCATGCCCTTGTTTTGGTAGCTCCAGATTATAAGAGGCCCTTTTTAAATATTATCTTTTGCTTTGGAGAGCATTATTGCATCTGTCTTGTTACAAAAGGATGATGAGGGGGATGAGAGGGCAATTGATTTTTTTAGTAAGGCATTGCAAGGGGATGAGCTGAAATACACTATTATGGAGAAACAAGCATTTTCCTTGGTAAAATCAACAAAGGTTTTCAGGCCTTACATTTTGAGCTCTAAAATTGTTGCTTATGTTCCCCACACTATGGTGAAGGATGTCTTATCAGAGATGGAGATCTCAAGCAAAAGATGCAGATGGGTGAACAAGTTGCAGGAATATGACATGGATATCCAAACCACAAAATTTGTAAGAGGTTTGGGCTTAGCTAAACTTATGGCTGAGAGAAACCTGCAAAATATTGAGGTAAATGAGGTAGAAGAAGGAAGGGTGGATGTCCTAGAAAATTTGGTGAGTTCTGAGTGGTACAAAGATATAATTTTTTATCTCAGACATCTATACTGTCTTGAGTATTTGATTAAAAATCAGAAAAGAGCTCTTAAGTTGGCTTCCCAGAAATATGTCATTACTAATTTTAGGTTAGCTTGGAAGAACCCTGAGGGAGTCCTCTTAAGGTGCATTACTGAAGATGAAGCCCCCAAGATAATTGCTGATCTCCATGGAGGAGTTTGTGGGGGAATTTTGTTGGAAAATTCACAACACACAAAATCCTGAGGGCTGGTTATTAGTGGTCAACTCTCTTCAAGGATACAAATCTTTTGGTTAGAAGATGTGAGAGTTGCCAACATTTTTCTAGAAGACTGAAAGCTTCAAGCTCCCTTCCTTTGCAACCTATATCAATTGAAGCCCCATTCAAGCAATGGGGAATGGATTTCATTGGTGAGATTTTAGGCCCTTCAAGTGATGGCCATAAGTGGATTCTTATAGTCACTGATTACTTGACCAAGTGGGTGGAGGCAATCCCCACCAAGAGAGCAACACACCAAATTGTCATGGACTTTGTGTTGAACCATATCATCTGCAGGTTCGGAGTGGCAATTAAAATTTTGTTGACAATGCCATGAGCTTCAGAGCTAAACCTTTGGTGGTAATTTGTAAAGAATATGGGATCAATTTGACATATGCCTCCAACTACAACCCCCAAGGTAATGGACAAGCATAGTCTAGTAATAAAAATTTGTTAAAAATCATCAGAGAACCTTGGAGTTCAACAAAAGGAAATGGGGTCAGCAATTGAAGTTCGTTGTTTGGGCTAACAGGATTACTGTTAAAAGAGCCACTAGAAAAATTCCATTTGAATTGGTATATGGCACTCAAGCTCTGCTGCCCTACATATGCAATTATCCTCATATCAGTTCATTCAACAACTGGAAGATCAAGAAGTTAGTCCATATGAGGCTCGCATTAACCATATTGTTGAACTTGATGAAGAAAGGAGAGCATCTCACCAAAGGCATGTGAGGTTCAAAGAAAAATTGAAGAAGTTATTTGACAAGAAGGTCACTCCCATAGATTTCAACATTAGAGATCTTGTGTTGTTGTGGGATAGCAAACATGAGGACAAGGGAAAGCATGGTAAATTTGATGCACTATGGATGGGCCCTTACTCCATTAACATTCAGATTGGTGAACATACCTTCTTCTTGAAAGACTTGGATGGTGAATTACTTGAATTGCCTGTTAATGGCAAGCACTTGAAATATTTCCTGGATTGATTCCCCAAAATCAAGGTGAGCATCATTTATATAGTGTACATTTTGTTGGTTGCTTTCTTTCTTTTGTGTTTTTTGCTCGTTTTGGTCCTCGGTGACCTAGTTTTGCTGGTGTTGGTACCCAAATTTGTTCTCCTTTTCAAACCAAACAACAACACGATTCAACAGGAGCTTAGAGGCAAATAGATCATAAATCTATGTCATTTTTTAACCAGGAGAAATCTAGTTGTCCCTTTGTTACTTGGATTTGTTGAGAGATGAATAGCACCTCAAATGGATGTGATCTTATCCTAACTATTTTAGGTTGTGCCTTTCAACCAAGGTAAGAGAACCTATTGTGTAACCTTTTTTATTTGAAAGGAGATACATGTACCTTTCTTTTGCATAAATTTTATAGAGAAGGCCTTGGGGAAAATATGATCAACACACCAAATCTAACTCTCACGAGTTATCACTTCTAGATTATGGAGATATTCTCACAACAAGGCAAAGGTTACTAAAGACATTTGGAAACCTGATATGTTCTACATACTTTAGTAAAAGGATTTTGGTCTAGTGTGGGTATACAGAGCAAAAACAGGGGTAGTATGGGTAGGATTGGTTGTTGTTAAATGAATTTTTGTGGGAGGGGAGACAGGATGGACTTGACTCACCATATCCTTGAGAGCTTATGCAAAATGGAAAGATTCAATCAACAAAATGCCACAAAAATTAATTTTTTTCCTCAACTAGAATATGTGCTTCAATGGAGGCCCAGATCAGTACTCTTTCACACAACCTATAGGATTATGTCACGAAGGCTCGAGTCAGAGGACCCAATAATGTAACAAGATTTAAACCAAGTCAGGCCTGAGGTACACCCATAGGCTTACATATAATCTCTATCAAGAAAATGAAAGAAAAGTGATTTTAAACCATTTATCCCATTCCTCGATGAAGGCTCTTCCGAGAAATGAATTTATAGATGCCACTAAACTATCACAAGGACTAATACCTATGTGATTGGACTATATTTTGGTATAAGATTGCAATAGAAATAATAAAAACGACCCGTATGCATTAATAAATGAGATAAATACACTTTACTAGAGATTGACATAATAACTCAAAGTTTGATCAAATTTATCAAAGCAAGGGAAAGTTTCCAAAACAATCTCAAAGCTTTTCAATGGTTTTACACTTGTAACCACCTTGACATGATAAAATTTTACACAAAGAGAGATATACAAAGCTTCTCTAGTCGACTTCTCAAAATGGATGGACTTTGTCAAGCTTTTTCTATTGGATAAAATCAATCGATCTTTTCCAAAAACTCCCAACCATTTTCATGAAAAATACGTGCCATTTATAAAATTTCCAACAGAGTCTCTTCCTCCCAAAAGACAAAAATTAAATGCACTAGTGCTGCCATGATTCTTTTATGTTTCCCAGGATTAGATATGTAAAAATTCACTAGGTGCTCGAGGGAAAATCTCTTCAATTTCCCCGCATTCAACTCCTTTCTCGGAAAAACATGCCTCCATCTATTCTCCAACCACTTCCACCCCATATCAATCAAATATGGCCCCTTGTGTGCTCACGAGAAGAAAAATGGAAAACCAGATTGGGCCCGAGAGTCAGACTTTTTAATGGTGAAAGGCATCTTTAGATCTCTCCCACCAAACTCTAGATATCAAAATTAACTCGCTCCTCTATTTGGTGTGTAGAAAATAGCAAGAAATCATGAAAACTTGTACTCCCAGGAGTTTTATAGAGAAAATGGGGGAAATGAGATTTAGACACCCAGAGACCGTTGATCTTTGATTTGAATGTGGGCCGTCCACGTGGAAGATCCAAAAATGGGCTTGGGGCTTCCTTTGACCTTTTCTGACCCTTTTGAAAAAATGGAAAAATTTCCCATTTTGCTCCGCACCTCCGCTTCTAAAAATGGGCCCGACATGTGTCCTGAGGTGGGTCCCAAAGGAAACACGGAGAAATTCTACCATTTGACTCTCTTTTGGAAAAAGGAAAATTTTCCAAGTTTTCCCCGCAGCTCCACCCTTCCGCTTCAAGTCCCTAATGTGGGTCCCAGTGGAACCCCGGGTCCTTTTATGCCTTTAACTCCTTTTCCCTCAAAGGGAAATTTTTTTTACTTTTCCTCCAAAATCCTACACCTCCACCATTGATTGGGGCAAAACATTGACTATTTCCCATCGGGCTTCATGAGGCCATTTTTGATATTTTAACCTTTATGAGGAAAAGAGGAAAAAAGTTTAAGTTGCCTCGATGGTCTACTTCCCCGCCCCTTATGAATTTTCAAATTTCCACATGTCACAATGGTGCACCTTAAGGCAGCCCCAAAAATTTGATACCTTGAACAAGCGCGGGCTCGCCATGTGTCCTGCTCCGGCAAAATTTAGTTGAAGGATTAAAGCTCAGTGGAAGGTGCCACTTGTCAAGCTCCGAGGTAGTCTCCTTTTGGTTGTTGAAAGTCTAAGTAAAATGCAAAGTGAGTGGAGTGCCCCACATGTCCTCATGACGCTTCTCTTAGATGGAAGACCTTGAATGAGCATGGGCTCGCCACGTGTCCCTATTCCACCAAACTGTATCAATTTGTGTAAAAATTTTATAATTCTGGGACAAGCAGTGGAAGCCTCCACGTGTTTTCCTGACACTATTCCAAGGCAAAGCCCAAAAGTAGATCTTCAAATGAGTGTCGTTCCTCCACGTGTCCTAGACTTCCTCGAAAACCTTTTGAAATTTGTGTAAGTATGGGAAACCCAGTGGAAGTCTCCACATGTCTCTTTCCTGCCAGCCCTCCACATGTCCTCCCGGTGTTAATTCAAAGCCAAACCAAAAATTTGATTCTCAAACAAGCGTTGTTCCTCCACATGGACACATTTTAAAGTTTAGGTTTTTTATAGGATTTCCGAAGTATTAAGTTGATCCACATCCAACCAAGAGGTTCCTGTACGTACCAAAAATTGTAGGCTACTGCACCACCAAAAAGAGGTTACACATACCCCAATGATGATACAGGTCTCCTTACAAGGTGTTTGGGATCCAAAAAAGATCAACAAGTATACATTTGTATCCCATATGCCTCATCCGGCCTCCGCAGGATTTGTTCTGCCCTCTGTACCCCTTTTTTCTTGCATTTTGGTCTTAAGTGATGAGACCACCACCCTATCTCGGGGCAGCCATCCTATGATCGCCACCCAGATAGGGCAAGTAGTCTTGTAACCACTACCCCAGCAGGGTGGCGATCATGTGTGCATTTTCCATAATGTGCTGACGATCGTGTCAAATATAAAATTCAAATTTCTATCTCGCATTCTTCAACCACTAAATCTTGCATTTATGTTTTGGTCACTGGAAAATAGTGATTTTTCTTTGTTTAATGGTGAGAGAGTTCAATTTGAACTTGCCTTCTGGTGATTGCAAATGCTATAAATATGTAGCTTGTTTACAAGCAAATGGTCTTGGTTCTTTGGTCTGGAGTCTTCATTCTTGAGCTTCAGTCTTCAATACTCAGTCCTAGATTTTGTTTATGAATCATTTTATCTTTAGCATGGACTAGAATTCTGAATATTTAGTTATGCCTCACTATACACCAACAATGATCCTGCTAGGAATCGCATAGGCCAAGCTCTGTTCTCTTGTGCCATCCCTCTCCTACTTGTACTTTGTTGTATTTCTCTGAAGTTGCTATTGCTCATTGTTTGAGTACCTATTGTTTATCATTTTGTTTCATCATTGTTGTAACGACCCTGCTAGGAATCGCATAGGCCAAGCCAGTTCACTTGTGCCATCCCTCTCCTACTTGTGCTTCGTGCCATTTTTACTTCAAAGCAACTATCGTCCTAGTGCCTTCTCTTGCCAATGTTGTTATACTCCTACTCTTTTTGGATTCACGTGAACATGCAAGAACGAAGAGATCACTCTGAGGGGACAAGCTACAACACAACTGGATTTTCCTCTGCTTAGTAAAATCTAGGTTTAAATCATCAAATTTATCATCAAATAGAGTAGTGAATCATTTTATTTCAGTTAAACTCGTTTTTAATATTGCCAGGGAAGTTGTGGGGAATGATAGTTTCTAACAAGCTATGATTTGTTCCTCACTTCTGAGGTAAGATTGAAGGTTTTCAATTAAGTTAATTAGTTGTCTTTCATCTAGATTCACACATTTGCACAGGTGAATAACCACACCAGGTTATCTCACTTGTTTAGTTTTAGTATAAAAGTATTTTAAATAGTTGTTTGTAATTATAATGTTTCAATCGTGCATTTTGTTTATATTAGTTTCCCTTTCAATAGTAGTATAAATTATTATTTTCAGTTTAAGTTAATTCAGAGACTTCATTTTAGATTAATACTTAGACCTTAATTAGGAAGATAAACCATAGGGAATTTACGTTATCCGTCCATAGCCTCTAAATCTCCCCTTTTTCATTCCAGTTACTAGGAGATCACACTACCAGATCTTAGTCACTGATCCTCCCATAGTTAACTTTAGGAAATTTTCTTGCCCATTCTCATCCTTACCTGTAGCTTTTCTATCATAGAAAACTAACCATAATCTCGGTTGTGACTTCATTTAAGTCACCCACATTTCAAACCACCAAGCTGTCTCGGCATGACCTAGAGAGGTTGGGTATGGGGAAGGTCACTTGTCGATTATCATCCTCACATGTCACTTTTCTATCATATAAAATTGGTGAACCCAACATGAAACAAACATTTTTTCCCCTTTTTTTTTCATTTCTTTCATCCACCTTCACTCTTTCCCATTATTCTGTGGGTATTCATATACCCCCGAATATGTCAGGATACGACGCATATGGTAGACCGCTCTCAGGTCTTGAAGTAAATTATGGTCGAACAAATAGATAACTGTCACCCTTGCTTTCTGCATGGGCTGATAACTATTCAAGTAATTACTTGTCATCTCAAACTCCCCCTCAAAGAACTAGTTCTAGTTCTTCATTCCGAATTTAGGAGTTGGATCAGCTTACACAAACACAACAACCAGATCCTTTAGGATCTAACAATATGACATTTACTAGAGAATCCATTTCATCTCCTCGGGTTTTGTTCAGACCAAAAATTAGTAGATAGTCAAATCCACTCCCATTTTTGGATGAGGAGTATTTAGCGCTACGCTAAAAGTGAACAACACTTCCAAAACATGTACCCACCTATAGGAAGTTGCAAACACAACTCGATACCCTACTCCAAGAAAACACCCCCATTCCTCCACCTATGGGAAATAATCTCAGTGAAGCTTGGTAGGGTAATGATCAATTCATAATAAGGTATACAACAAACTCCATTAAGGAAAAACACTGTGTCTTCGCCAATCGAGGTCATTTCAACCTTAGTTGAGAAAGTTAGAGGATTGGAACTTGCTCAAGCAAATCAAAATTCATATTTTGGGCAAGTAGGAATCCCTAACCCTCCGCATCACCCCAGCCAAGTTGACCTCCTTATAGGAACAGGCATGTTAGGCATGCCTCCTCAACATTCGTATAACTATCCATAGAAAACACCAACTAGGACCGCATTTTCAAATGCCGCTCTAGTTGAAAATATGATACCTCCTCGGTTTAGCACCAAACAATCCATATCAAAGCAATGCTCCTCCCTACTTAAACATTTATTCAAAAGCACCACATGGAGACATGTTCTCCTCTCTTGGGATGTTCACTCAACCACAAGGATTTCCTTATACCCCTACAAATGCATATGCTATGCCATATCAGCAACCCATTCCACCCCCACCCCCTCCGCAGGCACCACCAATGGTCGAAGCCTATGTAGTAGGGACTTATTTAGAATATTTAAAAGATCCCCTAGAATTCACCATATGAAGTGTTATGCTTCAAGACCTCTTCCCGATTTACCCAAATACAAAGGGGAAGGAGATCCAAATGCACACATTAAGGCCTATGCCACAGCCATATGGGAATTACTCCCTTGGGATGGGGTTGTTACTAAGATATTCCCTAAAACCTTAGAGGGTATTGCCCTTGATTGGTATTATAGAATACCTGAAGCCTTGATACACTCATTTAAACAACTCATGTCAAATTTCATCAAAGCTTTTGATATGAACAAATTGTTAAGAACAGGAATCAAGAAATTCTTGCATATTAAACAAGAACATAATGAATCCAATGCTCATTTTATTCAAAGATGGTGTATGGTTCTCTACTCATCAGCAAGTGCTTTAAACATGGATCTTTTGGGTCGAAAATATGTTAGGTGGATAGATCTATGGATAGGCGAGCCAACAAGTGTGCGAGGCATTGCCCCTCTTTATTGCTATTCTACCAGCAGGAATCTGTGCAAGTCTCACAATATTCTGCCTTCGGGGGTTGGGATCTCATCCCAGTAGAGGTATTTCCAACTGTGAAAAGAAGGGAAAGAAACGAGGTGGGGAGATAGAATAGATCTGAAGGGAGAAAAGAAATGAATTCCAAAGCAGAAAGGTCAGAGGGTCTATGTTTTGGGTTGGTAGTAAACAGAGCCGAACCTACTTGCATAGACGAACAAAGCAATACTGATGAATAAATGATAAAAAGTAGAGATAGATTCAACAGAATAAACACATAAATCTGACATAAGAAAGATTAAAATGCTCATAACACACATATTCAGCACAAAGTCTTAATATTTGTATTAATGTTTTCTTCTATTACAAAAGCTCAAAGTCTTTTCTTCTAACTTCTATTTTTCATCTAAAAAGTATCCACCCCCTTGGCATACGACAAGTATCCAAGTATATATAGAAGAAAGAGAAGAGAGAAGGCAAAAGGCAACCAACAACTAATTACAAAATATCTACAAAATATCTAAAAGTCAATGTTGACTTTGGACAACTTGGTGGATGACAACATCCCATGGTGCAACATGGATGAGGTCATCATTTGTACCAACATACTCTTAGATATTTACAAAAAGGAAGCCAAGAGGAAGAAAGCTATTCATCGTCGTCTCGTGGCTGGAAGGGGGTATCTTGCTTCTGTTGTTGTTCGGGAGAGGTGATGTGGAACTGAGTCCGATATTCCATGAATTTACTGATCATTGGCTGAAGTTGATCCTAGGTAGGACCCTTCGTATGATCGCCGATGACCTCACAAGTCTCCCGCTCATCTCTGAGTTTTTCAGGGAGCTTGAAATATTCGTTTCCTACCTCCATCAGGAACCCCACAAAATCATGGCAAGCCAGAAGGTTGTTGATACATTCGGTGTCGAAAGTGGCTTCTGGCCCTAACCCTTGCGAGACGATCTCCTTAAAGATCCAAATAGTTTCATCTGCCTTCCTCAAGGTGAAAGAAGGAGTAAGCCTGGAGACATTCTCAGAACAATTTTCTCCATTTGATGCATTGCATCTAGGGCTTCCTCCTTGACTTTATCAATATTTTCCAAGATGAACTCCATCTGGTCGACCCGGTAATCCAAGGAAGCAAGGATCTTGCTGGGTACCCTGGGGTGACTGAAAATGCCTGAATTTCACTAGATCGTTGACTGAGTAGTCAAGCATTTTCTGGAATGTCTCGTGTTGCATCCTTGCATGGTCCAATTCTTTGGAGATAGGTCCTACGATCACTGGAGATCTTTGTTCACCCGACTGATATTTTGATATAATTCGGTGAACTTGACTATTACCTCCTCGTTGTCTTTGAGGATTTGATCTCTCAGGTGGAAATTGCCATACCTTGTTCGCCAATTTTGGCATACTCATTTATCTTATCCTGGCTTAGGACCTTAGGAGTTTCAGTGGCAGTTGTAGGAGGTGCACTGCCCATTTTCTACAGGGTGTGGAGAAGATGTTTGTTTTGTTCTTTTAGTAACCTCTTCTCCTCCTTTTCTTCTTGAAGTTTCTTGCAAAGGGCATCCACCGCAGATAGGGCCTCTCCTTGAAGACTTTCAAGATGTTCCCATTGTGACTTGGGTTACTGTATAATCTATCGAGAGACAAATCCTTTTTACCCTTTGAAGGATCGGGATATGCAATCTCCATTACTCTTTCTCCCGATGCACTCTGAGAGAAGCGGGTTATAGGCTTTTGCTTCTTAGCCCCTTTGTTGGGATGACGGAGAAGTCCATCGGTGCGATAGGGACTTTCCTCTTTTGCTGGCTCAGATGCTGGGATATCCATGCTGGACTTAAGGGAATGGGACCAGAGGTAGAAGAGGGAGCAGCTGCAGTGGATGAGGGGAAATGGGTAGAGACACTTGGTGGTGGCATCGAGAGGGAGGCCGAGAAAGTGCTCATGGGAGGAAGGGATACTATAGGGGAGGTAGACATGGGAATGGAAGGGAGTTGAGAGATGAGAGAAGAAATGGTGGGGGACAGCTCCGCGAGAAAAGAGAAGATAGATGACGAGGAAGGGGGAATAGTAGAAGATGGGGGAGAGGATATGACCAAAGGAATGGTCACTTGAGTCACGTGAGGAGGAGAAGGAGGAGAGGGAGAAGGGATAGAAGGGACCTCAGCAGTTGTAGTAGTGGTGACACCCTGAGTGGATGTGCCCGTCGGAACACCTTCCGCCGCTTCTTTCTCTAGGGATACCAAACTTACAACCTATTCTTTTGCAGCGGAAGGAGGGCTTTTAGGAGCTCCTTCTTGAGCAGAGCTTGATTCACCCTCTTTATCCTTGCCTTTGACCTTTGGCAGATGCTTCACCTAATACAGTGCATTTCCCAATGGGGATGTAGTGAAATCTACCCCGAGGTAGATAAGGCCATTCATTCTGCACCAGTGTTCTATCCTCCGCAATGTCTCCTTGACCCTTTCTTCAATGGTCTGGGGGCACTTTTGTTCTGTCGATTGCAACAAATGGCAGTTGTCCCCATCTATGTCCAGATACACCTGATCAACTTCTTGATCGGTAGTTTGATAACCCTTTGGAACAATGGCCATGCCGTATTGAATAATCTCTGCCAAGGCCAAGCGGGAGTGGTCCTTCCTTCTAAGTTCGACCTCATGATACAGGTCGATATAGATGTCCTCGATCTGTGGAATGTGGATTGGATCGAGTTTTTCCTTGGGAAGGCAATTCCTTGGATCAAAAGTGGGCCTCATCTGGGAAGTTGTGCTTTAGATTGAGCAGTTCTAGCTCTGCAAACATTTCCCGGGATTTGTGGTGAGAAATGTAGGTGTATCTACCCACTGTAAGGGGGAAAGGAGTTCCACCCTTCTTTCTCTTCAAACATTTCTCATGGTAGGTTATGAGCTGTCTGGACAGCTCCAACAGGATCAACTTGGGGCCAGCATATCTCGGCAATTTGGTGGGCTCCCCCAAGAAGTTGGCTGCTCTGAGATAGGTGAAGGTGGGGAATTGGGTAAATAGTGCCCCCACTTCTCAGTTGTTGTGACTATGCTCTTGGTCGTCCGACCATGAGTCATATTCACCTCAAAAGGTAGATGATGCCATAGAAGAAAGCATCATTGATCTTGGTAAACTGAGATGCTATTCTCCAGCTTCAGCTCGGGTAGTATTCATATATTTTTACCTGAGGCCAAACCCCGCATCGGCTCAGTGCTAGATAATCCCTCTCCGAGGCTGCAGCGTAGACTACGTAGGAGTTCATGTAGAACCTCCCCGTTGTGGTGAGTTGTTGGAGCTGCTCGGATATGGTGCTGCTTATGATCTCGCCCACTCAAAGCGTTGATCTGGCACATTCTTGTTCATAGTTTCAAGGTACCTGAGCATCCATTTGTGAAAGTAATGGGCATCAGAAATCCCAAAAACTCTACTTAGGAATGTGATGGTGTCGCTCAATTCCTCGGAGAAGTCACTGCGGTGAATAACCTATGGCCATCTGGTTATTACCTTCTTGTTTTTCAAGTACACTTCGTTCATCAGTTGCATGCACTTGTCTTCATTATCCTCCCATGCCTTGGTGTAGTCCTCTTGGCTTACAACCACAAAGTGTCGGTGGTGAGGGATGCCTAGCATGATTTCGAAGTGCCGGGTAGTGAGGTTGATTATGACCTCGCCCTTTTCATTTTCGACACACCTTATGTCTTTATTGTAATAGCATTCCACTACCATCATAAATTTGTTTTTTACTGCACTGACGGGGATCCCCCCAGCAAAATGTAGTCCACTGCCCACCAGCTTGTCCATCCAAGGACTTCCTATGACTCTCCTGGTTCTAGCCCAGAAATCCTCCATGTCGATGTGACCGAGTTCGGAGTCTCTTATGTCCAGGTCACATTCTACCTGGGACTCAGGCATTCTGACCCTCTGGTATTTATACTTCATCTCTTCTTCTGTAAGCTTAGCCTTACCCTTTGACTTGGTTGGCTTCTTGCTTGATGTAGACATATATGGATCCGAGTTCAGTTGTTGATCTGCAAGAAGGAGAAGAGAAGTCCAATGCCAAAGAGCCATATTAGCTGTCAGATCTTCCATTAAAGCACTACAGAATGAGGAGTTAGTAATTTTAAGGCCTCAGGGCGCAGGGCGTAGGAACACTACAGGTTGCAGAGTTAATAGAATGGTGCACTGAATCAGAGTGTTACAAGGAACAAATCAGTGCCAAAGGGCACATGGTGTAAGGATTTTTCATATGACATTATTGTTATTGTAAACGGGGATACGCTGCGCCATTTATGCAGTTTTATACTTGGCGCAAATAATTTTGGTGTTGCATGGGGGCAGGGTGCACCTATGGCGCAAGTATTTGACATGCAACATGGAAGTTTGGTGTGCCAAAGGGTGCAGGTTTATTACATGTAGCACTAACTTTAGGTGCGTAAGGGGAACTTGGCATGGCACAGGGGAAACTTGCATTGCATTTTGTTGTTGTAAGTGGGGGGATGCATGTGTCAAGTTTAGGATTTACTTGGTTTATATATAGCGTAGGGAGCTTATGTGTTGCAATCAAGGTCGGTGCACCATAGGCACGACTGTGTTTCCTGTAGCAAGGGTGGCGATTGTGCCAAGGGGAAAATGCAGCCTAGAAACAATCTTTCAAGTTTTCTTTTCTCTGATGGATTTGTGATCCTTTAGGCTTAACTCCATATTGATTTAGACGGTGAAGGGGGAAGCAAAGAGGTTTAGATTTGTTTTCGAGGCAGAGCCCTCTTGGCTAGTAGATCTAGAAAGAGGATGGAAACGGCTTGGGAAGAGAGATTTGCAAGAATAACAGGGGGTTTTAAGCCTCAGACACAATGCATTCAACCTCACAAACAAGCAGCAACAGAAAACACAAGAGGGATGAGGACCACTTACCCAGAAATATATAGAAAGTGAGAGATGAAGCGGGGTCCATGAACGCGATACGAGGAGGACGGGCATGCTGACAGGTGCAGAGGAATAAAGTTTATCACGTGTTTTCAATTGTGAAAGTGACAGGGTGGGTGTGCCTATATATAGGCAAAGGTGCAATAAATGTGCCAACCACTTTTTCAAGGGGCGCACCAAAACATGTGTCGACATGTAAAACTTTGCGCCCTTTGGCGTGGATAAACGCATGTCAACATGGAAATATTTGTGCCATTGGCGCAAATTTACTACTGTCAACACTTCATTTTGAGCGCCTTGGCGCACCAAAACACGGTGCAACAATTTAGTTGTTAACATGAAGGCGCATGCCTTGGCACATGCAAGAAAGGCACATCACGGGAAGGCGCATCAATTGATGTGTCAACACATCAAAGGGTGCGCCAAAGGAAATGAAGGGGGCACAAATTTAGTCTGTGTTACACAGATAAAAGGTGCACCCAGCCAAAAAGGACCAAAATGGCTAAGTTCGGAGAACTAGATTTCCCGGAAAGGGATTTTGTAACATTCCGAATGCAGAGGGGTCCCTGACGAGGGACCAGGACAAAATTTTGGTATGGTTACCTATAAAATTTCCCTTGTCAATTTTATAGGATAACAGGATGAAATGGAACTATGCGATTTATTCCTTCATTCTCTCAATAGAGAGATAAAGGAAAGAAGTCCAGAAGTTCCCACTAAGAACTTACAATGAAGTACTCGAGAGTGTTCTCCGAATCAACTAAGCAACAATAGATAGTGGTCATAAGACATATGGAACAAATGGGAAATTAATCACTCCCAATCAAAACACCACAGCCTATCCTAATATTAGGAATGCTAATCAAGGACCTAAGATCCTTAATAAGAACCACAGAGTTATAACAGATGGAGTAACTGACCAAACTAAAAGAGCAAATGTTGTGAACATTTCGTCACCCATCAACAATTAGCGAAATAACAATTTTACTCCAACAATCAACACGGTGGATTTTAATCGTCCACCACGACCACAACAACAACAACAACAACAACAAATCCAAACACAAGGTCCAAATCAAAACCCAACTAGATATCAAAGTCAAAACCAAAAGTGACAACCTCAAAATTTTAACTCTAACAACCAGCAACCTTATCAGAATTTTGGGCCACAACAGGTTCCAAATCAACAACCTCGAAATTATAATCCCAATTTGTATTGTGGTTTCCAAAAAATTCAAGGCCACGATACTAGGAATTTCTGTGACTACGATAAATTCATGTAGCATTTTCCAGAAGATAAAAAACAACTCTTTATAGATATGTTC
The DNA here is from genome assembly GCA_018340775.1 of Taxus wallichiana var. yunnanensis. NCBI lineage: Eukaryota > Viridiplantae > Streptophyta > Pinopsida > Cupressales > Taxaceae > Taxus > Taxus wallichiana. The sequence continues at coordinate 521,252,183 of CM031234.1, forward strand.
TTAGCAAATTCTGTAGTACCCACTCCAAACACTTACACAGGGGCAGTTTCCCCTTAAAATGCACCCCTCAAGATCTTTAATGATCCACTCCCAAACTATTCTAACAATAACATGTTAGATCCAAGTGGAACAAACAAGGGTGTTTTTAACAAGAAACAATGATCATGAAGCTTTAACTTCATTAAATCCACAGTCGCACCCCAATTAGGAACTCAACCGCAAACCAAGATAGTTGGTCTAGTAGAGTTAGACACCGAGCTACCCGTAGAAACCATAACAAGAACATGGGATTATTCTTCTCAACCAACTCCAAGTTATCCATTGGAACTAGACAACATTCAACAAATGTTGGTAAAACCCATAGGTGCCTATGATTTAATTAATGATTTAACGAAAACCTTCTCTCACATCTCCTTCTTGGACTTGTTAAAGAACTCTCCCACCCATAGGGCTGCTCTCTTAGAAGCATTAGGCCTTGGTCATTTAATTAATATTACCCTCCTCCGAAATGCAAGTAAACCATGTAGAATTTGACGTCTACCCTCTAGGGCAGCCGAGATAGGGATACTGAGTTTATATTTGATATAAGAAAAATGCCAACAAACACGGAAATTATGCGAAGAGGTGACCTAGCTTTAAATTTACAAGTATGGGTTTACAATAATTATGTTAAATGTGCAATGATTGACAATGGGGCAGCAGTTAACATAGTCCCCTTCGCTTTTCTTCAAAAGTTAGGATATGGAGAGACAAAATGTTCCACAACACAAAATACACTAAGAGGTTATGATAGCCTCAAGGCCACCTCAATTGGAACCATAGTTTTACCAGTCACTTTAGGACCCAAGACAACGGTCCTCACCGAATTTTATATTATAGATCAGGAAACCAACTATAATATGATCCTCGATCGGCCATGGATACACCGAATGAAGGAAATCCCTTCCACATTATTCCAAGAAATAAGATTTCTACACTTAGGAAAAATATTTGTGGCACAAGGTGACCCAAAACCCTTCGATATACACCTAGCTGATTTGAAGAAAAGACCAGGCGTTCATTCCAAGTTTGAACTCCCAAAAAATCAACTTAGCAAACTGATTAATTCAAAACCAAAAGAGAAGTTGATACCCACCACAAAATTGGAAATTACAAATCTGGTCGAGGGCATTCCAACACTCAAAAATGAGGCCAACGTCATAGAAACAGTGTCATTAGGGACTACCGCAAAAATTTTCGAGTTGCTAGAGAAAGATTTACCTATTCTCCTACCATTTGATTCTATGGGTATGGGATACACCCTGGGAATTGCTTCTCTTCCATCAAACGAAGTTTTTATGGTAGAAGTAACCAAGGTAGAAGAAATAGATATGAAAAATATCCCAACATCCATTTTTCTAAGAAAATATTGGACTCTCCACTTTGATGGAGCTAGATGTCGCTTTGGAGCTGGGGTAGGAGTGATATTTACTTCACCTGAGGGAAAGATCCTAACTTTCACCTTTAAATTAAACTTTGAGTGTACAAACAATGGAGCTGAGTACGAAGCTCTCCTCCTTGGCCTCATCCTAGCCAAAAGAATGGGTGTCGATAACATTAGAGTGCTAGGAGACTCGCAACTAGTTGCAAACCAAGTCTCTGAGGTATATTAAACTAGGACTGAACATTTACAACTCTACAAAACAACAGTATTAGATCTAAGCAAGGGATTCAACTTCATATCAATTGAAGTGATCCCATGAGATCAGAACCTTCTCGCAGATTCAATAGTAACCTCAGCTTCCCATTTCACTCCAAATAGTGAGTTGGAAGATACAAGTTTCATGGTATCACTTCGTACTGAACCATTAGTGCATAAAATACCAACAAACCCACCCCCGACTCATGGAGAAGCTGAGCATGATTTTCCTATCCTGGATCACTTTGACAGTGATAGAGTCACTCTCGAATATTTAAACACCTATGCGGAGCTACACCTTGCTCACCGCATAGTGAATATTTCCCTAATACCACATTCCTCTTCCTATTTGGGAAATCCCATGGTAGAGTCTCCTCTACAAAATGATCTCTATATCTACGAGGTGGAAGACATAGAAAGCTTGGAACTACCTCAACCCCACCTGAATTTGAAGAAGGTAACACTTCTTTAATAGAAGAAACCATTGACATAAACATCGGAACGGAGGAAGAACCAAAAATTTTGAAGTTAGGATCCTCGTTAACTCCATAGGAGATAGAAATACACACCCAAGTCCTCAAAGAACATCAAAAGGCTTTCATATTTAACTATAAAGAAATGAAGGGAATTGCACCACACATCGCGGTACATAACCTTGTCACTAAACCAGATGCAAAACCAATTAAACAAAAGTCAAGACCAATGAAGCCAAAAGTGGCTCTCATGGTAAAAGAGGAAGTAATAAAACTTTCCAAGTGGGATTCATCAAACCCGTTGACTATTCACAATGGGTATCTAATATCGTCCCTGTTCTCAAAAAGAATGGGAAGATACATATTTGCATAGAATTTCGGGATATTAACAAAGCTTGTCCCAAAGATGACTTCCCATTACCATCCATTGACATTATTATTGATGCAACAACTAGATTTGAACTATTGTCCCTCATGGATGGGTTCTAGGGTATAATCAGATTAAAATATCTGAATGGGATCAAGCCAAAACTACGTTTATAACTCCCTAGGGAACTTATTGTTACGCTATCATGCCATTTGGTCTTAAAGAACACAAGCGCTACATACCAGTGGGCAATGACATACATATTCCACGATCTTATCCATAAAATTGTGGATGACTTATTGGCCAAGGCCAAGAAGCACTGTGATCATCCAGAAGTACTCTATATCATCCTCTCACGATTGATTGAATATGGCATCACATTAAACCTAGAGAAGTGCATGTTTGGTGTGACAGGAGGCAAACTTCTGGGTTACATTATATCTTCACGAGGGATTGATGTTGATCTAGCCAATATCCGGGCTATTCTCAAAATGATTCCACCATCAGACGAGTCTGGAATCAAGTCATTTCTTGGGAAACTCGGTGCAATACAAAGGTTCATCCTGGATTTAAGTTTTTCCATTCATCCAATCAACAATCTATTAAAGAAATATTATAGCATTGATTGGACTAAAGAATGCAATGAGGCCTTCAAAGCAGTTAAATTCTTCTTATTGTCTCCACCCATGCTAATTCCTCCTAGACCAGACCACCCTTTGATCCTATACTCACGGGCCACTGATGTCTCGCTAGCTTGCATGTTGGCTCAAGAAGACAATGATAAACGAGAACATGCAGTCTATTTAATTATCCGAACGTTGCTCGATTATGAAACACGTTATACACAGGCAGAGAGAGAATGCCTTGCCATAGTCTTTGCAACAAAATTTTTAAGACATTACATGTTAAACCGAGAAACAAGGGTCATTGTAAAGACAGATCATTTACAAACATTCCTCACGCAAGGGTCTTTATCTAAAAAGGCTAGGCGTTTTATAACCTTAATGGGTGAATTTGAGTTAATATTTGTAAACCAAAAATCCGTTAAGGGACAAATCATTGCAGACTGGTTAGCTAACAATCCATTAGATGGAGGTGATCTGGTAAATCTATACTTTCCTAATGAGTGTATATACTTTGTTGAAACTAGGCCCCCATCTCTACATGTCCTTGGTACACTGATATCATCAATTTTATCATGGACCACACATACCCGGAAAGTGCCACATCACAACAAAGAAGGTGGTTACGCATTATCAATGCTAAATATGTTGTTTTAGAACAAGTAATCTATCGTAAATCCTTCGACTACATGCTTCTAAGATGCATCAACATAGAAGAATCCAAGAAGATTCTTTATGAATCCCACAGTGGGATATGTGGAGGCCACTTCGATGGTCATGCCACTATTCACAAAATCCATCGGATGGGCTATTTTTGGCCCACTCTCAAACATGACGGAGTAGAGTTTGTACGTAAGTGCCACAAATGCCAAGAATTCTCTCATGAGATTCACATGCCAAAGCACAATCCCCGCAGCCTAATAAAGCAACCCCGTGGCCCTTCTCCACGTGAGCTCTAGATTTGATAGGAAATTATCTCCCTCTTCAACCGATGTCCATAATTTTATAATTACAGCCACGTAATGTTTTACCAAATGGGTAGAGGCCATGCCTCTCACCACCGTACCAAGTGTGGTAATTGCCAAGATCATTATGAACCAAATCATTTGCAGGTATGGTGTCCCATAAGTCATTATCTCAGATAATGACACATCCTATAAAAATGATGAGGTCCATGAGTTATGCAACAAATTCAAAATAAACCATCACATGGCCTCTCTTTACTACCCTCAAGCCAATGGATAAGCCGAAGCAACAAACAAAACATTAAAGGCTATTCTCCTCAAAACAGTTAAGGAGAACAAGTGAGATTGGCATCTAAAACTATATCCGGCCTTGTGGGCCCATCGAACCTCAATAAGAACACTAATAGAGCAACCCCTTTCTCGTTGGTATTTCAGGCGTACGGTTCTCCCACTTGAGGTTGAAATACCCAGTCTCCGCATCTCATTACAAGGGATTTTGGATGAAGAAGCTTACAGGGAGGTACGCCTCTCTCAACTGGAAAGCCTTGAAGAGGCCAAGCTAAATGCTGAATAATGGCACAGAGCCTAGGCTTTGACAGGATGTGCCGAGAAGTATAACAAAAATTATATGAGTGAGAAATATATGAGGGAGATCTAGTTCTAAGACTAGACAACCGGATTGATAAGAAAACCAACGAAGGAAGGAAGTTCCGGCCCAAGTGGTTGGGCCCATACCGAGTCATGAAAGACTAAAAATGGTGTGTATCTCTTATGCACACTAGAAGGTGAGGAATTCAATGAAACTATCAATTCCTTGCATCTTAAATGGTTTTACGCATAAGACATCAGAATCACCACTTATACATTATAGCTACCTACATTGCATTAGTCATCTTGTTGTTTCATTTTGTCCACTCATTTCATAAAAATTGTAGTCAAGGAACTTACTCTTAAGCAATCTATTACAAATTTCTAAAAATATTGGAAAAATCATTCAAATCACATCTCTTCAAACATCATCAAGTAATTTCAAATCTTCTCATCAAGTTTGACAAACAAGTATTGACGAAAACAATACCAAGGCTTGCATACTTGGTTTTTCTCTTTCTTTCTACTAGGTGAAGTTGTCCTTACCTATAGTCTGTTCTAGAAGCTTCTTGGTGTCACATCTATCCCTCTTATGTCTCTTTGAAAGAAAGGATATCCCAAAGTCATAGATTAGAAGTGTCAAAATCAAATAGAATCAAAAATGCCAAGCAAACAGAATATTTTATTTTACACACTTCTTTGCCCCACCAACCTTCGGTGATAAGCCCACATCTCTTACTAGTGGTGTGAGGTTGGGAAAGGAAAGAAGTGCCCTTACTCGCCTATATCCTGCCTTTGGTGACAAACCCATGCTTCTTCCTAGTGGCATGAGGCAGGGTGTGGGGGGTCCATTCACACAAATCAACAAATCTTGGTATTCTAGAAATACAAATCAAATTATATTAAGTGAAAACAAATGTCCAAATTCCAAAGAGATCAAATCTTCGAACATAATCAAGTAATTTCAAATCTTCTCATCAATTTTGACAAACAAGTATTTGAAAACAATACCAAGGCCTGCAAACTTGGTTTTTCTCTTTCTTTCTACTAGTTGAAGTTGTCCTTACCTATAGTCTTTCTAGAAGCTTCTTGGTGTCACATCTATCCCTCTTATATCTCTTTGAAAGAAAGGATATCCCAAAGTCACATATTAGAAGTGTCAAAATCAAATAGAATCAAAATGCCAAGCAAATGAATATTTTATTTTACACACTTCTTTGCCCCACCAACCTTCGGTGATAAGCCCACATCTCTTACTAGTGGTGTGAGGTTGGGAAAGGAAAGAAGTGCCCTTACTCGCCTATATCCTACCTTTGGTGAAAAACCCATGCTTCTTACTAGTGGCATGAGGCAGGGTGTGGGGGGTCCATTCACACAAATCAACAAATCTTGGTATTCTAGAAATACAAATCAAATTATATTAAGTGAAAACAAATGTCCAAATTCCAAAGAGATCAAATCCTCAAAACCAGATTTTGTCAACCAGGTTGCCATTTATAGATCTAAGTCTAGATAAACTGGAAAGTAAGTGGCCTTCTAAGCTTGGTGGTAGTTCTGAGTAGGGTAAGTGTGTAGGTCTAAGTTTGGTTTTTATCACTGGTTTGTCTATCTCTCATCATTCCATTTAGTCAAACTCATACAATTTTTGCCCTTCCCAACTCTTGGTGTTGAGCCCTCACATCTTACTAGTTGCGTGGAGTTGGGAATGGGGCAAGTTCATCTCTTTATCACTATACATTCATCACGTTTTTGCCAACATAAGAAGAAATCACAGACATTTCCCAAAAAGGCTAAATTTCAATACTACAACATGTTCGTCATCACATATAAGCATTACAAAAGCAAATAAAGTAAAAAAAAATTGTTTAGTATTTTCTATCTTGTCATCCATTACATACATTCTAAAAAGCATGAAAACAAATACTATAAAAACATCTAGTACACACATGGGAAACGAGTTACAAAATTCTAGACACCAAAGAGTCTAGATCCAAAAAGAGATATATGTACATATCATGGTGTGTCATAGTTTTGTACGATGTCATCGCACACTAGGTACAGTCAAAATGCTTGCAATAAGCACAAAACACTAAAACATCATACTTGCCTCACAAAATGGAGACTAAGCAATAAAGGAAATCTACCTATCTGCCCTTTTAAGGCCCATTGTGACCACTCTAGTTATGAATTTCTTAGGAGTTCTTCTCAAAAGCATTCAAAAAAATAGCAAAAAGCTAAGCCTAACGCAAAATACCATTCCCAAGATCATTCCAATTCAATCATACTAAAATATGAAAAGAGTGATCACCATGGACCCAAAGCTCAAAAATTACCAAATCGATATGCGCAAATGAATAGTAAATGAGCTTGTTATATATATCTAGTATTCTAAACTTGTTTTGAGTGTTTTTACGCAGAGTTAGAGCATCGATGAAGGTAAGTTCTAAACCCAACGTAGATGGTAAGTCCTCATTTCATATCAATTTAGTTTTATTTCTCAATTTATTTTATCTATTTGCACTTAAGTCCCCTTTTTCATTTTGCAGATAGCGGGATTTTGGATGGCGAATTTCCGACACACGAGTGTGTTAGGAATAACTCCTAACTCCCCATTTCGAGACTGCCATACTTGAATCCACCATTTTACACCTCTCCATGGCTAAGATGCTTATCCAAGGGGGAAATATGTACATACCCAAAATTGTAGGGTACTGCACCATCGAAAAGAGGTTACACATACCCCAATGATGATACAAGTCTCCTTGCAAGGTGTTTAGGATCCAAAAAAGCTCACCAAATATACGTTTGTATCCCGTATGCCTCATCCGGCCTCTGCGGGCTTTGTTCTACCCTCTTCCCCCCTTTTTTCTTGCATTTTGGTCTTAAGTGATGAGACCACCACCCTGCACAGGACGACGGTCTGTGCGCATTTTTTAGAATGTTCCAACGATCGCGTCAAACGTAAAATTCAAATTTCTATCCGCATTCTTCAACCACTAAAGCTTGCATTTATGTTTTAGCCGCCTAGTAAATAGTGATTTCTCTTTGTTTAATGGTGAGAGAGTTCAATTTGAACTTGCCTTCTGGTGATTGCAAATGCTATAAATATGCAACTTGTTTACAAGAAAATGGTCTTAGTTCTTTGGTCGAGGTCTTCATTCTTGAGCTTCAATCTTCAATACTCAGTCTTAGATTTTGTTTATGAATCATTTTATCTTTAGCATGGACTAGAATTCTAAATATTTAGTTATGCCTTCATTGTACACCAAAAATGATCCTGCTAGGAATCACATAGGCCAAGCTCTATTCTCTTGCACCATCCCTCTCCTACTTGTACTTCGTTGTATTTCTCTCAAGCTGTTATTGCTCATTGTTTGAGTACCTACTGTTTATCATTTTGTTTCATCATTGTTGCAATACCCTGCTAGGAATCACATAGGCCAAGCCAGTTCACTTATGCCATCCCTCTCCTACTTGTTCTTCATGCCATTTTTACTTCAAAGCAACTATCGTACCAGTGCCTTCTCTTGCCGATGTTGTTATACTCATCTTTTTGGATTCACGTGAACACGCAAGAACGAAGAGATCACTCTGAGGGGACAAGCTCCAACACAAGTGGATTTTCTCTGCTCTTCAGTAAAATCTAGGTTTAAATCGTCAAAATTATTATCATAGCCTCTATCCATCCATAGCCTCTAAATCTCCCTTTGTCATTCCAGATTACTAGGAGATCACACTACCAAATCTTAGTCTCCGATCATCCCATAGTTAACTTTAGGAAAGTTGTTTTCCGATTCTCATCCTCACTGTAGATTTTCTATCATAGAAAAATGACCATAATCTCATCACATGACTTCATCTAAGTCACCCGCATTTCAAACCATCGTCGTTTGTCTTGGCACGACCTTAAGAGGTCAGCACGGGAAGGTAACTTCGATTATCATCCTGCATGTCACTTTTTCGTCAAATGCAGTGCCACATTTCCTGTCGATTGAATGATGCAAATTTGATCGAGAGAAATGCCCACAAACCATAAAACATAGAGAAACATCCATTTGAGCCAGAAAATGAGGTTTTATTCAAGGACAGAGAATTTAGACATTGCAAGGCTCAAACATGATCCTTAGGGACACATCAACTCATTTCTCCTTGAGTATTTAGGGTAAAAATGGTAGGGACAATAGATCTTGACTGTGGAAAATGGAGGAAATGGGAAAATGCGAGTTTTGAAGGAACAAAGCACGAGAGACTCAAAATATAGAGCTTTTCCAGAGGAACAAAGAAATGAGGAGATAATTAAGGACCCATACATGATCTTTGACCAGGAGTAGATTAAAAAATGGAAATAAGATAAACCAAGCTCAATATGGGGAAGGAGATAATGACAAAGGTAGTAAATTGATAAATTTTCAAGGGCACAAATGGGGCGAGATAATTTTGAGCACCAATAGCTGGTTCCTTAGTTTTTTTTAAAGAGATGGTTCTGGTTTTTTACATTGCAAGCTCCGACTCCTTTGCCCAATGGATGTATTTATCACTTGGTCTATTATTTGGTTCTTGTGGCACTCATAAGGAGTGCCCATCCCTGATTCGGAGCTGATGTTGGTGCTCAAATTTGGGTCACCTTGTTTCCTATTAAATCCCTCATTTTGTAACCTTGTAACATTTTTTGTCTCCCCGTGTTGGTACCTAAAGGCTTTGTCTTCCATTTGGTTGCCATGATTGGTTCCTCCTTGGTCGAAGGTCTTAAAAGCCTTGAATATTTTGATTTGGTCCTCTATCCATATGAAGGTGTTTTTCAATTGGGCATAACACTTGGGTTGTTCCTTCCCTTCCATTCTCTATAGTTACGTGTTGTTGTCCCTGCCATTTTGTCCTAGGTACTTGAAGAAATGTAAATAGATATAGCTTGGGGGTCATGTGTGAACCTTGTGACATTTCCAAATGCTCTATCCTTAAAGAAAATTTCATCTGGGTTCAAACAGTGGTTTCCCTGCATTTTTATGGCTAGAAGGGTGTGTTTCTCCTATCAAATTTTAAATCTCTGCATCAATGGAAATGTGGCCCTTTTTGGTTAGATACGGCTTGGAGGGGCACTCTAAAAACTTTGTGGAAAGTTTTAACCTGAAACGTTTCCACGTGGAGGAACGACACTCGTTTGAAGACTCACCTTTTTGTTTGGCCTTGGAGTTGCGCTGGGAGGACACGTGGAGGATTCCATTGCCTTGCCTAGAATTAGAAAAAAAATCATGTTACTGATATAGTTTTGGTAGGCCATGGACACATGGTGGGCTAGCCCTCATTTGAAGATTTGCCTCAAGGTCCCACCTTAACAATTGTGACAGAGGGACAGGTGGAGGTTTCCGTCGGCTCTGTTGGGGACTTAAAAATTTTCAAAGAAATTTTCTAAGGTTCGGGACACATGGTAACGCTGCTCATTCAAGGTCTCTACTTTTTGGGATCATCTCAAGATGCGCCATTGAGACGCGTGGCGGTTTGAAAAGTCAAGAGGCAGGGAGGTGGGCCATCGGGGGAAACTTAGATTTTTTTCCCTTGTTATTTAAAAGACTAAAGTTAATAAAATGACCTACAAGCCCAATAGAGAATAGTCAAAATTTTCTCCAATCAACGGCGGAGGTGCGGAATTTCAGGGAAATTTGGAAAATTTTCCTTTTGTGGAGAAAGGAGTTAAAAGTGTAAAAGGAAGCGTGGTTCCGCTGGGACCCACATCAGAAACTAAAAGCGGAAGGGCGGAGCTATGGGGAAAACTTGGAAAAATTTCCCTTTTCCAAAAAAGAGGTGAAATAGCAGAATTTAGCCATGGTTCCTTTGGGACCCACATTGGGACACGTGTCAAGCCCATTTTTCAAAGGCGAGGGGCGAGCAAATTGAGAAATTTTGCATTTTTTCCAAAAGGTGTAAAAAGTAAAAAGGAACCCCCATCTCGTCTTAACTCGGATCTCCCACATGGATGGTCCAAATTCAAAAGAAATATCAATGGAAACTGTGTGTCTGTATCTAATTTTCTACCATTTTTCTCCAAAGCTCTTGGGGATGCATATTCTTATGTTTTTTATCATTTCTTGGAGTCTCCTGCATGCCAAATGAAGAGGAACATTAATCTGATATCTTGGTTTGGTGGGGAGGGTCTGAAAACGTCTTTCACCATTAAAGATGTAATCTAACTATCGGATTCGACCTAATTTTTCTTTCCTTGGCACACGAGAGACCTGTTGATATCTTGGTTTGGTGGGAAAATCTAAAAAGTCTTTTTCCATTAATATGTGCTCTGACTATTGGCCTCGATCTAATTTCCCAGTTTTTCCTTCCTTGGCATGCAAAGAACCAAATTTGACAGAATGGAGGAGGAAGTAGTTCAAGCACAAGATGAAGAATGACTTACCAGGTGAAGAAATGAATGTTGGAAATATTTGGAGAGATTTTCCCTCTGCACACCTGACAACTTTTTTGTAAATCTAATTCTGGGAGTCACAACACACAATGGTGCTTTGAATGTTTCTAGTTTTGGGGAAAACTCTGTTGTAAGTAAAATATTATAAATTGCATGAATTTGTCATGCAAATGGTTGGAAGGTTGGAGTGTTAGAGGTCGAGAGCTAACTCCTGAGGGGAAAAATCCTTTGACAGAGCCCATCTTCTTCTGAGAGACTATCAAAGGAACTTGTTTATTTCTTTTTGTTAAATTTGATCATGTCAAGGTGGTTATGAGTGTACAACCATTGACAAGCTTTGAGATTGTTCCAGAAACTTTCCCCTGCTAATAAATTTAATGAAATTTGAGTAAATCTATGTTTGATTTTGATGAAAATTGTGTATGCTTCATTTCTGAATGTCTGCATACATTTTCTTTTTCCCATTTCAATCTTATACTGGAATCTCTGTGAATCACACAAAATCTTAGCTTTGTGATAGTTTGGTGGCACTTGCAATTTCATTTATCAGAAGAGCTTTCATCGATAGTGAAATAAACAAGTTTAAAATCATTTTACTCCTAGCATGATGATTAAGATTGTTTGTTATCCTTTGAGGGTATCTTAGGCGTGATGAAACAGAGGTTGATAGTGTTTAATTAAGTCTTTCAATTTGAGCCTTCATTTTGGATCCTTAAAGTTTGTGTGAAAATGTGCTGATCTGGGCCTCCATTAAAGCACACCTTCTAGTTAAAGGAACATTCTAGCTATTTTGAAGCATTTTTTTGGTCAAGCCTTCCATTTTTGTGAAATCTCTCAAAGATTTGGCAAGTCAAAATCCACTCTACCTCACCTCCCACCAAAATTAATTTAAAAACAACTAATCATACCCATAATACCCCTGTTTGTCCTGTGTGTGCACAAATGCATAATTTATGTTACCAAAACATGCAAAATCAATCAGAGTTTTCATTGTCTTCGTGAGCTTTGAACCTTGCTAAGAAAATATCTCCATTATCTAGGGTGACAACTCATGAGAGTTAGATTTTGCTGTATATATCATGTTTTCTTCAAGGTCTTCTTAAAAACTTTTCAAATAAGGATATCTCCATCTCCTCCACAAACAAAATTCTACAAAGGGTCCTCTCACCTTGGTTGAAAGACACAACCATAAAGTAGTGAGGATAGATCAAATCCTCTTAAGGTGCTACCCATTTCTCCACATCTGAGTAACAAAGAGCAAGTTGCATTCCCTCCCCGGCTAGAAAATGACACACAATGTGCTCTGCTTGCCTCTAAGCTTCCTGTCAAAATTGTGATGTTGCTCATCCTTCGAGGGAGAATCAATTTGGGTACCAACAAATTGTTTTGAAAAAAAATCAGCATTCCATGTACTTCTAGACACTTAATTCTGGTACATGACTATTTATTTTTTATAATTTTCTATTATTATATAGTATTTATTTTATTACCAATTATCAGTTTAGATTAGGTTCTTATTGGTCCTTGTTTTATGTTTTTGGTTGTCTTCTCATGTGTTGTGATATGTTATCCTATATTCTTCTCTCTCTTCTTATTTTTCTCCTATTATCTCTTTTCTCATATCATACCTAAAATAGTTGTCTACAAAAATATGTTATCATACGATAAAAATATATCGTACTCACTACCAAAAAATATCCTTTTGCTTCAAATTTATGAAATGAGATAAAATTTCAGTCAATAGTTTTGTCATCACTAATCTATGAAAGAATGCATGGCCATAAAAATTCAACTATCTAATATATGTGAGGTTTAGATAGAACATGTGCATAAAACAATGATACCCAATCTAAGTAGATGTAATATTCATGTCATAAGATGATAAAAGAAAAGAGCATCCTTGAAAAATATAGAGACATGACCATACATGTGCATTAAGGATCTACTAAACATCACATATGTTGGTACCCAATTGCTGAAAAAATATCTATAAAAATATAATAGAAGATTTGGTGGATACATCCCCTTCCAAAAGGGAGGGCACATGGTTAAATCCTTTTATTCAATTGTTGTCCAATGTACGTGATGCTTAGGATAATCCAAACATGTTCTATCTAAAACTCATATATGTTAGATAGTTGAATTGCTTGTGACCATGATTTATTTCTTGGATTATTGATAGACAAAGCTCTTGGCTACACTTTTATCCCATTTAATAAATGTTATCCATTTTCATCCCCTAGGGTGAAATGGACAACAAGAAGGCCTTGAGCTGAGAAATTATTAGTCCACGAGAGGCATCCACCTGAGTTACACACAATATTCATGATTTGAGAGCTTGGAGTATTCATTTGGGATCAATTTTAGTGTTTTGGAGGCGTTGAGGTTATAAGAGGATTTTTTCCTCTTTTGGGTTTTGAACCTAGAGATCAACTTGAAAAGGAGGGAAAGGCGGGCCCTATGGGCCCACAATTTGGCTCAAATGAGCCAAGACCAAAAAATAGCTCCCAGAAAGCACAATTTCATTTTTGTAAGCCTTATAGGTCTAAAATTCCAAAAAATGCAAAACTCTAGGGGAGTGTGATTGTGGGGTCAAAGTTTGGCCAAGGATCCATCTAGCTTAGTTGATTTGGTAGGAAAGCTAAAGGTAGCTTGATCAGGTCGCAAAGTTATGCATAGGAGGTGACCTCACCGAGTAGCTCCCTGAGCTACTCGGTGAGCTAGTTGAGTAGCCAAGATGTCGTGCTAGATGGGGGTGAGTTGCTTAAATCAGCGAGTCGAGCTAAGAAGAAGGGGTTCGCTAAGTAGCTCGGTGAGCTACTTGGAGATCCGAGTTGTCAGGTGATGTCCCCAGGGTGGTTTGAAGTTACAAAATTCAAGGGTTGACTGGGACGCAAGCCTCATCCGAGTTAGAATATAGCCCACATATATGAATAAAGGGGTAAGGATGTGAACCAAGGCAATTTTCTCAACATTAAGGAAAAAATCAAGTCAGGAGAGTCATCCTTGGTGATGAATGAAGCTCACGGGATGGAGATTGAGCCACTTCGTGAGTTGAAGCCATTTTGGATCTAGGCACAATAAAACCAAGGTGAAGGAGAAGAGTTAGGGCCGAGCTCCCCAAGATTAGACATACAGAGGCATTGATGGGTGATGCGAGATCAATGCACGAGCCTAAAGCGACAATGAAGTGAGCTTAAGCTAGAAAATGAGGAAGAGCTTACTGACGGAGAGGATTGGTGCTAAATTTGAAGCTTGTTGGGCTAGAAAGAGTGAAATAGGTGAGTCGACCAATTCGCAGAGGAGAAGACTCAAGTTTGAGACGTTGCACTATCACCTATGCAATGCAAGGAATTGGGTAGGAAGACTTTGCATTGTGAAGTGCCGCTAGCAAAATAAAGCTAGTCAAAATCAACACAATGAACAAGCCACTGGCCAAAGCAATACAATGCAGAAAATTTGGGGGAAAAGTCTTGCATTGGGGGCCACTAGAAAAGCAGAGCAATGTTGAATCAACACAATAAATAAATGAGAGACAACTACTCCCAAGTGGCTAGCATTTAGTTTAAGAAATGTAGTTTGACGCATAAAACATCCAAGCTATCTTAATATAAATCAGTCTAAGTTAGACACATGTGTAGAAAAATTAATGCAAATTGTCGATCAAGAAGGGCGAGTTAAAAGCATTGTTAAGTGGCGATTCAAAGCCCGAGTCTTCATAAATGAACCCCTTGAGAAAGTGAAGAAAATAAATGTCAATCACTAAAATGAAGGTGCTTTGAGTGACATAGGTTTAAGCGGAAAATTGCAAATATTTTTCTTTGCAATGGCCAAGCCAAGTAAAGTAACATGGAATCACCGCAGAACTAGATGGGCAAAGTGAAGTAAATTTTTTTTAGATCAACACAAAAAGAAGAAAGATGAAAAGTAAAGTAACTGGACAAAGACAAACTACATTACTTCCCTCAAATAAGAAAAGTAAATCAGTTGTAGATATGCAATGGTAAAGGTAGTAATAAGGGGTTGGATCATGTAATGAATAGGGGAAGCAACAGTAATGGCCTCTGGTTTCCCCACTAGTCTCGTAATCTTCACAACACCATAACTTTCATCTCGGAGCTCCGTTTCATGCATTCTTGGACTTTTCAAAAAGGTCTCGGAGCCCTCTACGTATCAGCATCTTCAAATTTAATATTTTTTTATAAATACAATGGAATTAGAGGGTGGGGTGAATCATTCCTACCAAATGTTTTAGTTCATTTACAGTTCATCATGTGTTACAATTTATGCATCCATTCATTCGTCCATGTATCATATATATGTCAACATAACCATATAAGCAACCATAAAAAAATCAAGAGCAAGAGAGTACACAAGACACAATAATTAAGTGGGAAACCCTCATGGGGAAGAAAACCCACTGAAACTCTACTTATATTACACAAAGAAAAGTAATTTAGTGTAGCACCAACTACACAAGGAGCACCAACCCCTAGTTTAGTAGAGCACCAACCCCTAATTTAGTGAACCACCCACTCCACAATGAGAATAAAACCCCCTAAATATGACTAAGCACCAACTAAGCCATCTTAAGATTTTTAATCTCTAGAAATGATACTGCCACAACTAGTGAATATCATTATTTCAGCTCACAAACCCTAGCTCATACCCTAGGGCATCAAACTTGTTCTTTATCCTTATTTATTTTCTCTATCCTCTTTCTCTAATGCTATCTAATCTTCCTCAGCCTTCAAAACATTCTCTCATACCTACAAAATATCTATCTCTAGGTCACACACTTTCCTCCAAGAGCACTAGTTCAAAAATGAACTAAACAAGCACTTAAATATGATTTTATTCCTTCCAAACCAAAATAGGTCGGTCCTTCATGATAAATTCAACCCAAAAACTCTATAACATTCATAATTTTGAATTAAAATAGTTATATATGACCCAATTAGGTCTGCCTAGCCAAAAACCTCATTATATGTGCCAAAATGGCTCAAAACCCCATGGGCACAATCTTAAAATTGCCCTAACATGAGTACCATAATTTTTCATGACCCATGAACCATTATAAATGATTAAAATATCATAAAAATCATACATGATTCAAATTAATATCAACCAATCAGATTATGTCATTTATTGGGCTTAGTTTCCTTTACAATCTTTAAAACAATTGTTTCCTTCACCCTTCAGCACCTTGGAAACTTCATAAGGCCCCATAATGACTTGTACTATACAAAAACATGCCATATGACAACTAAATAAAATTTAAGAACCTGGAGAACAATTCTAAGCATGTTATAATTCATGAAACATCGTTTACTTAAAACCACAACAATATTTGTCTTCACCAAATCAACCTGTCAAAAACTTTATTTCCAAAGGTTAGCTTATAAAATCAAATATACATGCATTAAATACATGAAAATGGATTCATTGGATGAAAAATTAATCTTTATTCAAGATATTGGTAATAGGAATCATCACCCAATCCATCTCATGATTCAAACAACCTCAAACTTGCACCAAAACAGATCATATCTTAAACTGCCAAAAACCATCTTACTAAAATAATTCCCTAGAAACCCTATCAAATCACCTCATCATGAGGAAATAAATATATCACTAGAAATATATCTGAATATAATTTCCAACACAACTTTAATCATCTCAAAACTCCACTTGTAGCTCAAGTTATGGCCAAAACACTGGACCTTGCTATTTGAGATCCCAAAATTGCCCTTTGACCAATCAACCTATTTAAGCCTCAAAACACCATTGTACCTATAAAATCATGACCTAAAAACACCTTGGAAATCAATAAAAACTCCCATAAATCACGCAACATAAATTTTGCATACTACTCCTTTGGACCATCTTGTCCTAAAACCTTCTTATCCAGAAATGACTATTTTAGGTTAGGCCCACTCATCACCATGACATCAACCATACATTTCTAGAAATTATGAGGAGTCCTCTACAACATCCAATCATCAAATTTTCACTTTTAATCAACACTGGTTAGTATACTTCACTTTTTGCAAACTGCTCCTAGCTAGGGTTTAACTATGGTTTTTACCTCTTTACCTTCTTAACATTCATTCATAAAAATGTGAGAATAGAATGAACTCCTTATTTTTTGAAAGCTTATAAAATCACATTATAAGCATCTCTTAAATCCACAAGGTCCCATGCAAATCACACAATTCACAATGAGCATTGAAGTTACATTTTGAGCTGGATTTTGCATTGTTTTTCTCCTTGTCTCACCAAAACAATCATATCTTGCAAAATTCACTTCATGGGAACCTAAATTTTTATTGAGATCATCATGACTTATCCCTATAACATATCAAATCATTTTAATATCAATTCCATGGCTCAAAATATCCAGTCACTAATACTTACCTATGTTTTCATCCTAGATCCTCATAGTAGCAACTAGGGTCAACTAAAATAGTGCAATAACCTAACATATTACCTCTGAAAATGACCCAAACATACCTCATATTCCATGATACACCTGATATCATGCATCCATGAGCTCAAATGGATCCAATACACTCTGTCACACCTACAAGTTATCATATCTACTCCTAATGAGCACTTGTAACAAGGTGAACCACCTGTACCTACACTATGCCACTATTGTGAGTGCTCAATAAACCTAAAAACCTTATATACACCATGTCAACATGTTTCCCAAGAAACCAAAAAGCTCATATTGTCAAGCTACACCTCCTAGGCACTGTATGGGTTTGCTAGAGCAAGCACACATCATTGAATCCCACTGTAGTAGCTAATAAAATTCTGAACCAGTATGTTAACATCTCAAATAACATCATGACATCATCCTAAACCATTCACTTTGTCATTAATGTGGTTTTTCATCAATTACAACACCTATTAGGCCTACATGCCATCAATCTCCCCCTTTGTCATTGATGGAAAACACCCTAAGTTTCTCACCCTTTTACATTAATGACAAAGGAATACCTGTAGCTTACCTTATTCACCTTCTTCAGCTTCATACCTCCATGTTTTGGTTGGAAACATCCACCAAAGGTCTCAAACAAGCTCCATTTCTTGATTTTGCACAAAAGTATGAATTTTGCCTTCATTTTGGGCTTGCAAACAAGTAGCTCCCCTTGGGAAGATACACTTCCAACAACTGAAAAAACATCAATCAAGCATGTAATAAAAAAACATCATACCTCGCTAGGATCTATCACATCATATTCAGTCTTCAAGGCATGCAAAACAAGCACTTTTTCTTCTATTTCTTGTTTTGCCTTTCTTGGAACTACTGTAGCAACCTACAATCTGAGTCAATCAATCTCTTATTTATGCCAAAAATGTTATAAAGGACCATATCTCATCATTACTTTGTCAATATTGAAAAAAATTCATCTTTTTATGCCGAAAATATGCATATCAAGGAATATATATTCACTTCATACCAAGAACAATATTGTGGGACCATAATAGATTTCTTAGTGTAATTTAGACCATTTTCAACATCCATCTACATGTCAACCATGCTTAGACCCATGAAAAAATCACTCACCCTGGGTTTAAGGTCTCTACTTCTAGCTCCTAAGAAAAATATTGAATCACTATCCTTTCTACCAAGCCTTGAATTCACCATTACAACTTTTTGCAATCCCTAAACACCTTTTTCAGTCTTCTACAGGCCTATTTGATTGGTAACATGCATTTGAGTTTCAAGACAAACTGATCAAATACATGAGCATCCATATCATACCTTTTTTATCTTAAGATCACCTTGTTTCTATCTAGATACTTCCTCCTAAGATCCCCATGTTATTATTATCACCTTCATACCATGACATTCATTTATTTTATCGTACCTTATAAAGCATACTATCTTCACAACTTTTCACATACTCTGTTTCACTGATTTTATTGTAAATTATTTCTATTGGCCTGAATCTAGGAGTCATTGTGCACTTCATCCTAGAAATAAGACTGAGAAATTACCAGTAGTCATGTTTAGATAATGAACATACCACTCAAGCTTCCTAGAAGGACACATTGTCTACTCATTTCTCTTCAAACCTGAAAAACCCTCACTTAGATGGAACATGTCGATACTCTTCTCAGATACCTATGGCACATCAACTCTTTGAAATGCACATCACATTGTCTAACACTCTGACCCTGCTTCTTTGAGAGCTTATATATCCTTGTAGCTGACCGTATATTTTTTTACTGACATATGTTACCCTGTATGTGCATAATTTATCATTTTTTGTGACATTGTGTACTCCTTTCATACCTCCTTGATCACTTTTAGCCTTCATCTTCAATGGCTTAATGAGTTAACTCATATATTACAAAAATATGTGTTATGCTAGACATCACTTGAACTTGCTTCAATAGGCTCTGACATTCCTTCATTGAGCCATTTCACATTTCTTTCAAGATAAGCATTCAACCACAATTCCATCATTCATGATTCAAGAGCAACATTTTGAGCTCTTTGTAGCTTGCAACCTTTGAATAAGGCTTGACAGTTCAAGGAAGAAGTAATAAAACATTATACCTAGTCCTTAGCTCACATTTCAAACCCTTGAAACCCTCGTACCTATAGCTTACTAATTTTGGGTATTGTAGCAATCCTTAGGCACCATTTCATGTTTTTTTAACTTCATATACATGTCTACAACTTTCCTTATATCATTCATACCATGTTGGGAGCACCATTACAGTCATTAAACGCATTCTCAAGTATGAGATAACTATAACTACACATTTTAACTGTACTATAGATCCATTCAAGTCATTATGAGGGATAGTACTACAAGACATACTAACTTCAAGGACTAGAACCAACTTTCAAATTCACTCACAGTCATATGTCACTGATTGAGACAACTTGTCTCCTTTAGATCATAGATACCTTGTACTAGCACTTTGAATCCTAGAGCATACTTACTTGATGTGGCATTTGATTCCTTGATGAATATTTAACTTATAACATGCTTGTAGAGTGTCATCTCAGTTCACATAAAATTTTGAAAACTTTCTTTGGCCTTGAATCTTTCAACATGTAGAAGCTCATCTTCAACTCAGACCATCTTGATTCCACTCTACTCAATACCTTTGAAATCCCTTTTACTCTCCTCAAGACATCAACACAATGCCTTGCAACTCTTCACAGACATACCCTGATACTTTATGGTCAAATAGTTCTTACATAGTCTAGTGAAACTTTTTCTTCTACAATCAATCACATCATTGTATCCCATGTTTTCTTCTTCCAATGATATTTAATTGACTTCATCACTTTAACTACCTTGGAAAATAATATATTTACATCTTTAAATAGCTTGAAAAATATCTTCTCTTAGTTTTAAACTTTCATGTTTGATATTGTGCCACACTTGTCTGTCATAACTCAACCTCTTGAAGACATACCTAGCTTGTAGCAACCTTGACTTTATGTACATTCACAGACTTTTCATGATGAATCAATTTATATTCCAAATAATAACTTTTGAAGGATGAAATAGATCTCATACCTCAAACTCAGGTTTAGATTGAAATGATGAAATAATCAACTATCACCAATGTAGACACATGTAAGCATAGATATGAGCTCAAGGCCTCTTTAACAACATAACACAAACTCATAATCAGCTTTATTTCACTTAGAGTGATGACTCTTCTCCTTTATGAACCAATGATGATGTAAACACAGACCTTTCAAAGTGAATTACCCTTTTGAGATTCATGATCCTTTGAAAAAATAGACTCATGAGACAAGCATATTCAAAACTACAATTACACAACCACCTTACTCCCCATGGGAGTGTACATACATTAGGACTCACATAATACACATGATAATTTACACATGACAAGTTCACTGACAATATAATGACAATTATGATGTTCTTGACACTTTGGAACATGGAAAACTTCCTTACATACTTGGACTAACTTCACACACTTTTCCATAGTTTTGAAGATCGTAAAAATCATCATCAAATTCCGACCACACACACCTTCGACATAGACAACAACAATTACATCTATAATAATATAGTTATACTTTTAGGATATCAGACTACTTATCTCCTTTTGAGAGAAACTTTATACCTTGACATATTGATGAAACTTCATGGATGACAAAAAGAAAAGATTGATTCACAAACTCATAATATACTTGATAGGTCTTAAGACACACTAGCAACCCTTTTGACAAAAACTTTAGACCTTTTAATAAAATACCAATGAATGACAACATGATAGAGAGATCTACAAAAACTTTAGACCTTTTAATAAAAAACATGATCTACATTAGCACACCAACACAATGTGTGGAATGAGACAAGACTCTTTTGACAATTGAATTAGAATGCAAGAAAACCTTTATCCAAAAGTTTAGACCTTGAAAAGGACATTTTAGACTCAAACTCATAATTCCAACTTATGGGACACAGTGAACTCATCCAAGACACAAATTTTCAACTTAATGGGACTTATTTATGAAAATGACAGCTCATGAAGACATCTCAGACCATAAACATAGAGGATCTAGACACAGACCTTGAGACAAATCATCTTATTACCATGAAAAGACCTCATGATGACTTCATTTCATAATCAAGGACTCAGAAACATAAGAACACTCAACATACACTCACAAGGACAAATGAATATGCCAACATAACAAGGGAGCACAAAGAACATACACTATCTCATAATGGATGACAAACTTAGACACCTAGCAAGAACAAGAACTCATGAAAATAGAGAAAGAGTTACTTCCCATAC
Source organism: Taxus wallichiana var. yunnanensis (assembly GCA_018340775.1). Classification (NCBI taxonomy): domain Eukaryota; kingdom Viridiplantae; phylum Streptophyta; class Pinopsida; order Cupressales; family Taxaceae; genus Taxus; species Taxus wallichiana. The sequence continues at coordinate 521,274,101 of CM031234.1, forward strand.
CTTACAACTTTAGTGGTGTCCCAAAGACCAAATTTCTTCAACGTATCTTGCACAGGAGCTTGGAAGCCATTCAAACACATGTGTTCTTCTTAAACTTGGGAAAACATGCTTCTTTGAGTTGTCATAGACTTAAGAATCTTGTTTTCTATCTTGGTATCTCTAGTATCCTCCTTTATAGCCTTCAAAATCTGCATGATGGGTTGAGAATCACCTCTCTTGATCTCCTTCACTTGAGGAACCTCCTTTTTTTCCTTTGGATCAGATCTTGGAATAAACTTCTTGTTTTGACAAAATCTTGCAATATGACCTAATTGATGGAAATTAAAACAAACAACATTCTTTTTCCTCCTAGGTTCAAACACTCTTAAGTTCCAACCATAATCCATGGCTCTATTCCCATACTCACAACAAGATTAGCATTCACCCTTGAACACACCTACACCACTTTAAAAATCATTCTCTTGTAACCTCTATCTCTATGACCAAAATTATGACAAACAAAGCAATAACCATTGAATGAAGAGCCATACCTCATTGCATTAGGTTTTCTAACTAAGTTATACCTTCTTAAATCAGTTCTCTTAGTTACCTTCACATCTGATTTTGAACTAGGACAAGCTTCTTGATAATTCTTTCCTTCAAACCCTAGGCATGTTTTGTCATTTGTGGCTCTTTGATCCTCTAAACACTTATCAAGAGCCTTGGATCTCTTATCAAATTTTCATACATCTTCAACTCACTAGATGCACTTTCCAAATCAGATTCTAGGGATTTTAAACTCTCTTCATCCCTGGAACAAGATTCATCTTTCTCCTTTAGGGAATCAAAGCAATTAACCAGTTTTGCATAGAGAAAATACACCGAATAATGATGTTATAGATTCAAATCATTTGGGATATATTATATAGGATGCACTTACAAATATATAGGCACATAGTTTCCTATAAATTAGGAAACTACTCTACTAACAAATACTAATCTCGTGAGTTGTTTGTAACAACCAAACAACTCAACACACATTCGTTATTAGTTGTTTTATATAACAACTAAATAACAAATTACTAATATAATAATAATTACCAAATGTAATTATTATCTACACAATGTAAATACTAATTCCTAACATTCCCCCCCTTAGTGTTTACATGGTTCAATATATCTCATTCTTTGATTGTAGTGTGCCACCTCTGTGTGCTCATGATCAACTCCGCAAATGTGCAGCATCGGGCTTGCACAAAACTCGAACATGTGCCAACGCACATTGATGGTTTTCTCGGCTTCTACCAACAACCTTACCAAATTGGTTTTGTAGGTGTACCAATAACCTTTCACAATTGGTTTTGTAGGTTTACCAAATAACCTTTCACAATTGGTTTTTACAGGTTTACCAAAAACCTTACACAATTGGTTTTATAGGTTTACCAAAAACCTTACACAATTGGTTTTACAGGTTTACCAAAAACCTTTCAATTGGTTTTCCTGGTTTACCAAAAACCTTCACATCATGATTGCTACAATACTTTTTGATCAATATTATACAATGTCTCTACAACAGGGAATCATGTAGGAAATACTGCTTTCAAAACTGAACAATAAAACATAATGGAAATGGAACAATGAGACCATGTTCCCCCCCTCAATGTGAACATTTCACTTATTCAACAGGAACACTGAAATCATACTACACGCAACAAACTGCAATTTTGAAATGAAAGAAAACTCACACACACACTGTCACCACAACTTCATGCGGCCCTGTCGTTGGTGACTGATGAGAGGTCGTTGATCAACCTCCTGCCTCCTATGCCTCCATCCTCCATCATATGTACCACTTAGGTCAGAGAAATGTGCTCAAACTTCTTTTCTCGAACTTCTCATTTTTCGTAAAAGATGGTCTTTGTATTCTTTAGCTGCCAATATTTTTCTTTTTAGAGATCTAGGTGGTTCAAATTCACTGTCACCTTCATATCCTTCTTCTGAATTTAGCATAGCTGAATTTTCTTGATCTTGTATATTTTTTATGTCTCTCTCCATGGTAATTGGTTCCATGAGAATACATTTTTTTCTTCTTTTCTTGACCATTGTGAGATAGGTAAAACACATTTTTACAAAATTATTTACCTAGACAGACTGACAATAAATAATAACACTTTATTATACTTAACAAAAAGACCTAAACAAAACAACCTTTTTTAATATAAATTTGACAAAGACAACTTTACGACTCTTGACTTTTGATGACTTTGGATAACTTTCGACAATGAATTTTATTGACATAAAACTTTATTTAAGGACCACAAAATTGACACAAACAATCTTTACATCAATACTAAAAGTAATATTTAATTACTTTTTAATATTTTGACTTGACTTAATAAATATGAGACTAACAAATTACAAAGATTTTAGTTTTACTAACATGACTAGAACACGACTCCAGATTGAAGAACAAACAATTAAACTAATGTGCATTGACAATAAATTAAAACATAGACCTTTATTTGACTGTGAGCTTGGAGTTTGGAGAGGATCACGTTCTCAAGGAAATGATTTCCAAAGTTTGGTGACTGATCAACTACCCACAAACATGCAAATAGTAAATGTGCAGATGGTAGAAGAAACTAGAAATCAATGTAATCTTCAATGTATGAACTCCACATTGACAATTCACATGCTCAAGAATAATCACTGATATGGTAATCAATTCAGACGTGGATATATCTATAGTCAGCACAAAGACTTGAGGCTAAAGTAATTTGATAAATGCATAAACTTGGCCGTTGGATTGAGCTTGGATACTTCCAATATCTCCTATATAAAATTCCTTTATAGCTCAAGATTTGTTTGAATGAATATATCAAACGTGTGTACTGTAATCCACATTTTTGACATCAAAGCAAATACGGTCGATTAATAATAGGCTGTGAGAAATATGGGAATCACGTGAAACAGGTGAATATCCACCACCGGGAGGAGCAGTCAAAATGCAAGGTTCAAAAGCCAAATTGTGATGATGGAGCCGATGCAAATAGGTCACGCTTTTTGGAATATTTTTTGTTGAAAATAGTAGGCGTTAGGATAACATGCAGGTACTTAGAATTCAATGGACAAAGATTCAATTTCGGTAGAATAGATACACTGGATCAGGCCGCATACACACTTCTCTCGTCCACTTTCCTCTATGCAGGATGGCACGTATAGGTCTGCAATAAACTACCTATAAACTATTACCGTAAAACTAATAATAAAATGAATCTCTCATAATACGGCCAACCATAAACAGGAAGTGATCAGCCCCTCACAAACTCAGGTAGCCATCACTCTGATACCAAATCAAAGCAATCAACCAGTTTTGCATAGAGAAAATACACCGAATAATGATATTATAGATTCAAATCATTCATGATATATTACATAGGATGCACTTACAAATATATAGGCACATAGTTTCCTATAAATTAGGAAACTACTCTACTAACAAATACTAATCTCGTGAGTTGTTTGTAATAAACCAAACAACTCAACACACATTCATTATTAGTTGTTTTATATAACAACTAAATAAAAAATTACAAATATAATAATAATTACCAAATGTAATTATTATCTACACAATGTAAATACTAATTCCTAACAGGAATTGGACAAACTCTCAGTTTGAGATTTTAAACCCTTGATGGCTTGATCATGTTCTTTCTCCATTCTTTCGAATTGATATTGATAGCCCTTAGTACATGACTGAGCTACTTCATTCTTCATCCTCAATACTGCTACAATATTTGAAGACTTACCCATTGCTTTTGCTTCAAAGGATATCCTTCAAGTTGCTAAACTTGCTTCACAAGGACCCACTCTGATACCAATTGTTAGAAGAAAAAGGAACTGAGGGGGAGGTGAATCAGTGCTAAAAAATGTTTTAATTCATTTACCACTCATCATGTGTTACCATTTATGCATCCATTCATTCATCCATGTATCATATATATGTTAACATATCCATATAAACAATCATAAACAAAATCAAGAGCAAGAGAGTACACAAGACACCAAAATTAAGTGGGAAACTCTCATGGGGAAGAAAAACCACTGAAACTTTTCTTATATTATACAAAGAAAATTAATTTACTGTAGCACCAACTACACAAGGAGCACTAACCCCTAGTTTAGTAGAGCACCAACCCTACAAGGAGCACTAACCCCTAATTTAGTGAAGCACCAACTCCACAAGGATACTATAACCCCTAAAGATGAAAAAACAACATCTAATCCATTTGAATATGTTTTATCTCTAGAAATTATTCTGCCACAACTGATGGAGATCACTATTTCATCTCATAAACCCTATCTCATACCCTATGGCATCAAACTTGCTCTTTCTCCTTATTTATTTTCTCTATCATCTTGCTCCCATGCTATATGATCTTCCTCAACCTATCATTCTCTTCCTTATCCTTCAAAACATTCTCTCATACTTGTAAAATATCTCTCTCTAGGTTGCACACCTTCCCTCCAAGAGCACTAGTTTAAAAATGAACTAAACAAGCACTTAAATATTCTTTTCTTCCTTCCAAAAAAAATAGGCCAGTTATTCATAATAAATTCGACCCAAAAAAATATATACCATTAATAATTTTGAATTACAAAAGTTACATATGACCCTATTAGGTCAGCTTAGCCAAAAACCTCATTCCATGTGCCACAATGGCTCAAAACCCCATGAGCACAATCTTAAAATTGCCCTCACATGAGTACCATAATTTTTCATGACCCATGAACCCTTATACATGATTAAAATATCATAAAAAATTCATACATAGTCTCAATTAATATCAACCAATAAAATTATTTCATTTAGTGGGCTCAATTTCCTGTACAATCTTCAAAACAATTGTTTCTTTCAACCTTCAGCACCCTAGAAACTTCATAATGCCACAAAATGACTTATATTGAACCAAAACATGTCACGTGACTACTCAAAATAAATTTCAAAACCTTTATAACACTTGTAAGCATGTTATTAGTCATGAAACACCTTTTCCTTAAAACCACAACATAATTTGCCTTCACCAAATCAACTTGCCAAAAATTTATTTCCAAAGGTTAGCTCATAAAAATAAAATATACATGCATTCAAGACCTTAAAATGGATTCAGTGGATGTCAAATTAATATTTATTCACTATCTAGGTAATAGGAAACATCACCCAATCCATATCATGTTTCAAACAACCTCAAACTTGCACGTAAACAAATCTTGTCCTGAACTACCAAAAACCTTCTTGCTGAAAGAATCCCTAGAAACCCTATCAAATCACCTAATCATGAGGAAATAAATATATCACTAGAAATATATCTAAATATACTTTCTAACACAACTTTAATCATCTCAAAACTCCACATGTAGCTCAAGTTATGGCCAAATCACGGGACCTGTTATTTATGACCCCAAAACTACCGTTTGACTAGTCAACCTGTTTGAGCCTCAAAACACCATGTACCTTCAAAATCATGAACTGAAACCACCATAGAAATCAATAAAAACTCTCATAAATCATGCAACATCAATTTTTCAAACTATTCCTTTGTACCATTTTGTCCAAAAATCTTCGTCGCCATAAACTGATATTTTTAGGTGAGGCCCACTCATCACCATGACCTCAACCATACATTTTTGGAAAGTTTGAGGAGTCTTCTGCAAAATAGAGTCATCAAATTTTCACTTGTAATCAAAATTGGGTTAGTATACTTCACCTTTTGCAAATTGCTCCTAGTTAGGGTTTAACTAGGGTTTTTGACCTCTTTACCTTCTCAACATTCATTCATTAAAATGTGATGATCAACTGAACTCATCATTTTGTGAAAGATTCTAAACTCACCTTAGAATATCCCTGAAATCCTAAAGGTCCCATGCAAAGCACATCATTCACAATGAGCATCTAATTTTTTTCTGAGAGTGTCATGACTCATCCATCTAACATCTCCAAGCATCATAATATAAATGTCATGGCTAAAACTCTCCAGTCACTAAGACTTACCTATGCTTTCATGTTAGATTCACCTAGTAGCAACTAGGGTCAACTGAAATAATGTAATAAATGAACATATAACCTTTGAAAGTGACCCAAACATACCTCATATGTCATGATACACCTCTAAGCTGCCATACTTGATCCCAATGAGCACCTGTAACATGGTGAACCACATGTACCTGCACTATGCCACTGATGTGAGTTCTCAAGAACCCTCAAATATTTCTATAAATCATGTCAACATGCTTCCCAAGCAACCAAAAACTCATACTATCAAGCTACACCTCCTAGGCACCTATATAAGCTTGCTAGAGCAAGCACACATCATTGAATCCCACTATAACAACTGATAAACATCTGAAACAATATGTTCACATCTCAAATAACATCATGACATCATCCTAAACCATTCAATTTGTCATTAATGTGGCTTTTCATCAATGACAACACCTATTAGGCCTACATGCCAACAATTTGGTGATGGAAGAGATGTCCAAAAATCGCATTACATCTTCTGCACTTAATTGCACTAGTAACAACTACCTACCACCATTAAAGATGCATGGGTGTCATTTCTTCCTCTGCAAGCAAGAGTACAAAGGGAGTGGGATTTACAAGTGTCGTGTAACATCCTCAATTAATACCTTACAACAAGTGAAATTTTTTTTTTTTTTTTTTTGATATTTGCATCCTGGTTCTAAATACATAATTTAGAACTCACAAATCAAATAACCATTCATATAACAGACAACCATATGCAGCTGTAATGACTCGGAGTACCTCCGATCTATTCATTCCATGACTCGGTAATCTACCGATCTATTCATTCCATGACTCGGTAATCTACCGATCTATTCATGAGTAATAAGAGATGGCGTTTTTATTTAACGCTTCACTCTCGCGGTTCTCTTCCCTATTCTGGGATTCAGAATGTTCTGTCCAAGGAACCTAACTGAATAATTGTTACCATTATTCATCGGCATCTCATCCCTTAGACTAGGTGAATTAGGACAACGCAATCAGCAGCTTGCGATACTTTGGCCAAAGATTTGAAACATACTGTTATGTCTAGTATTCCTTAACGGCATACTCGTCAATCTGGAATACGTCCTTCACCCCATTCTTATGTTATATAGAATGTCTTACACTGACTACTGTCAGTCCTTCCTTTCACAACTTAATCACTCGGAGACAGATTAACAAGGTGATAATGTTATATGGATGCCCACGAGTATTAGGGATACGATGACATACTGGTTTAACCCTGCAGTTAGACCAGTGTGTCAAGATACCCCGAACCTCCTAGGCAGCCTTATAACATGGCCACATTCCTAATTGGTCCCTGAGTAATTCGTCGAGATCAAAGTGTAAATCTTAGCGATCAATGCAAAGGGTGTCGTCATAAGTCACCTGCATTGTTGTAACTTCGAGAAGATCCTAATCTTCTCGGAGGTACAACCCTGCAGTTGTCTTGTGCCGTCAACCTTTAAATCCGCCTCGAAAAGATCTACTTACTAATATGCGTTACGCACGTTGAGTTTTAAATTACTTTAAAGACTTTCCCATAGGTTAGCCTTTCCCAATCCCTGGATTCTTCGTCTTAAGACGACCTTTCTCAATAAAACCCATTACATGGTAGAGGTATTAAGGTCAAGCTCTCATCAAGGAGTCATTAGAATACACATGATTCTAAAACAACAGAATTGGACATTATCTCATTACCTTCATATGAGATTGCCATCTGAACCCCATTAGATTTATTTCAGTTCTCTTAACTGAATTTATATCATACTTATTAGTATAAAGATATAATTGGTTAAGAATCCAATTTAATGTTGTCCTACCATACTAGGACTAGGGATTAGTAATTTACCTCAGCTTGATTAGTGTTCTGCTTAGGTTCGTTTTAACCCTATCTTTTAAAAAGACAATGATTTAAATTTCAATTTAGCTTTCGATAGAACAAATTAGAACTACTAAACACTCATAAGAATTCAATCACATTTTCTTTAAGCTTTCATTGTCAATCACAAAAGCATCCAATTACACAAAGATAACATTGCCACTCTGGTATATAAACCGAAGAAGGTCAACTATCAAAATTAAGAATACAACACATAAGTATCAAATACTTATTTCCATTCCTTTCAGAACTATACAATTACATTTTATGCAAACAAAGCATACTTGATACAATGCTTAACGGAAAAGAAACATCTTTCCACATATAGTACATTTAGAAAATCAAGCTGTAATTCATTATAAATCAAATTAAACAATCTGATCATCCTGTCAGATCTGCATTGCTTTTACCACTTACGGCAACCATCTGCAAAAATAGTCAACATGAGTCAGTTCGATGAACTGAGCATGATAAGCACTAACTTTTAAAACAATTGCAATCCATCAATTGTTTTCATTAAACACCCTGTTTAAATGAGTTCCATTATCCAAACAAGTAAACATATTCAGACTATGCCCTTGTAATACAAAAATGACTACAAACGTGTAACTCTATCATCGTTACAGAATAGTCCTAAACACTTCTCAATTATTTCATCAAATATTAAGAATCAAAGAACGAAAGTATCCAAAACAATTATCTTAAATCCAAGATCAGCAACATTGGACAGATCGTTAATTTCATCAGGAAATGGAAATATCATAACAACTCTTGAGTATATCAATATGTTAAAAACAGCTCCTACTGTTACAGATATCAACATGTATTATAATAATAGAAGAGAAAGGAACAAATCATTCACACTTCCTTTCACACAAGTTCACTACTGTACCGTCTCCTCATATGGAAAGCATTCATCCGGTAAGTATACGAACAAGTCCGACAAGCCACAAGAAGAATCGCTGTTTTAAATAAAGAAATAAAACACAGCAAATAAATCAGTCGAGTCCATCAACAGCACACTGTTACAATAAAGCAACTACAGTACAGTAGCCCCCATGCCGAACAACATGGTCTTTCTACCTGACAGACTCAGAATGACCTCACGCAAGAAGCGACAGGCAAGAAGACAACTACTGCCGTTACCTATTTAGGTACAGTTAGCTCCTAAATTCATTCATACTCAAAAATGGATATCAAAGTAAGGAAGGCGTAACACGCCTACAATCCCAATAACAATCTACAGCCTCTTCAATCCTTTTCAACACTGTAAGGCTTTTGTTCCCAAGGTCGAATTCAAAGGAACTCAATTGTTGCCACAGTCAATAAGAAACTCGAACTCCTTTTGAACAATGACATCTCCCTATGACTTAAGCAGAGAGAAGTTTAAATGAAACCCACGCATCACACACAGCCACATCAACTGGCATGAAATCTAAAGAAAACACAACATAGAATATCGTAGCTACATCTGAATGAAATCAGAGTAGAAAGTATGGTATCCATGACCTACTTCATAAAGCCGTTATACAAGATGTCAAGCTATTCACAGAAATCCATCAAGGCCAAATAAACATCACATGTTCAATCTCAGGCTTATACAGAAGCCAAAAGAAACAAGATATCCTCCACAGGGTCAAACAATAGAATAAACCCAACAGTCCTAATTTGAAGCGATCACACTGGTTATTTATCAAGAATTCAACCGAGTCTATACAACAGTATTCAAGATAATAAAGAAGAATAATTAATGATTCCATCTACTCCAGTAATGATAAACATAAAAGAACAGGCTTCAATAATTACTGATTTCGTAAAAAGAACCAACTGAACCTTCTTCAATATTTTTGAACAAGCTTACACAGAAGGAAACGAAACAGTACAACCGGGGAGTCTATACCCAAAATTTACTATAGTTAACAGAGGTCGAAAGACCTGTTACTTCTTCAAGACTTCAAACAAATCAATATCCAACATTCAAATATATAAATGTATAGCTTCCACAGTAGTCCATTTATACAAGTCATTCAATGGACTCTACAGAGTCGTTCCAATATATAATATACATATATCCATAATGCATACTGTAACGGTTAAATCTCGTTACCCCAACGAAAAAGGAAAACAATTCCAAAAGAGTTGCAATAAGATACTGTCACACCGAAAGATGTTTATTCTCAAACAACCTTCAAGACAAAACGAAACCCAACAGTATCAATAACTACCTTCATCAAAACCCACGACAGAGCTTACAAAGATTCAATAAAACTGAACAGTCAAACAGGTCCATCAGTATCCCTTCCGACTGTTTCCACATCAAGAATCGACGACCAAAAATCGACAAACATAACAATGGTCTATACCCATCACAGGAATGATTTATGGGCTCACGCCGAACAGGCCGAGCATTCATATATTTCATATGTTTCGCATATTTAAGCCAGAATGCAAACACAAGGAAACAAAGCCACAGTTCGAAAATAATAAACACCCATCAAGGAATAAATGACAAGTCATTCCAGCAAGAAGATACAGTGGAAAAATCACACCAGACAACCATAGGAAAAAATCATCCATTTTCTCAAAACATTTGAACAGAGTTGTTCTAATGAAATCACTTGAAAGACAGCAAGATTTTTAAAGGTTAGGGCCTAACATGCCTGGATTTTTTTGCTCAAAATTCCGAAGCAGACCACTGGAAGAGCTCGAGACTTCCTTTTCCTTTTCCAAGTTAGAGCGACCAACAAAATTTTGCTATCTCCATAACATATATATTTCCCTTGCTAGAGAAAAGAGTTAGATATCCTCATGTTCACCATGCAACACAAAGAAGACTGGTGCGAAGAACCAGTGAACAGGCAGAAGGAAAATTGAAATTCGCGATAAGCCAAACAAACCAACAACTTCCCGGTTTGCATGCCTTCACGCGAGTTCCGAGCTCGACTATCGAGCACATGAATGCATTTACACCAACTTTCCGCTCAAACTCCATCGCACACCGACCGCCAAAATTGGCGACAGTCAAATAAAATCTCAAGTCCATTTCCGTTTTGGTGACCTGCCACGTCGGCTTAGGTTAGCCATTCCTAAAACCTCCGCCAAGACCTGTCCTTCACACTTATCCAATGCATTTAATTACATATAAAATGTTGCCCATGGTTCGCACCCCTCCATAGGCCCCTTTACATTCTTGCTTATAGTTAGGTTAGTATCTTAGGTTAGAATTTAGGATAATACTTATTCTAACCACATTACACATAGATACTAACTTAGGACATTAGCACTTAGCCTAGGTCTAGGTTAGATTAACACTAATCTAACCCCTAGGTTAGGTTTAGTTTTAGGTTACTAACCATTAATAATTCCAGTTAGGTCTACATTCTGTACACTCAGAAAAAGACCTACATCATACCTTCTTGAACAGGGTTAGCTCTTGTTCTGCCTCAGGCTGCAGAATCGTATGTAACCGAATTATTACCTGGTCCATGATCGAGACCTTCCAGATATACTTCCATATCGGGAACCAATCCATTTCACATGATCAGCCTGAGTCATACTCCGGACCAGCTTATTCAATGCTTCTAGACCTTGCAACATGTTCAAGGTGCGTGATTTTAATTCATCACGAAGGACTTAGAGCAATACTTGGATCAATTCCACCGATCCAAGATTAGATCTTATAGATGGATAACTCTATAATTCATTCCGAGATCAGATTAAACTCGGATGAAAAATGAAATAGATAAAAGAGTCTAATCATATTCGACTCATTCAAAGATCTACAAAGAAAATATAGTACATATAAAGCATGATTTCTTAATCGAGGAACACATCCTTTTACAAGAAATCACATATCAACACTTGTATGCTCGGAGAGAAAGTAACAACAGTTCGGGGTATTACATGCTTCCTCTCTAAAAAGATTCATCGTCCGATGAATTACATATTAAATTAACCTTGGTCAATCAATTAATCAAGTACACAAATAATGTGACTATTTCATATTTGAATAGTTCAGTAAATCAATGTCACAACACATTTTATTCAACTCCGAATAATGTTTGCTTTCATCCGCTTTCATAATACTTAAAAACAATAAGTTCATAAAAGTATGTTTTGTTAATGATTTCATTCGTTGAAAAGAGAAGGAAAAGCAATTTTCATCTCTTCCAGATTTTCCCAAGTTGCACTTTCTTCGTTAAACTGGTCCCCCTTTGGACCTTACATTGCTGTATTTCACGATTTCTTAAATGTAATTGGCGAGTTTCCAACACTCGTGTGGGTTCAACCACGATTATTCCTGGGTCTTGGACCTGCAAGGAATTCCAATTTAAAACATGTGACAGATCTGAAACGTATTTCTTAAGCAAAGAAATATGAAAAACATCATGCATGCGAGATAAAGCGGTGTGGCAATGCTAAACAATAAGCTACAGAATTGATTATTTCGACAATTTCGAAAGGTCCCACGAATCGAGGTGACAACTTGGCAGCCTTGCCAAAAGTTATAGAACTCTTTCTGGGTTTAACACGAAGAAAAACCTTATCACCAAGCTCAAACCTTCTATCAACCCGCTTAAGGTCAACATAGCTCTTCTGTCTATCCGCTGCTTCCTTTAGTCGTTCACGAATCAGCTTAACTTGCTGTTCCATTTCTGTGAGAATCTCTGGTCCAATTACCACTCTATCCTCAACACTGTCCCAACTTACAGGGGTTCTGCACTTTCTTCCATAAAGCGCTTCAAATGGTGCCATTTTAAGAGATGAGTGATAAGTATTGTTGTATGCGAACTCAACTAATGGAAGATACTCTTCCCATTTATATTGTTGATCCATGCAATACATTCGCAACATGTCCTCCAACACTTGATTTACTCTCTCAGTTTGTCCATCCGTTTCCGGATGATATGCAGAACTGAAGTTTAGTTTCGTTCCAAGAGCTGCGTTAAGCGTTTGCCAAAACTCGAGCGTCATTCTAGGATCCTGTCGGATATAATCAATTACAGTACACCATGCAATCTGAAAATTTCGTGTACGAATCTTTTGGCTAGCACTGGTGAATCATCCTTTAGATTTCCAGCGATGAAATGAGCTACCTTGGTCAGTTTATCAACAACTACCAGGATAACATCATGTTTATTCCTGGACATAGGCAGTCCTTGTACAAAATCCATGGTTATTACTTGCCATTTGTACTGCGGTATGCTATGAGGATATAACAATCAGCAGGGTGCATATGTTACGCCTTCTTCACCTGACATTCCAGACAATGAGTCACAAAATTAATTACATCCTTTTTCATACCTTTCCAAAAGTATTGCTGTTTCAAATCAGCAAGCATTTTTGTGATGCCTGGGTGTCCAGAGAAAGGTGAATTATGAAATTCAACTAACAACTTCTTTCTCAAATCGTTCAGCATAGGTACATATACCCTGTTTTCATAACGCAAGATTCCTTCATTATCAAAATGAAAACCTTTATACCTTATATCCTTAGGTTCTGCAGCAAGCGTTGCTTTTACTTGCTGAAAGTATGCATCGATTCGAGGCACTTTTACCTCGTCCTTAAAGCGAGTTCTTAATGTTATAAGAGCAGAAATGTGCCTCCTACGACTTAGAGCATCAGCTACTCTATTCTCCTTCCCTTTGATATAGCTAATATCAAAGTCATATTGTGATAAAAATTCTAACCACCTTCTCTGTCTGGCATTCAGATTGGGCTGAGTAAAAATATATTTCAGTCCTAAGTGGTCAGTCTTCAACTCAAAAGGTTTCCCAAGTAAATAGTGTCTCCAGACTTGAAGTGCATGAACAATGGCAGCAAGTTCCAAATCATGAGGGGCATAATTCAGCTCATGTAACTTAAGTTTTCTACTTTCATATGCTATGACCTGATCATTTTGTAGCAAAACGCCTCCAAGGCCTTCCCCAGAAGCATCTGTTACAACAGTAAAACTCCCATTAGGGTCTGGTACAGCTAGTATAGGTGCAGAAGTCAACTGGTCTTTCAAACTTTTGAAAGCCGCTTCGCACTTATCATTCCATATGAATTTCTTATCCTTCTTCTGCAATGAAGTTATTGGTGCAGCTACTTTAGAAAAATCCTTTACAAATTTTCTATAGTAACCAGCAAGACCCATGAAGCTTCTTACTTCATGCACATTCTTTGGTGCAGGCCACTCAGTTATTGCCACTATTTTTGAAGGATCCACAACAATTCCTTCTTTACTTATAACATGACCCAAATAGTGAACTTCTGAATCAAAGAAAGAACATTTGGATAACTTACCATACAACTTCCTCTTTCTCAAAATTCCCAAAACTATCTTCAAATGCTCATTGTGCTCCTCAACGCTTTTAGAATAAATGAGAATATCGTCCAAGAATACAAGTACAAACTTGTCCAGGTACTCTTGAAAAATATTGTTCATTAAATTCATAAAGGCTGCGGGTGCATTAGTTAATCCAAAGAGTAGAACTGTGAATTCATAATGTCCGTACCTTGTTCGGAAAGCTGTTTTATGAATATCTTCCTCTCTAATCCTTAACTGATGATAACCAGATCGAAGGTCTATCTTAGAATAAACCGCTGCTCCACGCATCTGATCAAACAAATCATCGATCCTAGGAAGTGGATATCGGTTCTTGACTGTTGCTTTGTTCAACATCCAATAATCAATACACAGCCTTAGTGTTCCATCCTTCTTTTTCACAAATATTACAGGCGCTCCCCAAGGTGAAACACTTGGTCTGATCAAACCTTTAGACAAGAGCTCTTGCAACTGTGCCTTAAGCTCGACTAACTCTGTAATAGTCATCTGATAAGGCGCTTTGGAAATAGGTTCTGTTCCTGGCTTAATTTCAATGGTGAAGTCAAATTCTCTCTTGGGTGGTAACCCTGGTAATTCCTCAGGAAAAACATCCCTGAAACCTTGTAAAAGAGGGAATTGTTTCATGAAATCATCATCTTCTTCTGAAGATTCAGATATCTTTACCGCATAAAGGGTACATCCTTTATTTTTAGCCTTTTTAAGCTGCATAGCTGACAGTTTTCTAACTGAAATTTCTCTTTTCACACCTTGAATCTCTGCTGATTCCAGCTGATCATCTAAACATTTTATGTTCTTTTCATAATAGTCTACTTTTGCTTTATGGTCAGCTAACCAATTGACACCGATGACAATGTCATACGATCCTAATGGTGCAACATAGAGATCAACTTCCGTGGAAAAGTTAGGTAAGTCAAGGACTGCCCCAAAAAGACACATACTCACTGTATGAACAGAATTATTACCATACTGTACAGTCCAAGATTTATCCATTTTTCCAGCTTTTCTTTTAAGTTTAGAAGCAAGTTTATTAGATATAAAACATTCAGTAGCTCCTGTATCAAAAAGAATAGTGACAGGTATGCCGAATAACTTACCCGGAACTTCTATAGGTGTCACTTGCTTTTCAGCTTGCTTGTCCGCTACTGCAGCATGTATCTTATGCTGCTGATTACGATCATCCTTCTTCAAAGGGCACTGATTTGCGTAGTGATCTTTACCACAATTGTAGCAGCCTCCTACAGGTCCCTTTTTAGGCTCAAAGTTGCCTCCAGTTTTGTAATTGTCACGTTGTCCTCCATAGGGCTTCTGCCCATTATTATAATTTTTAACAAAATTATCCTTTGCATTTCCAGCAGGCTTATTTACTGCTGCTTTCTTATTGTTATCTCCTGGAAACTTACTCTTGTTTCCAAACTTTTTCCATGGTCCTTTTCTAGGTGCAAGAGAGGTTGAAGAAGGGTTTGCAGTCTTCTTCCGCACTTCCTCCTTATGAGCAGAAATAGCCTTTAATTTCTGTTCTTGCCTTATGGCCTTTTCAACAACTCCTTCCATAGTGGTTGGACTGTGAACATCGACCTCTCCCCCTATCACGGGATTCAATCCCATGATGAATTTCCGTATTCGAACTTCTCGTCGGTTTGATCTTTGCGGTACATACTTGAGGAGTTTTGTAAACCGCTCCCAGTATTCAGTTACCGTTAGCTTCCCTTGAGCTAAGTTCTGAAATTCTGTCATTTTCTGATCATAGAAAAGTTATGGCAGCCAACGTTGCCTAAAATAGCCTTTAAATTGATCCCAAGTAATATTGGTCTCATCAATGTTTAGCTCAGCTTTACGGCTATCCCACCACGAAGATGCTTCGTGGGAAAGCTGATAGGCTCCCCAAATAGCTTTGGTTTCCTCTGAGAAGTTCCTTATTGCAAAGTACTTCTCCATTTTGCTGAGCCAGTTCTCAGCTCCATCTCCTAATGTGGTGCCATCATACTTAGGTGGACTTATCCTTTTTATATCATTAGTGAGTTCTGCTGCCAACCTGGCCTTTTTGTTTTCTGGTTGGACAGGTGCATTCCCAGCATTAACATCAACACCCATGTCGGGGTTGTCCTCAGGAGGTTGCTGATTATTATTATCAGCTTCTTCATCCTCCTCATTTCCCATCACCTGCTGTTCAAGTACAGCCAAGCGATCTCTTGTGTCCAACAGGGCAGCAAGGATCTCATCAAGTTTCTGGGTTGTTGCCGCTCCTCCTTCAGGTGGAGCATTGCATAACGTTCCCCCTTGTTCTAACCATTTTTCATTACAAGAAAATTCAGGTTTTTATCAGATTATGGACACAATAGGTCCAAGAGCTGCAACCTTCAGCTCTGATACCAAGATGTAACATCCTCAATTAATACCTTAGAACAAGTGAAATTTTTTTTTTTTTTTTTTTTTTTGATATTTGCATCCTGGTTCTAAATACATAATTTAGAACTCACAAATCAAATAACCATTCATATAACAGCATAACCATATGCAGCTGTAATGACTCGGAGTACCTCCGATCTATTCATTCCATGACTCGGTAATCTACCGATCTATTCATGAGTAATAAGAGATGGAGTTTTTATTTAACGCTTCACTCTCGCGGTTCTCTTCCCTATTCGGGATTGAATGTTACGTCTAAGGAACCTAATGAATAATTGTTACCATTATTCATTGGCATCTCATCCCTTAGACTAGGTGAATTAGGACAACGCAATCAAGAACTTGCAATACTTTGGCCAAAGATTTGAAACATCTTTGTTATGTCTAGTATTCCTTAACGGCATACTCGTCAACTGGAATACGTCCTTCACCCCATTCTTATGTTATATATAATGTCTTACACCGACTCTTTGTCGGTCCTTCCTTTCACAACTTAATCACTCGGAGACAGTTAACAAGGTGATAATGTTATATGGATGCCCACGAGTATTAGGGATACGATGACATACTGGTTTAACCCTGCAGTTAGACCAGTGTGTCAAGATACCCCGAACCTCCTAGGCAGCCTTATAACATGGCCACATTCCTAATTGGTCCCTGAGTAATTCGTCGAGATCAAAGTGTAAATCTTAGCGATCAATGCAAAGGGTGTCGTCATAAGTCACCTGCATTGTTGTAACTTCGAGAAGATCCTAATCTTCTCGGAGGTACAACCCTGCAGTTGTCTTGTGCCGTCAACCTTTAAATCCGCCTCGAAAAGATCTACTTACTAATATGCGTTACGCACGTTGAGTTTTAAATTACTTTAAAGACTTTCCCCATAGGTTAGCCTTTCCCAATCCCTGGATTCTTCGTCTTAAGACGACCTTTCTCAATAAAACCCATTACATGGTAGAGGTATTAAGGTCAAGCTCTCATCAAGGAGTCATTAGAATACACATGATTCTAAAACAATGAATTGGACATTATCTCATTACCTTCATATGAGATTGCCATCTCGAACCCCATTAGATTTATTTCAGTTCTCTTAATGAATTTATATCATACTTATTAGTATAAAGATATAATTGGTTAAGAATCCAATTTAATGTTGTCCTGCCATACTAGGACTAGGGATTAGTAATTTACCTCTGCTTGATTAGTGTTCTGCTTAGGTTCATTTTAACCCTATCTTTTAGAAAGACAATGATTTAAATTTCAATTTAGCTTTCGATAGAACAAATTAGAACTACTAAACACTCATAAGAATTCAATCACATTTTCTTTAAGCTTTCATTGTCAATCACAAAAGCATCCAATTACACAAAGATAACATTGCCACTCTGGTATATAAACCGAAGAAGGTCAACTATCAGAATTAAGAATACAACACATAAGTATCAAATACTTATTTTCATTCCTTTCATAACTATACAAATACATTTTATGCAAGCAGCATACTTGATACAATGCTTAACGGAAAAGAAACATCTTTCCACATATAGTACATTTAGAAAATCAAGCTGTAATTCATTATAAATCAAATTAAACAATCTGATCATCCTGTCAGATCTGCATTGCTTTTACCACTTACGGAAACCATCTGCAAAAATAGTCAACATGAGTCAGTTCGATGAACTGAGCATGATAAGCACTAACTTTTAAAACAATTGCAATCCGTCAATTGTTTTCATTAAACACCCTGTTTAAATGAGTTCCATTATCCAAACAAGTAAACATATTCAGACTATGCCCTTGTAATACAAAAATGACTACAAACGTGTAACTCTATCATCGTTACAGAATAGTCCTAAACACTTCTCAATTATTTCATCAAATATTAAGAATCAAAGAACGAAAGTATCCAAAACAATTATCTTAAATCCAAGATCAGCAACATTGAACAGATCGTTAATTTCATCAGGAAATGGAAATATCATAACAACTCTTGAGTATATCAATATGTTAAAAACAGCTCCTACTGTTACAGATATCAACATGTATTATAATAATAGAAGAGAAAGGAACAAATCATTCACACTTCCTTTCACACAAGTTCACTCTACTGTACCGTCTCCTCATATGGAAAGCATTCATCCAAAGTAAGTATACGAACAAGTCGACGATAAGCCACAAGAAGAATCGCTGTTTTAAATAAAGAAATAAAACACAAAGCAAAAATAAATCGTCGATTCCATCAACAAAGTACGATCACATAATAAAGCAACTACTGATGACAAGAGCCCCATGCCGAACAACATGGTCTTTCTACAGCATGACTCGAGAATGACCTCACGCAAGAAGCGACAGGCAAGAAGACAACTACTGCCGTTACCTATTTAGGTACAGTTAGCTCCTAAATTCATTCATACTCAAAAATGGATATCAAAGTAAGGAAGGCGTAACACGCCTACAATCCCAATAACAATCTACAGCCCCTTCAATCCTTTTCAACACTGTAAGGCTTTTGTTCCCAAGGTTGAATTCAAAGGAACTCAATTGTTGCCACAGTCAATAAGAAACTCGAACTCCTTTTGAACAATGACATCTCCCTACGACTTAAGCAGAGAGAAGTTTAAATGAAACCCACGCATCACACACAGCCACATCAACTGGCATGAAATCTAAAGAAAACACAACATAGAATATCGTAGCTACATCTGAATGAAATCAGAGTAGAAAGTATGGTATCCATGACCTACTTCATAAATCCGTTATACAAGATGTCAAGCTATTCACAGAAATCCATCAAGGTTAAATAAACATCACATGTTCAATCTCAGGCTTATACAGAAGCCAAAAGAAACAAGATATCCTCCACAGGGTCAAACAATAGAATAAACCCAACAGTCCTAATTTGAAGCGATCACACTGGTTATTTATCAAGAATTCAACCGAGTCTATACAACAGTATTCAAGATAATAAAGAAGAATAATTAATGATTCCATCTACTCCAGTAATGATAAACATAAAAGAACAGGCTTCAATAATTACTGATTTCGTAAAAAGAACCAACTGAACCTTCTTCAATATTTTTGAACAAGCTTACACAGAAGGAAACGAAACAGTACAACCGGGGAGTCTATACCCAAAATTTACTATAGTTAACAGAGGTCGAAAGACCTGTTACTTCTTCAAGACTTCAAACAAATCAATATCCAACATTCAAATATATAAATGTATAGCTTCCACAGTAGTCCATTTATACAAGTCATTCAATGGACTCTACAGAGTCGTTCCAATATATAATATACATATATCCATAATGCATCAGAATAACGGTTAAATCTCGTTACCCCAACGAAAAAGGAAAACAATTCAAAAGAGTTGCAATAAGATCTTTGTCACACCGAAAGATGTTTATTCTCAAACAACCTTCAAGACAAAACGAAACCCAAAAGTATCAATAACTACCTTCATCAAAACCCACGACAGAGCTTACAAAGATTCAATAAAACTGAACAGTCAAACAGGTCCATCAGTATCCCTTCCGACTGTTTCCACATCAAGAATCGACGACCAAAAATCGACAAACATAACAATGGTCTATACCCATCACAGAATGATTTATGAGCCCACTAGATATAGGGCTGCATACCTTAATTATCACCAAGGTGCATATTAAGATTGTTGGCACTTTCATCGCCAAGAGCATATGGAAGGCCTTTGAAGCTATGAAACCGTTGTTATGATGGATTGGAGATGGATTTCACATGGGGCTCTCTTTCAATTCCTAGAATATCTAGTGGTCTCCCATTATCACAGAGGATAGTATCTTGCTTGTTACAACTCTGGGCATCAAAGTTCTCTATTTATCTCGAAAAGGGATTCATACTATTCAAGATTTGGTTTCCCACAGAGACTGGATTTCCTAGCTCGAGCTCAAGATGAAATTCAATTTTGGAAATTTAGACCTTTCATCCATCCACAAAATTTAAGAATTGTTGCCGGATGTCATGCTTCATAAGTTTGGACTTAAACCTCTGGAAGCTTGGTCGCGAGATTGGCAATGGAATCATAATATTATTTTTTTCACAAGAATGACAAAGACACAATTTACCATATATTGAGTCCTATTTCTCGTGTCATTTCCAAAATCAACACCCATTGAGGTCTTTAATCTGCCTCGACTACTTGGTTTCTTCGGCTTTCCCATGCCAGAAAACCTCTGTTGGAACCTAAAGTTAATCATTATCTTTGGTGCTAAAATATTTTAAACATTTTTTTTAATCTTTCTCCCGTGCTCAAGACATTTGGTCATGGATTTACACGTTGTTTCAACCCTACCACCCTGAATTCTTTCATTAGTGGATGATATTGTTTGGATATTTTAGTTCTTGGCCTTCCTATATTGACTCTCTGTGGCATTTTTTCAAAGTCTATATTCTCTTTTAAATTTAGAAAGCTCGTAATATTGCTATCTTCCAGAATGATCAATCTGTTGCTTTATTTTCCACTAATGATAGAGTAGTTATTTTGTTTGTTGTGCACATACATATTCAAGCTCAAGCCAAAAAAGTTGCTCTAGCGTTTTCCCACCTGCATGAATTTCTCACACACTAGGGAGTGCTCCTTGCATGATGAGTCAGTCCCTCCTGACCCTTTGTTGTCGTCACCTCACCACCTTCGCAAGGACCACATCGCAAAGCCCCTCTTACTGAGCCCATCACTATGCCTCTCTCCAAGGTCACCCTTCAACTTCGTTCTTTTCGGGGATAGGCTGGAGTCCTCCTCGGTGGGGAAGGCTCGGATAGTTCTTCACGATGGGCCTCTCCTCTGCATGAAGCTTAGGTGTTTGCTATCTCTCCGCCCCCTGTTTGGGGACTTATGGTGCCTTTGCTGATTCAAATGCCGATCAAGATGGCTAGTAGGTTGATCCTCCTTCACCGAGTCATCTAGTGGAGTTTACATCCCTCGTCAGGATGATCCTCCTCCTTCAATGAGGTGGTGGCATGTGCTTAGCATTCTCTAGTTTGTTTTAGTGCGGTGCTCTTTTTTACCCTCATGGTGTATTTTTGTTTACCCTTAGGGCATTTTGTGGTGCCCTCATGGTTTTTTTTTTGTGGGACCCGTCAATTGTTGGTCGCCCCTACTCTTCTAAATCTCTTATATTTTATTTAATATAATGGGCAGTTCCATTAGTAAAAAAGTTTAAAATATTAATAGAATGATCAACCTGTTGCTTTATTTTCCACTAATGATAGAGTAGTTATTTTGTTTAATGTGCACATACATATTCAAGCTCACGCCAAAAATTTTCTCTAAAGTTTGCTCACTTGCATGAATTTCTCACACTTTGGGGGAGTGCTCCTTGCACTATGAGTCGAGTCCCTCCTAATTCTTTCCTGCCACCACCTCGGCCATCTCCACCATGCCATCCACCTTCGCAAGGACCACATCATAGAAGTCTCTCTCGCAGCCATTGCTCCGCCTCTCCATGGGGTCGCCCTTGACTCTGTCCTTTTCAGTGGCTAGGCTAGAGTCCTCCTCCGCAGGGGAAGGCTTTGGCTAGTTCTTCGCGATTGGACTCTCCTCGCATGGAGCTTAGGTGTTTCTTATCTCTCCACCCCTGTTTAGGGAATTATGGCGCCTTTGCAGATTCAAATTCCTAATCGGGATGGCTGGTAGGTTGATCCTCCTTTGATCGAGCCATCCGGTGGAGTTTACATCCCTCGTCGGGATGATCCTCCTCCTCCCACGGGCGGTGGTATGTGCTTAGTGTTATCCGGTTTACCCTCGTGGTGTTTTATGTTTACTCTTAGGGTTTTTGTGGTGCGTTTGTATCTTTTTTGTGGTACCATCAATTGTCCAATTGCCCATGCTCTTCTAACTCTCTTATATTTTATTTAATATAATGGGCAGTTCCAATACTAAAAGTGTTGACAACACATTTTTTAAAGAGATTTTATGAACATTTATTAGATCATGTTCATTAATTTTAGTGGTTTAATACATCAAAAGTAGAGCCAAGAAGAACATGTACACAATTTGCAAATGTGTGAACATGCATTTTAAACATGAAAATAGGTGCATAAAGAAAAGAAGCACCATGATAGCTCAAATAGTCGTGAATAATCAACACAGGTTTTCCTTTACATATTTCTAGGCATGAGAATGACAAAGAGAGGATGAAGCTTGTGTGTGCTGTGTTTATTATAGTTTCATAGTCTTCCTCATGCCCCGCCTGCATTTCCAATTTAAATTTTTGGATAATCCTCCCGATTACTAAGGAGGCTATGGTCACCCCTCGCGCCCATCCAAAGCACACAGTCGATTCCCGCTCTCCAAATGTCATTGTTCTCGTATATATCCTCTTCCAGGAAACACTAGTTGTCTCTCTCTGGTTTCCACGCCTCGAATTTTCCCATTCTCCCTCGTAGTTGTTCGCTCCCCATATGTTAATCAATATACGTAGTATAATAATAACAATTCCAATCAGCAAATAAAACTTATAAATAAATACATTCTAAAGCATTTGTAGATTAAAAAACTGCATGCAAGTTCAAAGACATACCAATAAAAAAAAAAGAATATTATATTAAATAAAATCACCTTCCATCCTGCGGGAACATGGTACCCGTCGATCCGCACGTCTTCATGTATGACGCTTGCGAAGCACTAGCGGCGATGGAGAATGCCTCCATACGAGTCTCATAAAATATTGCTTTTAGATATGGTAATTTACCGAGATCCTCTTCCTCTAATGTTTTCTCCACACACACTGTTTTATTTCTTTGTGAAGCTGATCTGTACTTGTTCACATTACGAGACTCTCGAGAGATTTTATTTTATTTAAATTAAAAACAATTAGCTACATATACGAGACATAGTTTACGAGAGTGAGGATGCTGGCGGTTCAAACATGGCCGGACCATAGCCACGTGGCTTGTAGTGGTGCTTTCAATTCTGAGCTCCCATATATTTTGTCTCCAATTGCTCTTCACTCAAAGTACCTTCCCTTCCTTGAGCAGCATGTCTAGATATCCCTTTGCCGCCTTCACCCATCAATATATTCATTAGATATATATTTTTGTAAGAATTCCCAATATATATAAGGGTCATGGTGAAGGTGAAGGTACCTTTCCGAGGAGAGAAGCTCCCTCTCTGTTGGCGAATGAGAGCCCTCACAACCGCTGCTCTTCTTTTAGTCACTTTGTATTTAACATTTCACCTAGTTTTTGTTAGGAATCCATCGGTTTATGAAAGGAAGAAGTCTCTCCAGTTGATTTTGAGTGCAGCAGAAGCAGGATCCCCAACTATAAGATCATACATTCTCTACACAGATACAATTTCACTACCCGGCTCTTCAATGTATAAGGGCTCATGATTCGCCTATCACCCGCAATCCACACCACAAATTCAATATTACAAAATAAATGTACAGATTAAAATAGAATAATTATTATTTTGTTGGGAGTTACACGATTTAGTGCAAAGGGAACAAGTGATCAAGAATGATCTTGCTCAGTTCATCAGATGTATCATTGCAAGTTTCCTTTAGCTCACGGTGCATGGAAGTTATTAGCTTCTCGACCATTTCCTCCCGCATGAATGCATTATTTCTCTGTTTAGACAAGTAGATGTAACATATTCAATAATATCTTCAAAGTTGGAACAATAAGAATATAAACTAAACCATTTTATCCATTGTAACATCTTTTTACAAGTGAATAACTTACATGAAACCACAACACACTTTTTCCTTTACAACTAGGAAACTTGAGTTCTATAAAAATAGGCAAACTCTATAACCGACTATTTATAATAATCCAAACACTCGAAAATAATGTGTAAATCAATTGTTTCCAATTAAGGATGAAATAAATATTGAAAATAGTACTTGAGGAGTTTTCCTTCCTAGGAGGTGGGAGACCATGAGCTTCTTCATCAAACGATGATCCTTCCATAGTCGAGACAAGGCCACCATTGTCTTGTCGAGCAGACAAACACTGCAATGCTTTGTTGTCGGCTTCTTTGCTTTGTTATAGATGAATGATGGTCAGTCATTGCTGCAACCCACATTTACATTTTCATTTAGATTTAGATTTATAATAGTAATCATTCACACCCAAGAAAAAAAAAAATGAATAGCTCGGGTTGTGAAATCTTATATTACTTGTCTACAAGATTTGGTGAATTCAAGACAAGAACAGCAGAGGAAAGGCCGATTCGGACAGAGTAGACTGGACCATAGCGTTTGGCCCATTGGTAGAATGTTCGATGGGGTACCTTATCCTTGTGGAGAACAAGGTCCTCATGATCATCCATGCTCCCACACTGCATTTTAGAACAAGTCAAAACCATGTGTGAATTTTTCGACCTCATAAACTCGTTTAATGGAAACATTGGTGTCGCATTAAAAATACGTATTATCGCTGATTTTCAAACTTGTGTGAGGGATAAGATCATCCAAAAGAAAAACCAGACTACAAAACTAGTTCTAACTGGTGGATATTTCTTCCCTTTGATGATCGGTATTTATGATAATGGTCGCTACAACCACCACCACTAGAAGCCGAACTGCAGTCCATAGTAGAAACATATTGCTGAAACAGATTTACTTAGCGAAGCATGGATATAAAATCCCATATCGTGGCATTAGGAGCACACGTATATATGGGCACAAACTCCCGCCCTCCATCAATCGGTGTCGAATATAAAATATCGATTGTCGAATATATCAAGTATTGTGTAAGAATTTGCGAAGCGTGGGATGCTTTTTCGTCCCATGTCCAATCATATCAATAGACAAGTTTCCTTAACCATACTCGGGCCATATGTTGTTTTGACCGTATATGCACATATGGAAGAACACGCGAATTAATGGTACTCTCTTGGTTGATTAGAAACATGTCATCATATTTATTAATTGAAAAACAAATACTCATGAGACACGTGCTTGGGGATGTAATGTTCTAAGACGCACTTTGTATATTGTGTTTGGAAATTTGGCTACAATATTTTGAGCATTCACTTTCTTGGAAAGAAGCTTGAAAAACAATGTTATTGCTCACTCACTAAGGTATATTATTTTAATGCATATACGAATGCTCACTATTTTTATTTTTCTAACTCCGGTATTTATTAGGGACTTGTAATTCTAAGGTTGTATTCTAACATTATTTTTCAAAGAATGGTCAAAGA
This sequence comes from Taxus wallichiana var. yunnanensis, assembly GCA_018340775.1. Taxonomy (NCBI): domain Eukaryota; kingdom Viridiplantae; phylum Streptophyta; class Pinopsida; order Cupressales; family Taxaceae; genus Taxus; species Taxus wallichiana. Next base: position 521,299,953 of record CM031234.1, read on the forward strand.
ACAACACACACTAAAGGTATATGTTGTAATTTGTAATGTTATGTAATCATTCTTTACTATTCTTGTTGATTAGTGTTTGTCTGTTGTTTTGTACGTCTTTTTGTTGGCTCCAAGTCGGTTCTTTATAGACACAAAATCACACACTTTCACTTTGGGTAATATTTAGTCTCGTTCTCATATTACTCTTCATATGGTTTTTGAGTGAAAAAAGTACAAATTAACCTATGTCCTTTGGCCATTTTACTTTTCTTGATATCATCACTGCCGACCTCCCACATATACTCGCCCAGTCAATTTTTTCATTTGGCATTGTTTTATCTCTGACTTGGGCGCCCAGCCCAGTACTGGGGGCCACAAGCATCCTGGTCCCATTTGGGGTGCCTTGATCCTTTTTACACTTTCTAGTCGTTTTAACTTGTTTTCTTTTTAGTGGTCGGCCTCTTCGGGGTTAATTACGAAATTAGATCAAGAGAACCATATAAATAAAAAAATATGAGACCATAATGAGGGACCAAACATTAGGAACACTATCATCACCTAAGGTTGCATCCATCAAAGGCTCCATTTGCATCCATCTAGCTCCACCACAAGAGACAAGGCCGGTTCATCTGCATCACACTGCATAAGAGGGAAGTTTATTCTATTCCATCCACCATTTTATTACATCTCTACATCTAGTTATTGCTCGCTACCACACAAAGTGCAATCTGGCACAGAACACTGCCCAGGGCACAATTTACACACACACACATAAAACTACATCGAGTATGAGATGTAGTGTAATGCTCTATTAGTAAATCCACCATTGTGGCCATTAAGGACAGTCTGACCCCTTCATATGCATCTTTATTTTTTAGGGGTTTGATACTCGTCTTGGGATTTTGCAAGTTTCTTCTTCATTTTCAATTTACAACAACATCCATGACAATCCAACAACATACACACGATAGGAAGCAAAGGCGGCGGTCATTCGGTGACACCTCGAAGGAGGTTTGTAGAGATTTTCACGAGACCAAGGCACCAATATCACATACAAGAACGCCTCGAGCACTGCAGTCCTTCTCCGGGTACCCGATCCAACCAACTATTCCAGATATGTGCTTTACCGTAGCTTTTGAGTGATCGTTCTTGCATTATGTTTATTTTTCTTCTCTCGTGACACGGTCTCAACATATCTGCGATCCAACTAAGCTCTTCCTAACCCTCTTTTTTCATTAGGGTTTCACATTTCTACTTGCTTAGTGACTTGGGTTGTTTTCTTTATTTACTTAGCTTTTATTTTATGTTGTTCTTAATATTAGATCAACATAGAATATCTGCATTTTAGTTAATCATTTTGGTGAACCCCTTGTTCAACACTACCTTCCACTTAGGGATCTTTTTTTTTTTTTTTTTTAATATGGCTCAATCTTTTGACGATTTTACTCGAGGCTTGTCTTAAAGCCATTCATGACCATATCGTTGAGTATCCCCAAGGTATAGACTTAATTTTTCATGTTGTTTGTGAGGAAACTACCAATTTGGTGGAACTTAACGCTTCCATGACCATCTCTACTTCCCTTGTTTCTCAACCGCTTATTTCCACTCTTCCACATATTTCTACCATTCCCTTTCTCACATTACTCCTACAAATCATTTCACACCACCTCGGTCTCTCATACACTGCAGGTTTCCTCCGTTGGTGCTCAAGATGTAACCTCTCTATCAAGACCTCTAAGCACAAATTCATCACCTACAATGGGCTACTTCTCGTGCATCTCCATTTTTAGATTCCACATTATTTCATATGCCATTTGCACCTGTCATCTCCACTTATCTGTTTCCTCTTAGTTTTTTCACCCCTAAGCTTCCCATTTTCAATGGGCATGGTGACCCACAAGAGCATCTTAGAGATTTCCATGTAGCTTGTCTGGACTTTGCAGAAAATCATATTCTTTTGGCTAAAATATTTCCCCGTGGTCTTCATGAGTACGTGATGTGTTGGTTTTATGACCTACCTATTCATTTGGTAACTTCATTTACACATCTAGCCGATGATTTGCTTTCTCATTTTTCAATCAATATCGGCTCTAAGATCTCTTTATGCTCAACTAGGACAACTTAAACAAGGATCTAATGAACACATAGAAAATTAGGTTTTGAGATATAAAAATAATCTAGCTAAGATGTCAAATGTGCTAGCAGCTTTGAGCTTTAGGATTTGTTTATTCGATTCTTTTACCACCACTTCAAGAGTTTTCTTTTTGAAACCTCTCCTTCATTCGACCAAATTTTTCATTCTCTTAAGCTTCATGAAATCAAACTTCCATCCATAGAAAAGCTTAAATATCAAGAGCAAGCCTCATCTTCTACTTGTTTTCCAAATAAGACACCATTCAAGTCACCCGCAACTAAATCAACTAACACTAAAACTCCTTTCAATGTAGTCACTACTCCTAAAGAGGCTCACCACCAACACTTAGGCATGTGTTTACTAACTTTCCTATGGCCCCGTATCTCATATTGCAACAACTTCTTGAGAACAATATTATCACACTTCCTCTACCACTCGAATTAGACCCATAACAATAAAAGGGTAGGAATTATAATGTAGAACTTTCGATGTGACTATCACATATGTGTGCAACACTCTACAAATCAATGTTTCAAGCTCCGCATAATCATCCAACATCTTATTGATAACAACAAGCTTGATTTTTCATAGCCTACTGAATCTTCCCCTAACATTGACAAGGGTAAACTCAAACTCTTGAATAACCAATCCCAATAACATGATAAGAAAGTATTTGAATCTTCACTTATCATGCATACCACGTCATGTCCCCTCCTACTTGGGGGCCCTTGAATTCTTATTTCCACATATTGATGCTTCGCCACCACTCATCTCTTTTTATAATCACGATTATCATGTGAGGTTTGCATCTAATCACCTACATATCAAAGCATTTATTGGCTCGATCCCCATCAATAATACTAATGTTGAACCATTTTGGCCTATTAGTGTATTTTCTATTCCATTTCTTCATGCCATCGATTACCCTCTATCAAAAATTGAGTACCCAATGAAAAAACCATATGGTGTCGTCAAAATACATGTTACGGTTGGTCCTCTCACTTTTTGGTCCCTTTCCTTATTAGGAAAGCAATCGATGGTTGTGACATGCTGCTCGAACTCAATTAGATTCATAGGTCTCAATCCATTATCTCTATGAATCATTTGCACCTTAAATTCATTCATAACAATCAAGTTATCTCTATTGACAGTGTACCCCCATCTATTCCATGGTTTTCATCTTCTCAAGCTTCAGATCATGCATCTCCTACATCATCTAGCACATCACATTCTATGTTACTAAAAATACAATCTACTCCTGGTTCACCTACTCGCACATTATCTACATGACCTCACCACTCTGCTAGTCCTACACATAAGTATAGGCCCATTCCTCGACAATTCGTGCATCTCGATGTAGGTCACCACCTTGTTTCATTCCGCGTGGGAGTTCATCCACTCCGCATTCACCTTCATGTAGATCTCCATCACCTATGAATTTTTTTACACCTACGTGATCATCATATATTCATCCATCACATGCGCATAGGCTTCACTTACTCACATAGTGTTTATCTACTATACATCCATTACTAGTTGTCGTCGCCCTCAAAATTCCCCTCTTTTGAAGTCAAGTTTCACAAATTTTGAGTCGGTACCTTGGAGTATTGGATCACGTCGAGCCTGGTATTGTTTGTAGTTTTCCATTCCATGGAGAAAAATTTGAAAGTCGGGCGTAATGGTGGATTTTTTTCCCTTCTTTTTATTTTCTTCCCACAGTTGGGAATGATAGGCATATCTTCCTCGTTAAGTTTTTCCCTAGCATCCATGGGTAGTATGTGGACATCTCTGATTGGATGCGGTTTGGCCATGTTTCAAGCATTAGTGGAAGCCTCCACGCATCCAAATGACACAACTCCAAGGGTAGGGCCCAAGGGACAGTCCTCAAATAAGTGCAGGATTTCCACGTGTCCCAGGTCCAAAATGAAGACAGAACAAGCCCAAATCGGCTAAGTATGGAAGGTTCAGTGGATGGCACCACGTGCCTCATCGGTGTAACTTCAAGAGTTGAAGCTAGGGGTAGTTCTCAAACTTGTGCCAGTCCTCCACATGTCCCAGGTCTAAAAAGAGAAAGAGTCAGTCGTTAAAATTGACTAAGTATGGGCGGGTCAATGGAAGCCTCCACGTAGCTCAACGATGTAATTTCAGGAGGCGTTCCCAAATCAGAAACTAAAATGAATGCCAACTCACCACATGGTCAAATTCAATGGAGAGATAGGTTTGGCTGTTGAAAAGTCTAAGACCGGTGGAATGAGCCACGTGTGAGCTCGGTGCAATTTCAGAAGGTGTTTCCAAAGCAGAAACTCAAATGAGCACCAGCTCTCCACGTGTCTAGTGGTCAACATAAGTCAAGAAGGAAATAGGTCTGAATCGGCTAAGTATAAAAGAATTGGTGGAGCTCTCCACGTGTCAGCCCGATGCAACTTCAAAGGTAAACTTTTCAAAAGCCATCCATAGGCCCGCTTCAGTTTAAATCTCTTCCCATGTAGACGGCTCAAATTTAAAGTTTACAAAGGCAGGGTGGATGTATCGTGATTCAATGTGTTTGGTTTTTCCGCTGTGCATAGAAATGGCCGAGGCATTTGAGAATTTTAGAGAACGGTTTCTTGAATCAGTTTCATCATTTTTTGTAACCGAATGTAATCGTTCTTGGAAACTATTTATTGGCTTTTCCACGCCATTGTTTAGGGTTGGATCTTGAGACTCTGTAAAGGTAATAGATTCGAAGTAATCAATACAAAATTTTTCCCCTTTCTTCCTCTACTTTTCTTCTTTTCATGTCTGAAACTTAGGAATCATCCATATTTTATGATAGGAAACTTTGTGTTCTTTTTTATATGATTTCTAGAACTTTGCATCTGTGGAATTATATTGGTTATGAAAGTGAATGATTCTATTATGCAAACATGATTCGATATGTATAAGGTGATACTTTGCCATCTATATTTCCTGAAGGTATTGTTATGTTCTTCCTTCCCCATCTCCTTAATTCTTCCATCCTTTTGTATTGATGATCTTTGGGCATAAAACGTTTCAAAGTATCAGGACTCCACGCTTTGAAAGTTGTACATTTGTATATAAGTTTTGTTGCTTTCTTTCAATAAGGGAACCTCTCCCATTAAAGAGGAGGGACTTGTTGTCCCCCCCATTTGTGGTTGTTAAAGTACATTTTAAAAACCCAATAGTTTTTGCAACTCTCTTGGGACTTCATTTTAAACAAACCCCTTTCTAAAATAAAATTTCAAGATCATTGTTGGTCTAAGCGACTCTATGGTATACATGCGGGAAGAAAGCTCTCGGGGTTGAGGATCCCCATTTTCAATTTTTGGAGCAACAAAACTTCTCTCTTCCAGCGAGAAAGAATAGAAGAACTCATTCTGCAAGCACACCTCCTACTAAAGATAGAAATTCCAAGGATAGCATTCCTCAGGAGCATCTCAGTCCTAATCTCTGTGCTTTGATACTTTCTGGTGTTTCAGTTCCCCTTCAGTAAATTTTTCCAAACAAGGAAGTTCCCTTGCCTTGGGGACAACAGGTTGGTCTCTTGCTCTTCCTTAGCTATTACACGAGTTACCTAGGGATAACAGGAAAAGTTTTCCCAAGTTCCGAGGTGATGGGAAATTTCATCCAGATGAACACATCGCAGCCTTCATTGTTGCATGTGGGATTCTTTTGGTTGAACATGAAGATGTCTTTGTTAGGATTTTTTTGGAGACATTGCAAGACAATGTTGTTGATTGGTTCTACCATCTTCTGTTGGGTTTATCACTAATTGGAATACCATGACAACTCAGTTTGAGTAGCATTTCAAACCTGCTGAGGATGTGCATGCTCTATTAGCACAAATTTCTCATATCAAGAAGGATCCATTTGAGCATATGAGGGAGTTTGTGGAAAAATTAAAAAAGCTAATTAATAAAATTCCATAGAACACTCGTTTGGTGGATCAAATCCAAAATTTATTCTTCCTCAATTCCCCTGTTGCCTAAAGTGAGTTATGCACTAAGGAGATCTAACCTTGCAACTTTGGATACTGATCAGCATTTGGCTATCAGTGTTGAGGATGAACTGATCATGTCTAGTAAACTGAAAAGAGAATATTCCAAATCTAAACCCTCTTCTTCTTTTTCTTCCCCTAGAGCCAATTCTAATCAGTTGGTACAGAAGCTTGCAAATGATCTCATTACTCTCAAGAAACAATTGGCTCAACATACCCCTTACTAAGATGTTCCAAGGAAGAATTTTCAGCCCAAGAACCATTTGCGTACTTCTCAGACTAGATTGGCTATTGAAGGCCCAACCATCAAGGTTCCAGTTAATGTAACTTGTGAAGTTGAAGAACTTGATACAAGGAGTGTACTAAACTCTATGAAGAACACGAATAAGAAGTTGAAGAACTAGAAGATTTTGGTGGGTCTCAAGTTTATTTCCTCACCACTGAAGGTGTGGATGATGAAGATGAATATGAGGAAAGAGTTGTAAATATGAATAGTGAGTCATATGCTATTATGACTTGGGAGCAAATGAACAGAAAATAAAAAGTGATGCACTGTTAAGAAGTCCAAGGAGCTTCCTATAACTATCCTAGTTGTTGCAAGAAGAGGAGCTCCTATTCCCACTGCCTCCACACAAAAGGTGAGTAATGCTAATTCCCCTTTTTCTCCTTCTGTTTCCAAAACTCCTTTTGATTCAAACTCCAAAACGATAGATCAAGAGTCCCTCAAGTTCCTAGCAATGATGCTCCATCTACCTCTGGATCTTTTGATATCATTGATCACCTAAAAAAGACTAAAATCCAAATTTCAGAGGTAAAGTTTTACTAGACCCATCCAAAAGCTTTTGCTAAAATGGTAAAATTTATAAATTCCAAATCCAAAGTCTCATCCAGTACTTCTAAATGCCTTTTTCCCACCCCTCTTCCTCACCTCAATCAAGCCTTGTGGCTGTAGTCACTTCCCCTAATGAGAAAATTGAACCATTCTATGTTACCCTCTCATAGCTGGCCATAAACTCAGTAAATGTGTCATAGATTCAAGAGCATCAGACAATGTAATGCTTACAAAGGTAGCTCATGCCTTGGGTCTGACCCTAACACATTCCTTTGGTTCCTGTTATTCCATGGAAAGTAAGAAAGTACCTTTGGTTGGCATAATTAAAGATGCACAAGTAGCTTTTGTTGCTTTTCCAGAGAAAAGGGTCTTAGCCACCATTTTGGTAGTTGATATTCCTCCCTCATATGAGATGTTCTTTGAGTAGAAATTTCTATAAGGAGGTAGGAGGGGAAATTCAAAGACTGGTCACATGCTTTGATCCCGGTCAATGGAAAAATGAAGAAGATGTTGGTGTGTGTGACATGCCTAGTCATCGTCCACATCACCTGGTGAGTCATCTCGCCTTGCGAGATTCATAGGTCTTAGGAAGTCAAATGACAAGTGTCAGATTCTGTCATAGAATCTATCATTGTCATTTGCGTCAATGCGTCATAGGAGTTACATTCCTTATTTGGAATTGTAACTCCTCCTTTAGTGGTGTCATATGCGTTAGTCACATCATATGCATCAATGGCATCATTGAGGTTATTTCCTTGTTTAGGCATGGGGTTACACAACACCCCTATTTGTACTTCCTTTTTTTATCTATGAGCATGAGCAGACCTATTTTCTTATTTGCATATTCTTTCCATTGTTCAAATATTGTTTATTACGTTAGATCTTGACGTTACCATCAGAGTGCAACTTCGTTGTGGTGCACTCCCTTCATTGTTTTCGAGACCGGTTCTCGTGAATCCCTCTTTCATGGTATCAGAGCTGGTTTCGGTAAAATGTGCACTCTTCGTTTATCAAGTTGTTTATTACTTCTAGTTTCTTCTTATTTCCTCATGCAAGTTTTTTTATTATTATTTTGGAATTGTATTGCTCACCTCGTATTGAGGTTTCAGAAGTTGCAAGTTTGAGAGTATTTGGTTGGTTTTCTTTATCATGGTTCGTTGAGTTCGTTTGGGATTGCTTCTATTCTTGTGATCTTGTTTTTACTCTGGCATGGACCTGTGGTTCATTTTTTTCTCGAGGTCACCGTTGCATGGACATTTTCTACCTGTTAACTCATTTACATTGGTAAACACACCACTCGGGCACGTTTTTAGATTTGGAGGCTCGTTTTTGGTTTGCTCATGCATTGCTTTTTGCATGCATTGGGTATTGATACCTCTCACCTCGGATCTCTGTTCTTGGTTCAACACTCTCAGCGTTGGTTTCATACATTTGTGGGCTTAGCTCACTATGTGTCCTCCCACATGCTTAGATTCACCATTGGCTCTATGATTTTCTCTTGACTCGCCCACTCTCTTGGAAACTCGGTGGTCTACCCATCAAATCTTCTTTTGGATCAGCTAGGGTCTCTTGCATTGGTCATCGTTTCGCATTGTCTTATGTACTTGTTTGAAATGCCATGTTGTTTATGCTTCATGTTTTTCACACTATCTCTACACACTCCAACTCGTTGTTTCATTAATGCTCCGTGTTCATGGTTGAGTGACCCTGACGGATCTCTGTCGGTGGTTGTTGGAACTCCCTTCATGTTGTTGTCTCTGCTTGTTCATTTCTGAATGGGCTTCGGCCTTTATCGGTGGTGCCTTTCTCGGTTTTCTCATGCTTGTGCATTCCTTACATTGCCTTCGATTGGTGTCCTCTCGCATGTTCATGTTTGGATTCAACACGAGATCTCTGTCGGCATTAAAATGTGCATTGTTTCGAACATCGGTTTGTGCTCCATTGGCGGCTTCCTCCCTACTCTTTCATGATTTCTTCATTGAAACCAACTATGGTTCATCCAACGCATGGAAGTTACATGAACTATTCATTCAAACTCCCAATGTGTGGTCTCTTCTTCGGAACTCTGCTTGGTTGTTTCACTTCTAGAGGCTCATTATTCTACGTCAACATTACCTTCTACACTCTCAGATGCACCTTCTCTGCTTGGTATCGATTACCTTTGCAAGAATCTTGGTGGTTGCAGTCAAACACGTGGCTTAGCTGGAGATATTCATTTCCACCGGCGGTTTTCCAACAACTCAACTCAGGTACGTGGCCTACAATCAATCCTGCAACGTTTTTACGTGGATCCTGCCTTAGAGCTCTAGCATTGGATCGGATCAACTTGGTTAGTATCATTAGCTCGGTCAATGTGGGCCCCTAAACATTATTTTTAATTGGTAATCAATCTCCTCTTTAATATTTTAAGGTGTAAAACTTTTAATTGGCATTGTAAACCTTTTTTGGGGTATTTTAGCTTGTTTTAATATCCTTCCTTCGAGTGTCGAAGACGGAGGGTGAGGTCCAGGGGTTGGCAGGAGGCTAATCCCCCTCACAATTAAAACAAACCCTATCTAAAATTTGATTTCATTTCCAACGAGCATACATATGACACCCTTTGCATGCATTTAGGGAACTTTTTAAATCATTTACAGGCTTATTAGCATTTTTCCATCAGTTGTGGGAATTATTTTTTGCTATAACTTTTGACTCATTGCTCGGTTTTGAGCACTTCTTTAGTCAAAGTTACATGTTTTTTCACACTCTAGATGATGGGATTATTAGTTTTGTAAACACACTATTTTATAAAGTTCCGCATTCTGGGGGGTGTCTTTGTATTGCTTAATTCAACTCATTTCGAATCATCTTGAGCTTTGTTTTATCCCTTTTATTGCTTGTGGACTTGTGAGCGCATCCGCCACAGTCTTATGGTAAAGGGATTATTTCATGTAACATGAGACGTTGTTTCTCACAAGGCCCTCTCTTCCCCTTCTTGTTTTCACTCATTCTTGTGCTTGCTTGCGGTGTCGATCTATTGCGCCCAATGAACCTTGATTGTTGTCTCCACTCTTGCGAATTATTACGCTAATTGCAAGGTGAAGGACAGATCGGGTTCTCAACACATAATCACATCTGGTTGTAATCAATGTACTAAACTATAAAGTACCAAACTCAGGGGGTGTAATATTGTTTTGGGGGTTCCCTAGTACTCTTGGGTTTTCACACACAGACGCATTATCAGCTGAGTCCGAAGTCTTACCTTCGTGCACCTTACACTTCTTGCTTCTACATCATGGAGGATGCTCTTTCTAGAATTGAGTGTCGTAGGATCACATTACAGCCTTCACCACTTCTTCTTGGGAGAGAGAACTATTCAATTTGGCATGCTTCTATGGAACATTACTTTGCCTACGAGGGTCTTTCACACTACTTGCTTGGGCTAGTTCCTACACCCACTTGATCATTGTCATCTTAATGACTTTCTCAATGATTGTGACCATGTTTGTGGTCACTTGATGATACATATATCCTCATTTGTGCGGTTTCATGTGACAAACTCAGATCCACCCCACCGTGTCTAGAGAATTCTTGACCCTCTATGGAGACCCTTCACATACTGCCACCGTTGTTGTTGCTGCTGATTCAGTTGTCTCCTCTATTTCTTTATGTGATGACAATTCACTGACACAGAATCACTTAGTTCTACTTCGATGACAAGGATTGTGCACCCAGTTCTGATGTCGAGAGTACTATAGAGGAATTTTCTCCTCCTTCTCTCACTATTCCAGAGAGTGTTGACACATCCCACATCTCATCAAATATTGAGCAGTCTCCTATACAGTCTCATACAGTCATCACACCCACCTCTTTTCCACCTTCAATGTGTGAGGCCCCTTTCACTCCTCTACCTTCATTAGATGACTCATACCTATCTGACATCACTCTTCTGTTTGTTGAGCCCCCTCATTGGGACAAGTATCTACCTAACCTTAGTCATCTTTTCACAGAGTACACTTGTGATGTACTACAGGTTCCTCATCCATCTACAAGTATTTCAGAGGAGTTCATCATCTCCGTTGTTAGGAGTTCCCCTTCTGGGACTCTTACCACTTCCACTTTTCCGAAGACCTTCATTGATCCACCCTTACTTGTGGATCCATTTTCTATTGTGGGGGATGTTTTGTTGCCTTCACATCAGTTGGACATCATTTCTACAGGTGTTCACCCTTCATACTCTGACAGTTCTACACTCGTGACATTACCTATGGTTCCTTTACACTCACTTACTAGACCTATGTCACACTTTCGTGGACCAAACTCAGAGCTCTTCATGTTGCTGCCTTCGGTTTCCTTCACAGAGTGGGTGGACTTCCAGCACATCATTTATGTCCTTCCTAAGGGCAGGCACATAGTTTAGTGTGGATGGCTCTTCTTTAGTCCAGAGGCAGAGGATCTCATCATCGACATTCTTCTGGGATACTTCTTAGAGTTGTAGAGTTCAGATCCATCCATGGAATCTTCTGCATCCCTCTCGTCTCCCTCTTCTTCTCTCTTCTTGGGGATAGATATTCATCCTTCTCCTCTTCTTCTTTCCGAGGAAAGATGTTGTTTGTATATGGGCACCTTATCGGGCCTTTAGTTTTAGGGCCCCATTGACATATCTTTCTTAGTTGCCTTTGGTTCTGTTATTCCATGGAAAGTAGGAAAGTACCTTTGGTTGGCATAATTAAAGATGCACAAGTAGCTTTTGCTACTTTTCCAGAGAAAATGGTCTTAGCCACCATTTTGGTAGCTGATATTCCTCCATCATATGGGATGTTCTTTGAGTAGAAATTTATTTAAGAAAGTAGGAGGGGAAATTCAAATGGACTGGTCACATGCTTTGATCTCGGTCAATGGAAAAATGAAGAAGTTGCTACCTGAGAAACAGACCGAGTACATTGTGCAAAATACTGATGACCCAAAAGCACAGATACTCTATGCAGATATAGGGCATGGTAACTATATGATCATGTCACAAGATGAGGCAAAACTTCCTAAGGGAGTGATTCATGATCCTAATGGAATTTGGGCTCTGGATTTTGATGGAAGCTACTCTTCAGCTAGTTTTGGGGCTGGTGTAGTGCTAACCTCTCTAGAAGGGAAGATTCATCCTTTTTCTTTCAAGCTCTATTTTGAAAATACAAACAATACAACTGAATATGAGGCACTCATACTTGGATTGAACATGGCAAAAGAAATGGGAGTGAAGAATATTTGTGCTCGTGGTGATGCAGAGCTTATTGTGAAATAGGTAAGGGATCTTTACCAAGTCAAGAACAGGAGATTGAAGCATTATAGAAATCTTGTCTGGGATTCCATTGATTTTCTTGATGCTTTCTCCATTGAGGTTGTGCCAAGAGAAAGGAACACTAGAGCTGATTCTCTAGCTATCTCAGGATCTTTGATGATTCCTCACCTAGATTTCTCTTAGGAGAAATTTACCATTGAAATGATTCATAGGCCTAGTGTACCAAATAATGCAAACAACTGGCAGGTTTTCAACGATGATCAACATTTGCTCTCTTTCTTGGAGCTAAGGGATAATTTTGACTAGATGTATTTTGAAGGAAGTGAGACCTTTCCTAGAGAGTGTGTATCTTCCAATTAAGGGGATATCAAGGAAGAGACGGATCAAGACAGCTACATCAAATTGAAAGGTAACAAGATCCCTAAAGGGTTGGTGAGTTTAGAAGACCTGTTTGATAAGAACAATAGGTACATTAAGTCTAAAACTGCCCAAGGAGCTCGACAGTCTGTTGAGTGTGAAAATATTAATATTGGGAGTCTTGATGAACCCAAGATGGTGAACACTAGGAAATGCTACACTCAAGAGGAGAAGAAGAAGGTAAATCTACTGAAAAGGTATGTTGATGTTCTTTCCTATTTGTATGATGATCTCAAGGATTTTCAGAAAAAGGAGATGCAACATTTTATCACTTTTAAACCTTAGATCAAGCCATTCAAGAAGAAACAAACGCAAAGACAATCACAAGGTTGTTGGCACTATTTTTCAGGAGATTCAGAAGTTGCTAAAGGCAAAAATCATCTTTCCTATACACCATTCAACATGGATCACCAACATTGTGCCTGTCAGGAAGAAGAATGGTGAAATTTGCATCTGTGTGGATTTCAAGAATTTGAATCAAGCCTCTCTTAAGGACAACTATTCTGTTCCCATGATGGATCAAATTTTGTAAGCTGTCACAGGATCTGCGATGTTGTTTATGCTGGATGGATTCTCTGGATACAATCAAGTGGAGGTCAGTACCTTTTATCCCGTAAAATTCGCAAGGGCAATTTTATAGATAACCATACCAAATTTTTGTTCGATCCTTGTCAGGGACCCCTCTACGTTCGGAACGTTGCAAAACCCTTTCCTGGGAAATCTAGTTTTCCGAACTTAGCCATTTTTGGTCTTTTTTGGTGGGCGCACCTAATGTCTATGCAACATAGGGTAAGCATGCACCCCTTTAATTCCTTTGGCGCATGGTTTGAAGTGTCGACACACATTTTGGTGCACCTCACCATGTTGCGCCTTTCTTGCATGCGCCAAGGTGCATGCGCCTTTGTGTCAACAATATTTTTGTTGCACCATGTTTTGGTGCGCCAAAGGGTGCACGTATTTCCGTGTTGACAACACTTTTGGTGCACCAAGGGCGCACATAACTTCGTGTTAACATGTGTTTTGATGCGCCAAAGGGTGCAAGCTTTCCAGTGTCGACAGGCGTTTTGATGCGCCACTTCAAAAAGTGGTTGGCGCATTTATTACAACTTTGCCTATATATAGGCGCATCCGCCCTGTCACTTTCACCAGTCAGAAAACACGTGATTGTTCTTTTTCCTCTGCACCTGTCAGCACGCCTGTCGTTCTCGTATCGCGTCGTGGACCCAGTTTCACCTCTCACATTATATATATTCCTTATCAACAACTAAGTTCGAACTACATATGTCAACATCAAGTAAGAGACCAACCAAGTCTAAGGGCAAAGCCAAGCTCACAGAGGAAGAAATGAAGTACAAATATCAGAGGGTCAGGATGCCCGAATCCCAGGTAGAGTGTGACCTGGATATAAGAGACTCAGAACTTGGTCACATTGATATGGAGGATTTCTGGGCCAGAACCCGAGAGGGTCACAGGAAGTCCTGGATGGAAAACTGGTAGGCAGTGGACTGCATTTTGTTGGGGGGATCCCAGTCAGTGCTGTGAATAATGAGTTCATGATGGTAGTAGCCCGCTGCTACAACAAAGACACAAGGTGTGTCCAGAATGAGAAAGGCGAGGTCGTGATCAACCTCACTGCCCGCACTTGAAATAATGCTCGACATTCCTCACCACCGGCACTTTGTGGCCGTAAGCCAGGAAGATTACACCAAGGCTTGGGATGATAATGAAGACCAGTGTATGTAATTAATGAATGAGGTATACCTGAAAAACAAGAAGGTGGTGACCAGATGGCCACAAGTCATTCATCGCAGTGATTTCTCAGAGGAACTAAGTGATACAATCACGTTCCTAAGCAGAGTATTTGGGCTTCTTGATGCCCACTACTTTCATAAATGGATGCTTTGAGATACTTGGAGACAATGAACAAAAATGTGTCAGATCAACGCTTTGAGTGGGTGGAGATCATAAGCAGCACTATATCCGAGCAGCTCCAATAACTTACCACAATGGGGAGGTTCTACATGAACTCCTACATAGTTTACGCTGTAGCCTCAGAGAGAGATTACCCAGCGTTGATGTGATGTTTGGGTTTGACCCCGTGTAAAAATATATGAATACTATCCAGAGCTGAAGCTGGAAAATAGTATCTCTCAATTTACAAAGATTAACGATGCCTTCTTCTACAGCATAAATCGCGCGCTTTTGAGGCCAAACATGACTCACGGCCGTATGACCAAGAGCATCATATCTGCAACAAATAAGTGGGGGCCTTGTTAACACAATTCCCCACCTTCACCTATCTAAGGGCAGCCAACTTCTTGGGAGAACCAACCAAATTTCCAAGATACGCCGGCCCCAAGCTGATCCTATTGGAGCTATCAAGACAGCTCGTAACCTACCATGAGAAGTGCTTAAAGAGAAAGAAGGGTGGAACTCCTTTCCCCCTCACAGTGGGCAGGTACACTTGTCTTTCTCACCACAAAGCACGGAGATGTTTGCAGAGCTGGAGCTACTAAATCTAAAGCACAACTTCCCGGCAAGGCCCACTTTCGACCCAAGGAATTTTCTGCCCAGGGCCAAACTCGATCCGATCCACATTCCACAGATCGAGGATATTTATATCGACCTGTATCATGAGGTCGAGCTCAGGAGGAAAGACCATTCCCACTTAGCCTTGGCTGAAATCATCCAGTACGGTGTAGCCATCATCCCAAAAGGTTATCAAACTACTGATCAAGAAGTTGATCAGGTATATCTTGACACGGGTGGGGACGACTGGCCATTCGCTGTCATTGACAGAACCAAAGCACCTCAAACGATAGAAGAAAGGGTCAAAGAAACTCTGCGAAGAACAGAGCACTGGTGCAGGATGAATGGTCTCATCTACCTCGGGGTTGATTTCACCACATCTCCATTGGGCAACACACCTTCCAGACCAAAACATCTACCAAGGAGAAAAGGTAAAGATAAGGAGGGTGAGTCAAGCTCCACCCAAGAGGAAGCTCCTGAAAGTCCTCCTTCCGCTTCACAAGAATGGGTTG
This sequence comes from Taxus wallichiana var. yunnanensis, assembly GCA_018340775.1. Lineage (NCBI taxonomy): Eukaryota > Viridiplantae > Streptophyta > Pinopsida > Cupressales > Taxaceae > Taxus > Taxus wallichiana. Next base: position 521,315,625 of record CM031234.1, read on the forward strand.
TAATCCCGGAAAGCCTAGAAAAAGAAGCAGCGGAAGATGTTCCGATAGGCACATCCACTCAGGATGTTACCACTACTGTAACTATTGAAGTTCCTTCTGTCCCTTCTCCCTCACCTCCTTCCCCTCCTCAAGTGACCCAAGCGACCATTCCTTTGGTCATGTCCTCTCCCCCATCTTCTATTATTCCCCCTTCCTCATCATCCATCTTCTCTTCTCTCGCGGAGCTGTCCCCCACCATTTCTTCCCTCATCTCTCAGCTCCCTTCCATTCCCATGTCTACCTCCCCTGCATAGTATCTCTTCCCCCGTGAGCACTTCCTCGGCCTCCCTCTCGATGCCGCCTCCAAGTGTCTCCACGCATTTTCCTTCTACTACTGCAGCTGCTCCCTTTTCTATTTCTGGCCCCTCTCCCATAAGTCCAGCATGGATCTCTCAACACCTGAGCCAACAAAAGAGGAAAGTTCCCATCACACCGATGGACTTTTCCATTATCCCATCAAAGGGGACCAAGAAGCAAAATCCTATAACCCACTTCTCTCAGAGTGCGTCAGGAGAGAGAGTAATGGAGATAGCATACCCCAATCCTTTAAAGGATAAAAAGGATCTGTCTTCGATAGATTACATAGTGACTCAAGTCACAATGGGGACATCTTTAGAAAGCCTTCAAGGAGAGGCCCTATCTAGTAGTTGACACCCTTTGCAAGAAGCTCCAGGAAGCAAAGGAAGAGAAAAGGCTGTTAAAGGAACAAAATAAACATCTTCTCCATGCCTTGCAGAAAATGGGCAGTGCACCTCCTACAACTGCTGCCGAAACTCCTGAGCCTCTGAGCTAGGACAAGATTAATGAATATGCCAAAATTGGTGAGCAAGGTATGGTAGTTTCCACCTAGAGGAGCCAAATCCTCAAAGAAAGTGAGGGAGTGATCACCAAGTTCACTGGATTATATCAAAATATCAATCGGGTGAACAAAGAGCTCCAAGTGATAGCAGGACCCATCTCTGAAGAGCTGGACCATGCCAGGATGCAGCATGAGACCTTTCAGAAAATGCTCGACTGTTCAGTCGAAGATCTAGTCAAGTTTGGTGTCTTTGGACACCCTAGAGCCCTCAATAAAATCCTTTCTACTCTGGATTACTAGGTTGATCAGCTGGAGTTTGTCCTGGAGAAGATCGACAAAATCAAGGAGGAAGCCCTGGATGCAATGCATCAAATGGAGCAAATTGTCCGAGAATGGCTCCGGGTTTGCTCACTCCTTTCACCTTAAGAAAGGTGGATGAAACTATTTAGATCTTCAAGGAGATCATTTTCACGAGGGCTAGGACTAGAGGTCACTTTCGACGCCAAATCCATCAACAACCCGCCGCGTGTCGTGACTTCATTGGATACCTGATAGAGGTAGAAAATGATTATTCCAAACTCCCTGAAAATCTCATAAATGAGTGGGAGACTTGTGAGGCTATCAGTGATTGACACAAGGATCCTTCCCAGGATCAACTTCAACCCATGATCAGCAAGTTCATGGAATACCGTGCCCAGTTCCACATCTCATCGCCTGAGCAGCCATAAAAGCAGGATACCCCCTTTCAGCCGCAGGACGAAGATGAATAGTTTCCTTCTTCCCGACTTTCTCCTTGTAATTACCTAAACTATGTTGACACAAATGATGACATCATCCATGTTGCACCATGGGATGATGTCATCCACAAAGTTGTCAAAAGTCAACAAATGAATTTGGAATCTCTTGTAAGATATTTTTGTAATTAGGTGTTTGGTTTGTTTTTGCCTTCTTTTCTTCTCTCCTTCTATATATACTTGAATACTTGTTGTATTCAGGGGTGGATATTTTTTAGATGAAAAATAGAAGTGAGAAGAAAAGGCTTTGTACTTTTTGTAACAGAAGAAAACATTAATACAAATATTAAGACTTTGTGTTGAATATGTGTGTTATGGGCATCTGATCTTTCTTATGTCAAATCTATGCGTTTATTCTGTTGGATCTATTTCTACTTTTTTGTCATTTGTTCATCAGTATTGCTTTGATCATCTATGCAAGTAGGTTCGGCTCTGTTTACTACCAGCCCAAAACATAGACCCTCTGACCTTTCTACTTTGGAATTCATTTCTTTTCTCCCTTCAGATCCGTCTTCCTTCCTTTCCTTCCTTCATTCCTTTCTGTTCTTCGTCGGAACTACTCTACTGGGATGAGATCCCAAACCCCCTGAAGGCAGAATACTGTAAGACTTGCATAGGTTCCTGCTGGTAGAATAGCAATAAACCAGTTTCACTTTGCTATTTCAAAGAGGGGCTATGCCCTGCACACTATTGGCTGTCTATCCATAGATCTGCTTTCTCATGATGATTTTCAAACCAATAGTTTTTGGTGACTCTACTAAGGATCGCGATCTAATAGTTTTGGGATCGAACAGATCTATCAGATCTATGATAGTGGTATGATAGAAAATCAGTAAAAATTAGAAAAGTCACTACCTGTTTGCAAATTTTAACTTTTGTTCAAAATCCAAAATTTTTGCAAAAGTGACCCAAACTAAAAATTTTCTTCAGAGGTCCATAGATCTGGGCTAGTTAAAGATCTTTAGCACGCTGAGTTTTTACAAAAATCTGTATTTTTTCGTAGATCTGAGTTTTTGACAGTTTACTAAAATTTTCAAACTCTTCAAAAAGTCAACTCTAGATCAAAAATCAGCTTACTAAGCTTTACCATCATTTTATCCTCGTTGTTCTTTGTCATTAAACCACAATCGGTTTTCAAAAGAGGGATAAAATTTAAATATTTAGAAAAGTACATGCTGCTGGTTTTTGTCAGAAAAATTAGAAAATCAGCAAGTACAACCAAAAAGAGTTTTTAAATATGCTCCACAAATATTGCAGATCTAGAAGGTACACTGGTGGGTGAACCATTTACTCGTAGCAGGAGAGCTCATGGAGAAGTTGATCCTACTTTTGATCTGCTTCAAAGGCATAACTTCAGTATTACACCAAGCATGCTTTTCATCATCGAAGTTCGGTGATCGGTCAGCCAGAGTGTCTCACCTCCATGAAAGAACCGGTTTTCACAAGGAGCCTCCACACCCCTTTGCAGTGCTCTGTTGCTCAGCGGAACCGCACTTCCAGCTCACGTCCTCTTTCTAGCTTTTCAAATGGCAGTGCCATGGGGAAATGCTATGGGCCCTTTGGCATTACCACATCCAGTTCACGCGCTCCCTCATGGAAACCGAAAGAATTTCCCAAGATTTGATGGGAGTGGGAACCAAAGTATGGATGCACATATATCTGCATTCATCATGTCATGTAACATCCTGGATGTGACCCATGAAGATGTGTCAGTTCACCTCTTTTTAGAGACCTTGCAAGGACCCGCAGCGGAATGGTTTCAGCATTTTCCGGCCGAGATCTATTACCAGTTGGGCCACCTTGCAAACTACATTTGAAGAAAGATATAAGCCTTCGGAAGATGCATTTGCATTGTTATCACAAATCACTCACCTAAAGAAGGAGGCCAATGAGACCATGCGTGATTTTATCACCAGGTTCAATGCATTAATCAACCATGTGCCTGTTGCCATGCTTCCAACACTGGAAAATCAAAAGTGTTTCTTCGTAAACACTATGAGCTCGAAAGTAAGTTTCTTACTCCTGCAAGAACAAGTAGCTACCTTGATTCTTACCCAGTGCTGCTACCATCCGAGATAGATCGAAGATAACTTGCTAATATCTAGTGAATTGAAAAAAGAATCGTCAACTTAAAGCTTGAGTCCTTCTCCCACTACTTCATCTGATTCGGCATTCCAGAAGATGGCAAATGACTTGCTCGCATTAAAGAAACAGCTAGCTCAGGCTTCTCCAAGCACCTCATACCGGGATATCCCATGGAGGAATTTCATTTCCAACAATGTTCCACAAAGGCCGCGCTTGCCTGCAACTGCTCCGTGGTTGGCACTTGAGGCTCCTCTCGGTCAACGCTTTAGCCGAAATCGAAGAAGAAGAACAAAATTATGAAGAACCTTCATCTCAAGGTGAAGATGATCAAGATGTCGGTGAACCGACTGGCGACTCTACTATCGGGTATATGGAATTTGATGAGGAAGAATCTGATGAAGAAGAGGGTACCCAAGGATATGCAAGTGGACAATCATATGTTGTTTTTACCCGCTCGCAAGGAAAAGAAGCAGAGGTCACTGCCAATGTGCAGAAAGAGAAGGCTGCATCATCCATGCCCCCAACTATTGCTAAAAGAGGTAATCCTCTTCCTGCTCAACCCCCTGTTAAGTCTTTTACAAAGAAATATTTTCCTCCCATCTCTCCTCCAAATCAGCCTTCTTCTATTTCCATGAAGACCAGTAACTTTACCCTACCATCGTGAAATGAAGGACTCATTCCTCCATCAACGCAACCCTTGGCCACATTTGACATAATTGACCATGCTAAAAAGACCAAGATTCAAATGTTTGAGTACCTTTAGTCAAACCTTGATCAAGAGGTTGACTGAATACATCCAAAGTCAGGTTGTCATAACTAATCAGGTTTCCCCAAAAGGAATCCTTTCCACCCCTCCTTCATCCCACATAAATGTTGCCTCGACTTCCGCATCAGGAAAGATAGAACCTTTCTACCTCTCCCTCCTAATCAATGGCCACAAACTAAGCAACTGCATAATTGATTCTGGAGCTTCCGATAATGTCATGCTGGTAAAAGTCACCCATGCTCTGGGCCTCACCCTTACCAAGCCTTTTGGTGATGTTATTCCTTGGAAACCAAGCAGGTTCCATTGATTGGTCAAATCAAAGACGCATAGTTTGTTTGTAGCATTCCCAGAGAAAAGAGTAAAGATGACCGTCCTTGTTGCTGATATTCCAGCAGCCTATGGAATTCTGCTGGGAAGGAGTTTTTGTAGTGAAGTTGGTGGGAGATTCATATGGATTGGTCTAAGGCTAGAATCCCCGTCAAAGGTGTAATGCAAACATTGGAGCCTGAATCACAAAATAAGTACCTGGTTACTAACTCCGATGACCCTAAAGCCCAAATTCTCTTCGAATCATCAGGGATGGGAAACTATTTCTTGTCTACCGAGTCTGACAAAATGGATGTCCTCATCCAAGAAGGGGATCTTAACAAGATCTAGACTTTGCAGTTTGATGGCAGTTGCGCGACTAGTGGGTGTGGCGCTGGTGCCGTGCTTATATCTCCCGAAGAAGAGATTATTCCTCTCTCTTTCAAGTTACAATTTTTCAACACAAATAATACTGCTGAGTATGAATCTCTGCTACTTGGCATGCAAGCTGTGAAGGAAAGAGGGATCAAGAATCTTAAGGTACAAGGTGATGCAGAGCTGGTCGTAAATCAAGTTAAGAGGATATACCAAGTGAAGAATGAAAGGCTCAGACATTACCGCAATGTGGTGTGGGACAACATCGAGGAGTTTGATGCTTTTTCAATAAAAGCCATCCCAAGAGCTCAGAATGACATGGCCGATTCATTGGCCATTTCAGCATCCCTCATGCTCCCTCACCCAGGTTTGAAAATAGACAAATATACCATTGAGGTGGTTTTCTACCCAAGCATGCCAGAAAATTCTCAGCATTGGCAAGTATTCAACAATGACAATCAACTCATTTCCTTTCTAGAAAAGGTAGAAAATTTTAGTGAACTTCATTTTGAAGGATCCACTTCTACATGCCGCGAATCAGTTACCGATCAAAATGAAGAATCGAAAGGAAGAGATGGCATATGTCAGCTCAAAGGAAATAAAATCCCAAAAGGCCTGGTCTCCCTAGAGTGGTTGTTTGATAGGCATGATCATTTTGTTAAAAAGAAAAGATGAGATGATCCTAACTCCTCCCCAGAAACCGAACCGGTCAATTTAGGTTCGGTAGAACATCCACAGTTTGTGAACATTGGAAAATGTTGCACACCTGAAGAGAAGCGGAAGTTTGTCAAACTTTTGAAGAAATACATGGATGTATTGGCATGGTCCTATGCCGATCTAAAGTCTTTTAAGCCAAAGGACATCCAACATGACATCCCATTGAAAGAAGACGTCAAACCTTTTCGCCAGAAGCAGAGACATTATAATCCTAAGATCTCAGGTACTATCCAAGCTGAAATTCAGAAAATGCTAGATGCACGGATTCATTTTTCCCATCCATCACAGTACTTGGGTAGCAAACATTTTGCCAGTGCACAAGAAGAATGGTGAGATATGAATATGTGTAGATTTTCGTAACCTAAATCAGGCGTCCTTGAAGGACAACTACCCACTTCCCATAATGGATCAGGTTCTGTAGGCGGTAACTAGATCAGAAATGTTGTCCATGCTTGATGGTTTTTCGGGCTACAATCAGATTGAAGTCTCACCTGAAGACCAATTTAAAACAACATTCACTACTCCTTGGGGTACGTTTTCTTATAGCAGGATGCCTTTTGGCTTGACCAATGCTGGTGCCACTTTCCAGTGAGCAATGGACTTCGCATTCAAAGGTATGATGGGGAAGGTCATCGTAGTCTACTTAGATGACTTAACTGTGTTCTCCAAACAATGAAATGATCATTGTGATCATTTGGAGCAAGTATTGATTAGATGCTGAGAGCACGGGATCTCCCTGAATCCGAAAAAGTCTATTTTGGAGTCACAGAAGGAAAATCTTGGGACATGTTGTTAGCAAAGAAGGGACAAAGATAGATACCAAAAGAGTTAAGGCTATTCAGAGCCTTACTTTACCTACAAGCAAGACCGGTGTTCACTCTTTCTTCGGAAAAGTGAATTTTCTCAGGTGCTTTGTTCCCGACTTTGCTGAAAAGACTCGCCATATACTAGACATGATGAAAGGGTCACCAACTTTCCGATGGAGCGAAGAAGGGAAGAAGTCATTTGAGGAAATAAAAGCCTCCGTTGCTCACGCATCGGTCCTGGTATGTCCCGATTTCTCCAAATATTTTATTATGTATAGCTACGCATCCGAGCACACTTGTGTCGGCCATCCTAATGCAAAATTCCCGAGGATGTTGAATCCCCAATTGCGTTTATGAGCTCTCCTCTCAAGCCTCACGAATTAAATATGTCTCAGTTGGAAAAGCATGCCTTCGCCGTTGTCAAAGCAGTCAAGAACTTTAGGTATTACATTTTAAACTCTCATACAGTGGTGTTGGTCCCTGACATGGTCGTCAAGTCAATTTTAACTCAACAGGAGTTAGGAAGCTTGCGGGGGAATTGGATTGCAAAATTCCAGGAGTATGATCTAGATATAAAACCAACCAAGCTGGTAAGAGGCAAGGGCCTATGTCAACTTATGGCTGAAAACAAAGATTCAGAAGACCCTGAGGAAAAGGATGATTGCACCAATGGAGCACAAAGCCAGCTGGAGAAAACTGATTCACCACCGATGGTCCTATTTGTCGCAACCAGTGATGAGTGGTATTCGATATTGCTTTCTTTCTCACCTATGGTGAATGCCCATCTCATCTAACTATAAAGGAGAAGCGTGCTATAAAGCTCAGAGCAGCCAGATATATCATCTGGGATGACGGTTTATACAAACGTGGAATAGATGGCATCTTCTTGTGATGTGTTGACAAGCCACAACAAGTGAAGTTACTTGAGAGTTTTCATAATTCAGCCTATGGGGGCCATTTCTCCTCTTCCGTGATGGCACACAAGATCATCCAGGCCAGGTACTATTGGCCGATGCTTTTCCAAGACACAGCCACCTGGGTAGCAAAGTGTGAGCCTTGCCAGTAGTTTGTTGGCAAGCCCAAGTTGGCTGCTTTTCCCCTCAGGCCAGTCATTGTCGACGAACCATTCAAGTAGTGGGGAATTGATTTTATTGGTGCACTCAATCCCCAATCGAGTGTCGGACATAGTTATGTCTGACGGCAACAAATTATTTCACAAAATGGGTGGAAGCCATACCTGTCAAACATGTCACTTTGCGAGGTTGTTTGTAGTTTCATCAAAGAAAATATCATTGTCAGGTTTGGCATTCCAAACAAGATTGTTGTTGATAATGCTTCCAACTTCTCCTCATGAGAAGTTGTTGGTTTTTGCTATGAATACGGAATAACTTTGGCTCACGCCTCAGATTATTACCCTCAGGGAAATGGTCAGGTAGAATCCAGTAATAAAAACTTAGTAACCATCATATGAAAGCTAGTGGATGAGAATCAACGAATGTGGCACAAGTCATTATATGACACTTTGTGGGCAGACCGCATCACTCCCAAGAGATCTCTCGGCATGTCACCTTTTCAAGTGTTATATGGCACCGATGTCGAGCTTCCCATTTCTGAACTCCCTACTTTGCACTTGGCACGAGCAATCGAAGATGAGACTTTCCAAAATTCCCTTGAAAAGAGGATCATGTATCTAGCAGAGCTCGAAGAAAAGAGAGTAAGAGTGGTCGACAGGATCACCGAACATCAGAATCAGGTCAAAAGATTGTTCGATAAAAAAGCTAAGCAAAGAAATTACTAGGTGGGAGACCTCATCCTTTTGTGGGACAAACGAAGAGAGCCAAAGGGCATGCACGGAAAATTTGATTCCCTATGGAGAGGACCTTTCAAGATCAAACAACTCAATGGAGAGAATACTTTCTATCTCTCGTATCCGGACGGAACTAGACTCCCACTTCCCTATAGCGGGCAGCATCTGAAAATCTTCAAGAAGTAGAGCTTGCTCTCTTCTTTGTATAGTTTGCTTCAGTTGTGTGTTTGTTTTTGTCATGTGTTTTTTTTGTTGGTTGTGTGTTTCCTTTTGTGGTCGCCCTTGTTTTTGACTCTGTACCCAATGGATAGGCACGTGAAGATCTGGGATTCTCTACCCCTGAGGTTCGCTCAGATGATAGTCCCCAGAAAGAGCCAGTTGTTATCCCGTAAAATTTGTAAGGGCAATTTTACAAATAACCATACCAAAATTTTGTTCGGTCCTCATCGGGGACCCTCTACATTCGAGCGTTGCAAAACCCTTTTCCAGGAAATCTAGTTTTCCGAACTTAGCCTTTTTTGGTCCTTTTTGGTCGGGTGCACCTAATGTCTATGCAACATAGGGTAAGCATGTGCCCCCTTTAATTCCTTTGGCGCATGGTTTGAAGTGTCGACACACGTTTTGGTGCACCTCACCATGTTACGCCTTTCTTTGCAACCATGCACCAAGGTGCATGCGCCTTGTGTCAACAATATTTTTTTTGCACCGTGTTTTGGTGCGCCAAGGAAACACGTATTTTGTGTTGACAACACTTTTGGTGCACCAAGGGTGCACATAACTTCGTGTTAACATGTGTTTTGATGCGCCAAAGGGCGCAAGCTTTCCAGTGTCGACAGGTGTTTTGATACGCCACTTCAAAAAGTGGTTGGCACATTTATTACAACTTTGCCTATATATAGGCTCATCCACCCTGTCACTTTCACCAGTCAGAAAACACGTGATTGTTCTTTTTCCTCTACACCTGTCAGCACACTGTCATTCTCGTATCACGTCGTGGACCTAGTTTCACCTCTCACATTATATATATTCTTGATCAACAACTAAGTTCAGAACTACATATGTCAACATCAAGCAAGAGACCTACCAAGTCTAAGGGCAAAGCCAAGCTCACAGAGGAAGAAATGAAGTACAAATATCAGAGGGTCAGGATGCTTGAATCCTAGGCAGAGTGTGACTTGGATATAAGAGACTCAGAACTTGGTCACATTGATATGGAGGATTTCTGGGCCAGAACCCGGAGGGTCACAGGAAGTCCCTGGATGGACAAACTGGTAGGCAGTGGACTACATTTTGCTGGAGGGATCCCGGTTAGTGCTGTGAACAATGAGTTCATGATGGTAGTAGCCCGCTGCTACAACAAAGACACAAGGTGTGTCCAGAATGAGAAAGGTGAGGTCATGATCAACCTCACTGCCGGCACTTCGAAATAATGCTTGGCATTCCTCACCACCGGCACTTTGTGGCCGTAAGCCAAGAAGATTGCACCAAGGCTTGGGAGGATAATGAAGATCAGTGTATGTAATTAATGAATGAGGTATACCTGAAAAACAAGAAGGTGGTGACCAGATGGCCACAAGTCATTCATCGCAGTGATTTCTCAGAGGAACTAAGTGATACAATCACGTTCCTAAGTAGAGTATTTGGGCTTCCTGACGCCCACTACTTTCATAAATGGATGCTGAGATACTTGGAGACAATGAACAAAAATGTGCCAGATCAACGCTTCGAGTGGGCGGAGATCATAAGCAGCACTATATCCGAGCAGCTCCAACAACTTACCACAACGGGGAGGTTCTACATGAACTCCTACGTAGTTTATGTTGCGGCCTCGGAGAGAGATTACCCAGTGTTGATGTGGTGCGGGGTTTGGCCCCAGGTAAAAATATATGAATACTATCCAGAGCTGAAGCTGGAAAATAGTATCTCTTAGTTTACAAAGATTAACGATGCCTTCTTCTACGGCATCATCTGCCTTTTGAGGCCAAACATGACTCACGGTCGTATGACCAAGAGCATTTTTGCAACAGAGAAGTGGGGGGCCTTGTTCACACAATTCCCCACCTTCACCTATCTAAGGGTAGCCAACTTCTTGGGAGAACCAACCAAATTGCCAAGATATGCCGGCCCCAAGCTGATCCTGTTGGAGCTATCAAGACAACTCATAACCTATCACGAGAAGTGCTTGAAGAGAAAGAAGGGTGGAACTCCTTTCCCCCTCACAGTGGGCAGGTACACTTGTCTCTCTCACCACAAAGCATGGGAGATGTTTGCAGAGCTGGAGCTACTAAACCTAAAGCAAAACTTCCTGGCAAGGCCCACTTTGACCCAAGGAATTGTCTGCCTAGGGCCAAACTCGATCCGATCCACATTCCACAAATCGAGGATATTTATATCGACCTGTATCATGAGGTCGAGCTCAGAAGGAAAGACCATTCCCGCTTAGCCTTGGCTGAAATCATCCAAGTATGGTGTAGCCATCATCCCAAAAGGTTATCAAACTACTGATCAAGAAGTTGATCAGGTATATCTTGACACGGGTGGGGACGACTGGCCATTCACTATCATTGACAGAACCAAAGCGCCTCAAATGATAGAAGAAAGGGTCAAAGAAACTCTGCAAAGAACAGAGCACTGGTGCAGGATGAATGGTCTCATCTACCTCGGAGTTGATTTCACCACATCTCCATTGGGAAACGCACCTTCCAGAATGAAACATCTACCAAAGAGCAAAGGTAAAGACAAGGAGGGTGAGTCAAGCTCCACCCAAGAGGAAGCTCCTGAAAGTCCTCCTTCCGCTTCACAAGAATGGGTTGTAATCCTGGAAATCCTAGAAAAAGAAGCAGCGGAAGATGTTCCGATAGGCACATCCACTCAGGATGTTGCCACTACTACAACTATTGAAGTCCCTTCTATCCCTTCTCCCTCTCCTCCTTCCCCTCCTCAAGTGACCCAAGCAACCATTCCTTTGGTCATGTGCTCTCCCCCATCTTCTATTGTTCCCCCTTCCTCATCATCCATCTTCTCTTCTCTCACGGAGTTGTCCCCCACCATTTCTTCCCTCATCTCTCAGCTCCCTTCCATTCCCATGTCTACCTCCCCTGTAGTATCTCTTCCCCCCGTGAGCACTTCCTCGGCCTCCCTCTCGATGCCGCCTCCAAGCACTTCCACGTATTTTCCTCTACTACCGCATTGCTCCCTTTTCTATTTCCGGCCCCTCTCCCATAAGTCCAGCATGGATCTCTCAGCACCTAAGCTAAAAAAGAGGAAAGTTCCCATCACACCGATGGACTTTTCCATCATCCCATCAAAGGGGACTAAGAAGAAAAATCCTATAACCCGCTTCTCTCAGAGTGCATCAGGAGAGAGAGTAATGGAGATAGCATACCCCAATCCTTTAAAGGATAAAAAGGATCTGTCTTCGACAGATTACACAGTGACTCAAGTCACAATGGGGACATCTTCAGAAATCCTTCAAGGAGAGGCCCTATCTGTAGTTGATGCCCTTTGCAAGAAGCTCCAGGAAGCAAAGGAAGAGAAAAGGCTATTAAAGGAGCAAAATAAACATCTTCTCCACGCCTTGTAGAAAATGGGCAGTACACCTCCTAAAACTACCGCCGAAACTCGTAAGCCTTTGAGCCAGGATAAGATTAATGAATATGCCAAAATCGGTGAGCAGGGTATGGTAGTTTCCACCTGGAGGAACCAAATCCTCAAAGAAAGTGAGGGAGTGATCACCAAGTTCACCGGATTATATCAGAATATCAATCGGGTGAACAAATAGCTCCAGGCAATAGCAAGACCCATCTCCAAAGAGTTGGACCATGCCAAGATGCAGCATGAGACCTTTCAGAAAATGCTCGACTGTTCAGTCGAAGATCTTGTCAAGTTCGGCATCTTTGGACACCCCAGAGCCCTCAACAAAATCCTTTCTACTCTAGATTACCAGGTTGATCAGCCGGAGTTTGTCCTAGAGAAGATTGACAAAATCAAGGAGGAAGCCCTGGATGCAATGCATCAAATGGAGCAAATTGTCCTGAGAATGTCTCTGGGCTTGCTCACTCCTTCTTTTGCCTTAAGAAAGGTGGATGAAACTATTCGGATCTTCAAGGAGATCGTTTTTAGGGGCTGGGACCAGAGGTCACTTTCGACGCCGAATCCATCAACAACCTGCTGGCCTGTCGTGACTTCATTGGGTACCTGATAGAGGTAGAAAATGATTATTCCAAACTCCCGAAAAGCTCACGGATGAGCGGGAGACTTGCGAGGCTATCAGTGATCGACACAAGGATCCTTCCCAGGATCAACTTCAACCCATGATCAGCAAGTTCATGGAATACCATGCCCAGTTCCACATCTCATCGCCTGAGCAGCAACAAAAGTAGGATACCCCCTTTCAGCCACGGGATGACGATGAATAGTTTCCTTCTTCCGACTTTCTCCTTGTAATTATCTAAAGTGTGTTGACACAAATGATGACATCATCCATGTTGCACCATGGGATGATGTCATCCACAAAGTTGTCAAAAGTCAACAAATGACTTTGGAATCTCTTGTAAGATATTTTTGTAATTAGGTGGTTGGTTTGTTTTTGCCTTCTTTTCTTCTCTCCTTCTATATATACTTGAATACTTGTTGTATTCGGGGTGGATATTTTTAGATGAAAAATAGAAGTGAGAAGAAAAGGCTTTGTACTTTTTGTAACAGAAGAAAACATTAATACAAATATTAAGACTTTGTGTTGAATATGTGTGTTATGGGCATCTGATCTTTCTTATGTCAGATCTGTGTGTTTATTCTGTTAGATCTATTTCTACTTTTTTGTCATTTGTTCATCAGTATTGCTTTGATTGTCTATGTAAGTAGGTTCGGCTCTGTTTACTACCAGCCCAAAACATAGACCCTCTGACCTTTCTACTTTGGAATTCATTTCTTTTCTCCCTTCAAATCCATCTTCCTTCCTTTCCTTCCTTCATTCCTTTCTATTCTTCGTCGGAACTACTCTACTGGGATGAGATCCCAAACCCCCTGAAGGTAGAATACTGTAAGACTTGCACAAGATTCCTGCTGGTAGAATAGCAATAAACCAGTTTTACTTTGCTATCTCAAAGAGGGGCTATGCCCTGCACACTGTTGGCTCATCTATCCATAGATCTTCTCTCACCATGATTTTCAAACCCAGCATTACCCCAAATCAACATAAAACTTCTTTCTTGCTCCTTGGGGAACCTTTGCTTACAAGAGAATGCCTTTTGGTCTTATCAATGCTAGTGCCACCTTTCGAGGGAAATGGACTTGGCTTTTGGCGGTTTGAATGGAAAATGTGTGGTTGTGTACCTTGATGAATTAACTATTTTCTACAAAATGAGGCGAGATCACTTTCAAGCACCTTAAAGTAGTCCTCCAGACGTGTAGGGAACATGGAGTCTCTCTTAATCCAAAGAAGTCTATCTTTTGTGTCACTTAAGGCAAGCTGCTTGGGCATATTGTCTCCAAATAGGGAATCAAGATAGATCCATAAAGAGTTCAAGCAATCCAGCAAATTCCTCTTCCCACAAGTAAAAATGGGGTCCACTCTTTCTTTAGTAAGATCAACTTCCTGAGGAGATTCATTCCTGATTTTGCAGAACTAACTATGAGCATTGCTCACATGATGAAAGGAAAGAAAAAATTTGGTTGGTTTTCTGAGGGTAAGGAATCATTTTAAGGGATCAAGCAATCCATTGCTAAGATCCCCATCTTAGCATGTCCTAATTTCAATAAGGACTTTATCATCTATTGCTATGCTACAGAGAATACCTTGGTTGTTTTCTGACTCAAAAGAATTCTAAGGATCATGAGCTTCCAATTGCATTCATGAGCTATGTTCTGAAAGCTCATGAATTGAAACATACTATGATAGAGAAACATGCTTTTGCAGTGGTCAAAGTGGTCAAGTAGTTTCATTTATATATTCTTAATGCTCACTTTTTTTTTTTCTTGTTCCTAATACAACCATCAAGTATATTCTCACACAACAGAGTTTAGAACTAAGAGAGGCAATTGGGTAGAAAAAGTCTAGGAATATGACCGGATATCAAGCCAACTAATCTAGTCGAGGGTAAAGGATTAAGTGAGCTTATTGCTAAGGGAGCTGATGTAGAATTTTCCAATGAAATAGTTGATGTTCCTATTGTCCTTTTCCTCAGTTCAACATATGAGTGGTATGTTGATATTGCACACTTTCTTACTTATGGAGAGTGTCCATCCAACTTGAGTGCCAAGGAGAAGAGGACTATTAAGTTAAGGTGCACATTGTATGTGTTATGGGAGAATGATTTGTTCAAGTGAGGCATAGATGGAAGATTCTTGAAGTGTGTGGACAAAGAGCAATAGAAGAAGTTGTTCTCAGCTTTTCATGATCAGGCTTGTGGAGGCCACTTCTCTTGTTGTCATTACTCACAAAATCCTTCATATCGGGTACTATTGGCCTACATTGTTTAGAGATGCATCCAAATGGGTAGGTAAGTGTGAAGCATGTCAGAATTTTGTTGGGAGACCTAAGTTGGCTGCTTTTCCACTAAATCCAATAGTGATTGATGAGCCCTTTCAATAGTGGGGATTGGATTTCATTGGAACTCTTAACCCACCCTCCAGTGCTGGTCATACTCACGTGCTAACTGCTATAAACTACTTCACTAAGTGGGTAGAGGCCATCCCAATCAAAAACACTACTTCTGAGGTAGTGTGTAATTTCATTAAGGAGAACATATTGATAAAGTTTGGGGTATGTTGGTCGTCAAATAGGACTTTACGAAGAGCGGTCGAGGGACAAGAAGTCCCTCCTCTTTAATGGGAGAGGTTCCTTATTGAAACGAACCTATTTACAAATATACAAAACATGATTTTAAGATTAAACTTGGATATTACGAAAGTGTTTTCTATAAAGATCATCAATTACAAAAGGACTGAGGAATGAGAGTACGAGAATGAGCAGAAAGGCAACATGCAGAATTATAGATAACAGAGTAATTCTTTATGTATGCGAAGTTATAGTGAATTGAAACAAGATCATTTGTATCATATAAATAAGATGGAATTTAAAGACACAAAGTTCTACAGATTCATTAATCAAGGACACAAAGTTCCTTCTTGGTTATACAAGATCACCATGCTTGCAAAGTTGGAGAGTATGCAATCAGCAAGACTAACAAACTAGAGACAAATGATCTTCACAAAAATTAAATGAAAGCTTAGGGATAACAAAGATCAGATAGACAAAGAATGGAAAGCCCTTCTGTATTGATTTCTTTATGATCTATTTACACTTTCAGAAAATAAACCAAGTTCTTCCTCCCTTTCAAAATGGCGTGGAGAGGCCATTATATAGCTTACAAATTAGTTACTCTTTGTAACTACTTCTTTTAACTAAAGATTAGTTAAGGATTGCCAATCGCAATACCTCAACTAATTACAATGAATTCAAGAAAAAGAATTAGAAAGGAAGAGAAGAAAACGGAGAAGAAGACAGGTGGTTAAGACTGGGAGGGACCCACTGACTTCAAAATTCGCTGCCTAAATCTCTTCAATGCCTCGGCTATGTCTCTACCATGGGGAGACTGATGTGTTGGCTGTAGACTGACCCCAAAATCCGAGGCACTTCTCCATTTCCTTATCAAACTCGACATGAGTATGATAGTCTTTAGTTGCTTCTTCAATGGCAGATTGAAGAGAGCAGATCTCCTTCATTTTTTCTTTGGAAATGGAGCTTTCCTTAAATAGATGATTTTTGACAAAAGCTCTGAATTGAGCTTTGATTTCTTGCAAGGAAAGAGGCACACCAGAAGTTTCATCCTAAAGATGACAATGTATATCTTTGAAAGCGATACAACCAGTGTCTTGAAAGCTTCACCCTTACGCGGCTATTCTTGATTCTCCCAAAGCCTCCTCCAAGACTTTGATCTTCCACTCCACGCTGTAAACCCAGGACTTTGACAGATTATCCTTTGCATCATCAAAAACCTTATTTGCCAATAAAATGTTCTCATCTGTCTGTCCCATGAGATGGAGGTCTACTATGCAACTGCTCCAGAGTTTGAGCTCTTTATCTATGACCCCGATAGTGGAGGAGAACTTCTGTTGCAAATTGTTCACCTTTAGTGGAGTTTGAAAGCTTCATCGATGAAGTTCAATCCTGCAACAAGCATATCTTCCACCATGGCCTCCATAGCTCTGCCATAGACAGAATACTTGTGCATGTCTTTGATACTTTGTACTTCATCTTGGCTCAAAATTACAGGTGGTGGAAGAGTAGTCAATGGGGTAGGGTCCAAAACTTTGTCCTTAGACAAAAGAGATTTGATGAAACCTGTGAGAATCTGGGCTGTTCCTCCAACTGTTCAATAGTTTTCTGCCCTTTCTCTACCCTCCCAATGACTCTTGTGACCGTTTCCTGGAGGTTATGGATCTCACCTTCAAGAGTAGACTCTCCAATTGGAAACCTTGAGAGTTCTAAGTCAGATGCCTGCAAGTCTTGCTCTAATTTGTCCACTGTAGGCTTAGCAATATCCAGGAATTGCTGACCTTGAGCATCAGACACTATTCTGGAGGTGATTTTAGCTTTCTTGGCACGAGAAGGAGTAGAGCCCAACATGGCTGCCACAGCATCAAAATTTGGCCCTGAGCTCCGAGAGGAAGATTTCCTCTTTCTACTGTCAACAAAAGGTTGAACCCATGCAAAAGAGGAAGAGGAAGCAGCAGGAGGGGCAAGAGGACCAAGAGACATAGAGCTCATGACGCTCAAGGTTTGCGCAGCTGTGGTCTCAAGTTGAGATGTGAGTGGGGCACTAGAGACAATTGCTACAGAGGAATCAATAGCACTTGGAAGTTTAGTGCTTTGGACTTCCTTATCTTTATCTGTTGGATCTTCAGGAGCATTTGTAGGGGCTGGCATTTCACTCTCTTCACTTTCACCGAGAACAATGATGTTCTCGGTCCCAAAGGTACTTCTACTGTTTACTTTGAGGATTTTTTCCTGGGCTCCTTCTTAACCTCTTTGAGTTTCTTCTAGTACACTTGAGTGGATGAAGAAGGAGTGGAAGCTGCAGGTCCTTGCGTTGATGAGGCAGGAGGGGTTTGCACAGGTGTGTCTGATATGGGAGTCGATGCTTCCCTCCTTGGTGTTGAGACATCCTTGGAAGAGGATTCTCCTGAGTGCCTTCTGAGCTCTCGAACTTTCCTGTCAAACCAGACCTTAGTCCTAACTAAGACTGGAGCTAAGATCTCAACCAGATCATCTTTCTCTTTCCTGTTCCAATCCAAGTCCTCCAAGGGAGTGTGCTTAACCACATTGTCATACTCATATGAGTATAGATCAGAATTTTCATCCTGGAGTCCTTCAGGAACTTGGTACAAGCTGAGTTCTTGGATCAATTGCAGAGAGAACCTACCATAGTGCCTCCTTCTAGCCTCAAAATCATTTGCACAGTCAGCCCAGTAGTCTTCTGTATCTACCCTATGATGATATATTATCTTGATGTTCTGTTCAATGAACTTCTTCAAGTCGAAGCAAGTTCTTGGCTTGAAGAAATGAACAGTGATAGGAACCAGGGCTCTTTCTATGTTCTGTGCATCCAGGGCTGTTTTACAAGTGTAGTTTCCCAAAGAGATGGGAAAGTGCAAACCAGAAATATTCTTGTCTCTGCAGGTTCTGTGTAATTTGTCTAACTACCTGCATACTTCAATCAAAGCCATCTTATCATTATAGAACATGGGAAGCCTCAGAGGGGTGCTCTCATAGCCAAAGAAGCTTTGATATAGGAGAATTTTCTGAATTGAATAAAATAGGCTTTGTAGTGCGATATCGGAGTTCATGGCTTCATCGAAAACCTTCTAGCAGTGTCACCCTCAGCGGCGACCACGTACATGGTGAAAGCATCATTTACTCTTCTGAAATTGTGATTGCTGGTCTCTAGGGTGAACTACGGGCAGTAGGCGTATACAGGATCATCCTTGTGGGCATCAATGTAAGAAAAACCAAACCATTGCCTTGATGCCGCCAGAGTATACATCAGGTACGAAGTCATGTAGAACTTCTTCGTTTGTTGTACATTGAACAGTTGCTCCGCCAAATTCATGCTGATGATTTCCGCCCAGTTGATATTTTGAGTTCCCTCGCACACCATGCTAATGAGCGGGCACATCCAGAAATGGAACTCGTTAGTAGAAGGTAAGCCCATAACCCGAGCCAGTAGGATTATGAAATCTGACAACTCTTCATTGAAATCTACTCGGAAGAGAGTCTTAGAAAGATGAGACGCTCCCTTCTTAGGGTTTTTAAGCCATGACTTTGCCACCCGCGCCTTGAATTTATCGCTGTCTTGATTGAACAGGGCCTGTGCTTGATCCTGGGAAACAACTATGGCATTATCCATCTCTGGGATCCTCGAGAGCAGTCTTGTAATGGCGGCAAAGATCAGCAGCGATGAGTTCCCGTGTACATTGGTTAATTCACTCGAATCAGGGTCGAAGTGAGCTCCGCATGAAAGCACTGTATCAGCACATTGCACCGAGATTGGGAAACCTCCAGCAAAAGCCAAACCACTATCGTGAATCATCTGCGCCATTGGTGTAGGGTTTGCATCTGCCATCCTTGCCCAAAAATCACTGAAATCAAGATGACGAGCTTCACTGTCCCCAATATTGTGAACGACAGACTCAAGTGGCGAGATTTGTTCCTGTCCCTGAAATTTGATCTTCATATTGATAGTAACTCGGAGGATAGAGCCACAAACTAGACTCGGGAAGGAATTACAGAGGAAAGGGATACACGCGCAGGTTTTTAGATTGCAAGGGTTCGAGCAAAGGATAGCATGGAAGCAGTGTGAGAAATGCAAAGGGGGTTTGCTCATTATATAGCCGATTAGGAGAGAGAAAGACAATGAATGCACATTTAAAACATACCTACCAATTTGAATAAGCATGATATTCGGGTAGAGCGGGAAAAATAAGCATGAATGGCACTTGGTTCATTTGGGACATGTGAGACGCGAATGCGCGAAACACGCGGCTCGGCCGATTCGGGTGAAGCGAGGAAAAGATGCACAAATTCCTTTTGGGACATGCGGGACGCGAATGCACGAAACACGTGACTCGGCCGGATCGGACGAAAAGGTGACAATGGGTCCGGAAGAGTTTGGGACATTTGGGACGTGAAAGCGCGAAGTACGCGGTTCGGGCGATTCGGCCGAAAAAGGAACAACTTGCACAATTTGACTTGGGACATTTGGGACAAAAAAGTGCGAAGTACGCGGTTCGGGTGTTTCGGCCGAAAATGGAACAACTTGCACAATTTGACTTGGGACATTTGGGACAAAAGTTCCGATGGGCCCGAAAAAGACAAACTTCGGGGAAATCGGCCGATCGGGGAATAGAGCGCACTTTTGAACTTGGGACATGCGGGACAAAAATGTCCGACAGGCCCGAAAAACACACAAAATGACCCAAAAATGCAGATTTTCTCAATTTCATGACTTTTAACATTTTCAGTACAACAGAGAAGACACTTAAACTCAAAATTTTGAAAATTCACTTTCTTAAGAGCAGGGAATTTTGAGTGGACAATAGGGTACCAAACAAGATTGTGACTGATAATGCTTCAAATTTTTCTTCTTCTGAGATGATGTATTTTTGCTATGGTTATGGAATTTGCCTTGCTCACTCTTAAGACTACTACCCCCAAGGAATGGACAAGTAGAATCAACAAATAAGAATCTAGTAACCATCGTTGAGAAGCTTGTCAATGAATCTCAGAGGAATTGGCACAAGAAACTTTATGATGCTCTCTGGGAAGATAGAATTACACCCAAAAGAGTAATTGGGATGTCTCCTTTTCAAGTGGTGTATGGTGTTGAAGCCTAGTTACCAGTGATAGTGGAATTACCAGCCTTGCACTTAATGAAGGCTATTGAAGATTCAAGTTTTGCCAATTCCTTGGACAAGAGGATAATGTATCTCCGGTTTGAATGAAGACGGGTTGCGGGTTTTGATAGGATATTAGCTCATCATCGAAAGTGAAAGCTATGTTTGACAAGAAAGTCGGACCTAGGGATTTTCAAGTGGGAGACATTGTTCTGTTGTGGGAATAAAGGCATAAACCTCGAGGAAGCCATGGTAAGTTTGATTTCCTTTGGCTTGGTCCTTTTAAAATCAGGCACTTTGCTGGAGAAAATTCATTCTATTTGGATTACAAGGATGGTTCTCCTCTCCCACTTCCTTATAGTGGGTAGTATTTGAAGTTGTTCAATTCCTAGGTGACTAGGCGGTCCTTCTATATATTCTATACAGTGTTTTGGTTTTGGGTCGTTCCTTAGTGTTTCATTTTTGTTCTTCCTTTTTGGTTTGTTTCATTTTTGTGTGTTTTATGTTCTATGTTGGTTTGCTATAGACACATAAAATTGGTTACTCAATTTAGTGTCCCTCGTGTTCGCTTACCTATTCTATTCTCGGGTAACCTGGTGCACTTTTGTATCACTAATTCTCTCTTAGGGTATTAATTAAATATCTAATTAAAATGCCTATCCTAAGTTTGTTCCACCCCATTATATTTCACCCATGGATAATTAAACATTAACCATGTAATTCTATCTTCTACATTTATTCCATTTCTACTTATTCACCCCATATCACTTCCCAACCTCCCGTGCTATTATTATC
The DNA here is from genome assembly GCA_018340775.1 of Taxus wallichiana var. yunnanensis. Taxonomy (NCBI): domain Eukaryota; kingdom Viridiplantae; phylum Streptophyta; class Pinopsida; order Cupressales; family Taxaceae; genus Taxus; species Taxus wallichiana. The sequence continues at coordinate 521,336,809 of CM031234.1, forward strand.
CATCCATCCCACCTATTTCTCCTCTCTTAGAACCATGCAGTGGGATTTTTCCCATATTTGAGTTAGAGGGATAATATTCTTATCCTCACAACTCATCCCTTTTCGCCACTTTGGGAGTCTGTTCCCTGATCATTGCCGACCGTTTCTCAATCGACACCAATTTTTTGGAGCGGCGCTAATTTTACCTCGGTCAGCGTTGACTATAAATACACGACCTAAACTCAATTCTGGTTAGACGGTAGAGACTTGAGAAATAGTGATAAAGCTTGAGAAAATCTTGAAACTATCAATTGAGATAAGGTGAATTCTGTCCAGATTAATCCCGAAGAGGTGCACCATTATTCTTCCCACATAATATCGATATCGTTTAGGTTCTTCAACCTCTGGGTGACTCTATTTCTCCATCTAGCCAAGGCATAACTTTGTTCACATCTCTGCAGCTCTTGCACGTCTCCATAATCCGATAATCATCAATCACCAATCAAGTTGTCGTGATTTCTTCCCGGTCAACGCGATGACCCAACATCAATCGATGCCAATTTGTCTAAATTGGTGCTATTCAAAACCATTAATGCCGATCACATGTCGATCGATGTCGACCGATCTGCAGAAAGGTGCGAGAATCTAGGTGATACAATTTCATCTTTGTTTTAACAGTTTCTGCTTTCTTTTAGTTTTTACTTGCTATTTTTATATTCTATCGCAACTTAAAATCATAAAATCTAAACATTTTCTTACATATTTTATCATGTACGCCTTTATTATTAATTGAAAACGTGAACTGACATCCACCAAGGAAGCTAATCGCTTCCTAGACCCACTTTCCGGGTAGTTCACCCTTATATCTTCTAACGTCATCTTTTTCTATCAAGTATTCGTGCATCGTAGGTTTCTTGGATCTACTCTGAGGATTGCTCATGTGCGCCCATCTTAATTCCATCAGGCTTTCTCTCCATCTACGTCTTCGAATCTTGTCCAATTAATTAGGTATCGACTTTATTTGAGTTTTTCATGGTTTTTGTGTTTAGTTTGGTGCATTAACTTGGATAGGTAACAAGCGCGGAAATTCTTGATCTACATTCTAGCACACCCGGTGGGACCCCACCAAAGTCCCTTATTGGTAAGTTCATCTCTTTTCCAATTTTGAGCTTTGTTCTTTTTCTTCATTGATTTTCATCAGTTGTTCTTAAGCATTTCCTTTCATCATTTCGGTTTTGCTTCTTTCATTTCTAAATTTGCAAAGTTAGGTCCCTTCTTTTTTGTAAATCTCAATTCCAATTTCTATTTCTAAAATTAGTAAATCCTTCATTTGATTTCAAAGTTGCATTTTTGATTCATCTCTTTGTGCAAAATTGTCATTTTCTTGAAAGTTTTCTAGTTTCTTAAAATAGAAATTTCCTTTCCACTAGTATCTTGTTGGATTTGTTTGCGTGTTTTGCTTAACCCTGTTTTGCAGAGCGGTTTGCTTATTCATAGGATTGTTTGAGGGGAAGAGCTCAACAATGTGATTTTTGAAGTCCACACACCTTGGAGAGCTAAATCTACAGGTATTTCTCTTTTACGGTGTTTTCTCCTTTTTAAGAACTTAAAAAGAACTTGTTTGCTTTTTTTATCACACTCAAACACTTCAATTTTGGTCCTTAAAATGAATTAATTGCATTGGGAAATAAATTGTTTGAATTATTTTCATTGAAATCAAACACTTCGATTTTAGTGCTTAAAAAGAACATTTTCTTTTTCATTTTTGTTGTATGTTCTTCACCTAGTTTCGTAAATAGGTTGGAAAATTGATCAAAATTGGTAGTGACACTATTTGATTTTTTATTTTTCACCCTTGCAAACAAAGCCAAAATCACTACATATAAAGCATTTAAATATAAAATCCTTCCCTGGCCTCGCCTACTTGGAAGTGACATCCAAGAGGAAGAGCCTACACGGTACTCGAGCTGCTTTATAAATTCACGGATGTTCTAGTATATATTGGCAAAGCACCCAACTCCCTTATCGCAGTGGTGTGTGAAGTGTGGGGGTAGGCCCCTATATCAAGCCACATACTAGTCTTTTACTGAAGTGCCTTTGGGACTCCTCACCAAAACATTCCCCAAACCATCCTTAGTTTGGCCAATTGAGTAGTCCCCGTTCTAAAAATCCTTCCCTAACATTTTCTTTCTTAAAAATCATGAAAATTTAAAAAATATAATCACCTACACTACTTGAATTGTCTGTGCATTAATTAGTTTAATCTCTTTCTATGTTGTGCTTGTTTATGATGGTCATCACCCGGTCACAATCTAGAAAAATGGCTCAACTAGTCTCTTCCTCATCTGAGACCCCCGCTAATGTGGATGTTTCGGCACCCCTCGGGTCTTCTTCGGGACCGCTATTAGTTGGTTCCCCATCTTGGTCGTATAATCCTTTCTATCATCCTAAAGTGATCCCATCATGACCAGCTTCCCCTAGTCCTTCAGAGGTGTCATCTGCTTCTGATATAGAGTATGTTCCTTGCGGAGATCCTGAATTTCAGGCACTCCTTGACCACAACCCGGTAGCCCTTATGGACTACTTAGTGCATAAGTCTACTCGAATATCTGATCAGGGACCACCGATCCAACAGGTTTACGATTATTCTCATGAGCCATCCCAGGCTTTCATAGAGCAGTTAGCATGCTTCTTCTCACCTTGAACCATGAAAGAAGGTGGTGCATCTATGCCTCCTTTTTCTCTTCCACCAACCATGTCGACTGGTTCTCAAATGACCCTACCTATCCCTAGTGCCGCAGGCTACCTCGGCTACCCCACAACCTACTTTCGAGAGGCCCTCTTCTTCAGCTATGATGAGTGCGTCCACACTCCCACAAATTGTTGTCAATTCTTCTATGTCGTCTATTGCGTCTCAGGGTTAGTATCTCTTTGTGAGCCAACCCCCTCCTACGAGTCAGTTAGTTCCTCCTTCTCATCTTCCAGCTGATCTTTCTTCCAATGCTCCAATGATAGTGACTTTTACCCATCCTTTGGTGTTGACACCATTAATAACTAATCCAGACAGTCAAAAGCCTCATTCAGAGTTTATTTCCCACCATATCAAATCAAATCAACACCCACATTCCTCAATCCATTCCAATTCAGTCGGTAAATATAGGAACCCACCAATCACGAGGCTCCATATTTTATTTAACATCCTTTCTCTCAACCACTTGTCCTCTCACATATTGTTTATACTCAGGCTCCTTCACACCAAATACCTCACCAGGTATCACCCATAATGCCTAGTTATTCCTCTTATCATCCTATTAATCAGTAGATAAATCCCCATTAACACCTCAACAAAACATACCATTCACTTCTCATACGGGACATATCAACATGCCCCCTCCTAAATCTGATGTTGTCCAACTTCTTTTCAAGAAAATCACAAACCTAGAAGCTTCCACCAAAGGGGCTCGCCCTTCATATTCTTTTGAAGAAGTATGTAATGAACCGATTCATCCCTCAATGGCTTTTAAGCCTTATCCTCCCCAATGGGAACTTCTCAAGTTATCAAAATTTCATAGTCAGGAGGATCCTCAACAACACCTACAAGCATTTAAACACGCTTGCTACCTTATAGTCCAAGACCAGGAGCTTATGCTCCGTACCTTTCCTATGTCTTTAGCAGGCCTACTTTAGATTGGTACAATAACATACCCCAACATTCTCTATTTTCTTTCTCTCAATTAGCCCAGATGTTTGTTGAAAAATTCTCAATAAACATCACACATAAGATCTCGATCACATATCTTTATAACATTCATCAATTCGATGACGAGTCTATTGCAAACTTTGTCACTCGTTAGAGAGGAATAATAAATCAATTGTCTTTCTCCCTCCCTCAATCTCAGCAAATTGAGTTGTTTACTCAATCTTGCGCCAATCATATTTCTTCCACTTTAAGGATTCAAACCTTTCATACATTTGAATAAGCCTTTACGATGGCACGCAAACTTGAGTCTCGCGCCATTGAATAAGGAAAGTTAAAAATTCGCTCTAAGTCCAAACAAGATTTTTATCGGTTTACAAAATCAAAACCTTCCACTTCTAACAAAGATAAGAATCAGGGGTCCATAAATGCTATCATGTTAAAAACATCACAATCTGATAACACTTCTAATCAAACACCTCAGAGAGACTCTTCATCTTCTCAAAAAGGACCTCCGTCATCTCAGCCTTTTACTTCGTTGGGGGAATCGTATGCTTCTATCTTAGAAAAAATGTTGGAAGTTCACATGATTGAACTTCCTCCTATTATAAATTTTGATGAGAACCAAGAACGAACATTCTGGTATCGTGAAAATGATTTATGTCGTTATCATAGAAGCAAAGGCCGTAGCATTGAATGATGTTAGACCTTCAAAAATATCATCCAAAAATTCATTGATAAAGGTGAGCTCATTCTAGATAACCCAAATGCCCCCAAATCAGGTGCTTGACATTTTTAAACAACCTTTTCCAAATCATTCCCGAACAATGACGCTTGGGGTCTCAAAACCAAACACTCATACTATCGGTTCCATTTCTAATTGAACCATCCAAAATGTGTCAATCAATTGTAACTTCCTTCCACTCCTTCAAATTCCAAGATTCCACCATCCTCGGATGGTCCATCTTCGAGTCTTCCTTTGTTGTTAGAAATAGAGTCATCTCCCTCTACCTCTCTATCTGATCTTCCACCTATACTTGAGACAGTGTCATCTTCATCTATCTCATCATCAGATATTCTTTTGGTGCTTGAGTCATTTACATCCCTTCAAATTTCCACTATGGATACTTCTACTTCTATCGCTCCCATTTTTGCCATGACCATGCCTTTGGTTAACATACCCATAGTTGTACCAACTTCTATGCCTTTGGAAGCATCTTTGATCTTAACTCTTCCTATCTCTTTTCCTACAAGTAATTACACCCACAATTACTACATCTGAAGTACCCTCCTCACAAGAGGTTGCTTCTTCATTACCTACCTCTTCCACCATCAGTGCTTCCTTTCCTATTAAGGAAACATCTAAAGAGATAGCGTCGACACCTATACTTCTGACTCCTAGACTCAAACATAAATAATTGGAGTTTAAATCTAAAGTCACATCATCAGTATCATCTCCTTTACTTCCTATGAAATGGTTGCAATCACCTTATGTGGTCAAATTTGTCACCATCCCTGAAAAGGGAAAACCAATATTTCGGACCATCAAAACTCTTAGTGCCCTTCCTCAAAAATATCTCTCTATGCCTCATAAAAGAGTGGATTTTTCCACTGAAAAGGTGTCTTCTTCTACAACACCATCTTCATCGGTGCCTCATAAAGTGGATTTACCTACTAGAAAGGCGTCACCTCTTTTATCAGAACCATCATCTTTGTCACTAAAAACCAAAGCACCCTTTGTGCCTCCTATCAAATTTATTACGGGAGCTCCTCCCCATCTAAATCGAGTCTTATCTAAATCATCGTCTATTTCAGCCAAGTAGCCTTCTTTGTCTCTCGAAGACTAAAAAACTTGTCATGTCTTTGTCATCTTCAAAATATATCTTAGGAGCTCCTCCTCCGCTAAAATCAATCTTCCCTCACTTTGTCTTCCATCTCAAGCACCTAAGGTTGCTTCTCCCAATGTTCAAAAGAGCAAAACAGTCCTAAAAATACTGTCAAAGGCTCTTTTACCTCGGCTGATCTTCTAAGACTAAAGAGGTGCGTTCTTCACCTCTGTCCACATCTTCATCTGCCATATTCTATCTGAAATCCTTCACCAACTTATCTAATCTTCATCTATATCTCTTCCTCCAATCAAACCCTATAATCCTAAAGGAGTAAAACCTTCATGGCTCAACTCTGATTTGATTTGTGCTTACCATCGCACTCTAGGTCATGACACTGAGGGATGTAAAGCCCTGTAATCTATCGTTAACAACCTCTTGGAAGAAATTGATCTTTTGTTGGAGGAGGAACAAGTGTCTCCTATCATCCTAACTACGTCTGAGCCTGAATGGTCTGTTCAAGCCCCCAATTCTATTGATATCACTCTAGATGATCTTCCACCTTCTCAAATCGACGCAATTTGTATCGCCACTAGAACACAACAGTACGATAATCTATCATCTTCTACAGCCTCTCGACCATGAGTTGTTATTTCTGCTACCCACGAAGGATTTCCTCCTTCCGCATCAGCCCTGAGACCTTGAGTCTCTATTCATGTTTCACCTCGGGCTCAAATTCCCATGTCAGTTAACGAGAGTGTTATGAAACAACTCACCCATGCTCCGGTCAAAATGTCTCTTTTTGACCTCATTTAGTCATCTCCCTAGCATCGCCAGGCTCTAATTGATAATCTACGTTGTATCACAGTGAATTCAGATGAGCCCTAGCCTTTCGAGATGGTCGTTGGATTGAATAGACCATCAACCACCATCTCCTTCAAGGATTCTGAAATTCCTCCCCTTTCTTCTGAGGATTTAGAGGCTCCTCTCTTTATCACAGTTCAAATCAATAATACTACGTTAAAACGCACTATGATCGAAAGTGGTGTTGCACTCAACGTCATTTCCTCCCACAAATTTGAGAAACTTAAGTTACCAAAGAACGTAGTGTCACCACCGCTTTTCGCCCTTCGATCATTTAACGATCAGTTGGTAGTTACTTTAGGAACTGTGGTCTTGCCCATTCGGGTAGGCAAGAAAGCGCTTCACGAGCTTTTACATTGTTGAAGGGAAATTGCACTATAATATGATCCTCAGACACTCTTAGATCCGTACAATCCACTGCATCCCATCAACCCTCCATCGATGCATAAAATATCAATATGAGGGAAAAATATATACTCATCCAGGAGACCCTTTTCTATCCGCACAATGTGACATGACCACAGGGTCTGTCCCTCCAAAAGAGAACATTGATTCTCCTGACGAGGCTTCATCCTCTTCCATACCTGCAACAAAACTACGCATTTACAAAATCTGGAAGATATATTGCAGCGTTTTTATTATGAGAGCTTCCTCTTCTCTCTTTTGATGCCCATCTCAAACCTAACGAGTATGGTAGGCCAGATAAACAACCTGAATATCAACCAAATCTTGGCCGCATCATCACCATTGGTCTTCCCAATCAACAGAATGACTTCATTTATGGTGGTCTTAATACACCTCATTATCATCTAGATTCTTCTCCTAGGGCCAAACCATTTTCAGCAAGGTTTGATTATCTCTGAGAATCTCGCGTTCGTGAAAACTTATCTATATCGATGTGCATGGAAGGGATTTGACTTGGGAAAGTATGAACAGGGTGTGCATGACCTCGCGTCCATTCCAACTCTTAAACCACATCAAAAAATTGGTTTATGGTTCAAACCTCTCTCAAAAGCCACCGTCACCATTCTCGCTGAGCCTCTTTCCATTAAGGAACCATCTTCTCCCGTTAGGTCTGAAGCATTGCTCGATGTGGATGAAACCATTTCCATCCCACCTAAATTTTTTTAGTCAATACCATTTCCTTAGGTCCACTAACCTATAAGACTAATGGAAAATCCACTTCCATACCATTAGTATTCCCTAAAATAGTCAGAGACGACTCTCCTACTATCAATACTATCCACTGTTTGGATGACGATTATATCCTTACCTATCTAGGGGCAGAGGATTGTTATCTTCCTAAAACCATTCCTTCTAACACATCTACGCTTCTTAATGAAGCCATTGTCGACCTTAATATAGGGACTTAAAGAAGACCTCGCATCATTAAAGTCGGCCAATCTCTTAACCCACGGGTGTTAGGAGACTTCACCACCTTTCTTTCCCACCATCACCAAGCATTTTCTTGGTCATATGAAGATATGCCGAGGCTTGATCCTAATATCATGGTCCATAATATTGTTACTCTTTCGGACATCAAACCGAGTTAAACAAAAACTACGTAAGATGCATCCTCATGTAGCTCTCCTCATTAAAGAAGAGTTGCATCGCTTTTTACTTTCCGCCAACTTCATCCAACCCATTGACTATCCACAATGGGTTTCAAATTTAGTACTAGTAAACAAAGCTATTGAGAAAATTGTAATTTGCGTCGACTTTCAGGATCTTAATCTCGCTTTCCTGAAAGATGATTTCCCTCTACCTAATATCGACCTACTCGTGGAATTAACTACAGGCCATGAGATGCTTTCTCTTATGGATGGCTTCTCTGGGTATAATCAAATTCTCATTGCACCAGAGGATCATCACAAGACTTCCTTCATAACTCCTTGAGGGACTTTTTGTTATCGCGTCATGCCCTTCGGTCTTAAGAATGCAGGGGCAACTTATCAACATGCAATGACCTACATCTTCCATGACCTCTTACACAAAACTATATAATATTACATCGACGACATCCTCGGTAAATCCAAACACTGTTAGGATCATCTTCTCATCCTTGTGCCTCTCTTTGAGAGACTCATTCATTTTTGTCTTCGCCTAAATCTATCTAAATGCGTGTTTGGCATTCTCACTGGTAAACTCTTAGGATTTATCATTTCTATCAAGGGTATTGAGGTCGATCCCACAAAAATAAAGGCTATCATCGAGATGCCTCCTCCTTCCAACTTAAAGCAGCTCCATGGTCTTCAAGGATGCCTTTAATCAGTGTGTCATTTTATCTCACAACTTTCAGACCGTTGTCAACCTTTTCATCATCTCCTCCATAAAAATGTTCATTTTGAATGGGATGAGCATTGTCAAAAAGCCTTTGAGGATCTCAAATCTTATCTTCTTTCTCCACTGTGTTTACACGGCTCCACACGAGGGGAGCCATTCTATCTTTATATTTCGTGATCGACCGTGCTACTATATGGGAACCATGATCTCGCATCGAGATGCTAATGGTAAGGAAAAGGTTTTCTTTATATCAGTTGTATTCTTCATGAGTATGAAACGTGCTATTCTAAAGCTGAAAAGTTGTGTTGTGCTCTCTTCTTCGCAACTTCTAAAATTCGTCATTATCTCCTTAATCACAAAAATTACATTGTTACGAGTGTCAATCCACTCAAGACAATGCATGTGAAACCTTATCACAATGATCGTATCACTCATTGGCTCATGCTCATTACAGAGTTTGACCTTGAGTTCATCTTGTAGAAATCTATCAAGGGTCGGGTTATCGCTGATCAATTAGTTGATGCCCCTCTTCGGACACTCAAGTCCCCTTGTTCAATTTCAGACAGTACATTCAAAAAATTGATTACGGTTTGTCTCCATTTAAAATAAAACTCTTTTTGATGGTCTAAGTGTTAGCAAGGGGAGGCGTAGGTTTCGTCATGATTCCTCCTTGGGGTGCACCTATCCCTGTCGTACACAAGCTTAAATTTGAATGTACCAATAATATGGCCGAATATGAAGCCCTCATTTTAGGTCTTCAAAATTCCATTAATCTTGGTGCTCGCCATATCGACATCTTCGGTGACTCTGAGCTCATCGTTAATCAAGTCACTGGTGTCTATCAGTGCAAAAATGATATCCTTCAAAAATATCATGATATCATTCTCTTTCAGCTTCAATATTTTGATAAATTTACTATCCAGGCTATTCCTCGCACTACAAACCAATTTACAGATACAATGGCTTCTTTAGCCTTGCTTATTCCTCCATTCACTGAAGACTCACGACTTTATGTGGTTGTTCAAAGCATTTAGACCAACCATCTCATCTCAAGCAGTTGACTTCGATCAACGTTGTCACGACTGACACTCAAGATGAGTGGTATCAACACATTTTCGATTATCTATCCTACTCAGTGCTTCCTCTAGATTTGACTTCTAATGGCGAAGATATTTTATCCAACACGCAAACTGCTATACTATTCTAGGTGGAATCCTTTACAAATGTGGTTTTGAGGGTATTTTGCTTCGGTGCCTCAAAACCCCTGAATCATCTAAGGCCATTTAGGAGGTCCACGATGGTATCTATGGTGGACACTTTGGTGGTTTGGCCATGGCTAAGTGCATCCTACGTTTAGGTTACTATTGGCCTTCTCTTAATCAAGACTACTGTGAATATGTCAAGAAATGTGTCAAGTGTCAACAACACGCTAATCTTACACATATCCCTAGTCAGGCTTTGTACCTGCAGCAGATTTGTGGCCTTTTTCACAATGGGGTCTTGATCTTGTTGGTCTCATCAATCCATGCTCTTTGTAGTGACATCACTCTATCATTACTGCCATAGAATACTTCACTAAATGGGTGGAGGCTATTCCTCTTTCATCGACCAAAGCTAAACCTATTGTTGATTTTGTCTATCAACACATCATTTGTTGCTTTGGTGTTCCTCACAAAATCGTTATAGACAATGGCAAGTCTTTCAAAAACAAATATTTACAGAAAATTTGTGACACCTTCAATATTAAACTCAGCTTTTCTTCTCCATACTATCCACAAGCTAATGTCCAAGCTGAGGCTTCTAATAAAACTTTGTGTAATATCCTCACAAAGGTAACTAGTCGAGCTAGTAGGGATTGGCACTTACACATTCCTTTTGCTCTCTGGGCTTATCGGACTAGCATTTGTACCCCTACTGGTGCTACTCCCTTCTCTCTTGTCTATGGGTTTGAGGCTTTCCTTCCTTTGGAAGTCTAGATTCCCTCTCTTCATGTCTCTCTTAGAGAGTTTGTCTCTGATGAAGACTATCATCAAAACTGTCTAACACAACTTGAGTTGTTAGATGAGCATCGTCTCAATGCTCTTGATCATCATCAAGTCTATCTTGAGCATGTCAAGCGTGATTATAACAAGCATTTGCAACAGTGTGACTTCCAAGTTGGTGATCTTGTTCTTAAAGAGAACCAAAATGTCACTACTCTGGAATGGAGTCAACGTGGAAAGTTTTCTCCTAATTGGATGGGACCGTATGTTGTCACTCATAAGTACGGGTCCGGGGATTATCCCTGCATCTTCCATGGATGGTATACCTAAAATGGAACCTCTTAATGATTTGCATCTAAGGCCCTTCTCTTTGTTAAAATCTATCTTACACGATCTTAGTCGAAAAACAGATCTTTCATCCATTTGCGATTAGTCATGCATTTCGTAGTGATTTAGAACTATGTGGTTCTCTAAGTTATTTCTTTTTATACCTTAAATATGAGTACAGTGGCTCTACTCATGGAATTTTCCATACAGATTTTTTCCTTTTCATGGTAGGAATACCTTAATCACTACTTCATCTGCCCTAGGTATTCATCTTGATCAAATCCACTTGGGGGCATGAGTACGTTCTTATATACGTTTTCTTCCCCTCTATCTGATTTATTTGGTCTAAACTCAGTTTCTTCCAAAGCAAAAAAAAAGATGTTATCCTAGTCCCAAAAGATAGACTGATCCCTCGAAGGACAATTATCCATGCCTTATCAAATAAATCAAAAATGTAGACCATTCCTCGAAGGATGGCTACCATCAAATTCAAAATATGATTTGCTCCCTTGAAGGAAAACTATTTGTTTTATGGAATTTTGAGCCTTTGCAATAACAAACTTCCTCTCTCAGCTAGTTTTTTTACTTGTTCACATCTTTGAAATACTTCCCGTATCGATCAATCTTTCCATATCTAGCAAACTACCCACATTGATCAGTTTACATTTCTATCAAAAGAAAAAAATCATGAAGTTGTGATATGAGACCTTTTCAATCATATGGAGACCCTATTTTCCCCATATGGGCATGTATTTAATCCTTCATGTGTTCTGATGAGATGCATACTTATCTCTCATCCTTATCTACCTCCTAGATCTGGTTTGTGACTAACTAGTGTCAGGTTTATTTTATCCATGTCTATGGCCTTGTGTGCATCATCTTTCGATTTACCATCAAGGTCTCTATTTATGGTTGGTTAGGGGACTAACTTATCATTCTTTTTCCTATCTAGGTGTAGTAATTTTTATTTCTAAGGGATAAGATCATTGCATCACTTTCTTTTCATCAAATCAAATGGACATTACCCATGTTCATTTGTTATTTATCCAATTAAATTGACATTTGACATGTTAATTTAATCAATCAAATCTATCATCTATCTATGCTCATCTTATCTACTTCATCTAAAAACATCAAAACAACATATATTATGTGGATCCATCTATCTATAACATGTTAATTTAATCAATTATTCATCCATGACAAGTGGAACATCATATACATCTAAGTGGCTAAATCGAGTCATGTACATCGTATCAAAAATTCCTTCAAATTGAGGCTACATCAGTATATCTCTACAAATCATATCTCTATATAGTAAAATCGACAAGTGGAACACGTTGTCTCCTCCACCCTCCTCGGGCATGGGCACTCTCTCCTGACCAGCACCTATAGAGCTAGAGGTGCCCGCAGTCATGACCTATGACCTCCTCGGTCTCCCCGATGCTCGCACCCTCCTATGCACCACCGGCGGTGGTTGTCGTTGTCCTCCTCGCTCCATAACGAGGCACATCTGGGGCATGCTATGTCAAGGCATCCTCGTAATATCTCACCTCGAAAGGAGAGCCTAATAGGTACTCGGATTCACCATGTCGGGTGCCCTCAATGCCACTTCTACTTGGTGGTGGTCCTCCTACTACATTACCCTATGCCCTTAACTCGATGTGGTGCTGTATCACCATATTTGGACCTAAAGGGCCTCTCGTGTCTCGTGATATAGATCCTCTCTTTGGATTGCTTGTATCCCACTCCTGGTGAGTGGTGTCTCTCTCCTATATCACGATGTCCCTCTCCTCTCTCAGAGTCCTAATCTCCTCGAGAGCAGTTTGGTGTGTCTGTACCAGGGCAGCATGCTCTCCCTGTAGTCTCTCTAGCTCCGCCACTATATCCTCCTCATTTGACTCCACAAACATTGTGAGATGCTATGGTATCTCCTCATGATACCATGCCTCGTATCCCTCATCTAATCCTGCATCATCGTCATCATCTATGGGAGGTAGGGCCTCCATGAGTGGATCTATTGGGACCAATATCGATAGATCTATCTCTTTGTCATCCCATCTCGTATGGCATATATACATTCAGAATAATCTTTGTCAATCTGAATCTGTCTCATCATCTGTAAAAATGGGACCTTCTCTAAAATATTTGGCCGCAGCCCCCGACCACTCTTCTACGTCTTAGCTCCACTAAATGGGCGTCCTATTTGGCCCATGTAGAATAGACCCTGTATGGCCTCCATATCACCTATGGTGGTGTCAGAGTCCTGAATCTCTAGGCATACCACTATGATGATCTCCCTGTATCTCTAGGGGCCATATCTACCTGCCATCATTGAAATCCATAATCAAGGGATCCCTCTGCTCCTGGCATCCATGGAAGTTTGGATGGTCTAATCACTGATATATGCTCGTAAGCCCAACAGTGGAGTACAAAACTGACATCTATCCTAGTCTGCTGCTGTGGTATACATCCACAGCTCATGATATATTTGTGCGATGTAGCGTCAACAAATGTAAATACCTACATGAACTCTAAGATATCACAAACACGGTAAGAAAGAGTAGTGGAAATTGACCACCTCCAAAAAATCGGTAGTGCATAGTATGATATCACCATCTTGATCAAGGCTATCAATCTGCTCCTAGGGTCATCTGTCAAGTACTATGAGGCTATCCTCACGGCTGGCCAGGTTCTATCTCGCATCATCGCCTGTCCCCATATAACCATACCGGGGCCCTCCTCTGCTACTCTCGGGAGTAATCTCTATCAAGTCCCCTGTAATTGGTAACCTAAGGATCTTATAGATGTCCTCATGGGTTATAGTCATCTCACTCGTGCCTGCAAAACCAAAATGTGCATGTCTAGCTATCCCACCTTACTCCAATGCTCGCATAAGCTCCACATCTCGGGTACTCATCGATAATAAAAAAAAACCCCTAGTCTAGCTTACTCCGGATGGTGTAACTCAAAGCATATGTCACATCGATAGTATAGTCTCCAGTAGCTCGGGAATAGCATCCCGCATGTGTAGGACCTCTCATGCCTACATCACATCAAACATCGTCATTAGTTTCATACTTATCAAAATCAACATCATTAAAATTTCATCAAAATCTTTCTCAAAAGCTTCCAAATGTCTCATCTTTCCCATCGGCACCAACTATTTTCCATCGGTGTCATTTACTTGACTGGCGGTCGCGCCGATTGTATACCAATCGACACGATCGCATGCTAGTCGGCGCCAATTTTTCAATCGACTCGGCGAGAGGCGAGTGCTAAAAAAGCTCTCTTGCCTCCTACTACAAAACAACACAAATGTACAAAGCTAAGGAAGGACCACTTACCCCTGGCCATGTCCTCTTCCTCTTCTGACCGCTCCCAGAAGCTTCCATGTCACTCAAATTCAATTTTTGACTTTTTCTAAATCAATCGTCACAATGCAAATGAATCGTTACCATTCACCTTTTCTATATTTATAGGTTTTGGAGCGGTTGGCGCCGATTATTTTGGTTGGCATCACCTCTTTTGGTTAACGTCAATTAGGTATGATTTAACACTCGATTGGATCCCATTGGGGCCGATCGAGTAGATTTTGATATATTTTCTCATCTCATCATACCAGGACGTGCTTCATTCTCATCTGATTATCTTGTCTTGTGCATGTGTCACCCATAACACATTGTCACCATCATTGAGCCTTTATTTTGGGTACTTGTACCTTGTCACCTTACATTTCCCCACACGTGTGTCACTCGTAGCATGGATTTGCTTGTCGTTCCCGCTTGGGGCATCTCATCATTATATCTTTTGCATGTGCCACCCATAGCACACCTATTCTACCTAGTCTGGTAGCATTTCTATTACAAAGTCCACTATAGTGGTCATATGTTGATTTCAGCAGTGGTTTTCCTCTCGAGGCCGTCTCTACATCCTTCTTGTCTAAGATTTGATGCTTGGCTTGTTTATTTGATCGTTGTTATGACCTTATTTTCACCTTTAGGCACATCTATTCGGTGTTATCACCCATTCCACATTTTCTCCCTATACATGGGTAACTCGCATTTTTTTGCAACCTAAAGATAGCGGGTCGATAGATACTAACGTCATCTCATTCGAAGGCCGTCTAGTTGTTCCTACCAATGTGTCACTCTTTGGTTGTTACTATTTTGTTGTCACCTTTACCTCACAAGTCTATAGCCACTAACATCGTCTCATACAAAGACCGTCTAGTCAGTCCGCCCTACCAATGTGAGTTCCTTAGGTCGCTACCTTTTTGTTTTTTTTTTTTACGTGCATCATCAATGATCGAATCTACTCCACACATCTAGTGGGGCATCATATCTTCTACTCTTTCTCATCTATCTTTTTCAAACTCGGGATTGGTTGGCTCTTTTGGTGCCACCCCATCCCTAGTTTGAGAAACACATCATCAATGTTCTTCCTCTTCTTCCAACTCCTTGTTTTTGTCTCATAGCATTGCTTATCGCAAGTTACTCGACAAAAAGGGGCAAATGTAGACACATAAAATTGGTTACTCAATTTAGTGTCCCCATGTTCGCTTACCTGTTCTATTCTTGGGTAACTTGGTGCACTTTTGTATCACTAATTCTCTCTTAGGGTATTAATTAAATATCTAATTAAAATGCCTATCCTAAGTTTGTTCCACCCCATTATATTTCACCCATGGATAATTAAACATTAACCATGTAATTCTATCTTCTACATTTATTCCATTTCTACTTATTCACCCCATATCACTTCCCAACCTCTGTGCTATTATTATCCATCCATCCCACCTATTTCTCCTCTCCTGGAACCGTGCAGTGGGATTTTTCCCGTATTTGAGTTAGAGGGATAATATTCTTATCCTCACAACTCATCCCTTTTTGCCACTTTGGGAATCTGTTCCTGATCGACACCGACCATTTCTCGAGTGACATAGATTTTTAGAGTGGCACCAATTTTACCTCTCAGTCAAGACCAACTATAAATACACGACCTAAACTCAGTTCTAGTTAGATGGTAGAGACTTGAGAAATAGTGAAAAAACTTGAGTGAATCTTGAAACTATCAATTGAGAGAAGGTGAATTCTATCCAGATCAATCTGGAGAGGTGCACCATTATTCTGCCCACATAATATCGATATCGTTTAGGTTCTTCAACCTCTGGGTGACTCCATTTCTCCCTCCCAGCCAAGGTGGAACTTTGTTCACATCTCTGCAGCTCTGTAGGTCTCCACAATCTGATCATCATCAATCACCAATCAAGTTGTCTGTGATTTCTTCTCGGTTGATGACGACCCAACATCAATCGATGTCGATTTGTCTAAATTGGCACCATTCAAAACCATCGACACCGATCACTGTGTGATCGACGCTGACCAGTCTGCAAAAAGGTACAAAATCTAGGTGATACAATTTCATCTTTGTTTTTATAGTTTCTTGCTTTCTTTTAGTTTCGCTTTGCTTATTTTTACATTCTGTCTACAACTTAAAATCAGAAAATCTAAACATTTTCTTACATATTTTATCATGTACGCCTTTATTCTTAATTGAAAATGTGAACTGACATCCACCAAGGAAGCTAATCGCTTCCCGGACCCGCTTTCTGGGTAGTTCACCCTTATATCTTCTAACGTCATCTTTTTCTGTCAAGTATTCGTGCATCGCAGGTTTCTTAGATCTACTCTGTAGGATTGCTCATATGTTCCCATCTTAATTCCATCAGGCTTTCTCTCCATCCACATCTTTGAATCTTGTCCAATTAATCAGGTATCAACTTTATTTGAGTTTTTCAAGGTTTTTGTGTTTAGTTTGGTGCATTAACCTAGACAGGTAACAAGCGCGGAAATTCTTGATCGACATTGCCTTTGACTCTATTTTCCCAATGGATAAGGTAGTGGTCTACTTTCCCTGAGTTTTTCTATGGTTCTTAATCTTACCTCATTCCTCTGTTAAGTCATCCCGAGAAAGAGCCAACTGTTGTCACCCTCAAAATTCCCCTCTTTTGAAGTCAAGTTTTATAAATTTTGAGTCAGTACCCTTGAGTATTGGATCACATCAAGCCTAATATTGTTTGCAGTTTTCCATTCCATGGAGAACAATTTGAAATTCAGGAGTAACGGTGGATTTTTTCCCCTTCTTTTTATTTTCTTCTGCAATGATCGGGAGTGACAATCGTATCTTCCCGTTAATTTTTTTCCCCAGCATCCACAGGTAGATACGTGGACATCTCTCGATTGGATTCCATTTGGCCATGTTTCAAGCATCAGTGGAAGCCTCCACACGTCCAAATGCCGCAACTCCGAGGCGGGGCCCAAGGACAGTCCTCAAATAAGCGCAAGCTTTCCACGTGTCCCATGTCCAAAATGAAGATAGAACAAGCCAAAATCGGCTAAGTATGGAAGGTTCAGCAGAAGGCACCACGTGCCTCATCGACACAACTTCAAGAGTCAAAGCTAGGGGTAGTTCTCAAACTTGCGCTAGTCCTCCATGTGTCCTAGGTCCAAAAAGAGAAAGATTCGATCGTTAAAATTGACTAAGTATAGCGGATCAGCGTAAGCCTCTATGTGCCTTAATGACGCAATTTCGGAGGCGTTCCCAAAGTGGAAACTCAAATGAGCACAAAATCACCATGTGGTCAAAGTAAATAGAGAGAAAAAGTTGGCCATTGAAAAGTCCAAGACCGGCGGAAGGAGCCATGCATCAGCTCGGCACAATTTCAGGAGGCATTTCCAAAGCAAAAACTCAAATGAGCACCATCTCTCCATGTGTCTAGGGGTCAACATAAGTCAGCAGGGAAATAGGCCCAAATAGGCTAAGTATAAAAGAACCAGCGGAGCTCTCCACATGTCATCCTAGCATAAATTCAAAGGTAAAAATGCAAAAGGTGTCCGCAGGCCCGTTTCAGCTTAAATCTCTCCCACATGGATGGCTTGAATTTAAATTTTACAAAGGCAGGGTGGACGGTTGGGATTCAATGCATCTGGTTTTGCTACTAGGCATGAAAATGGCCAAGGTATTTGAGAAGTTTAGAGAACGGTTTCTTGAATCAGTTTCATCATTTTTCTGTAACCAAATGTAACCATTCTTGGAAACTATTTATTGGCTTTTCCACACCATTGTTTAGGGTTGGATCCTGAGACTCTGTAAAGGTAATAGATTCAAAGTAATCAATACAGAATTTTCCCCCTTTCTTCCTCTGCTTTTCTTCTTTCCATGTTTGAAACTTGGGAATCATCCATCTTTTATGATAGGAAACTTTATGTTCTTGTTTAAATGATTTTTAGAACTTTGTGTCTATGGAATTCTATTGGTTACGAAAGTGAATGATTCTATTCTACAACTCCCTAGTTCAATACGTATAAGGTGATACTCTGTCATCTATATTTCTGAAGGTATTATTATGTTCTTCCTTCCTCATCTCCTTAATTCTTCCATCCTTTCGTATTGATGATCTTTGGGCATTAAACGTTTCAAAGTATCAGGACTCCACGCTTTGAAAGTTTTACATTTGTATATATGTTTTGTTACTTGCTTTCAATAAGGGAACCTCTCCCATTAAAGAGGAGGGACTTGTTGTCCCCTGAGTTTGGTTGTTAAAGTACATTTTAAAAACCCAACACTAGTACATGGTCATACACTATTTTTTCCATAGGCCTTTAATGGAGGACCTTCGTCCTTCACTATTATTGTCTAGTTCATTTTCTCACATGCACTTAGGGGGCATAGTATGTAACACACCCCCTTCATATCTTAGCATTAGCACATCTCCCATACTTGTGGTATTATACACCCTACTCTTAGTGTATACGTAATCCTCCACCCCTTTAGTGTCATCATTACTTGATGACACACTCTTGTGCTTTAGTTCACACTTGACTATTGAGGGCTATATACTACCCATGAACCACACACTTTGGATAATAGGTATTACACACTACGTTTCTCATCTTGCATCATATGTCCTACGTTTTACTTCCTACATCCTACATTTATTTTACATCATTTCGACCATTGCACATTTCACATTATGCATACTCTACACACCACTCATAATGGTTTTAATACAACCAACCAAAAGCGAGAATGGTGGCCTTCCAATAGTTTACCAAAAACCAAAAATGATGATGGTTTTCGAGTGGTTTACCAACAACCATGTAACGATGTGTCAGGTACATCCATCAGCGCTCATCACATATTTACTTTAGGAGATGACATAGGAAAACTATCTTAGCTTCACACAAGAACACAAGAACACCGGAAAGCTGCAACACAATAGGAAAAAATGAAATCAAAATGTAAACACACATGTCACCAAATGATTGCGTGCAGCTCCTTCGTTGGAACCGATGAGAGGACATTAACTTTCCTCAAAAATATTGTGTCTCCATCCTCTCGAAATCATGCTAGATCAGCTTAATCTATCTTTGAGAATCTTTATATATTTGCATGATGTCAAGCGTTGACACTTTTGTGATCAATTAATTTCAAGTTTTATATCTTATTCATATCCTACTTCAATATTATCTCGAACTCTTTTTTCTTGACATATTATATATTAGATGTCGCATTTAAGGGATAATGCATCGGTGAGGAAAATTTTATTTATTTTTATTAATTTATCTATTGATGCTAACTGATGTCTTTATTGAAAACACTTTTTATGAGATATTTTATATGCTAAAACAATCTGAAAAAATACTCACTTTTGATGATTTGTTGATAACTTGTGAACTGAGCTTCATTTTACAAACGATAAAATGCATCCAAATGTTGGTTTCAAGAGAATTGTAATGGTATTAAGAATATTTGGAGATTTCTCAAGATTATTTGGTGATTGATCGGGAATCATTAGTGATTTATGTGTGAATTTCATAGTAAATTTTATTCACATTTTTGTCTACAACCTTCTTTGTTTTCTCCTTAACATTCCATTTGCCTCTCTAGAACAATGAAGACTCTTATACCGCATTATAAAACCTCTTAATATATGATTAAGATATTATATGAGGAACCAAACACTTGATAAATATCGAGAGATTTGTTAATAATAATCCGAATGATATTTAATAATTTCATTAGTTCTCCATACTACAAGCTTCCTTGTTTATAGGGAATAGCCTACCTAAAATATAGGAATTGGATATAACAACACACCAACTTACATGAGTTTTTTCAACTCGCATGAGAAATTATATTAATGTAATTAGTTGTTTTATATAACAACAATAACCCTTTATATATATATATATATATATAAATATAACAGCTATGGTTGTTATATTTCCACCTCACATTTACCACACTTACCACGCTCTTTTACATTTTACCATAGCAAATATTTACCATGTGTATAAATAAACCTTATTTTTCTTAATAGTATTCTATGCCAAAGTCCATATTTCCTTGTATGTACCTCAATATCCAATTTTCATCTTTCCACCGATAGATTTCAAGTTCTTTCATAAACATGAGAGATGGTTGAAAACATAACTAATGTTTATTATAATTTATGTCAAGTAAAGTATGTTCCCAATCAATTTCCATTAGAGAGTGACATGTACTCATAGTGATGGATCATCACAATACAACTAAATATTTACATCCATGTATATGGAAAATGGCTTATTATCCATAATTTGAAATTACATACTAGGTTTATTAGAATATTTAATTTGGGACACAAATATGTGGTGTTCCATTTGTCATACTTCAAATATAATATAGTAGTGTAGTAACATGAGGTCTATCATGTCAAGGGATCATTTAATATATTTCCTCGTTGCATAAATCATGTTCACTATACTTTAAGTGATGGCTAGATTCTCAATATAGACTACCCCAATTACAATACCCCTGTTATTTAAATTAAATATTAGGATCATAAGGACTCTTACGGAATCCATATTGAACGATATGTTGATCAATAATTATATACCAAGCTCGGGGATCTTGTTTAAGATTTGTACCTACATAATGTTTATTATTTTCTAGGCATGACAAGATCTTTTGGTTGAGTCATGTAGACTTCTTACTATAGATATCCATTAAGAAATTCACTTTTTAAAATCCATTTGGTGGAATTTCCAACCAATTTGAGAAACTAAATAAAATATCATCCTTATGTTCTTAATCCTTCTCATGGGATAAAATGGCTCCTCATAGTGAATGCCTTTATTATGATCATACCCTTTTGGAATGATCTTTTTCTTGTTCTTATCAACATTACCATATTCTTCTTATTTTATCTTTAAAATCCATATGCAATCAATAAATGTCTTCCATGGTAGAAGATATACAAAATATCAAGTGTTATTTTTCATCAAAGACTGATATTTTACATTCATGAAACCATTCTAAGGTTTTGATTATAGGGCTTCCTCTCTTGTAGTGGGACAATAGATTTAAAAACTATAGTCTCAAGTAAAAATTGAATTCTTCTCAAACCATATTGCAAGTCCATGGTCCAGTGGATTCTAGGCATATTATTGACATCCAATTCAATATTTTTTTAGACATGCAAGATAGAATGAATTTGTGTTAAAAACTCAAGAAAAAATGCATATTTTAGATAAGAATTTACTTTATTTTGGTATAGAATATGGGAATATGAGTGTAGTTACTTCCTTTTTGAATTTGCACATTTAGAAGTTAAGAAATCTTATAGTGCCTAGTGTTAGGTCATGACCATACATCATTTCATTACATATTTCTCATTTAGAATCTAGGCACTTTTAAAAATTCATTGTGGAGGCATGAGTGTATTTCATTCCCCTTTGAATTTTTATGAATTTCAAATTTGGGACCTAAATTCATGTATAACTCCATGTTACGTGGGAGGAAAATTTAAGGGGCGACTACACTCCATGTGATACTATTCCTCTAACTCTCTTAAAAAGTATTCTGGGGTACCTATAAATATTATGACACCCTTCCTTTGACTTATTTTGGAAGGAATTTTGTGGTAAGTAGACACTTCTTACACTCCTTTTTGGCATTGGTACACTCAATTCCCTCTTGGTTCCATTTAATTTTCTAAATTGGGTATTGATCACCCTTAATCATCTAATGGTACAACTCCAATCCTTCTCTCCAAGTGCTTAAAATTGGAAGATATTCATTTAGTAAGGAAAACATGTGTACTCCTTCCATGCTTTTCCCTCTTTCAATTTTCAAATTCAATTTCAATTTAGAGATAAATTTTAGTTCTTTCTATATGGGAATTGACTACACTTTCTCGTTGCATGTTTTTGCTTTGAGATATTGCAATCACACGATCGTCTCAAGAAAGAAAACAATTGAGAAAAGAAAAATTTTGTTTATACACTCAAGTATATTTTCCTTTAAAGAAGTAAATTTCATTTTTTAGCTTAAAGGTGGGGGGAAGTAGACACCTAAATTTGGTAATTTATCACTTTATAATGTTACTATTGGATTAGTCCTAAATCATTACTTGCGCATATTTTGAGCCTAATTTCTATAAACCTTTCAATGGAGCATAACATTTTTCCGTAAGAGGAGTTGTGTGCCAATCAATATGACTACATTGCATGCTTGAAGGATAAGGAGTACTGCAAAAGCAACCAATTGTCATGTATATTGACAATTAAGGTGTTATCAAACTTGTTCACAATAAGGTATTTCATGAATGTATGAAGCGGAGTTGAGGTGTATGATGTAAACATGTTCTACAACACAATATCTAGCTCCAATGTTTTTCAACAAAAGAACGACATACAAATTTACCCACAAAGTCACTTTCATAGGAAATATTTGAGATATTTAGAGAATATCTCTCTCGGTTCACTTAAGACCGTGATGAATTAAAGAGGAGAATGTTATGAAAAATTCACCATAGTAATTTTAAGTGAGTAAATAATACATCACATGAATTTGGTTGTAAGGTTGTTAGGTGAGGTGAGCTAATATTAAAGTTTTGATTCTTGTAAATTGGTTCCAGGATTATTAATCCTCAGTAACTTGTTATTTAGATAGCTATTGGTGGGTTAACAACCATTTTCATATTTTGTAAGATCATTCTATAACTATACAATACCTAAATATTTTCATAATTTTATCTATTTGTAATTATCATGGAATTAAATTAATATACTATTGAATTCATTTGTATCAAAGCATATTCCCTCACCGCAATACTTGTGAAAGCGAATGGGCGCATGCAACCAAATTGCATTAATTATAAAATAATTTGGGTGCATTTAACCGAATGACATTATCTTTCCAAAGGTGGAATGTCAAATTTAAAAATAGAAAAAGTGAATTGAAATCATGAGAAGGAAGGTCATTGTAAAAACAACTTGAACTTGGGAACAATTATTCCCTCGTTGACATATTTATAAAGATAAGATGAAGGTATTAATATCATTTATAGAGACACAAAATTGTATGAAAAATAAATCGTTGAGGGAATAATGAGTTGTGCCATAATAGGGGGATAAATGTGATTAAACTAGCACTTTCATTAATGATGATGAGTTATGAATATTTCCTTTCTAAATACGTTGTTATGAAAAAGCAAGTAATATTAAAGGTATATATATATATATAATTTGAATATAAAATTATATGAAAAGTGATTCATATATTAAATATGGAAGTTTAATTTTCAAAATTTAGAATAATGTTATAGCTATTTTTAAAAAAATGTGAATGGCCATCAAGTTTAAACCTTCATAATTTTCAAATGATCCCAACAAGTTACTTATCGTGTGAATGTTTTTTCAAAATAGATTAATATAGTAATATGTTTTGGATTTTTTTTTGATAGATAAAGTGGGTTGAAGGGACTTGTTCCTATTCATAAAGCAGAGGTCAGATCCTCTGGATAACAACATGCTTTTAAAGCCAAAGGTAAACAACAACTACATCTGAACAATGACTTACAAAAGTATAAGAAAAACCAAAATAGCCTAAACAAAAAATTACTTCCCACCTTGCGATGGAAAATAATCCTCAATGTTGCCCATTCTACCTTTTTTGTTTTTTCACTTTTTTACTTTGAACCACTTGCCTTGGTCAGTCGAGATAACCAACACAAGTTCACTAGGAATTGCCAAAGCAATCATTTTATTAGACACGAATCCCGATCTGATTTCGAACTTTCCAGAGAATGTCCTCTTTTTGTTCCACCTGCAACCAGGTGATTTTCTTGAATGCCCATCTCAAAGTCCTTCATCCCTATGTCTACTTTATTCACGGGGTTTGGATTATTTGGAGCATCCTTAAAATTGAAGCAGATACCAAATCTGGGTTAACAGAGCCCCAACCGCTAGAAGAGGTCGATCCATTCTTTTTTGTAGATTTCTGGTTTTTGTTGAAGGGACAAGAGGCTTGTAGATGACCCATATTTCTACATAATCTACACCGGAATGCAGTATTCTCATAGTCTAAGATCTGGCAGTGCTGAAAATTACCAAATTTAAGATTGATCCGATCGGTAATCCTTTGCTCAAATCAAGTTCAACGCACATACGAGCAAAAGAACACAGACCCGAATGTGTTCTATCCAAGTCTTCTTTGATAAAATTTCCCAAACCGTTACCAATATCCTCCAGGGCATACCATAGATGCAAGGGGAGATTAGGGAGCCTAACCCAAATAGGTGTTTTGGCAACCGAATATGTGTTCGGATCAAAATCTGGAAACCATGGAGTTATAAATAAACCCACATGTCCCCAGAACCACGGACCATCTGTCAAACATCGCTGATAGTCTTCAGCTTCTCTAAAATGGAAAACAAAAAATCCCTTAGAACATAGGGATATTTCACACTTATTGGTCCAAGTATCGAATACCCACTAGTACAGAGCGGAGGAGGAAGGCCAGAACCCGTTAAACCTACCGATCACTACATCCCTTGATAAATTTTTGAAATATTCCTCCACCTCAGGGTTCTCGATGGTTACAGAGGGAATATCCTTGGCCAAATCAACCAGGTAGGCCAGATTACTTGCTATTTGTTTACCTAGGGATCTACCGCTATTGTTTTCGAGTATATCTTTGAAAGAGGTAGTCTTCTAGGAAATATTTGGACCATGATGGCCTGTAGTAGCACCACCACCACTACATTGCAGTCATTTTCCCTCCTATCCCCAAAAATTCCCGAGAAAAATTTAAAACCCTGGGATTAGGGCATTGTTCCTCCCCCTTCTTACCCCGTCCACCATTACCGTGCTCATCACCACCGCCTAGAGATCCCCACGACTGCACTATGGTCTTTCCCTCCCCCTGTCATGGCTGCGAGCCCTCTCTACTTCGCCTTCGGCCTTTCCATTACTCACCACCTTTGCATTCTTTCCATCCATTCTCCTGCAACCAATCTCTGTAAAATCAAAAATTTTACTTTAGTGCTCAATCTGTTCCGACTGTATGTTTTTGGAAATTAAAAACTCTTAAGTGTTTTTATAAATGTATGATTTACCATAAACATATTATTTTTATTTTATTTTAATGTTAGGTTCTTGTGGGTAGCTTATATTCATTTTTAAAATGGAAATTATACTTATAAAACAAATTTGGCTAGTTGAATATGCTTCCACAAGGATTCCCTAGAGTAAAAAGAGACCTAATTATCAATGCTTCTTTGACGATTGTGAATCCTCGATTTTGAACTCCAACTCATTGTCATCTCAAATAGTCAATGTCTTTGCTTAATATGAATTTTTATTATTTCATATCATTGTCTGCTAATTTTTTGTTAGGTGTTTATTTTGTTTAATTTGATGGGAAGTAACTTGTATTGACAAATTCTTAATAGTTTTCTCTTTATGAAACATATTGAGATAAACTATTATTCTTTCATTACCTTTGTTTAAGTACCATATTTAACGCCACTAATGTTTCGTAATAAAAATGTTTATATTCACTTTGAAAAGTGAACCATAAATTTTGGATAATCTCAAACATGGGGATTTGGTGGAAAAACACTCTGTAACTCTGGCGTAAAACTGGAGTCATCTCTTCTAGGGTTTCCCCTTCCTAATTATCATACCGCGGCCTTTTCGGGCTCTATGGGAATTTATTACTATAGTCTCTCCTAGGGTTTCTCACCCTCCGGCGTCCCCTATATAATGACCTTGCCATCTTCAAACCCATTGTTTCAACCATGGCAAGAGATAGTGGAGTGAGCAATGGAACCACCGATGAAGCGACCAGGAAGTTCATCTTGAAGGTTTTTCACGAGGTAATATTTCTCCTCCTGATGTGGTTCTACCCATTCCTAAATTTAATGTTGTTTTTCAATGGTTAGAACAATTTTTCCTCATTGGGTATTTTATGGGTCGAATCCCCTCTGAAAGCATGCTCAAATCCTGGGCTAACATAGTTTGGACCCTCGTGGGGTCCACCTGGATAGCGTTCAAGACATGTCCAAGGGTTTCTTTCTTTTTCATTTCTCTGACCCTACTCATGTGCCCAATATTATGGCTAAGAAAGCCACTTGGTATGTTCATAACTCACTACTTGTGTTAACACCCTGACACAAGGACTTTTTGGTATCTAAATATACCACCCTTAAAGTGCCTGTATGGATCGAATTGCCTAGTCTTCCTCATCTATGTGTGCATTTTCTGTCACAAGTTCTTTGCTTCGCTTGGGTGGGTAGTCTACTTGGAAGATGATAAGTTTTACCATGCTCATCCTTAGAAGCAATATGCGTTGAGATTTATCTCTCATAGGATCTCAAAGAATTTGTGGATATTGAAATGGACAATAAATGATATTCCTAATGAGTCATGTATATCAATCTACCCAACACTTGTTTTTCGTTATCAATCGTTTGATCAAAAGATCAAGGATTATCCGCTTTATGTACCCTATGGCCAAAATAAATCCCGAGCTAGTCAAACCCCAACAAGAGGAAGATTGGAAAGTTTCAAGGAAATTTGGTGAAAAAATAACAAAGCCCAACAATCCAAATACTTTGGATCCCATGGCCATCGGGAACCAATTTGTTAAGAAATAATCTCTCAATATCTCGGCTAAGGAACCTACAAATGTTGTTAAAGAACCAAATGTTGTTCTTTATCTTAGCTACCCAGTTGCCAAAGTATTCCAAAGCATGCCCCTCACGGCGTTGGTTCTCATGGACTAGAAAAATTATATTTTTCACGTCCTCATCCCGCATTTAGTTCCATTGCTAGTGCCAAGTAACTCACAAGAGAGCATATGTGGGCACCTTAGTCCACTTAGATCTTCCGGATGTAGCCTTTTCATGACATCTCGTGTCATCATTTCTAATCTTGGATTTTCCAATCAGACCTTTGACACTCTGCGACACCCATCTATTATCAGCTAAGTCATTTATCTTCCTCTTTTGCACATTAGGGTTTTAGTATTTCCTTTCATACATTGTTCTAGATCATTTACATCTTTATTTACTACATTTACCTAGTTATTTACAACGTTTATTGTCCTCCTAGATTAGATTAACTAGTTCTTAGCTAACTTAGATATTAGTTAATTTATGTTAATCATTTTGATGAGCCCAACGTCTTCTTCATTAAACCTTCTCTCATTTTATGCCCATCACCCATAGTGGTCATTTAGGATCTCTTCAATATTGCAATCTCCTTTATCTACTCATCGCACCCCTAATCCCATGGTTGACACCACCACATATATTCTTTGAAAACCCTTTAGATGACTCAACCGGTTTCCACTCCATGAGATAGAATCATATGATAGTGAAAACTCCTACGATGAAGACACCAATGTTGACCAAGACCAATTAAATGCTATTACTGACTTCCGCCAAGCATTACATGAGAACCCTACGCATCTTCCTCATGTTTTGCATGCTTTAATCACTGCTAAGCACGTTTGTGATGTTTATCCTACTATGGTTACTTCTACCACTCATATGGCCTCTACTCCACCTACTAATGTTTCATGCGCTCATATGGTATTCACTTCTCCTACTTGTGTTTCTACATCCATGATCTCTACCCCACCCACATATGTTTTTGCCCCTATTAATACAACCATTGTTCATACTATTCACCATGGTGCCTCTCATATGCACCTCAGAACATCTTCAAATTCTCCAAATTTGACATTATTATATCAAGATTTATAAACACAAATTTACCAACTTTAGTTAGCTACCTCACGTGTCAAACCATCCCTAGACTCTACAATTTTGTTACATACTCCTTTCGCCCCTGCCATATCAACGTACCCTCTACCACCCAATTTTGTATCACCTAAGCTACCTATCTTTAAAGGTCATGGAGACCCCCAAGAACATCTTGAGCATTTCATGTAGCATGCTTAGACTATGCAGATGATCACATTATCCTAGCTAAGATTTTTCCACGTAGTTTACAAGACTATGCCATATGTTGGTTCTATGACCTACCTGTGCATTCGGTAGTTTCTTTCACGCACTTGGTGATGCCTTTCTCACTCACTTCTCTATCAACATTGGCTCAAAGATATCCTATGCCCAATTGGCACAACTCAAGCAAACATATAATGAATATTTTTTTGATTATGTCTTGTGATACAAGTATAACTTATCTAAGATGTATAATGTACTCATGGATTCATAACCCAGGATTTATTTATTGAAAGCTTACTACCACCTATACAAGAGAGTTTTATCTTTCAGACATCTCCTTCCTCTTACCAAATTTTCCATACTCTCAAACTTCATGAAACAAAACTCTTAACCATAGGCAAACTCATATATCAAGACCCAATGTTGTCATCCACTCACTTCTAAGGTAGGCCAACAGTTAAATCTTCTACAACTAAATCAATGGATACAAAAATACTGTAAACACAATCTCTGCTCCAAAGGAACTTCAACCACAACAATATAAACATACCTTTACTAAGTTTAGCACACCTTTGAGTGTTTTCCTACCACAACTTGTCGATAGTAACCTTATTACATTACCATCCCCTCTACAACTTGATCCATCTTGGCCAAAAGGACACAACTTTGATGAAAATTCTTATTGTGATTATCATCAATGCGTAGGACATCCCACGATTGGTGCTTCCGACTACAACACCTCATCCAGGATTTGCTTGAAAATGGTCAAATTGAGCTTCCGAGAATCTAAGCCAACTCCACCTACAAATGACAATCATAAACTTAAGATCTTTAACAACCCATTGCCAAAGCATAACACACAAGCAACAGATTCAACCACCAATCATATTTCACACACCATCTCTCCCACTAACTCTAGAGATTTAGATTTCTTAGTTGCTAATATTGAAGTTTCACCACCTGTCATTTCCTTTTCCAATATTGATTATCATGCCAAGTTCACATCTAACCATTTACACATCCATGCATCTATTGGATCCACCCCCATCAAAAACACTAAGGTTGACCCATCATGGCCCATTAGTGTGTGCTCTATGTCACTCCTTAGGGCCATTCATTACCCTCTATCTCAAGTTGAGTACCCTTTTGCAAAACCTTTTGGCATTGTTAAACTCCATGTTATAGTTGGCCCTCTTACTATGCTTGTACCTTTCCTTGTTGGAAACATGGTTGATGGTTGCGACATGCTCTTAGGTCTCAATTTCATTCATTTCTTACAATCTATCATTTCCATGAATCATTTACATCTCAATTTCATCCATAACAACCAGGTCATTTCTATTGATGGTATCCCCCCATCCACTCCATGGTCACCATCTCCTCGCACAAGTACCTAGCACATCCCATACTTCATCTACTACACCACTATCGAAGTTTCTCAACGCACAATCTACCCCTAGTTCACCTACTTGTGTATCCTCTATACAACCACATCACTCCACTAGCCCTACACATAAGTATAGTCATATTCCTCACACAGTTACTGCATCATGACGTAGTTCTCCACCTTGATTTATTACACACGGATCCCTATCACCAACACATTTTATGGTGCCATGACCTTATTCATATATTCATCCCTCAAATGCACATATACTTCATTCCCCACTATAACGTTTGTCTATTATAGCTCTACTAGTAGAACACGATCACACGCTTTCACCACCTACACTAGATGAAGGAAATTCATCCTTCACTATCATTGGATAGTCATTCATATGTACTCAAGGGGCATGATACTCCACCTGTCCCCCTCCTTCTTTAGTCTTACCATAATCACACTTATTCTCCTTTACATTCTTATACATTCATACTCACCGTTTGTCCTAGCGTCGCCACCCAATGACACACTATTGTGCTTCAATTCACACTTGACTGTTGAGGGATTACTTCTGCACTAAAGCCCACATACTGCATGTTAGGCATTACACATTGAATTTTTTCACATATCAAAATTCAAACCTTTTTGAAATTTACACATTCCTACATCACACATTTATACTCTTTTTTTCAATAATTATATCATCTATGCATTTATGATCGTATGTTATTCATCTTACATGTCTACGTACATATCCAAATCATACATAGTCCATTCTACACCTATTCTACATTCTACATTCTACATTATACTACATATACATATTCTCCATTTTATGTGTTACATGTGTCATTAGGCTATTTCACACTACACATTTATACATCACCTATATTCTACATACTACACTAGGTTACATTACATTTCATCACTACATCCTACATTACTAGTCTATCTATGCCTTTTACATTACATTTTATAGATTACATCGTACACATTTAGCATCATAGTCAACATACCACGCATGTACACACCATATTCATCACCTGGTCATCTATACTACATAACTTTCATAGGTTTGGCAGGTGGTATGAAACCCTTATTTTTTGTCACATCAGATTTGTTGCACTTTGTGCTAGGTATCGCCGTTAATCGAAGATGAAATAAAGACCTACAAGATACCACAAGAAGTATAAAAAACCTAAAAAAAATAAGAACATAAATGAATATGTCAGGTGACCTCGATTTCCATAACGGTGGGCTTACTAATTGAGTGATGCACTATATTCTAGACCCAAATGTAGTTCTAGTGTGTGTGTGTGAATCATGAGACCTTGGTGCTCTTGTTTGATCGCACTTCATGAACTAGTGAGCAATAACTAGATGTAAAAATGTTGTTGAATGGTGGATGGAATAGAATAGAATCCCTTCCTATGCTTGTGTGATGCAGATTAACCAGCCTTGTCCTTTATGATGGAGCTAAATGTATGCAAATGATCTCCAAATGTCTTAGATGAATGCAACCCTAGGTGGATGATAGTAGTGACTAGTGCTTGGTCCTCATTATGGTCTCATAAATTTATATTTATAGGGTTCTCTTGATATAATTTTGTAATTAACCCCACAAAGGCCGACCACCAAAAATATAAGATAAAATGGCTAGAAAGTGCCCAAAAGGTGGTGGGAAAGTTCAAAAAGGATCGGGGCACCCCTGGTGGGACCAAGGTGCCCATGGGCACCCCAGTCAAAACTAAAATAATGAAAAATGACAAAAGATGACTAGGCATGTGGATGCAAGATTTCGGGAATGACGAACGAAAATAAAGTAAGATGGCCGAAAGACGAGGGTTAATTAGTACTTTCTTCATTCAAAATCCTTCAAAATAGTACTATGATACTGGGACTAAATAGTGTCTAAAAGTGCATGATTTTGTGTCTACATTAATAGGTATTGCGCCAAACATCCATATTTCATGCATCAATATTTTTAAAATCTGTGATCACAACTAGAAAGGCAAGTGAACACACATGTGTATATGGAAAAGATAATGACATATAAAGTATCGACTAACATGTGTAATAAAGTGTATATGTAATCATAAGAAAGCAAGATTAAATGTGACCAATATATAGAATATATTATGGATGAGATTGGATGAAATCCGAGTGAATGATATTATCCACATGCCCCTTGAGTGAGTGTGAATGGGTATGCATGTGATGAGGTTCATTTATACATGCCCCTCAAAGTGATCGAGAATGAACCATATAACAATAGTGCGTCATCAAGAAATGGTTTAAATAGTGTGCTAGCAAGATGTGATCGTGAAATTGTATAATGTAAAGAGTGTGTGAGTGAGTGAGCATGGTGAGGTTGATTTTACATTGATATCCTCAGCAATAAAGTATGAATCGTGAGACTAGAGTGTGTCATAGGGTAATGAACACATCATGTAAGCGTAGATGCAAGAAAGATATATCATGAGTATATAGAGTGAATAAAGTGCATAATATGTGATAAAGGTTGTGAGAGAATATTTCATTTGTGTATGAAGTGTGTAGTGTGTAGTGTGTACACGGTGTGTGAGTTTCATGTGTGTAGTATGCCCTCAACAGTCAAGTGTGAACCAAAGCATGAGAGTGTGTCATTAGGGAATGACGATACAAATGTATCAAGATGTGTATGATGAATGTGGAAGACTAGATGTGACATGTGTAAGATGTAAGATAGTTTATAATGTTAGAAGGTGGGGATTGATGATTCCCCCAAGTGTATGATGAATTTGTTATTCGATTATAGTGAAAGATGAGGGTCCTCCACCTAATGCTTGTGGGCATCAAGGCATGTGATCATGCTCTAAGAGTGGTGTTATATGAGATAGACGTTGTGTAGGTGAATGAATCATATATGCATGTGACTGATGAGGATAATGTGGAGGCGATGAACACCTATATGTAGTAAATCGATGCAATGATGTACACCTATGTGTAGCTGAATGAGGTAGTTATGTACGCCGATGTGAAGGACCTGTGTGAGTAGTGGACCTAGACTAATGTGATGGACTAGCAGACCAATGAGACTAGGTAGGCTATGTGTGAATAGGAAATCTAGGAGCAGATTGTGCTTTAGATTTGATAGGTCGTGGGGACCTATATGCTCTAGCAAGTGTGATGGTAACCTTAAGAGGAGGTTTCGGCCATGGTGTGGATGGAGGAACACCATTCATAGTGATAACTTACTTATTGTGGATGAACTTCGAGACACACATGGCTCATGAAGATGATAGCCTAAGTTACACGGAGCCGGGATACGTAAGATCATGTCACACCCTTTGAGTGATGGTACCACGAGAAAGGGCACAAGCATGGTAAGAGGACTGATAGTGACTAGAAGCTTAACAACACCATATGATTTAGGAATCAGATATGAGATTTGTGAGAGTGGATAGCGATAGCGACAAGAAGTGTAATAGAACATGCACTTATGTGAAATGATGGATCAATGATAGTGTTATTGATAGAAGTGGATCCAATAGAATTAGTAATGTGCAAGTGATCAAAAGAGAATGTAGCATGATAATCATGATCGAGTATCTAATGGTTGGTGGGGATGTGTCAACATGAGAAACTAGAAAATCGAGATCCCCCGATGCAAGAGGAGGCACTACACAATACGTATGATTTTTTGAAGAGTCATCCACTTGTTTGTCATGTTTTGGAAGAGGATTGTTGAATATTTTGAGCTTGTGATTTTCATTGATGGGTGCAGAGGCCATAGGCTCTGGAAACTCAAGTGTATTATTGTCGATAAGATCTTGAATAAAATTACAAAGTTTAAAAAATTGATACGTAGAATGTTTGACACATTGATGATAGTCACATCTAATATTTTTGTTGTAATTACAACCTTTAGGGTGAGATGGATCTAAATTGAGCGGAGAAGGAAGTGTAATAAGATTTATCTCGATAAATTGGGGTATGAAAAGATGCGAAGTGATAGTCAATTTTGTATATGTATGCTTTGGAAGTTTCCATTTAAGGTATTTAGTATTAGAGACAACATTGATAGTTTTTAGCTTGTGAGGTCTTGTAGTCAGCTTAAAAGTGGATTTACTTTAAAGGTGCGTAGAAGATGAAGCATGTACACAGTATTTAAGCTTGCCTATAGATAAGAGTTTTATTTTGCATAACTTAAGAGTGTGACACAAATGATTGAATGATGGAGAGGTTTCAAATATAACACTCTCTTGAAGAGGTAGTAATAGACTTTGTACAAATAATATTTGAAGTTCAGATTCCATAAGCACATTGGACATCTTAGCTAAGTTATTTTTATATCGCAAGACATAATCCGCTAGATGTTCATTAGATCCTTGTTTAAGTTAAGCAAGTTGAGCATATGAGATCTTAGAGATGATATTGATAGAGAAATGAGTGAGAAAAACATCAGCTAGATGCATAAAATATGTTACTAAATAGATAGGTAGGTCATAGAACCAATGCATCACATAATCGTGAAGACTGTGAGGAAATATCTTAGCTAGGAGAATATGATCATCCACAAAATCTAGACATGCCACATGAAATGCTTGAAGATTCTCTTGTGGGTCACCATGCCCATTAAAAATGGGAAGCTTGGGGGTGAAAAATTAGGAGGAAGCGGGTAAGTGGAAATGGCGGGTGTGAATGGAGTATGAAGTAATAAAGTGGAATCCAAAGATGGAGACGCATGAGAAGTAGCCTGTTGTAATTTTCAGATTTGAACTTGAAGATCTTGATAAAGAGAGGCTAAGTTTGGAGTGCCAACAGACGATACTTGCCACATGTGAGAAAGAAGAGGTGGAATAAAATGGTTGGTGGTAGTAGGAAAAAAAATGGGAATGGTGAAAATAGGCATAAGATTTGAAGCAGGTGGTTGAGTAGCAATGGACATGGAAGAAAGAAAGGATGTAGCGACATTAAGCTTTGCAAGGTTGGTAGCCTCCTCACGAGAAGTGAATGAAATAAATTCTAGTTCTTGAGGATGCTCAGTGAGATGCTCATTAAGCTATTTAATACGGGCCTTAGTAAATTCTCCATAAGATTGAACCATGGTGAGAAAATGATAAAATCCCTAGAAATAAGGTGGATTCGAGTGAAGGGTTCAGCAAAATGATTAAGAAAAATTATCGAAAAATGGATAAATATTTGCCTAATCTAAGTATGTAACATATCTAATAAATATGTATGCAATAAGAATAAATTTGACCCAAGAAAATAAACAATTAAGATTTAAAACCCTAAGTGCAAAGAGGAGATAAAATGAATTAGTTGTTTCACAATTAATCTTGGGCTATGCCGAAGTGACAAACTGGAAAATATGAAGTGTATATTGTTGCAATAAAACCCGAGAAAAATTAAGAGATCTTTGGAATATACTAGACTAGGGCACTGGAATGGGTCAAGGGCCCTTCGGGAAGCGCACGCTAGCTTTGGGCACTGTGATCTGCCAAAAACATCATAAAACATCTTTCAATGGTTATAAGGTGTTTGTTGTTCTTATCTTCTTATCGCTAATAGGTCACACAATGATCGTCGATGTCACCGATAACTGCAATAAATAATTGACCTACAAAACCCTTAAAATTTCATCAAATCCCCGTAAAGAAAATAATACAAATGAGGGGTTAGAATGTCATCAAATGTCAAACAAGTGATCTTACGATTTGAGTGCTACACTACATTTCAGACCCAATGTATTTCTATGTGTGTGTGAAGAATTGTGCCCTAGGTGGCTCTTATGTGTGTTGCACTTGATAGAGATCAATAGCTAGGTGTAGTAAATGTAGATAGATGTGTGCATGAAATAATAAACTTCCCCTCATATGAAGTGTATGCAAAAGAATGCAATCCCTTGTATGGAGCTAGAATGGATGCTTGATTTATCTAGATTGTCCTTTAGATGCAACCTTAGGTAGTGATAGCTAATGCTTAGTGCTTGGTCATTTATTATGGTCACATAACTTTATATTTATATGATTCCCTTTCTTGAATTTCGTAATTAACCCCAAAAATGACGACAACCAAAAAGATAATATGCCCAAATGGCTAAAAAGGACCTAAAAGATGTGAACAAAATACAAATAGGTTGGGGGCACCCAAAGGGGACAGGGGCACCTAACATTGGCATCTTGGCTAGGCGTAGGTGTCCAAGATGAGAAATGCCAAAGTATAAAAATAAAATTGGGCAAGCAAGAGTGTAAGATCGAAATTGGAAGCGAGAAAGCAAGCAAAGATGACCAAAAGACATGGGTTAATTAGTAATTTTCTTACTTAGGAATCATATGAATCATATTATGTGATCATGACTAGATAGATACCCAAAGCGTGTGATTTAATATCTATAGTTATATAGAAAAACCAAATTATTAAAG
Organism: Taxus wallichiana var. yunnanensis; assembly: GCA_018340775.1. NCBI lineage: Eukaryota > Viridiplantae > Streptophyta > Pinopsida > Cupressales > Taxaceae > Taxus > Taxus wallichiana. Next base: position 521,372,863 of record CM031234.1, read on the forward strand.
GTTTGACTTTTCTACTAAATTACCTAGCATAGGAACTTAGGTGTTTATTCATTAAAAACCATTTTGAATAAATTCTCATCATTCCACATACTTGAAGACACTTAATTTTAGCACTTGGCTATTTAATTTTTATAATTTGGCATTAACCTATGGTGTTTGTATGTTTAAAAATTATCAATTCAGATTAGATTCTTAGTGGACCTTATTCTTTGTTGTTGTTTATCTTCTCATGTGTTGCCCTATGTTATTTCATATTTTAATATTTTCTTATTTTTATTTTTTATCCTATAATCTCTTTGATTACATTGTAACAAAATTAGGTGTCTACACAAAATTTTTATCATATGATAGAACCATATCGTACTCACTACAAGATATAACCATTTATGTTACTTAAATGTTTTGGGGTGGATGTATGTTTCATAGAAAACCCAAAATATTAAAGGCTTGTTTATTCTACTAAATTATCAAAACGATGGAAAAAAATGGTGTATGAACTTAGTTATTTATTCATTGTAAATTGTTTTGAAAAAAAATCAGCATTCCATGTACTTCTAGACATTTAATTCTGGTACATGACTATTTATTTTTAATAATTTTCTATTATTATATAGTATTTATTTTATTACCAATTATCAGTTTAGATTAGGTTCTTATTTGTCCTTGTTTTACATTTTTGGTTGTCTTCTCATATGTTGTGATATGTTATCCTATATTCTTCTCTCTCTTCTTATTTTTCTCCTATTATCTCTTTTCTCATATCATACCAAAAATAGGTGTCTACAAAAATGTGTTATCATATGATAAAATTATATCGTACTCACTACAAAAATATCCTTTTTGCTTCAAATTTATGAAATGAGATACAAGTGCGATCAATAGTTTTTTCATCACTAATCTATGAAAGAATGCATGGCCATAACCAATTTAACTATCTAATATATGTGAGCTTTAGATAGAACATGTGCATAAAACAATGATACCCAATCTAAGAAGATGTCATAAGATGAGAAATACAAAGAGCCTCCTTGAAAAATATAGAGACATAACCATACATGTGCATTAAGGATCTACTAAACATCACATATGTTGGTACCCGATTGCTGAAAAAATATCTATAAAAATTATAACAAAAGATTCGGTGGATACATCCCCTTCCAAAAGGGAGGGTACATGGTTAAATCCTTTTATTCGATTGTTGTCCATTGTACATGATGTTTAGGATAATTCGACATGTTCTATCTAAACCTCACATATGTTAGATAGTTGAATTTTTGTGACCATGTTTTATTTCTTAGATTACTAATAGATAAAGCTCTTGACTACACTTTTATCCCATTTCATAAATGTTATCCATTTTCATCCCCTAGGGTGAAATGGACAACAAGGAGGCCTCGAGATGAGAACTTTTCAGTCCACGAGATGCATCCACGAGTTACACGAGAATATTCATGATGGGAGAATTGCAGTATTCATTTGGGATTAATTTCGGTGTTTTGGAGGCATTGAGGTCATAAGAGGATTTTTTCCTCTTTTGGGTTTTGAACCTAGAGATCAACTATAAAAGGAGGGAAAGGTGGGCCCTATGGGCCCACAATTCGGCTCAAATGAGCCAAGACCAAAAAATAGTTGCCGGAAAGCAAAATTTCATTTTTGGAAGCCCTTTAACTCTAAAATTTCCAAAAAATGCAAAAACTCTAGGGGATTGTGATTGTGGGGTCAAATTTTGACCAAGGATCCATCTAGCTCAATTGAGTTGGTAGGTGAGCTAAAGGTAGCTCAATCGAGTCACGAAGTTATGCATAGGAGGTGACCTCACCGAGTAGCTCCCGAGCTAGTTGAGTATCCAAGCTGTCGCACCGGATGGGGGTGAGTTGCTTAAATCAATGAGTCGAGATAAGAAGAAGGAGTTTGTTGAGTAGCTCGGTGAGCTACTTAGAGAGCCGAGTTATCGGGTGATGGGCCCGGGGTGGTCTAAAGTTACAAAAGTCAAGGGTTGACTGGGATGGAGGCCTCGGTCAAATAAGAATATAGCCCACATATATGAATACAAGGGGCAAGGATGTGAACCAAGGCAAATTTCTCAACATTAAGGCAAAAATCGAGTCGGGTGAGTCATCCTCGGTGATGAATGAAGCTCAAGGGATGGAGTTCGAGCCACTTAGCAAGTTGAAGCCATTTTGGATCCGAGCACAATAAATCCAAGGTGGAGGAGAAGAGTTAGGGCTGAGCTCCCCGAGCTCAGACATGCAAAGGCATCGATGGGAAATGTGAGATCAATGCACGAGCCTGTAGTGACAATGAAGTGAGCTTAAGCCGGTGATGAGGAAGAGCTTACCGGTGGAGAGGATTATCCACGAGTTTGAAGCTCACGGGGCCGGAGAGAGTGAAATAGGTGAGTCGGCCAATTCACAAAGGAGAAGACTCAAGTTCAAGATGTCGATCTATCACCCGTGCAATCAATGAATTGGGGAAGGAATACTTTGCATTGTGAAGGGGCACTAGAAAAATAAAGCTAGTTAAAATCAACGCAATGAACAAGCCACCGCCAAAGAAATACAATGTAGAAATTTTAGGGGCAAAGTCTTGCATTGGGGGCAACTAGCGAAGCGAGCAATTTTGAATCAACACAATAAATGGGCAAGCTAGCGAGTGTATTACATTGAATTGAGAGGCAACTACTCCCAAGTGGTCGGGGTCATGTTTAGTGCAAGGTAATAAATGTTAGTTTGACACATAAAACATCCAAGATATCTTAATACAAAGCGAGCTAAGTTAGACACATGCAACAAAACATTAATGCAAATTGTCGTTCAAGAAGGGAAAGTTAAAAGCATTTTTAAGCGGCGATTGCAAAGCCCGAGTCTTCATAAACGAACCCGTTGAGAAAGTGAAGAAAAGCAATGTCAATCGCTAAAATGAAGGGGCTGAGTAACATAGGTTTAAGCGGTGAATTGAAAATATTTTTCTTCACAATGGCCAAGACAAGTAAAGTAACGTGGAATCACCACATAACTAGAAGGGAAAAGTGAAGTAAAACATTTTTAGATCAACACAAAGAGAAGAAAGATGAAAAGTAAAGTAAGCTGGACAAAGACAAATTAATTTACTTCTGAAAATAAGAAAATTAAATTAGTTGTAGATATGCAATGGTAAAGGTAGTAATAAGGGGTCAGATCATTTGCAATGAATAGGGGAAGCAACAGTAATGGCCTCTGGTTTCCCCACTAGTCTGCAATCTTCAAAACACCATAACTTTCATCTCGAAGCTCTGTTTCATGCATTCTTGGACTTTTCATAAAGGTATTAGAGCCCTCTACGTATCAACATCTTCAAATTTAATATTTTTGTTATAAGTAAAATGGAATGATAGGGGTGGGATGAATCATTCCTATAAAACTTTGTAATTCATTTACCATTCATCATGTGTTACAATTTATGCATCCAATCATTCATCCATGTATCATATATATGTCAACATAACCATATAAGCAACCATAAAAAAATCAATAGCAAGAGAGTACACAAGACACAATAATTAAGTGGTAAACCCTCACGGGAAGAAAACCCCTTTGAAACTCTACTTATATTACACAAAGAAAAGTAATTTAGTGTAGCACCAATTACATAAGGAGCACTAACCCCTAGTTTAGTAGAGCACCAACCCCTAATTTAGTGAACCAGCCACTCCACTACGAGAGTAAAACCCTTAAATATGACAAAGAACCAACTAAGCCATCTCGAAGATTTTTAATGTGGAAATGATATCGCTACAACTAATGGATATCACTATTTCAGCTCACAAACCCTAGCTCATACACTAGGACATCAAACTTGCTCTTTATCCTTCTTTCTTTTCTCCATCCTCTTTCTCTCATGCTATATGATCTTCATCAGCCTTCAAAAAATTCTCTCATACTAATAAAATATCTATCTCTAGGTCGTACACTTTCCCTCCAAGAGCACTAGTTCAAAAATGAACTAAACAAGCACGTAAATATGATTTTATTCCTTCCAAATGAAAATAGGTCAGTCCTTCATGATAAATTCAACCCAAAAAAATCTATAACATTCATAATTTTTAATTAAAATAGTTACTTATGATCCAATTAGGTATACCTAGCCAAAAACCTCATTATATGTGCTAAAAATGGCTCAAAACCCCATGGGAACAATTTTAAAATTGCCCTAACATGAGTACCATAATTTTCCATGACCCATGAACCCTTATAAATGATTAAAATATCAAAAAAAAATCATACATGATTGAAATTAATATCAACCAATCAGATTATTTCATTTATTGGGCTTAGTTTCCTTTACAATCTTTAAAACAATTGTTTCCTTCACCCTTGACTACTGGAAAATTCATAAGGCCCTATAATGACTTGTACTGTATCAAAACATACCATGTGGCCAATAAATAGAAGTGGAAGAACCTGGAGAAAAATTCTAAGCATGTTATAATTCATGAAATATCTTTTACTTAAAACCACAACAATATTTTCCTTCACCAAATCAACTTGCCAAAAAATTTGTTTCCAAAGGTTAGCTCATAAAATAAAATATACATGCATTAAAGAATTAAAAATGGATTCATTGGATGTAAAATTAATCTCTATTCAAGCTCTTAGTAATAGGATCCATCACCCAATCCATCTCATGATTCAAACAACCTCAAACTTGCACCAAAACAGATCTTGTCTTAAACTGCCAAAAACCTTCTTACTAAAATAATTCCCTAGAAAACCTACCAAATCACCTCATTATGAAGAAATAGACATATCATTGGAAATATATCTGAATATACTTTCCAACACAACTTTAATGATCTCAAAACTCCACTTGTAGCTCAAGTTATGCCAAAACAGTGGACCCTGCTATTTTAGATCCCAAAACTGCCCTTTGACTAGTCAACCTATTTAAGCCTCAAAACACCATGTACCTATAAAATAATGACCTGAAAATACCATGGAAATTAATAACAACTCCCATAAATCATGCAACATAAATTTTTCATTTTACTCCTTTGGACCATCTTGTCCTAAAACCTTCTTCTCCGAAACGACTACTTTTAGGTTGGGCTGTGGGTGCTCAATTTGGTCTCGCCCCATTTGTCATTAAAATTATTCATTTTGCGGGATCTGTCATGTTTTCTATCTCCCTATATTGATGCATAATAAATTTTTCCTCCATTTGGTTGCCATGATCAGTCCCTTCCTTGGTCGAGAATCACTTAAAAGTCCAAAATTTGTTTTGCGTTCCTCTATCCATGTGAAAAGATGTCTAACTTGGGTGAAAACTAGGGTTTTTTCCTTTCCTTTCATTTTTCTGATCACGTTTTGTTGTCCCTGTCATTTTTATCCCAAATATCTATGGAAATGTGATTAGATGCATTTTAGAGGATCATATGTGGGCCTTATAACGTTTCCAAATTCTCTGTCCTTGAAGAAGGATTCATTTAGGGCTCAAATGGTGATTTTCCTGCATTTTACGGTTTGACGGGTGTATTTTTCCCCGTCAAATTTACATCTTAGTATCAGTGGAAATGTGGCCCTTTTTGGTTGAATGCGGCTCACTGGGCACTTTGAAAACTCTAAGTCTCACTTCAGACTCAAAGCTTGTCCACATGGAGGGATGACACTCATTTTAAAATTCACCTTTTAGTTTGGCCTTGGAGTTGCACTAGGGAGACACATGGAGGTATCCACTTTGCATTTCCCATATTTAGAAAAAAATTCATGTGGCTAGTACTGCTTTGGCGGACCATGGACACATGAAGGGCAGGTGCTCATTTGAGGATCTGCCTCAGGGTCCCACCTTAACAATTACAATAGGGAGACATGTGGAGGCTTCCGCCGGCTCCGCTCTATACTTAAAATTTTCAAAGAAAATTTCTAAGGCCTAGGACATGTGGTGAGCGTGCACTTGTTTAGGGTCTCCACTCTTGGGCACCATCTTGAAGTTGCGCCATGAAGACATGTGGAGGCTTCCGCCAGTCTTCCCATACTTAGAATTTTCAAGCAACTTTCTAAAGGCCTAGGACACGTGGAGGGACCACGCCTGTTTGGGGACTGACCCCTAAGTTTTATTTTTAAGAAGTACCAGGAGGACACTTGGAGGCTTCCACTCACTCTGCCCTTGCTTGGACTTTTCAATGGCCAAGGAAAACTGTCTCGAGACCCTAGACACATGGCACCTTCCACTGATCCTTCAAATTTTTTAATAACTCTATCAGACTAAGACACGTGGTGAGCCAGCGCTTGTTTGGGGTCTCTGCTTTTGAGGACCATCTCAAAGTGTGCCATTAAGACACATGGAGGCTTCCGTTGGCTCCTTTTTTGCTGAGACTTTTCAAAGGCCAAAAGGCATTTTTCTTGGGCCCAGGGCACATGGAAGGCCCGCGCTTGTTTGGAAACTTTCCCTATACTTCTCCTTTGCAGTTGTGCCAAGGAAACACATGGACGACTATGATATAAAGTAGAAAAGGGGAAGAATCAATGGTTGTTGTGTATTGTGTTTGTTTTTCCACCATTTTTCTCCAAGACTCTTAGAGATGTGAATACACACTATTTTTCATCATTTTTGATGAAATTCCTTGTTGTCTCTGTCTGTAAAGTGTCATTGAATGGATTCGGAACTTAATTTGTGAGTCCAAGGATTGTTAAGATCAATATTTTGAAGTTGGAATTGCTCGGGAACTTGCAAAAATGAGAATTACTAGAGAATCTGGATGCGGGACAGAGTTGCAGAGGAAAGAAAGGGAAAAGGATGAAATGATGAAAGTTACAAAGTAAAAGATGAAAAAGGTGTTGCCTCGAGAGCAAAAAGGATTACCTGTCAGATCCAGTTGTGCAAAGCCTCTAGAAAATGATTAAAAAGGGGATTTCTCGCATGACAGAATCAGAATGATTAGAAGGATTGCCAAAATGTTGTGGCATGGCATCCTAGTCATTAGTCGAGGGCCCAAGAAACGTGATCAGTTCACAATTGGTCCACTTGGAAGCTTTCGGATCTAAATTTGTTAAACATCACTTTCTGAAACAAAATTATAGCAAACAAAGGTCACCGAATATTATTCTCTTTTGGGGGAAATTTGAGTGAGTGAAATGTATAAATGCAATGAGAATACTCTTGTAAAAGGTCGGGGTTGAATTCTTAAGAGAAAATTTGAGAAAAGCCGTCTTCCTGAGAGACCAATCCAAGATAACTGTTATTTTCTTCTATTAGATTTTCTATCATGTCAAGTTGGTTATAGATGTATAGCCATTGATGAGCACTAAGATTTCTCTGGAAGCTTTCCCCTGCTAATGAATCTAAGAAATTTTGAAATTAATTTGTGTCAATCTTGGAGCAATTAGTGTCTGCTTTGTTTCAGAATGTCTGCAAGTAGTTTTACTCGTTCCTATTGCAATCTTACTTTGAAATATTTGTGAAATCACACAGGATCTCATCCCTATGATAGTTTAGTGGTATTTTTAATTTCATTTCAAGAAGAGCCTTCATCTTGTGATGAGATAAACAAATTTAAAATCAATTCACTGTCATTTGTTGATAAAGATTGTTTGTAAGTCTTTGGGTGTACCTTAGGTGTGATTGATTAGAGATTTTGATGTTTAATTGAGTCTTTTAACTCGAGCCTTCATGTTAGAGTCTCAAATATTGTGTGGAAACATGCTGATCTGGGCCTCCATTGAAGCACACCTTCTGGTTGAAGGAACGTCTTAACTGTTCTGAAGCTTTCTATTGTTGAGTTGTCCATTGTTGTGAAGTTTCTCAGAGATCTGGTATAATCAACTTTATCCTGCTTAATCTCCCACCAAAATCATTCAAAACCATGAATCCATCCTAAACTACCCCTGTTTTTGCCCTGTATATCCACAAAGGAACAAAATCTATTTACTAAAATATGTAGAACAATCAGGATTTCTTAATGTCTTCAATAACCTTAGCCTTGTGTTGAAAGTATCTCCATCTTTTAGAAGTGACAACTCTTAAGAGTTAAATTATGGAGTATTGACCATATTTTCCCAAGGTTTTATTCATAAAATTTGTGAAAAGAAGGATATCTCCATCTCCTTCATCAAATAGAGGTTACACTAAGGGTTATCTCTCCCTGGTTGAAAGGCACGGTCTAAAGTAGTGAGGATAGGTCAAATACTTTTAAGGTGTTATCCATCTCTCCACAAATCCGAGGGATAAAGGGCCAGTTATATCTCATCCTTGGCTACAAAATGACACACACTATGATGTATCTCGTCTCTAAGCTCCATGTCCAATCGTGTTCTTGGTCGCTTGAAAGGGAGAACAAATTTGGATACCAACACTAGTGGCGTCATTCCTGGGGATGATTGAGAAGAATTTGTACAAAGGTGTATACATACAAACCCTAGTAATACTTCTTACATGTGTAGTGTGCTAATACATTACTAAAACATCATTATCTATTCAGATCTATAAGAATTGTTCAAATTTTTTAGTTCTTAGTGCAATATTTCCAGCTTATACAGTTATTGCATTAAAATTTGTATCATCATTGATAAATTTGGGTGAAAGAAGAGAAGATATTGTAAGCTTTGCATGAATTTGGTATTTCTGGACATTTGATAGGTCTTTCATGGTGCATTTGCACAAACTAAGGTGAAAATCCTTAGTGGTGACTCTATGTTTTTAAATTCTTCATAAATACCAGTGTCTTAACATATATCAAGTAAGATTTGTCATTAATCTCGCAAAGATGAAAGGAAGATGATTGAGCATCCCCAAAATCTAGACTTACTTTTACATGTTGCTTGTGAGTAAGCTACCAATTTGGCGGAACTTAACGCTCTCACACCCATCTCTACTTCCCTTGCTTCCCAACCACTTGTTTCCACTCTTCCACCTATTTCTACCATTCCCTTTTCTATTAATACTACAAATAATTTCGCACCATCTCTCGGTCTCTCATACACATCGGGTTTCCTCCGTTGGTGCTCAAGACTTAACCTCTCTCTATCAAGATCTCCAAGCAAAAATTCATCAGGGTACAACAGCTACTTCTTGTGCATCTCCATTTTTAGATTCCACCTTATTATTTCATACACCATTTTCACTGTCGGCTCCACTTATCTACTTCCTCCTAGTTTTGTCACCCCTAAGCTTCCCATTTTCAATGGCCATGGTGACCCACAAAAGCATCTTAGATATTTCCATGTAGCTTGTTTGGACTTTGTAGAAAATCATATTCTTTTGGCTAAAATCTTCTCGAAAGTCTTCATGAGTACGCGATGTGTTGATTTTACTACCTACCTATTCATTCGGTAACTTCATTTATGCATCGATCGATCGATGATTTCCTTGCTCATTTTTCTATCAATATCTGCTCTAAGATGTATTCATGCTCAACTAGCACAACTTAAACAAGGATCTAATGAACACCTATAAAATTAGGATTTGAGATATAAAAATAATCTAGCTAAGATGTCAAATGTGCTAGCGGACTCGAGCTTCAAGATTTGTTTAATCGAGTCTTTTACCACCGCTTCAGGAGAGTGTTCTTTTTGAAACCTCTCCTTCATTTGACCAAATTTTCATACTCTTAAGCTTTGTGAAACCAAACTTCTATCCATAGGCAAGATTAAATATTAAGAGAAATCCTCGTTTTTGCTAGTTTTCCAAATAATACACCATTCAAGCCATCTGCAACTAAACCAACTGACACCAAAACTACTATCAATGCTGTCATTTCTCCTAAAGAGGCTTAGTCACCAACATTTAGGCATGTTTTTACTAGCTTTCCTATGGCCCCACATCACATATTGCAACAACTTATTGAGAGAAATCTTATCACACTTCCTCTACCACTCAAATTAGACCAATCACGACCAAAAGCTAGGAATTATAACAAGAAATTTCAATATGACTATCACATATGTGTGGAACACTCTACGAATTGATGTTTCAAGCTTCGCATAATCATACAAGATCTTATTGATAGAACAAGCTTAAGTTTTGAGCCTACCGACTCTTCCCTAACACTAACAAGGGTAAAATCAAACTCTTGAATAACCAATCCCAACAAAATGATAAGAAAGTAGGTGAATCTTCAGCTTATCATGCATACCACACAGCTTTCCCCTCGCTTCAAAGTGGCCCTTGAATTTTTATTTGCACATACCGACACTTCACCACCTCTCATCTCTTTTTCTAATCACAATTATCATGTGAATTTTAAATCTAATCACCTACATATCAAAGAATCTATTGGCTCGATCCCCATCGCAATACTAAGGTTGAACCATCTTGGCCTATTAGCACATGTTATATTCCATTTCTTCATGCCATCGTTACCCTCTATCACAAATTGAGTACCCAATGAACAAATGATATGGTGTCATCAAACTACATGTTACAGTTGGTCCTCTCATTTTGTTGGTCCTTTTCCTTATTAGGCAAGTATTCGATGGTTGTGACATGCTACTCGAACTTAATTGGATTCGTAGGTCTCAATCCATTATCTCTATGAATCATTTGCACCTTAAATTCATTCATAAAAATCAGGTTATCTCTATTGATGGTGTACCCCATCTATTCCATGGTTTTCATCTTATCAAGTGTCGATTATGCATATCCTACATCATTTAGCACATCACATTATATGTTGCTAAAAACTCACTATGCTCCTAGTTCACCTACTCACACATTATCTACATGACCTCACCACTCCGCTAGTCCTACATAAAGGTATAGGCCCATTCCTAGGATAGTTACTACATCTCAACGTAGGTCACCACCTTGTTTCATTCTTTGTACGATTCCATCACCTCTGCATTCGGGTTCATGTAGATCTCCATCACCTACACATTTTTTTACACCTATGTGATCATCATATATGCATCCATCACATGTGAATAGGCTTCACTCACCCACATATTGTTTATCTACTATACCACCATTACTAGCACATGGTCATACACTTTTTCCACCACATGCATTGGATGGAGGACCTTCATTCTTCACTATTATTGTCTAGTTCATTTTCTCGCACGCATTTGGGGGCATAGTATGTAACACACACCCCCTCCTATCTTAGCATTAACACATCTCCCATACTTGTGGCATTATTCATCCTACTCTTATCGTAGACATAATCATCCACCCCTTTAGCGTCATCATTACCCAATGACACACTCTTGGTCTTTAGTTCACACTTGATTGTTGACATGACTACATACTACACATGAACCACACACCTGCATAATAGATATTACACATTGTGTTGCTCATCTCACATCATATGTCATGTGTCTTACATCCTACATCATACATTTATTTTACATCATTTTGACCATTTCTTATTTACACATTATGCATACTCTACACACCATACAAAGCAAGCATTAAAGGTCATAAACAAACAGTTCAAACTTTGAGTCCAAAAACGGATGAATCAGATGTTCAAAATTCCAAAAGAATTAAAATCCTAAAAACCCAGATCTTGTCTACTATGTGGCCATCTACGGGTCTAAGTCTAGATAAACCGCAAAGCAAGTGCATTCTAAACTATGAAGTCATTCGGGTAGAGTAAGCTTGTAGCTTCCAATTTGGTTCCGCCAAAGCTTTGTCTGTCTTTCATCACTATCGTTTCACCACATTTCATAACTTGCACCCTTCTTAACTCTCGGTGATGAGCCCTCGCATCTTACTAGTTGCGTGGAGTTAGGAATGGGGCAAGTTAATCTATTCATCGTACTGGTTATATTCATCACTTTGCAAAACAAACATGAGGTATCCAAATTGCTCACAGAAGCTAAGATTCAAAATCACAATATATCTGCAATATCATGTATCAAAATCATGAAATACCAAAAGAAAGCAAACATTTGCATCATCTGTTCTCCATTGCATACATTCTAAAAATCATATAAACATACATCGTAGTATACACAAGGAAACTAGAAATAGAAAGGAAAACATGAGTGCCAAGCTTTTGATCCAAAAAAGAATGCATATATATAAATAATCAATGTTTATATACAATGCCATCATGCTCTAAACATGGTCAAAACACTCAAAGAGCCCGTGATATACAAAGAATATATAATACAAAATGCACGAGAGCCAAATGGCTTCTCGGTCCCCTGCGCGACCCCTCGAAGGTGCACGCCACGCCTAGGACTCCAGCTGCGCCGGCGCTCTAAATGTACTGGAGGGCTCAGGGTCCCGAGGGGCAGCCGCGGTCTCACCACGAGAATGGCTCCTCATAAGGTGCTCAGCCGTCCTGTAGCCCGCTAACTCTGTGCGGAGGGTCGACACCATCCTGGCCACGTGCCAAATGGGAGCGAAGACATCGGTATGCCTACCGGCTGCTGAGGGCTCCCCGGCATCTACGGATAGCTCCGCACGGGTCCTATCCATGGGGATCATCAGGGAATCGGTACATACCCTGCGGATCAAATCCCGCCACTCGTCAACAGTCTCTGCAAACAAAGGAGAAAAATGAATCAGAAACCAAGCAAGAGGCTAAAAGATACAACAATAGCAACTAAGGAGGACATACATATAAACATTAAAAGGGAGAAAGGGTAACTTACTCGGATCCCCAGGCATCCAAGATGGGTCGCTGGGACCGGCACCTGCCACGGATGCCGCTACCGACTGAGGGGCTGCTCCCGTGGCAGGAGCAATGTGTCACCTTGCAACGGACTAATCCTCTCCACCATGGCCCTGAGAGAGGGGATCCTCTGAAACTAAAGTGTCCTTCTCTGCACTCTGCTCAGCCCTCTCTGCTGCCGCATAATATCACGAGTGTCATGCCACTCGGGATCGTTTTCCTCGGTTTCCTCCTCTCCCTCCCTCTCGAAAACTCCTCAGACTCGGAGTCAATATCTATGGGGTCATCGCTGCTATGAGCAGGACCCGCAGCAATCTAAAGCAAAGGTGCCCGAGGCGCACCGGCTCTCCCTCTAGCACGAACTATCCTCTCCCGGGGCTGATAGGAATGCGGGAGTAATCATTGTCCAACCTCGGCCTCTAGGCCCCCTCTGGCCTCGCGAACTGATCTGTAAACTGGTGCCACTGGGGGAAGCATGCCCGTATATGGAAGGCCAAACTACTGAGGAACCCGACCGAAAGGATGTACCTCCACTCGTCCCACTCGATCAATAAGCCGCCCGTGGTAGAGCAGGAGATCAGGGTAAGAGTCTCCTCGCCCCATATATGCCGGCCATAAGCCGGTACGGTGTCACCTCCATGTCTGCAGTAGTAAGGAAGGCAACTGGCTGATGAGGTGCTTTGAGCACTGACATGTCTGTCCATCTGGCTGCCCTCACAGCCCCAGGATCTGCCACCTCCACACCCCTGCCATAAGGGATAAAATGCTCATACACCCAACTCATGACTAGAGTTGGGTGGCTCAATGACTGTCCCTGTAAATGGACCACCCTATATAGATCATGGTAGGTGGTCCCCAGAATATCTACACCCCAGGCGTATATCCGGCCATGCCCCTCTATCTGTGTAATGATGGGGGCCCAGCAATATAACAATGTGTCCCCTCCCTTGTCCCCGATCAATCTCGAGGCAAGGATCCCCATGATGGCCTGTCGAAATACGGGGATAGGCAAAGAAGGAATGGATCGAACTCTCACCCCCTTCTTCGACCCCATGGAGATGGCTGCATCTCCCATATAAGCTGCCCACTGTGCAATCTGTGCCCGTGAGCCTGCTGTCTCTAGTGTAAGTCACCTCCCGATGATCGGGACCCCCAGAATGCGGTAGACATCCTCTAAGGTGATGGTCCACTCACCACGGACCCCTGGCAGTCGGAAGGTGTTCCGATCTGCATCCCAATAAGAAAATAGGTCACAAAGGATGTGACTAGATGGTGCAACGTGGGGCACGCGTGATATGCGCAATATGCCGGCTCTCTGTAGTGTGTCCTCCTCGTCCTGTGAGAGAGCATCCAGTACCCCTGAGAGCCAATCACACACTCTCTCTCTGCTCCATCTAATGTACTCCTCTCTCGCCTGCATACACCCAAAAACACACAAAACAGAGCAAGTTAATATCCGAACAATACCGAGAGAGTCATAAAAACACGTAGAAATGTAAAAATACAAGTGCAATCTCAAATATAAGTTCCTTTTGCATTCTGTGCAAAACCGCCGCCCCGAGCTTGCCCTAATGGGGAGGCGTTTATGGAACCGCCGCGCGCCTTAAAGGCGGTGGTCGTGGTCCGAAAACCCACACGGGTTTTTAATCTAAAAAGCCTAAAAACAAGCAAAAAAAGACCATTTAACCTAAAAACGGGGCCTACCCAGTAGGCGCCCCCCCTAGATGAACCTTTTAACACTAGCATTTTCAAAAATGACCCCCCCATTACAACAAATTTAGCATTTCAAATTAAAAGGGGAAAAACACAAAATTAAAGAAAACCAACCTGTGATCTAGCAGGGCGGTGTTCCGCACGTGGAGGCATGATCACGATCTTGCTGCGGACATTTTGACTCTACTCACGCAAGAAACCGTCACCGTGGGCCCCAGAGCTCAAAAACAATCAAATCAACTCACGCAAATGAATAGGAAAATGGGCCCACTTTCATATATATAGCACCCTGATTCATTTTAAAAGACTTTTTCGCAGGTTTGGAGCGCTGATGGAGGTAAGTCCCTATCCCCGCACGAATGGTACGTTCTCATTCCCTATTATTTTAGCGTTTATTTTCCAAACTATTGTATCTATCTGCACTTGAGTTCTCTTTTCATTTTGCAGGTAGCGGGAATTTCGGATGGCGTCATTTCAACACACGGACGTGTAAGGTATAACTTCCAAACTTCCCATTTCGGGACTGCCATACTCGGACCCACCATTTTATGCCTCTTCATGGCTAAAACACTTCTCCGAGGGGGCAATATGTATGTACCCAAAATTGTAAGGTACTGTACTATCGGAACAGTGTAACAAGCTCCCAATGATGATATAGGTCTCCTCGCAAGGTGTTCGGGATCCAGAAAAGCCCTCGGAGTATGCATTAACATCCCGCATGCCCCGCTTAGCCCCACGCCTTTTTTTTTTTTTTCCCCTTTTCCCTCTTTCTTGGCCTTTTGATCTTTGATGAAACCACTGAAACCACTACCTGGGGCGGCGGTCTCGTGACCGCCGTCCCGCCGCTCGAGCGGCGGTCCTGCACGCATTTTCCAGAAAGCGCTTTGACGCGACTCACGTAAAATATCAACGTTTCACCAGCTTTCCTTGCCGACTTGGGCATGCATTTATGTTTTTGGTCCCCTGGAATAGTGTTTGGCCATTGTTTATTGTTTAAGAGTTCAGTTTGGTTTTGATCTTTGGGTGAATGAAAGCTATAAATAAATGGTTTGTGCTCAAACAAAGGGCCACGAAGTTTGCCTCTCGAATCTCTCTTTCATAGATTTAATTTTCATTTTGCTTAGAGTTCTTAGTTTGGTTCATTATATGCCTAGTTAGCTTTGTTTTTAGCGGTTGGTAAGCCACATATCCATCTTGTGCAAAGTTGTCACTACTGTGTCCGCCCCTCATTCACTTTCATGCTCTGATTTTCATAGTTCAGCTTGTTATCTTGTTTAGAAGCCATAGTTTCAGTTCATTTGCATGCTTAGTTAGTATTGTTCAGCTGTTGGTAAGCCACATATCCAGCTTGTGCAAACAGTGTTGTTGTTTTACCCATTCCATTGAAGTAGAATAGCTTAGGAAGCCATTAAAGTTGTAGGTTTTGCTCTTCAAACAGGGTAGTTTCAGGTTCTGGTCGCTTCATGTTGCATGACTTACAGTAAAATCCCGCTAGGAATTGCATAAGCCAAGCTCTGTACTCTTGCGCTATCCCTCTCCTACTCGCATTTTCAGTCTGCATTCTGAGTTGTCCTTGTCCCAATATCTATTTCTATCGATGCTGGCATTACACGCTTTTCTGGATCCACGTGAACATGAAAGAACGAGGAGATCATACTGAGGGGACAAGATCACATACACCATCGGATTCGCCACTGTTTTGCGGAATCCAGGTTCTAGCTTTCAAAGTTCTAGTTAGAATCATATCAAATAAGGTAGTTAAATTGCTTCATTTCAGTAATTTCTATTCTCGATATTGCCAGGGAAGTTGTGAGGATTGATAGTTTCTGAGAAACTATGATTCACTCCTCACTTCTGAGGTAGGATCGAGAATCTTGCAGTAGATTAGGAAAGTTATTGCATTATTTAGAATAAATCTACAAATTGCACAGGAAAATAACTACACTCGGTTATTTTGTTTGTTTTTAAATTGTTATTAGTTGTTATTTCTAGATATACCTAAAATAGCTACTTTTCTTCTCATAAAGTTAAAATACAAAAATAGAAGTTATATATGTTTTAGTTTTACTCCACGTAGTTAGAATTTGCTTTATTACAGTTAGATTTACATTTTATTTTGTATGACAATCACGGGACCTCGGGAGCCCAGGGAATACATATTTGAGCCAATCGTGCCTCAACCAAACCTCGTCACAGCAATAGTTGACATAGACCAAAATCTCAGAATACAAGTCTTCCAAACAACAATGATTTACAACTGATCAGTTCTCAGTTGAGAGGGTTAAATATAGAAGACGACCAAGCACACACGTTTTGGTCAAACCAACCAAACTACAGATTACCCTAGGAAAACATTCGCATGACTGTAGAAGGGTTTGAAAGAGAACAAACCTTTGGTTGTGATCCTTTGGTCCCATAGCCAGGTGTAGGGGACACTCTCACAGACATAGATACTAGTTTAAGGATCCAGGTTGCACGAACTCCTGTGAGATATTATGAGAAAATCACGTAGTTGTTGGTCCTAAACATAGAAGCTGAGAAAGCATATGATTACTGGATACTAGGAATCAGGATTTGATTTCGTATATGACCATAACAAGACCGCAACAACCAAGAGTCTACGGTTGTGACCCACAAGTCCCACAGCCTAACGCATCCATAAGTCAATCAGATATAAACACTGGCCTACGCACACTAGTATTCCAATCCACTCCACTTCCACCCATCATCATCGAACAATTGTCCTTACTAGATATAGCGGCTAACGAAGCTAGAGAATTCTGGACTAGGCCAGAGAATCATCCGTAGAGTCAATTATTTCCACCATCCACCATATGACCTTATCTGGGGACATACACGAAACTATCCCAGGTCATTTCCACGTATTCCACAACCCATAGATCGAATCACGCCAGAGCTCGATATTGATTGGAGCCTTCGAGTAGTCATCCTTGCCGATCGATCTATCACACCAGTCCAAGTTAGAAGGGCTTTCTTTGCCTTAGATTCACAAATTCCATTAGTGCGTGTCGAAGACATTAGATTGCCTAACTAGTTTTTCTGCATCCCATGCATATTCCATCCCCACCGGCTGTCTCGGCACGACCTCGGGAGGTCGGGTATGCGGAAGAGTTACCTATAGATTCCCACGCTTGCATCACTTTTCGGCGTATAAAATTGGTGAACCCGACGTGAAACAAACAAAATTAGTGAAGTTGACGTAAACTTCTCTTTCGAGAAGTCATTATATCGTGTTCTTTCACAAATCACCTTTGTTCCTTCCCATTATTCTGCGGGTATTCATATACCCCCCGAATATGTCGGGATTCGATGAATATGGCAGACCCCTCTTGGGTCTTGAGGCATACTACGCCCAATAGAATAGACAATCATCACCCTCGCTCTCAGTATGGGGTGACAACTATTCAACTAATCAGTTGTCAACACAAACCCCAAGAATCAGATATAATTCATCTTTTCAAATGGGGAGTTAGATCAACCTCCTCGAACGCAACAAACAGAGCCTTCGGGCTCGAACAATATGACGTTTACCGGAGAATCTGGTTCGTCTCCTCAGATGCTACTTAGACCACAAATTAGTAGACAATCAGACCCATATCTGGTCTTAGATGATGAACGGTCAATACGTTATCCTAGGAGTGAACAACATTCTCGGGGTATGTACCCACCTATAGGAGGTTTACAAATACAACCCGAGGTCTCTTTTCAAGAAAATACCTCTATGCCACTGCATATAGGAAATACTCTCGGAGAAACTTGGCAAGATAGTGATCAGTTTATAGCAGGATATCACATGCCTATACAACACCAGGGTATACAACAAACGCCGCTCAGGAAAAGCACCGTGACTTCACCAAATGAAGTCATTTCAACATTAGTAGAAAAAGTGAGAGGGTTAGAACTTGCTCAAGCAAGTCAAAATCCTCAGTTCATGCAAGCAGGAAGTTCCAATCCTCCATATCACTCTGGCCAAGTAGATCTCCTCACAGGAGTAGGCACGTTAGGCATGCCTCCTCAGTATCCACAACAAATGCCAACAAGGCCCATCATCTCTAACACTATTCCTCCCGGTCTAGTATCAAACAATCCATTACTAGACAATACCCCGTCATACTTAAACATGTACTCCAAATCACCAAGGAGATATGTTCTCCTCCCCGCATGTTTTCTCAAACACAGGGACTTCCCTATGCCCCTACCAATGCATACGCTGCACCCATATCAACAACCCATCCCACCACCACTCCCTCAGCAACCACCATCAATGGTCGAAACCTATGCGATAGGGACTTATTCAGAATATCTGAAAGAGCCCTTAGACTTTGCCATACGAAGCGTCATGCTTCCAAGACCCCTTCCCGATTTACCCAAGTACAAAGGTGAGGGAGATCCAAACGCGCATATCAAAGCTTACGCTATAGCCATACGTGAACTACTCCCTTGGGATGGGGTTGTTGCTAAAATATTCCCCAAAACCTTGGAAGGCATCGCTCTTGATTGGTATTATAGAATACCTGAAGCCTCCATCCATTCATTTAAACAACTCGTATGAGAGTTCATCAAGGCCTTCGACATGAACAAACTATTAAGAACAGGAATCAGGGAATTCTTGCACATCAAACAAGAACACAACGAATCTATCACCCATTTCATCCAGAGGTGGCGTACAGTTCTTTATTCTTTAGCAAGTGCTCCAAACATGGATCAGATGGAACTATGTGATTTATTCCTTCATTCTCTCAGCAAAGAGGTGAAGGAAGAAGTCTAGAAGTTCCCACTAAGAACTTACGATGAAGTACTTGAGAGCGCTCTTCGAATAGACCAAGCAGCGATAGATAGTGGTCGTAAGACATATGGAGCAAACGGGAGGTTAATCACCTCCAGCCAGAACACTACAACTACCACGAATGTCAACCAAGGACCCAAAATCCTTAACAAAAATCGGGGTGTAACAACGGATGGAGTAACCGACCAGCCCAAGAGGGTAAATGTTGTCAATACTCCATCACAAACAAACAACCAACGAAACAACAACTTTACCCCGACAATCAATACAGTGGATTTTAACCATCCACAACAACAACAACAACAACAACGGTGAAATCCTATACAAGGGCCAGGACAAAACTCATTTGGTTATCAAAACCAAAGCCAGAAACAACAAATGCAAAATTTTAATCCTAATAGGCAACAGTTTGATCAGAATTTTAGGCCACAATATACACCAAACCAACAAAACAAGAATTACAATCCCAATTCTTATTGTGGTTTCCACAAAATTTGGGGTCATGATACTAGAACGTGCCGTGACTACAATAAATTCATGCAACGTTTACCAGAAGAACAAAGACAGTTCTTCACAGATTTGTTTTTGGCAGATCCCGTGTCATCACCACCAAACACGCTAGCAGGAGTAGTTTCCCCTCAGAATGCTCCCCTTAAGATCTTTAACGATCCACTCCCAAATCATGATAATAACAGACTAAATCCAACTGGGACAAACAAGGGTGCAATACGGGAAACAATGATCACGAAGCCTCGACTTCACTAAATCCATCAGTTGCGCCACAGTTAGGAAGTCAACCGAGACCCAAGATAGTCAGTTTGGTAGAATTAGACGCTGAACTACCTATCGAAGCTATAACAAGAACATGAGAATATTTCTCTCAACCAAGCCCAAGTCATCTGCCAGAAACAGATAAGAGTCAACAAATAGTAGAAAAACCCATCGGTGCCTATGATTTAGTTAGTGACCTAACAAAGACCTTCTCGCACATTTCATTCTTGGATTTACTAAAGAACTCTCCTCCTCATAGAGCTGCTCTTTTAGAAGCATTAGGTCTAGGTCACCTAATTAACATCACTCCACCTCCTGAAACACAAGTAAATCATGTAGATTTTGATATCCACCCTCCGGGACAGCCGGACAAGGATGTCGAATTCATATTCGAAATAAGTAAAATGCCCACAGATGCTGAGATCGCACGCCGAGGTGATCCAGCCTTACACTTACAAGTATGGGTTTATAATAACTATGTAAAACGGGCAATGGTTGATGATGGGGCCGCAGTTAACATAGTCCCTTTCTCTTTCCTCCAAAAACTAGGATATGGGGAAACAAACTGTTCCACCACTCGAAATACATTGAGAGGCTATGATAGCCTTAAAGCCACTTCGATAGGAACTATAATACTTGCCGGTCACCTTAGGACCCAAAACAATCCTGACTGAGTTTTATATTATAGATCAGGAAACTAATTATAATATGATACTCGGCCGACCATGGATACACCGAATGAAGGCAATCCCTTCTACGTTATTCCAAGAAGTAAGATTCTTGCATCTAGGAAAGGTATTTGTAGCCAAAGGTGATCCAAAACCTTTCGATTTGCACCTAGCTGATTTAAAGAAAAGACCAGGTGTGCATTCGGAATTTGAACTTCCAACCAACCAACTTAATAAACCCACTGACCCAAAACCAGAGGAAAAGTTGGTACCTACGACGGATCTTGAAACTATCAGCATAGCCAAAACAACCCCAACCCCCAAAAATAAAGCTAAAGAAACGGTATCATTAGGAACTACTGCAAAAATCGTTGAGTTAATAGAACAAGATTCACCAATGTTCTTACCATTTGATTCAGTAGGCATAGGATGTTCCCTAGGTGTTGGTTCCCTTCCAGCGGAAGACCTCTGTATGGTAGAAGTAGAATGCGCAAACGCAGCAGATGCCCCGACATCTATACTCCCGACTAAGTATTGGACTCTCCATTTCGATGGAGCTAAATGCCGTTATGGAGCGGGGGCAGGTATAATTCTTACTTCGCCCGAGGAGAAAGTCCTCCCATTCGCTTTTAAGCTAAACTTTGAATGCACAAACAACGGCGCTGAATACGAAGCCCTCCTCCTTGGCCTCACCCTAGCCAAAAGAATTGGTGTTGATAACATCAGAGTCTTAGGAGACTCGCAATTAGTGGAAAATCAAGTTTCTGAAGTATATGAAACTAAAGCCGAACACTTGCAGCTTTACAAAGATGTTGTATTAAATTTAAGCAAGGCATTTAACTTCATATCCATTGAAGCAATCCCAGAGAAAAATCTTCTCACCGATTCAATAGCAACCTCAACATCACGTTTTACTCCAAGTAATGAGTTAGAAGATACCCAGTTCACGGTGTCCATTCGTGATGAACCATTGATAAAAACAATGACAAATCCCCTTGCAAGCGGAAGTGAATCTACCACCCCAGACCATGTCGATAATGATATGGCCACTTTGGAATACTTAAACGCCTATGCAGCATTACATCTCTCCTATCATATGCTAGATTTGTCCTTAATTCCACATTCGTCTTCCTATTTCGGGAATCCCATGATGGATCTCCCCTCACAAATAGAACCTAGCATATACGCAGTAGAAAATGGGGATGATTTGGATTTACCTCCAGCACCACCTGAGTTCGAAGAGGGTAACGCCTCTTTGATCGAAGAGACAATCGATGTCAACATCGGGACAGATGACGAACCAAAAATCTTGAAATTAGGATCATCCTTAACCCCAGAAGAAGTGGAAATACATACGCGGATCCTCAAAGAACATCAGAAGGTGTTTGCATTTAATTATAAGGAAATGACAGGAGTCGCACCCCACATTGCGGTGCACAACCTCGTCACTAAATCAGATGCAAAGCCAATTAAACAAAAATCAAGACCCATGAAGCCCAAGGTAGCTCTCATGGTAAAGGAGGAGGTAATAAAACTCCTCCAGGTAGGATTCATCAAGCCAGTCGACTACTCCCAATGGGTATCTAACATCGTTCCCGTTCTCAAGAAGAATGGAAAGATACGCATCTGCATAGATTTTCGAGATATCAACAAAGCATGTCCTAAGGACATGACTTCCCATTACCATCCATCGATGTTATTGTTGATGCAACAGCTGGTTTTGAACTTTTGTCTCTCATGGATGGATTCTCGGGATACAATCAAATCAGAATATCTGAGCAAGATCAAGCTAAAACCACGTTTATAACTCCTTGGGGAACCTATTGCTACGTTGTTATGCCATTCGGTCTCAAGAACGCCGGTGCTACGTACCAGCGGGCCATGACATACATATTTCATGATCTAATTCATAAAATCGTGGAATCTTACGTAGATGACTTATTGGCTAAAGCCAAGAAGCGTTGTGACCATCCGGAAGTACTCCGCGTCATTCTTTCGCGCTTAATAGAATACGGAGTCACACTAAACCCAGAGAAATGCGTCTTTGGTGTAACGGGAGGGAAGCTCTTAGGTTATATCATATCATCACGAGGGATAGATGTCGACCTAACCAAAATCCGGGCTGTCCTCGAAATGGTTCCACCCTCAAATGAATCTGGAGTCAGATCATTTCTCGGAAAGCTGGGTGTAATCCGAAGATTCATCCCGGACTTAAGCTTCGCCGTTCATCCAATCAACAATTTACTCAAGAAAGACTATAGCATTGATTGGACCAAAGATTGCAATGAAGCCTTTGATGCAGTTAAGCGTTTCCTATTATCACCACCTACGCTAATGCCACCTAAGCTAGATCGCCCGTTAATTCTATATTCATGAGCTACCAATGTCTCGTTGGCCTGTATGTTGGCCCAAGAAGACGATAACAAGAGAGAACGCGTGATTTATTTCATCAGCCGAACGCTACTCGACTATGAAACATGCTATACACAAGGCAGAACGAGAATGCCTTGCCATAGTCTTTGCTACTAAACACCTAAGACATTATATGTTGAATCAAGAAACGAGGGTCATGGTAAAAATGGACCATTTACGGACTTTCCTCACACAAGGGTCATTGTCTAAAAAGGCTGGACATTTTATAACCTTAATGGGAGAATTCAAATTAACATTTGTAAATCAGAAGTCGGTTAAAGGACAAATCATCGCAGATTGGTTAGCCGACAACCCATTAGACGGAGGCGATCTAGTAGATTTAGACTTCCCAGATGAGTGCGTATACTACATCAAAGCCCGACCCTCTATCTCTGAGTGTCTTTGGTACACTGATATCATTAATTATATCATGGACCATACGTACCCAGAAGGAGTTACACCGCAACAAAGAAGGCGGTTACGCATAATCGTAGCTAAATACGTCATTATAGAGCAAGTGCTCTATCGAAAAGCATTCGATGGAATGCTCCTAAGATGTGTCGACACAGAGGAATCCAAGAAGATTCTCCATGAATCTCACAGTGGAATATGTGGAGGCCACTTTGGTGGCCACGCCACTCGAAAAATACATCGAATGGGCTATTTCTAGCCCACTCTAGAACATGACGCAATAGAGTTTGTA
Source organism: Taxus wallichiana var. yunnanensis (assembly GCA_018340775.1). NCBI lineage: Eukaryota > Viridiplantae > Streptophyta > Pinopsida > Cupressales > Taxaceae > Taxus > Taxus wallichiana. The sequence continues at coordinate 521,396,532 of CM031234.1, forward strand.
CGCAGGTGTCGTAAGTGCCAAGAATTCTCTCATGAGATCCACATGCCGGCACAAGCTCTACAACCAATCGCTACTCCATGGCCCTTTTCTACATGGGGTCTAGACTTAATAGGGAAATTCTCTCCCTCATCCATGAGCGGCCATAATTTTATAATCACGGCCCTTTGAATATTTTACCAAATGGGTGGAGGCCATGCCTCTTACTACTTGTGCACAGTTGTGATCGCCAAGTTCATTTTGAACCAAATCATTTGCAGGTACGGTATCCCACAAATCATTATCTCTGATAATGGAACTTCTTTTAAGAATGAAGAGGTTCGCGAACTATGCAATAAATTTAAGATAAGCCATCATACGGCTTCCTTGTATTATCCCCAAGCCAACGGACAGGCTGAAGCGACAAACAAGACACTGAAAGCCATTCTCCTTAAAACGGTGAAAGAAAACAAACGAGATTGGCATTTGAAGTTATATCCGGCCTTGTGGGCCCACCGAACCTCAATAAGAACACCAATGGGAGCAACTCCTTTCTCGCTGGTATTTGGGGCAGAAGCAGTTCTCCCGCTTGAGGTCGAAATACCCAGTCTCCGCATTTCACTACAAGGGATTCTGGATGAAGACGCTTACAGAGAAGCACGTCTTTCCCAACTAGAAAGCCTAGATGAAACTAGGTTAGATGTTGAACAGTGGCATAGAGCTTATGCTGACCGAATGTGCCGGCAGTATAACAAGAAGGTCTATGAACACGACATATACGAAGGTGATCTAGTTCTAAGGCTAGACAGCCGGATCGACAAGAAGACCGGTGAAGGAAGGAAATTCCGGCCCAAATGGTTGGGCCCATACCAAGTCATGAAGGACTACGGAAATGGTGCTTACCTCTTATGTACGCTAGAAGGTGAGGAATTTGGTGAAACAGTCAATTCCCTCCACCTCAAGCGATTCTACGCATAAGCAACTAGCACTACTTGTATAATTATCTACATTGCATCTTCATATAGATTAAGATCATTTTGTCCACTTGTTTCTTACATAAATTGTGATCAAGGAATCTATTCTCAAAGCAATTCATTACAAACTCGTGATGTTGTTGGCATAAAGCTCTTTAATCATACCTCTCCATCTTCATATATCATCAAATCATCTCGGAATCTTTTATCAAATAAAGTCAAACATGACAAAGTCTTAACGGTAACCATACCAAGATCTGCAAGTTTATTCTCGCTTTGATTTCTTCTTAGGATAGGTGTCTTGCCTATGGTCTGTTCTAGAAGCTTCATGGTGTCACATCTATCCCATATATACATCTCTTTGGAAATAAGCACATACTGACATTTTACTCAAATAAGCAAGTCAACAACTGATTAAACAGAAAATTTTAAATTTACACATTTCCTTGCCCCACCAACCTTCGGTGATGAGCTTGCGTCTCTTACTAGTGACGTAGGGTTGGGAAAGGATGGAAATGCCCTTACTCGCCTATGCCTTGCCCACGGTGATAAACCCACGCTTCTTACTAGTAGCATGGGGCAAAGTACAGGGGGTCCTCTTGACAAAGCAAGCGTTAAAGGTCATAAACAAACAATTCAAACTTTGAGTCCAAAACGGATGAATCAGATGTTCAAAATTCCAAAAGAATTAAAATCCTAAAAACCCAGATCTTGTCTACTATGTGGCCATCTACGGGTCTAAGTCTGGATAAACCGCAAAGCAAGTGCATTCTAAACTATGAAGTCATTCGGGTAGAGTAAGCTTGTAGCTTCCAATTTGGTTCCGCCAAAGCTTTGTCTATCTTTCATCACTATCGTTTCACCACATTTCATAACTTGCCCTTCTTAACTCTCGGTGATGAGCCCTCGCATCTTACTAGTTGCGTGGAGTTAGGAATGGGGCAAGTTAATCTGTTCATCGTACTGGTTATATTCATCACTTTGCAAAACAAACATGAGGTATCCAAATTGCTCACAGAAGCTAAGATTCAAAATCACAATATATCTACAATATCATGTATCAGCATCATGAAACACAAAAAGAAAGCAAACATTTGCATCATCTATTCTCCATTGCATACATTCTAAAAAGCATATAAACATACATCGTAGTATACACAAGGAAACTAGAAATAGAAAGGAAAACATGAGTGCCAAGCTTTTGATCAAAAACGAATGCATATATATAAATAATCAATGTTTATATACAATGCCATCATGCTCTAAGCATGGTCAAAATGCTCAAAGAGCCCGTGATATACAAAGAATATATAATACAAAATGCACGAGAGCCAAATGGCTTCTCAGTCCCTGCGTGACCCCTCCGAAGGTGCACGCCCACGCCTAGGACTCCGGCTGCGCCGGCGCTCTGAATGTACGGAGGGCTCAGGGTCCCGAGGGGCAGCCGCGGTCTCACCACGAGAATGGCTCCTCATAAGGCTCAGCCATCCTGTAGCCCGCTAACTCTGTGCGGAGGGTCGACACCATCCTGGCCACGTGCCAAATGGGAGCGAAGACATCGGTATGCCTACCGGCTGCTGAGGGCTCCCCGGCATCTACGGATAGCTCCATGCGGGTCCTATCCATGGGGATCATCAGGGAATCGGTACATACCCTATGGATCAAATCCCGCCACTCGTCAACAGTCTCTGCAAACAAAGGAGAAAAATGAATCAGAAACCAAGCAAGAGGCTAAAAGATACAACAATAGCAACTAAGGAGAGCATACATATAAACATTAAAAGGGAGAAAGGGTAACTTACTCGGATCCCCAGGCATCCAAGATGGGTCATTTGGGACCGGCACTGCACATGATGCCGCTTTGCCGGCGAGGGCTGCTCGTGGGAGAGCAACGTGTCGCCCTGCAACTGACTCATCCTCTCCACCATGGCCCTGAGAGAGTGGCTCCTCTGAAACTAGAGTGTCCTTCTCTGCGCTCTGCTCAGCCCTCTCTGCCTGCATAATATCCTGAGTGTCATGCCACTCAGGATCGTTGTCCTCGGTCTCCTCCTCTGTCCCTCCCTCTGAAAACTCCTCGGAGTCGGAGTCAATATCTATGGGGTCATCGCTGCTATGAGCAGGACCCACGGCAATCTGAAGCAAAGGTGCCCGAGGCGCACCGGCTCTCCCTCTAGCACGAACTATCCTCCTGGCTGCAATAGGAATGCCAGGAGTAATCACTATCCAACCTCGGCCTCTAGGCCCCCCTCTGGCCTCGCGAACTGATCATGGCCCGGTGCCCTTTGGGGAAGCATGCCCGTATATGGAAGGCCAAACTGCTGAGGAACCCGGCCGAAAGGATGTACCTCCACTCGTCCCACTCGATCAATAAGCTACCCTGTGGTGGAGCAGGAGATCAGGGTAAGAGTCTCCTCGCCCCATATGCCGGCCATAAGCGGTACGGTGTCGCCTCCATGTCTGCAGTAGTAAGGGAGGCAACTGGCTGATGAGGTGCTCTGAGCACCGACATGTCCGTCCATCTGGCTGCCCTCACAGCCCCAGGATCTGCCACCTCCACACCCCTGCCATAAGGGATAAAATGCTCATACACCCAACTCATGACTAGAGTTGGGTGGCTCAATGACTGTCCCTGTAAATGGACCACCCTATATAGATCATGGTAGGTGGTCCCCAGAATATCTACACCCCAGGCGTATATCCGGCCATGCCCCTCTATCTGTGTGATGATGGGGGCCCAACAATATAACAATGTGTCCCCTCCCTTGTCCCCGATCAATCTCGAGGCAAGGATCCCCATGATGGCCTGTCGAAATACGGGGATAGGAAAAGAAGGAATGGATCGAACTCTCACCCCCTTCTTCGACCCCATGGAGATGATTGCATCTCCCATATATGCTGCCCACTGTGCAATCTGTGCCCGTGAGCTGCTTTGTCTCTAGTGTAAGTCACCTCCTGATGATCGGGACCCCCAGAATGCGGTAGACATCCTCTAAGGTGATGGTCCACTCACCACGGACCCCTGGTAGTCGGAAGGTGTTCGATCTGCATCCCAATAAGAAAATAGGTCACAAAGGATGTGACTAGATGGTGCAACGTGGGGCACGCGCGATATACGCAATATGCCGGCTCTCTGTAGTGTGTCCTCCTCGTCCTGTGAGAGGCATCCAGTACCCCTGAGAGCCAATCACACACTCTCTCTCTGCTCCATCTAATGTACTCCTCTCTCGCTGCATACACCCAAAAACACACAAAACAGAGCAAGTTAATATCCGAACAATACCGAGAGAGTCATAAAAACACGTAGAAATGCTAAAAATACAAGTGCAATCTCAAATATAAGTTCCTTTTGCATTCTGTGCAAAACCGCCGCCCTGAGCAGGGAGGTGGTTTTGTAACCGCCGCCTTAAAGGCGGCGGTCGTGTAACCGCCCTGCCGGGACGGGGCGGTCGTGTGCATGTAACCGCCCTGGCCGGGCGGCGGTCGTGGTCTGAAAACCCACGCGGGTTTTTAATCTAAAAAGCCTAAAAACAAGCAAAAAAAGACCATTTAACCTAAAAACGGAGCCTACCCAGTAGGCGCCCCCCCTAGATGAACCTTTTAACACTAGCATTTTCAAAAATGACCCCCCCATTACAAAAAATTTAGCATTTCAAATTAAAGAGGGGAAAAACACAAAATTAAAGAAAACCAACCTGTGATCTAGCGGGGCGGTGTTCCGCACGTGGAGGCATGATCACGATCTCGTTGTGGACGTTTTGACTCTACTCACGCAAGAAACCATCACCGTGGGCCCCAGAGCTCAAAAACAATCAAATCAACTCGCGCAAATGAATAGGAAAATGGGCCCACTTTCATATATATAGCACCCTGATTCATTTTAAAAGACTTTTCAACAGGTTTGGAGCGCTGATGGAGGTAAGTCCCTATCCCCAACGAATGGTACGTTCTCATTCCCTATTATTTTAGCGTTTATTTTCCAAACTATTGTATCTATCTGCACTTGAGTTCTCTTTTCATTTTGCAGGTAGCGGGAATTTCGGATGGCGTCATTTCAACACACGGACGTGTAAGGTATAACTTCCAAACTTCCCATTTCGGGACTGCCATACTCGGACCCACCGTTTTATGCCTCTTCATGGCTAAAACGCTTCTCGAGGGGGCAATATGTACGTACCCAAAATTGTAAGGTACTGTACTGCCGGAACAGTGTAACAAGCTCCCCAATGATGATACAGGTCTCCTCGCAAGGTGTTCGGGATCCGGAAAAGCCCTCGGAGTATGCGTTAACATCCCGCATGCCCCACTTAGCCCCGCGCCCTTTGTTTTCCCCTTTTTCCCTCTTTCCTTGGCCTTTTGATCTTCAGTGACGAAACCACCGCCCTACAGGGCGGCGGTCTCGTGACCGCTGCCCTGATCAGGGCGGCGGTCCTGTAACCACCGCCCTGCTCAGAGCGGCGGTCCTGCACGCATTTTCAGAAAGTGCTTTGACGTGACTCACGTAAAATATCAACGTTTCACCAGCTTTCCTTGCCGACTTGGGCATGCATTTATGTTTTTGGTCCCCTGGAATAGTGTTTGGCCATTGTTTATGGTTTTTAGAGTTCAGTTTGGTTTTGATCTTTGGGTGAATGAAAGCTATAAATAAATGGTTTGTGCTCAAGCAAAGGGCCTGAATCAAGTTTTCCTCTGAATCTCTTTTTAATAGATTTATTTTCATTGTTGCTTAGAGTTCTTAGTTTAGTTCATTATATGCCTAGTTAGCATTGTTTTGCAGTTGGTAAGCCACATATCCATCTTGTGCAAATGCTGTCATTGCTCAGTGCCCCTCATTCACTTTCATGCTCTGATTTTCATAGTTCAGCTTGTTATCTTGTTTAGAAGCCATAGTTTCAGTTCATTTGCATGCTTAGTTAGTATTGTCAGTTTGTTCAGCATTTTGTTGGTAAGCCACATATCCAGCAGCTTTGTGCAAAGCAGTGTTGTTGTTGTTTTACCCATTCCATTGAAGTAGAATAGCTTAGGAAGCCATTAAAGTTACAAGTTTTTCTCTTCAAATAGGGTAGTTTCAGGTTCTGGCCGCTTCATGTTGCATGACTTACAGTAAAATCCCGCTAGGAATTGCATAAGCCAAGCTCTGTACTCTTGCGCTATCCCTCTCCTACTCGCATTTTCAGTCTGCATTCGAGTTGTCCTTGTCCCAATATCTATTTACATCGATCTTTGGCATTACACGCTTTTACGGATCCACGTGAACATGAAAGACGAGGAGATCATCTTGAGGGGACAAGATCACATACACCATCGGATTCGCCAGCATTGCTGGAATCCAGGTTCTAGCTTTCAAAGTTCTAGTTAGAATCATATCAAATAAGGTAGTAAATTGCTTCATTTCAGTAATTCTATTCTCGATATTGCCAGGGAAGTTGTGAGGATTGATAGTTTCTGAGAAACTATGATTCACTCCTCACTTCTGAGGTAGGATCGAGAATCTTGCAAGTAGATTAGGAAAGTTATTGCATTATTTAGAATAAATCTACAAATTGCACAGGCAAATAACTACACTCGGTTATTTTGTTTGTTTTTAAATTGTTATTCAGTTGTTATTTCTAGATATACCTAAATAGCTACTTTTCTTCTCATAAAGTTAAAATACAAAAATAGAAGTTATATATGTTTTAGTTTTACTCCACGTAGTTAGAATTTGCTTTATTACAGTTAGATTTACATTTTATTTTGTATGACAATCACGGGACCTCGGGAGCCCAGGGAATACATATTTGAGCCAATCGTGCCTCAACCAAACCTCGTCACAGCAATAGTTGACATAGACCAAAATCTCAGAATACAAGTCTTCCAAACAACAACAGATTTACAACTGATCAGTTCTCAGTTGAGAGGGTTAAATATAGAAGACGACCAAGCACACACGTTTTGGTCAAACCAACCAAACTACAGATTACCCTAGGCAAACATTCGCATGACTGTAGAAGGGTTCGAAAGAGAACAAACCTTTGGTTGTGATCCTTTGGTCCCACAGCCAGGTGCAGGAGACACTCTCACAGACATAGATACTAGTTTAAGGATCCAGGTTGCACGAACGCCTGTGAGATATTATGAGAAAATCACGCAGTTGTTGGTCCTAAACATAGAAGCTGAGAAAGCATATGATTACTGGATACTAGGAATCAGGATTTGATTTCGTATATGACCATAACAAGACTGCAACAACCAAGAGTCTACGGTTGTGACCCACAAGTCCCATGACCTAACGCATCCATAAGTCAATCGGATATAAACAACGGCCTACGCACACTAGTATTCCAATCCACTCCACTTCCACCCCATCATCATCGAACAATTGTCCTTACTAGATATAGCGGCTAATGAAGCTAGAGAATTCTGGACTAGGCCGGAGAATCATCCAGTAGAGTCAATTGTTTCACCATCCACCATATGACCTTATCTGCGGAGACATACACGAAACTATCCCGAGTCATTTCCACGTATTCCACAACCCATAGATCGAATCACGCGAGCTTCGATATTGATTGGAGCCTTAAGCAATCATCCTTGGTGATCGATCTATCACACCAGATCCAAGTTAGAAGGGCTTTCTTTGCCTTAGATTCACAAATTCCATTAACCGAAAACTTGAGATAGATAAGAGAGAGTTGCTAATAATAATCTAAATGATATTCAATAATTTCATTACATCTCCATATTACAAGCTTCCTTATTTATAGGGAATAGCCTCCCTAAAATATAGGAAGTGGCTATAACAACACACCAACCTACGTGAGTTGTTTCAACTCACATAACAAATTATATTAATGTTATTTGTTGTTTTATATAACAACAATAACCATTTACATATATATAACAATATAAAAACTATGGTTGTTATATTTCCACCTCACATTTACCACACTTACCACACTCTTTTACATTTTACCATAGCAAATATTTACCATGTGTAGAAATAAACCTTATTTTTTCAAATAGTATTCTATACCAAAGTCCATATTTCCTTGTATATACCTCAATATCCAATTTTCTTCTTTCCACCGATAGATTTTAAGTTCTTTCATGAACATGAGAGATTGTTGAAAACATAACTAATGTTTATTCTAGTATATGTCAAGTAAAGTATGCTCCCAATCAATTTCCATTAGAGACTAAAATTTACTTGTAGTGATGGATCATCACAAGAAAACTAAATATTTACATCTATTCGTCGGTAAATGGCTTACTATCCATAATTTGAAATTACATACTAAGTTTCTTAGAATATTTAATTTGGGACACAAATATGTGATTTTCCATTTGTCATACTTCAAATCTAATATAGTAGTGCAATAATATGAGGTCTATCGAATGTCAGGGGATCATTTAATAGATTTCCTCGTTACATCAATCATCTTCACTATACTTCCGGTGATGGCTAGATTCTCAATATAGTCTACCCTAATTACAATACCCCTATTATTTAAAGTAGATATTAGGATCATAAGGACTCTTATGGAATCCATGTTGAACGATATGTTGATCAATATTTATATATAAAGCTTGCGGATCTTGTGCAAGACCGTACCTACACAAATTTTCTTATTTTCCAAGCATGACAAGATCTTTTGGTTGAGTCATGTAGACTTCTTACTATTGATATCCATTAAGAAAGTCAATTTTTACAATCCATTTGGTGGAATTTCCAACTAATTTGAGCATCTAGAGAAAATATCATCCTTATATTCTTGATCTTGTTTAGGGAGAAAATGGATCCTCATAGTGAATGTCATTATTATGATCATACCCTTTTGGAATGAGCTTTTTCTTGTTCTTATCAACATTACCATATTCTTCTTATTTTGTCTTTAAAATCGATATGCAACCAATAAATGTCTTCCATGGTAGAAGATATAAAAAATATCAAGTGTTATTTTTCATCAAAGACTGATATTTTGCATTCATGAAACCATTCTAAGGTTTTGATTATAGGGCTTCCTCTCTGTAGTGGGACAATAGATTTAAAAACTATAGTCTCAAGGAAAAATTGAATTCTTCTCAAACCATATTGCAAGTCCATGGTTCAAAGTGGATTCTAGGCATATTATTGACATCCAATTCAATATTTTTTAGACATGCAAGATAGAATGAATTTGTGTTAAAAACTCAAGCAAAAATATGTAGTTTAGAGAATATTTTACTTTATTCTGGCATAAAATATGGGAATATGAGTGTATTTACTTCCCTTTTTGAATTTCCACATTTAGAAGTTAAGAACTCTTACAGTGCCTAGTGTTAGGGCATGACCATGCATCATTTCATTACATATTTCACATTTATAATCTAGGAACTTATGAGTGTACTTCATTCCCCTTTGAATTTTTATGAATTTCAAATTTGGGACCTAAATTCATGTACAACTCCATGTTCTGTGGGAGTAAAATTTAAGGGGCGACTACACTCCATGTGATACTACTCCTCTAACTCTCTTAAAAAGTCTTCGGGGTAGCTAGAAATATTATGACACCCTTCCTCGACTTGTTTTGGAAGGAATTTGGTAGTAGCTAGACACTTCTTACACTCCTTTTTGGTGTTGGTACACTCAATTCCCTCTTGATTCCATTTACTTTTCTGAATTGGGTATGATCGCCCTTAATCCTCTAATGGTACAACTCCAATCCTTCTCCCAAGTGCTTAAAATTGGAAGCTCTTCATTTAGTAAGGAAAACATGTGTACTCCTTCCATTCTTTTCTCTCTTTCAATTTTCAAATTCAATTTCAATATAGAGTTAAATTTTAGTTCTTTTTGTATGGGCATTGACTACACTTTGTGTTGCATGTTTTTTTCTTTGAGATATTGCAATCGCGCAATTGTCTCAAGAAATAAAACAATTGAGAAAAGACAAAATTTGTTTATACACTCGAGTATATTTTATTTTAAAGAAGTAAATTTCATTTTTAGCGTAAAGGTGGGGAGAAGTAGACACCTAAATTTGGTAATTTATCACTTTATAATGTTCGTATTGGATTAGTCCCTAAATCATTACTTGCACATATTTGGAGCCCGATTGCTATAAACCTTTCAATGGAGCATAACATTTTGTCGTAAGAGGAGTTTTCTTCCAATCGATATGACTACATCACATACTTGAAGGATTAGGAGTACTGTGCAAAAGTAACCAACCATCATGTATATTGAAAATTAAGGTAATATCAAACTTGTTCACAATAAGGCATTTCATGAATGTATGAAGCACGTTGAGGTGTATGATGCAAACATGTTCTCGCAACATAATATCTAGCTCCAATTTTTTTACGGAAGAACAACATAAAAATGTACCCACAAAGTCACTTTCATAGAAAATATTTGAGATATTTAGAGAATCTCTCTCTTGTTCACTTGAGACCAGGGCGAATTAAAGAGGAGAATGTTATGAATAATTCACCATAGTAATTTTAAGTGAGTAAATAATACATCACATGAATTTGCTTACAAGGTTGTTAGGTGAGCTAATATTAATTTTTTTATTCTTGTAAATTGGTTCCAAGATTGATAATCCCGTAACTTTTTTATTTAGATAACTATTGGTGGGTTAACAACCATTTTCATATTTTGTAAGATCATTCTATAACTATATAATATCTATAAGTATTTTTGTAATTTTCTCTATTTGTAATTATCATGTAATTACATTAATATACTATTGAATTCATTTATATCAACTTGTTCCCCAATGGAGGCCCTAACCAAATTACATTAAGTATAAAATAATTTGGGTGCATGAAACCGAATGACATTATCTTTCTAAAGGTGAAATGCCAAATTTAAAAATAGAAAAGTGAATTGAAATCATTAGAAGGAAGGTCATTGTAAAAATAAATTGAACTCGGGAACAATTATTCCTCGTTGACATATTTATAGAGACAAGATGGAGGTATTAATATCAGCTGTAGAGACACTAAATTGTATGAAAAATAAATCATTGAGGGAATAATGAGTTGTGCCATAATAGGGGAGAAACATGATTAAACTAGCACTTGCCTTAATGATGATGAGTTATGAATATTTCCTTTCTAAATACTCTATTATGCAAAAACAAAACACGCACACACACACACACACACACACACACACACACGTATGTATGTATGTATGTATGTATGTATGTATACACACACACACACATATCAAAATAATGATGTAGCTATTTTTTTTTAAATGTGAATGGCCATCAAATTTATACCATTCAACTTATCATGTGTATGTTTTTTCAAAACAAATTAATATAGTAATAAGTTTTTGGAAATTAAAAACTCTTAAGTGTTTTTATAAATGTATGATTTACCATAAACATATTATTTTTATTTTATTTTAATGTTAGGTTCTTGTGGGTAGCTTATATTCATTTTTAAATGGAAATTATACTTATAAAAACAAATTTGTCTAGTTGAATATGCCTCCACAAGGATTCCTAGAGTCAAAAGAGAACTAATTATCGATGCTTCTTTGATGATTGTGAGTCCTTATATTTTGAACTCCAACTCATTATAATCTCAAATAGTCAATGTCTTTGCTTAATATGAAGTTGTATTATTTCATATCATTTCTGCTACTTTTTTGTTAGGTGTTTATTTTGTTTAATTTGATGGGAAGTAACTTGTATTGACCAATTCTTAATAGTTTTCTCTTTATGAAACATATTGAGATCAACTATTATTCTTTCACTACCTTTGTTTAAGTGCCACATTTAACGCCACTAATGTTTCATAATCAAAATGTTTATATTCACTTTGAAAAGTGAACCATAGTTCTATAAAAAAAAACCATTTGGTTTTTTTATACAACCATGTTGTTTCTTATACATACTTATTGATTACTTTATTAAATTATTTAGAATATTAATTTGTTAATTTGTTGGAGAATCTATAATATTATGATAAAGTTTTGTTATTAGCATTTTCTAAATTGGTTTAAAATGAACCATAACCTACTTCTCAATATTTTGAACCCTAAAAGTTTCTTTGAGAAAATTTTGGTGAGTAATAGCTAAGGAGGGCATGTTCAAAAGATGTGGATGGAAATACTATAAATATCCTCCGTAACAAACACTTTAATATTCTTTTTTAAGAGAAAATTATGAGGCACATCTCATAAGAATACAAAAGGTGTTCAGTGGTTAATGAATATACTTAAAAGATTGGAAGAGAAAAATTGATTAATAATAACATCCCTTTAAGTGGTTAGTCTAAATTTGTAAAATTCCAATAGAAGTAAAATGCTTACTTGTGAAAATCAACTTCTCTCACATGTGATATATCTACCATGTAATGATAACAATGTAAATAATATGTAATCTATAAAACACCTTTCAATAAATTCTTGCATATACAACACATTGAGGGATTGCTTTCTTGCATTATATGTTTTGTCAACGTAGAATTGTCTACAACCTCCCATGCATACCCTTTACTAGGACTAAGGCTAGGTCTTAAATCAGTAGAACCATGTTAAACATTATGATAAACCCTAGAATTTTTTAAATACGATGCACTTTTGTTAGTTTTATTTTTTACTATGATCCTTTGAAGTTCACAACAGTCTTTTAAAAAATCATTGCATTTGATACAATTTTAATAATAAAATGACAAATGGAATGAAATTATTAACATGAGTTCTTATGTGGTATTAATATATCTAGGCACTTTTTGTGAACCTATTATTTTGATCAATTGTACATTTTGCACTTCTCTTGTTGTCAGAATAACAATATCACTCAACATAATATGTATGAAAAGATCATTTTTAAAATTGCAAATGTAACAAAAACAAATAGTGGGAATTTGTGATCCCTTATTTAATTACTTATAATATTTTCATAATTTATAAATGTATAACATCTCGATTGTGAAGAGAAGCTCAAATTTGAAGTTTGTGTGTTCATTTATGTATTGTTTCTCCTGGTGAAATAAAAGTTTTTCATTCCCTTTTCGGACCATTAACATGTTTGATAAGACACTTTCAACTATTGTATAATGTTTTTCACTTGTAATGGCTACTCTAGAAAGCCAATCTATTATGCATTTGGAGAGTAGTCATAGATTTTTATTTCTATTTTTTGATTATTTAATTCAAACGAGATATAGCCATGGAAGTCCAAAGCTAAAACAAACTAACCAATAGGTCTAGAACCATCATAGATCCAAAAAAACTAGTCAAGGATTATTGCCAACAATTAGCCAAAAGTTAGCATAAAGTTGTAAGTGTGAAAATTGATACCACCATAGAATATGAGTTCCTAGATCTAGTGACCTCCTTCATTTTGGTGCTCCTTGTTACTCTGGTGCAAGATTGGACTAAACATTCTAGCCATTCTAGCTCCTTGTTAATCTTCATAGAAATCTGCTAGAGTTGAGGCTTTAATTCATTATCCTTCGACACCCCTTGAATATAATCATTGAATTTGGATCCCTCCCAAAAGACCAATACATGTATTCTCCATTCTTTATTTATTGCTCAATTACTGGTGATAAATTCTTCCTCTTATTGATTTGGAACTTGATTTAGATTTTCAAAAAAAAATTCAATCTTTTCCACATCCACATCTGCGTTCTTCCTTAACCTCAAGCCTAAGCTCTTCAAGGGCACTGAAGTTGGTTCAAACTGCAAAGGGTCACTTCCTCAATTCCCATCGGATCTCGGTTAGTCACAAAATTCAATGTTTGGAGGAGAGGACAAATTTTTTTAAAAATAAGATTGCAAATTGCTACATATAAATGATCTCGAGCACCTTCAATTATGTAAATTATTTACAACATTTTTTTTTCTTATTTCAAAAGCTTACAAATAAAAAGGATTTGAAACAAACAACTTTTTCTTACTTTCAAAAATTTTAGCAATTTTGTGAAAATATAGAAATTTATTTTCTATTTTTAATTTTTTCGAGAAATGCGATTTGTTATTTTTTAAAATCAGAAAGCAATGTTGTTATGCCAACATTGTATTTTATTTTAAATAAGTTTTGCTTCCAAATTAAAGTAATTATGTTTGTTGTTTACAAGACAATAAAGTTATGCATCCAAAAATTATAGCTAGATATTTTCTTGAATAAAAATGTAATATTAAGGAGATGAAATCTTTAAATGCAAGGAGGATTACATAGATGAATTGCAAAACCTTTACAGTTTAGTAAAATAGAATAATAAACAATGATAACTATAGAACAAATTTAGTAGTGGACTTCTTCTCTTATTTGGTAGTTCAAGGCGTAAAACATTGAACAAAGATTTATCAAGGAGTTCACTTAGTAAAAGTATGGTATAACACATTTGTTCAAAGGGTATTAAATAATACCCTTAATGTTAGTTTTTACCTCCAATTATTCAATTGATAATACCCCCTCCCGTTATATTATTATAATAAAAATACCCCCTATTTTTTCCATGTACCTTACTTACCCATTTTTCCATTACAATTTTATTTACCCCTTTTATTTATACCCTAATATATCAAACAGAAAATATATCATGTTTTCTACTCAATATTGTTTTATTAATATATATTTTCTCTAGATAGAGACTGGAAGCCATTTAAAACCTATTATCAATTACCTTAATGTTAAGCTTTAACCATTTATCAATATTTCTTCACATAATTAATATGGCGAAATAATATCATGTGTTGAAAAACATACTCAATCATGGTTTTTTACAATCTTATTATCCCTTTCTTAAGAATCTCCTAATTCAAATTTCCTTATTCAAAAGATATTATAATTTAACTTTATGACCATGAACATTTTACAATTTTAATATATTTATCTTTAAAAGCTAGGGTTCAAATGTTTTATTTATATATTAAAAGTAACCCTACCTCTTCTCTAGCCCACCTCTCTAACCTACCCCCTTAAACCCTTTTACCCCTAATGTCTACCACGTGCTAGGATATTGCCTTGATAATGAACTTCCCGTATGATTTATCTTGTTATACAACAACTAACACATAATTATACTTCACATAATCAATATATCTAAAGTTAGATTTATTCTTTTAATCTCAATGTGCATGGCCTCTCATGTTCCACGTTGCATTTTGTGAGTGTGATTGCTAGTTGAATTTTTATGTCATTAATTAATTATTTTCCACTAATCCATATTATAATGAGCTACAAATAATAACATAATTTTAGTGGGAACTTATCAACTTTCGACGAACATGAACCCTCGGTTTAGTATGTCCCATTATAGTTGGTGAAGAATGGAATTAATCATGAAATATAATCAATAATTTGCGAACATAAGTATAAGCCTCTCTTGTGTCATACACTCCGATTTTGTATACACTTTACTTGTTAAACGTGATTAACGTTGAGTATAAATAATATGGAGCACCTAATGACACGGTGAAATTAAGTGTGACACCATTTACAAGGTTACTTATATTTCATGAAGCCACTATTATGTGATTAATATAATCTAATCAAAATAAACGTAAATTAAAAGACAATTGTGAGTGGTAGATAATAAGAAACAAATCTAGTGTTTATATAAACACTATTTATGTTTAAAATAGGTATTCGGATGGTTTATTTCGTATGTGTAAAAATGAGTGTGATCATGCGAGTATTAAATTTTGATCGTCGATTTTTTTAAATTTTGTTGTGAATTATTGAGAAATTATTTTTCTTCTTCAAAACCCGAATCCAATGTCAACACCTAACAAGACTAATAAAAAGTGGGGAATGTTAATGGGGTCAATGTTATCCCTCTATTATTATCAAGCCCCACTCATGTCTTACCAAATCATAATTAAAATTTGATGCAAGTTAGTAAACAATATAATGTATACAAGTGTTCAAACCCTTATGGTTCAATACATGTAAAAGAAATACTAAATGTTAGAATGTTTTCTAAATGTTTAAATTTTCTTTTGGCAAGGGATGTTCTTGAAATAAATTTTTCTTTAATAACTTCAATATCATTCTTGGAGTCAATGTTTTATGTATTATTGTTCATTCTAAATGTATTCATGTATGTATAAATTTGTAGAATTCAAATTATGATTACTAAAGTGCAAGCCAACACAAACCTTGGATAATACAAATCAAGGGAAAAAGGAACCCAAAAAATGATGATTATTTTTGTAATGGATACAAAAATAACATGACTAATATTATATTGTATGGAAATAGTCACTTCTTAAGGCCACAAAAATTTTAAAAATAAAAATAATTTAAGAAGAAAAAATAATAACAATATATAAATAAAATCAAATGGAATCAAACAAACTTGAAAATATTAAAAATCATATCAGACATAAAGAAAAACAAATTGGAAACCGAAAACCAACAAAAACACACCAACAACAACCTTAAACCAATAATCATTAAGAAATTAAGTTTATAAGGTCAAAGTATATAACGTGAGCCTCAATCTCTTGTCTCGTACATTTGAATTGCCATGGGAACAAAGATTCACTTCAATGTTTTGTTTTAATATTTGAAACTATTAAACTCTGAATATAAATAACACTTAATATGATTCACGTTGATCTTCTTCATGACCCACATTCCCATTTCAAATCCTTCGTGTAATAGGCTAAGTGCTTACTCATGCGCAACATGTAGGGACTTATGTTTTTCTGCCAAATGTGAATGTTGTGGTTATAATGGTCTTATTTATTTTAAAATAATCTTGTTCTTAGGATTTGAGGCATTTTTTTCATAATAATGTTTTTATTAGATGTTGAATTATTATAATGGGCATCGACTTGCATATATTTTCAACATTTTTGGTCATGTTTCAAAGAAAATATATATTGAAATTGTAATACCGAGTAAGTATATAAACTAGATTAGTAATCACCTTCGACTAAGAAGCTACGGGTAAGGGGCATCGACATCGTCAAAATCATCAACTACTTGACTCCTATGTCGTGGCATTGGGGACCTTTGCATTTAACATGAATTGATCCATGGTGGGCATTATTTATTTGATATAGAATCACACTTTTACTATCCAAAAACACTAGACAAATAATTACCAACAAAAAAATAACGGTGAGAAAAGTAGAGGGTAATTATCTTATTTTTACCCACGGGCACTAGTTCACGAGGGGTCTATTGTATCTAGGATGGGATCCCATCCATCATTATGTTGTTTTTCTTTAGTTTCTTCATTATGGTAACAAGGAGAAATGACAAGCTTCAATCGTGGGAATTTCCCTTAGGGAATTATCCCAACCACTACCACCACCACCAAAGTGATCAAAGACATCACCACCAAAAATAGGTGAGGGAGGCTTATATTTGGGCAAATGCAAATGGGGGCAAGGAGAAAAACTTCACCTACTTCTAGATTGATGTCCGTGAAAACCCACCAAGACCCCGAGAGGAAGACCAACGACATGGAGAGTCTAGACACCCCGATTGACAACACAAAGAACATTTCCTAGTGAGATAAAGAGGTCTACAAATGCTCCAATTTGAAGCACAATTTTTATGCTTGGATTTGGGTTTAAAGTAACATATTAGAGATGAAAATAGATTCATTATTCATAATGAAATCTCTTTCCATAATTGGACTATTAAAATTAACATCTAGTTTCTACTTTCCAAATTTGAAAAATAATATCACACAAAAATTTTCAATAACCATTGTATTGTATAGGAAGTAAGGCCAAGTCCCGAAGAAGAATCATTTTCCAAGTACATAATTCTATAATGGAGGATTTGAGTAGGGTATGAATCCTTTCCATGTAGATCGAGCATGGGGACAAAACCAAAAAAGGTGTTTCAAGGACTCGCATTGATGGTAGGCTAGACATGTGGGATCCAACACCCCCATGTGCTTAAATCTATCCAAAATAGGGAGGCCTTTGTAAATAACACTCCAAATAAAAAGAGATTTATTGGGCTGAATGTGGGCCTTCCAAAGATTTGCAAACTTTATAGCCCAAACTACATCTTAGGATTTTAAATCCAAACAATGAATGGGATTTTCTCCTAGAACATGCCGAGGGGCAATAAGTTAATAGCCAATGTCAATATTTCCACCATGAAACATGAGAAGGGACACTTATTTTTGCATGTAGTCATCAGGTATGAAGGTTTGAATTTTAGAAGTAATCTCTACATCTTCATTCATAAGCTAAAACTTTGTTTTAAGCATATCCCATGAGATCCATCATTTGATTCCTTGAAAATGATGTCACCAATGAATTTGGTTTTCTTTTTAAAAATCCAAATGCCTTTAATATACGGGACAATAGAAAATGGGAAACTTTAGAATATAAGAATGGGAGGCCACCAAAGAGAGTAAGAATTAAAAGAGACATAATTATGAAACCATACCCAATCCAAATGAGGTTAGGTTTGAAAATATCTCATGTCTTCCAATACTTTTAATTTAAAAAGTACCACTTATCTTCACTAACATATGTAAAAGGAGATAACTTTGAAACCCTTAACCACCCCAAGATTTTGTTCGTAGAGGATTTATTCAAGAGTGATGCAATGGAAGAACAAAACTTTCCAAGCTTGAGATCCTTCCAAGCTTTAAATTATCCTTTTAACACTAAGAGCATGGCCTTGGATCTCAACATCTATAAGTCCAAGACTCTTAATTTTTAGGCCTGCATAACATCTCCCAAGAAACCCTATAGAAACCCTTGTTCCCTTTGGAATTATCCCAAACAAAGTCCTTAATAAGATTTTCTAACTTAGGATAGTCAACTTTGAAGGGGTTCAACATGAGGAGTGGTACATGTGAGTGGAAGCCACCACTCATAACAAATTTATATATTCCATATAAGAGAGAAAAGATTTATCGAAGATTACACCAAGAGTGACTTGGAAAATGAGTTTGCACACGTAGTTGCACAAATTTCAAGAGTGTAGTCATTTTTACACCCACCAAGAACAAGGGAATCCCATGCACGCCGACCTATCACCCAATGGGTGTTGGGCACTCACCCGAGGCACGCACGGGTGCCGAGTCTCTCTTTTATGTGAGTTGAGTGGGAAAACATCATCTATGATCCAAACTTAAAGGAAGTGAGTGGAAATGAGACATGCAAGCATCATAGAGCTCAGAATGGCTTCTAGATCAGTGCAGTCATTCCAGATCAGAAAAGTACTTAACAAATTAAGAACTAAATCAAAATAGAAAGGGAAATGCGCAAGGATTCAGACTCATTCCATAAACATGCATAAAATAGAACCATGAAGATATATTAATGCACAGAATCAGCATTGTTCATATTCATATAAACTAGTAACCTCATTACATTCATTAGATTCATTACAGAACATCGCAGTATGGCAGACCAAATTCATGCATCATAACTGGACCCATATCCTTTAGTTCTCAAAAAGAAATTTCATAACCCCAAACCCTTGATACATTCTTCTCCTATAGTTCATCTACCCAACCCACTATGGCTCCTCCCGACATTTCTACAGAGCTCCGATATCTTATTGATCTCTCTCTCTTTTTTTCTTCTGTGACACTTGTATTTATAGGAACCCCAAAGTACAAACTCATCCTTCTGCAATTTCATATCCAGTGCCAAGTTTTTGAATGTAGTCCTCCATGGGAGCATACTCCTCCAGGCCTGAGCTCTCCACTTTTTTCCATGATGGTCTTCCAGAAGCTTCCATCATAGGGCATATTCCTTCCTAGGCCAACCTATCACCAGGCTAGCACCTTATCCACTCCGCATGCGCGATCGGGTTACACTTTTCTTGTGCCTCGCCCGATACGCCACCACGGGTGAGTCTTGAGACCCTGTCCTACGGGCCCGCATCATAGGTTCTACCGAGACCCTCCTAGAACCTTGCCTTGCGTGCCCATGCACTCTTTTGGAATTAGTCAATATTTTAGGGGCCCAACATCACCCCACACTTTACCTATTCTCTGCCCACGAGAACACTTCTCCAATGAATAAAGAACCACCATAGACTTAATGTCTTGGGAAAAGAATAAGGGAATGAATAATTTAGGAAAGAAAAATAATGGGGAAGTGATGGCATTATTGCAACAAGCTAGAGAAATCTTTTTGCAAGTCAGCATCCAACTTGTTCTAGGCATCGACTTCATTTTGCGCTCGCTAGAAGAGGTCGCCGACTAGGGCACTTACCTCCCAAAACTTAGTCCATCTCCTTGAGTGTTCATAGCATCAACAATTTTGTCAACTCCTTGCCCACATCCTCAAGTGCGTCCATCCTTCTAGTAATCTGTGGGTATAGTTCCTTTAGCTGGTTCTTGATTATACCCCTTAGGGCCTCAATAGCTTCTGACTTCTTTTCAACCTTGGCCAGGATTCTATCCCGCTCTGCTCTGTTCCCTTTGTTCTTTTCTTAGAAATATTTAATCGCTTCTTCATAATTGGCGACACTGAATACTCGCCACTTTATCTTTGTCTGCGCAGTTGTCATATATGGCCTCAACGGTATGGGCAACAATCTTTACATCAGCAAGGACTTTATTGTATTCAGCCATGATTACTACTACCTTTAATTTTTCTTCCTTCTCCAAGTGCGATGCTACTTCTTTTGTGGATTCTAAGGCTAGAGGTTTCCTCTACATGGTGAGGATGCACGTTAATTCTTTAAGGCATTCAAGAGGAACGTCCATAATTTTGCACGGGTGGTGCTAGGTTCAGATGCTTCAAAACAAAGGCATCTGTGATGGATTCTACCTTCTTATGTACTTCGCGCACCCTTTCCTTTTCTTCCCTAAGTTCACACTTTAGCTGAGTGCTAATTAAATCCTCTTGCTTTAAATCCTTGTCCTTTTTTCTAGCTCTTCCTCCTTTTCTAGTTCTGCTTCTAGAAATCTTATTCTGTCATTCCGTCCAAAGAGCCTAGCTTCAACCTCAATCGAGACCTTTGTTGAGCGCATTGCATAGCTTCTCATCCGAAAGTTCTTTGAGCATTTACCAAGGGGCTATCTCCTTTTGACTCAGAATTTTCATTAGTGCCCCCTGGCTTACCTCTAACTCTAGCTCGTCAATGTGGGACCCAATTTCCTAAGAGAGCATCTTTCTCGTCTAAGGGTATGCACCTTCTTCATCGAACAACTTCATTGCCAAGAGTTGATCTGTTGGGGACCTGTGCTTTGGAAGCACACACGCAAAACCTTGCTAGGATCATTAATGTAGCTCATTCCTTGCCTCCGGATCTCTATGCACTTTTTACATGTGCACATTCCTTAGGAACAATTCGATAGACAGGGCCTCTCGCATTGTCGTGATTTTTCCTTGCACTTTCTTCCTTATCTTCTTCCATCACTATGTCAGTGTTGTGCTCCAATTCTTGTTCTACCAAGGCCTCGATGATTTTTTTTGCTTCTCTTTCTACCGCCTCGTTTATTTTCTCCTTCATGAGGCTTGGATTTTTCTAATCCTACACGCCAACCTCTTCACTTCTTTCCATGTCCTGGGCACCTTCCTCCTCCTGGCTACCCTTGCGCCACATGAAAAGGAACTCATTTTCTTCTTCTCACCCTCTTCTTCTAAACCGTGCACGTTGAAAACAAGTGGTTCTTGGTCCTCTTCAGATTCATCTTCTTCATTGTCATCCCTCTCACCTATGTATTTCTCCAAGCTCTCTGTTTCCTCCAAGTCAACTTCCTCCATCACCTTCTGTTTCTTCCTAACTGGGGATTCTAGTATAGGAGATTCTTTTTCTCTTCCTCTTCCTCTGGTGATTTCTCCTTTATGATAAGCTTTTCCTATTTTGGCGCCTCCTCTTTGACTGGGGACCTCTTCCTATGCGTGTAAGTACTTGTTCTAGTGCTTGTTCCTGGGGCACCTATTTCTTGTGTATCTTGGGCACTTGGTGCCTTTTTCCTTATCTCCTCTGTTTCCTTCTTCTTAGGCAAATTATTCTTCTTACTTGTTAGGTCCTCGGGTATAGTTATCTTATTTTCAAGGTAAGTGCCCTTCTCAAACTTAGTTCTTATCCGAAGGTATACACACACCTGCGAACCTCCCTATAATAGCCGAGTTAGGGGTTTCACCATTTGGACTTCATGTGACATGTACTTTTCCACGTACGCGCGCTTGTTGGGGTAGACCAACGTCTTACACATCTCCCTGTGGTCCTGGTCCAAACTTCCAAGGTCAAGCTTTAACTTCTTGGACTCCTTGAATTTGCTAACTCCTTCCTAGAAGTATTGAGTGTGAAGGATAATGGGAGCTTGCACCATGGGCTCATGGTTTCAGCAGTTAACTTGAACCTACCAATACAAAAGTGTTTGTATACAATGAACTTAGCTTCTCCTATTGTAAGCGCTAGCAGTTGTTCTAGTATTCTCCATTCTACCCCGAATACATTCCTTAAGCACATATGCCATTTTTCAAGATGTTCCTTGTGAATGGGTATCATCTTTGTCACAAGTGTATTTCTCAAATCTTTTTATAGGCGAGGGGTCTTCCTCCTGGGAACTCCCAAATGAACTTGTTTTTGTTGCGCCCGGTACCCCAATCTCCGAGAACACAATGGTTAAGAGGACATTACCAAAGAGAATCTTGTCTCCTTCCTATGCGTTGGTGATAATTTCATTTGCAATGTATGCAGACAAATTATAGATGGTGCCCTATGATATTCTTCTACAAACATTCAACCAGGACTTGTTTACCTACATCCATCTTTCTTACGTGTTGATTTTTGTTACAAGCACATGGCCATTCTCATTACTAGGTCTTGGATATCCCCGATATCAAAATACCTTGACCCTTTCTTATATGCATATGCAGCCACTATTTCCTTAATTGCTTCCTTGTCACACAAGTCATCCTCTAAGATTTCTCCCTCACAGATAAGGCCTGTGAATCTTGAAATTAGCTGAGGGGTTATGCACATATTGCACCCCACGAAGTGAAAGTGATCTTCATGTACACATGACATCAGCCACTGATAGAGGCACTCTGGATTTCCGAAGTAGGGAAACTCATAGAGTTGTAATAAACCCACCTTCTCCAACTTCACCTTGACTTCGTCGCTATAAATTGGTAACCCCTCAGGTGTTCTCTGGTTATTCAGGCGCACTAACTCCAACTCCATTTGTTTTTCAATTGTGTGTAATGATTGTAGTCACTTAGTGTCATTTTTCTCAAGTCTGAATCCCATTCCATCCCAAGCGAAGCCCCATCTAGGTATTGCATTTCTGCATACCATTCCTCATTGGTACCTACGGTGCTTTCTTGTTGTTTTCCCATGCCCTTCCCCTTTCCCTTATTAGGTTTTATTGCTGGTTTCTTGGGTACCATTGTGTAGGTTTTCTCTACACTTCAACGTCTCTTGCTCTGTTTCTCTACCCTTTCCAAGTTTAGATCTCGAACTTGTGAAGAAACTCCTTTCCAACCCGTGCCCTAGCTGCCAAACCCTCGTTGGAATATCCCCTTCACAAGACAATGCTTCTCCAAAACTCTCTCTACGCCCGTGAACTATTTCCCTCCTGGTTTGCAAATCCAAACTAGTCACTCACATGACTAAATTTCTCCAATTTTTCTTCACATGGATCAACTTTGGAAACCCTAGTTCGCAAAATATCTTCCTTCTTTGTATTCGCAATGTAAATAATGAAGTGTCCAACCTTCTATTTATAGTTTTTCCCACTTTTTAACATTAAATGCTACCTTACCTACCACCATACTTCAACACTTAATGTGGCTTTTTCAACAAAATCTGACTTTAGCACTTTCACTCATGTGCCCAACCCTACACGGATAATTCCCCAACCTTCTGGCACGCAACCAAACCATCTTGATAGAAGACTCTTACACGCACATAACCAGCACCAAAGGCACTTCTTTTCATCATGTTTTTGCTCTCGCCTACCTCGTGTTGTGTTTGCATTTTTCCTCTCTTCTACGTGGGTCCCTTTTCACGCTTCACACTTTAATTTCTTCCACCTTGCTCCACCCCACACTAAAATGATGTGCGGTCCTCTAAGTAGTTATAACCTTTAAAAAGTAATTAGATTACCAAAGTGCAAAGGTACAACAAAAAACAACAACGAGAAAGGGAAACACAAGAAAATAAAATGCATTAAGGGAAATCCTAAAATAACTGGCAATATTTCCTCATTTACAAACACCAAGAAGACTTATTTATAGTAGGGCTTCAGCCTACTCCCATTGAAGTGTCTTGGAAATCTCGTCTCATCTAGCACTTCAGAATCGCACGTGCCCGAATCAAGGATGTACAAGATGATGTAGGGACCCAACCACTGGAATTTTAATTTCCTAGGATGGCACAAAAAACTTGGAATCATATAGTAGCACAATTTTCCTAACGTGAAACTTCTTGTTCTTAATGTGACAATCATGCCATACCTTTTGTTTTACTTTTCCAATTTTGTGGCTCCACCTGGCTAATGATCATCTCTCATCTAATTACATTAACTTGTCAATTATTTCTTCCAGCACTTGTTCATCATATAATCCTCCTACGCACACTATACGCAGAGAAAGTAACATGAATTCAACTAGAAGGATAACCTCCACGCCAAAACCAATTGAAATGGTGTGGCCTTATTCAACATCTTGTAGGTTTTCTTAAATGCCCAAATAACAGTTGATACTTTGTCATCCCAATCCT
Organism: Taxus wallichiana var. yunnanensis; assembly: GCA_018340775.1. Lineage (NCBI taxonomy): Eukaryota > Viridiplantae > Streptophyta > Pinopsida > Cupressales > Taxaceae > Taxus > Taxus wallichiana. Next base: position 521,421,088 of record CM031234.1, read on the forward strand.
GTCTACCAACATCACAGATCTTAGTCAATGTGTGACTAAGTATTTTGTTAAATGCCTCAATAGTTCCATTTTCCTGCAGGTGATATGGAGTAGTTTTGTGATAGGCCACCATGAATTCTGACAATAGAATCCTGACCATCTCATTGAGGAAGTGTGTACGTCTATCACTTGTCAAACTCAATGGGCATCCATACATGTTGATTATGTTTTCCCATAAAAATCTAGTAGTGGTAGCCATTGTATAATCCTTTGTAGGTGCTGCCTCTACCCACCTTGTCAAATAATCAGTGCAAGTGAGGGTATACCGTGAACTTTGTCCTTCACGCCGCTAGTGAGATTGGTCGACAAATTCGATAGTCCACTTTTCAAATGGTTCCATTCTCACGGCTATTGGTTGCAAGGGCATTTCATCCCTTTTACGGGTTTTCCAAGCGCGCTGGCAATGGTCATTGGCCTTATGAAACTCGATGCAATCTTGATAAGTGGTCTCCCACCAAAGCCCTATGAGTAGAACCTTCGCGCGGTTGCATTCCCGTATAGTGTCCTCCCGTAATCCCACCATGCACCTCTTCCATAATTGTAATGTGCTCATGTTCTAGCACACATTGGTACTGAGAACCTCATCACGACCCATTTTTTTACAAATCTCCACTAATTAGCATGTAAGGCATGGTGCGTATGGCCTACTTCTTCTTCTCCAAGGCCTTCATTCCGATTGGCTCCACACATGTTTTAAGGAATACCGTAATTTCCTTTAGATTTGAGGGCGCATGCAATAACCTCAATAGTTGTGCATCTAGCATGGTATCCTTAATGCTCGTGCATCCTCCCTAAATTAATTCTATATAAATGATCGGTCCGAATTAATTTTTCCTAGTTTGATAACCACCGTGAACTCGAATTCTTGGAACAATAGTACGCACCGACATATGCACCCTTGTAGAACGGGCTTGTTCACAAAGTATTTCAATGCCATATGCTCATTGTAAAATATAAAAGGGTTGCCAACAAATACTATCTAAATTTATGAAGCGCGTAGATCATTGACAATGCCTCATGCTCAGTCATAGTGTAATTCTACTTTTTGGTGTCAACTTCCTGCTGGCAAAGCACAAAGAATGATCAACGATCCCTTCACCAAGCTATGTAAGTACTACTCCAATGGCAGTCCCGACACATCCACATGAACATGGAAAGGCTTATCCCATAAAGGGAAATGTAGGATGGGCGTGGTGATAAGCCAATCCTTCAAAGTGTCAAATGCCTTCTGTTGTGCCTCTCCCCATTGAAAGACACTCTTATGTCTAAGAAACTCTTTTAAAGGTGCAGCGATCTTGGCATATCCCTTGATTAACTTCTGTAGTATCCCGTATGTCCAAGGAATCCTTGACCGTGCTTTGACTAAAAGGCTCCCTCAATCCCATAATTATTGTAATTTTTGTGGGATCTACTAGTAGGCCTTCCTTACATATGATGTTCCCCAATAATGTTCAAAACGAGGTAGAAAAGACACATTTATTGATGTTGAGGGATATCCTCAACTACCAACACCTTTCAAACATTAGCCTTAAGTTGTAACAATGGTCCTTCACTAACCCATATACTATCCAATCATCTAGGTAGACTTGAAGAAATTTATGGATAAAGTCTGGAAAGCTTGTACCACAATGCACAAGAACACATCATGCACATGACTATATAGGAAAAAATTCCCCACTCAGTGGTGAAATTCATCTTCCTTTGGTCCTCCTTTGCGATCCTTACCTAGTGATAGAGAATCCATCTATGAAAGAATAGACCTCGCACCCTACCACTCCTTCTAATATTTCTTCCTTCGAATGGGGTTGGGAAAGGATCAATGATACATACTACATTCAAATCCCTGTAATCAACATAGATCCTTATCCTTCCATCCTTCTTGATACTAATCACCATTGGACTTATCCATTCTGACTCTTCAACAACTTCAATAATACATGATGCTATCATTTTATCTATTTCTTCTTTGACCCTCATGCGCAGGTTAGGATTCATCCGGTATGGTCTTTTCTGACTGGGCGCACACCTTCCTTCAGTTTTATCCTCATCTCCCCAAGGAATGGTGGACGCCTTTAAGCTCATGATACCCGTGCGGGAATAAATCCTCAAACTCATGTAAAAGATCAATGATCTTAGAGACTTCTTTCTTTGACCAATAGTCTCCAATGATTGCCTCCTTAGGCTCTTCTTCTAAGCCAATGTTAACCTTTTTGTCTTTAAAGGCTCATGATAGGTGCACACCCATTCATCAGAACTGTCTAACACCTCGCGCGTCCCCAAAGAATGGTCAACATCTAAGTTTTCCATTTCTTCTCCATCAATAACATACACCATCTTCCCCTTTTCTTTTTCTACACATGCATTCTTAAACCGTATCTCTTTCGTCTCTTATTCCTCAAAGCATACTTTCGGGCTAGGTTCATGTTATGTTTGTGGAGCCTATTTTCATGTTAGAGTGTGGTACACCTTCTATGTGTTACACTCGGGTATTTTATGGTGGTCGCTCGCCTTGATGAGCGGGTTAGGGGTTCGGGCGAATCCCCAAGCAAATTTTCATGGTTGGTTTATTAACCCATGGGTAATGGGTAACCGTTATGGGCTGTTTTTGGGCCCATGTTTTTTCGGTACCCATTTTTTTGTAAAACCGCCTCTTCAGTTACCCATAGGTTTATGGAACATTTTTGTTTTTCCCCATGGTTTTGATACCCACGGTTTTGTAAAACTGCTTAAGTAGTTGTCTATTTATATGGTCTTATGCATATGATAGATGTACAAACAAATGTATTACAGATGTGTTTTGAATTCGGGTTTGAATTCTGTAGAGTTTGTTGAGCATAGCTCCAAACAGATCTGGGTATTGTATTGAGAGAGTGAAGGCTTGTAATAAAATCTGAGCAAGTGATTCTTGGTGGACGTAGCCCAAATTAGGTGAACCACGTTAAATATTGTCTCTCTCGTGTTGTGTTATTTATTCGCACTTTTATTTGAGATCCGTAATATTTTCTACATATTAGTTTCTCTTGTTGCGATCTTTGTAAGAGATTATTCCGCATATTTTATCTCATATTTCCTAACAGTTCACTTAGCAATTCTTGTATTTTGTCTTTTGTCATAGCACTATCTCTTATTGTAAGGTGTTTGACAAACTGCAACACCTTATGTACTAATGGATTTGTACTATGGTACTCGAATGTTTGAATGAGGCTAGCCGCCAATTCTTTCCAATTAATATTTTGGTAACACATCTACGAGTGGATGTACCATGAGCACGCACAACCTTGTAGGGTGGAATACAACTAATGAACCCATAATAAAGGTGGTAATGCTCTTTGCACTTTCCATCCATGATTTCTCACATGCTTGGATATGGAATGAAGTGGTATCTTTACCATGGTAGTCTTTTATAGCCGTGGGTGCGTTACTCCTACAAAACCTTATAGAGAAAGCAATTCTCACCTTGCGCTATTCCAAGAAGTTCTCTCAATGTGTTTCCCACCAGCACGTAGTAGTTCTGAGTAGGATATAACTTAACATATTTCTTTGTTCATTCTCCTCCTTCCACTGAGCTTCCATCTCATGCGGAAAGGCCTCAGGGAAGGCTCCTCATGAGTACTTAGGTATCTCCTTTCCCCCTAGGTGCCGGACTATACATGCCTTTGTCACCTTTGTCACCGATCCTCTTAAGTTCCATCCGATTAACTCATAGGTCCCATGCACCCAATTATGGCACGTTATATTGGTGGTGTCACTTAAGGACTGAGCATCCTCAAATTGGATCACTCCTTCTATGGGATGAATCATCTCTAGATCCTTGATTGAATGCACATATATTCTATCCAGGACCTCTTTTCCCAAAGGTTCAAGTATAGGGTGTTTATTTCCCATTAGCCAAGGGTATGATGAATCATTCCTCCTCATTTTCAAATAATATGTGTCCCTTATTGAACTAAAGATCGGCATTGTTCTTATAGCACCATGGGAGCCCAAGTAGTCTTTGAGAAATTTCTACGCCTCGGCGAGCACCAAGACTTGAAGTCCCCAATAAACTTTGCCCATTGAATGGTGATAGTTGCATCCTTTAAGACACCGATCACCATTTCCTTTGTTTTGTTTTCCATATACAACACATTTGAAGATGGCTATAATGTAGGTTTCCCATATGATGTCGTGTATCTAAGGTGAGAACATTGACCTCTGTACCTATGTCAATGAGGATATTACTAAGGATCCATCCATCCACGACTGTATTTAACGTGATCTCCCTATCATAGTCAAGGATGTGAGTGGAGAGGTTTGCATGCAATACTTGCCTCTCATGCTCTTCTCTGGCACATGGTACCTTCTCTCTCAACCATGCTCCTAACAAGGGAATAATATTCTCTTTCCTAAGCATTTTACAGACTTCCTTGACCTCATCCAAGTCATCTTTTGGCACCTCAACCTTCCTTCTTTGCTCCTCCCTCCTGGAATGCTCCTTTAGACATTGGATTTCTCCTTATAAACTTCGAATGACGTCCATGGTTTCTTGATATACCTCCTTCTGATGTGTAGAGTCTAGGTACTTCCCATGTACCACTTCTTCCCTTGAAACTAGGTTCCTTTGTCTTGGTATTTCCTTTGCACATGCGGCTTCTACTCTTGTTGTTACCAGCATAGCTTCTAGTTTTGACTCACGTGCTACTCTTGGCATCCATTGTGGATCAGCCCTTTTTATGCTTACCATAGTAGAGCCCTTATCTTTTTGGTGCTGCTAGTTCATGTGCTCGTGCGTTCCGGACACTCTTCATATTTGTGCTTCTTCCCGCACCATGAGCATTGTAATAGGTCTAGGCACTCACACTTATAGTGGTCTGTAGACCCTTAATTAAAATAGGTTCAACATGGGAACTCACTCCTTCCTCCTCCACAGCTACCATGACCACAAAATCCTCTCGAGAGACTTATTCCGTGCATGCCTCCATCTACACGTCCCTCATAGTGGTAGTCATCACCCTTAGAATTACTGGAAATGCTGGTTTGGTACACACCTTGATCAATGGCCTCATGGATTTGATCAATAAGCCTACAATCCTTAGTATCATGGGTTGTAGAGGTGTAGATCTTACTAGTAGCAAGATATGTTCTTTCGAATTGCATGCTACAATAAAGGACTTCTACTCACATCATGGTCCCCATGACAAATCTCACAATCTACTGCTATGATGCGTACTATCTTATGGGGGAAACTATCCTTGACATGCCCCTCTTCACAATTTGTACACCACATTCCACTGTGAGTCTCATGAGCTAAGTTTGCGAGACAAATTTTGTAGTTTCTTAGCCATAGCAGCGATTTGAGCTTCTAAAGCGGGCTAACTCAGTGTCAACACTTTCAATGGCTTCAACGCGTAGGAGGCTTCCAACACTTCATGCGGGATTTGTGAAAGTTTTATGAGATAAATCTCTTCTAAATGGGGTTATCAACCCTCCAACAAACCATTAAGCATGTTGTGAAGGGTGAATGTCATATGAAAATTTTGACAAGAGAGTCTTAAACCACACATCATACTCTCACACACTCTCCGCCATTACTGTTAAATCTCCTTGAGGGCATTGATGCTCTTCTATTCAAACTCAAGAATGTGGAACTCTACCAAGAAGGCATTCTTTAAAGTAGTATAATCCACCACCATTAGATTTGGGTCATATTTTGTATACCATCTATGTGCGTACCCTTGCAACGTCATTGAAAACTGACTAGCCTTCTACTCCAGGATTGTGATTCCCTTCACGTGCCATAGCAATTCACACTTGTGAACATGCTCCATAGCATCCTCTATGCCTTGGTAGTCTAGAAAGTGTAAAGACATTTCAAATATTACTTGAGGAGGTGGCTGAGGCCCCTATCCCCCTGGTCCAGATCCTTGGTTTCCCCTAGTGTTTCCTCCTCCACCGAATCCACTAGATCTGCCATGTCCTGTGCCCCCAATTCCACCTCCAGATCCACCAGTAGCCAGTAATGGGCCTAAAGCGGTCATGCCTAGGGTCCCCAATGTCCCACTAAATTACGTGCCAACCATCTCGCAAAATTGTGCCACTACCAGGATGTGTGTCCCTCACCATTTCTGACGTGTTACCCAAGCCTTATGTATTTGCTCTTGGTCTAAAAATTCCTCCAAATACTAGAATAGTATGCATAGCCATAGAAGTAGGAAATGAAAAATTGTATCTCCTGGGCATAGATCTGTCACTTCCACCGATACCAACTGGGTCAATGATACTCCTTCCTTGATCTAGAAAACCAAGCACCAAGGTTTGGTCACTAGGTGGGTTCAGATGTGTGCCAATAACTCTTCTCTCTCCATGCAACGAACTCTCATCAAAATATGAGGGGTCTCTTACACGCTTTCCAAGATGGAGTAGCACAGACTTATTAGGTTCCACATCCTCTGCATGAACCTCAAATCCTTCCCGCAATGTCTACCTCCATAGACCATCACACTTGCAACCTCACATTGTCTAGAAATCTCACTTTCACGCGCTTCACTATACTTGAGCCATCTCTCCTTCATTTATTTCTTAGTCGTAATGTTTTCCATCTTCCTCCACCCTAGCTTCCTCACCCAGCACTCAGAATGGTTTAGCTGTCCATCGGAAATGCCTCTAAACTCAAGGTAACAATCAAGATCTTCATTGGCAAAGGGATAACACATAGAAATGATCCTCTGGGATCCCACAGAAACTCAAACTCAATAACTTCCAAATAAGAATACGTGGAAATAACATATTCCAAGGTGTAGCTAGCTAGTACTCCTTTCCACCAATGATCCACAACACGATTCCACATTAGATCTACATATTGCAGCCTATGGTACTCTTCTTGGGTCCACGTGATTGATCTATAATACCAGCTTGATCTGGACGCATATGCCAAGAGTCATTCATATAGCTCTACTGGGAAGCAACAAAAAAAAATTCCTACAAATCATGGTAGAATTTCTCTTCTACCCATCTACGAGCATCAAACTTAGTTCCGATTCGAATCTGAGAAAATTCTTCCTTTGTGCTCTTGAACCATGATTCAACACTTTCCAAATTTAGGCGTTCTATCATCACTTATTACCCAGATCATGATGTATGTCATTTCCCACTATAATTTCAAAGAGAGGTCCTAACAACGGAACCAAGATGTAGTCATTTTTACACCCACCAAGAACAAGAGAACCCCATGCATGCCGACCTATCACCTAGCGGGTCTTTGGACACTCACACGAGGCAAACGCATGCGTTGAGTCTATCTTTTATGTGATTTGAGTGGGAAAACATCATCTATGATCCAAATTTAAAGGAAGTGAGTGGAAATGAGACATGCAAGCATAACGACTTCTAGATCGCAGTGCGGTCATTCCAGACAGAAAATTACTTAACAAATTAAGAACTAAATCAAACAGAAGGGAAATGCACAAGGATTCATACTTATTCCATAAACATGCATAAAACAGTCCATGAAGATATATTAATGCATCGAGAATCAGCCACTGTTCATATTCATATAAACTGGTAACCTCATTACATTCATTAGATTCATTACAAAACATTGCAGTATGGCAGACCAAAGTCATGCATCATAACTGGACTCATATACTTTAGTTATCAAAAAGAAATTTCATAACCCCAAACCCTTGATACATCCTTCTCCTATAGTTCATCTACCCAACCCACTATAGCTCCTCCTAGCATTTATGCGAGCTCGCTCTCTTATTGATCTCTCTCTTTTTGTTCTTTTGCGGTGCTTGTATTTATAGGCACCACAGAAGTGCCAACTCATCCTTCTGCAGTCTCGGATCGGCACTAAGTGTCGAATGTGGTCCCCCATGGGAGCATGCTCCTCCATGCCGAGCTCTCCATTTTTGCCATGATGGTCTTTCAGAAGCTTCCATCGCAGGGTATATTCCTTCCTAGGCCAACTTGTCACCAGGCGACAACTTATCCACTCCACATTTGCAGTCGGGTCACGCTTTTCTCGTGCCCTACCACGATATGCCAATTATGGATAAGTCCCGAGACCTTATCCGTGGTCGCACATCACGAGTTCTACTTTGAGACCCTCCTAGAACCTTTCCTTGCGCACCTTCTCCTTACGTGTCCATTCATTAACTTTATTATTGCACACCCATTCACCATTTTCGAATTAATCAATATTTTAGGGGTCCAACAAAGAGATCTCAACAAGTAAAATCAAAATAACAATAATCTCACATAACTCAAGAATGTGCAATGTGGAACAACTCTATAGATCAAAGTGAAAGTATAAATTAGAGTAATGTGTAACTCTCCATTAGAATCATTCTCAGAATATGAAAATGGAGTCACATTTAAGAATATGAATGTAACTCCTATGACACACGGTGACATGTGAGATATTTCATAGTAACTCCTATGACACAAAAAATACACCTAAATAAGATGAGTCACCAAGGGTGAGGATTTATTACAAGTAAATTAAAATAAAGAAAATAATATCATACACCAACACCCCATAAAGTGTGTTGAACCATGATTTTGTTAGACCAAAACCCATAGGCATTAATTTTGCTACAATAGCCAAAATTAAGATCCATGAGAGGGTTTAACCCATGCCGTGAAACTCATGAGGAGCATTGTACACACATGCCAACAATATCCCCAGTGTTACCCGGGTGAGTTTCTAACTCAAGACATGTCACTCGATACCAATTATTAAAAGCAAAGATACTTGGGGGTGAATCAATTTTAAAAATATTTTACTTCATTTACCATAACATGCATTTATCATTCAAATCAACCATTCAATAAACATGATCAAGCTGTGAGCTCATTAAGTATATATCATCCATCCATAAGTGTAAAATATAAGAGAGAACACCTAGACACTAGATATGAAGTGCAAAACCATCAAGGGGAAGAAAACCCACCGATAATTTTGAATATATTCACAATCCAAAATACTCATGTGAATATTACATATCACACAAGTTATGTTTAGAGAGGCACTAACCCCACAAGGAGCACCAAATGATTCAAAAATATAAGAATTTGTAAAACCCTAATTGCATAGTCATAACACAATGATATAGCAATAAAGTATAGATATGACCTAATCAATAATCTAGAAAAATATGAAACCCTAGGTGTAAGAGAAGGGATAAAGTACTTATCTTATTTCGTAATTAATCCCAAACTTGAGCTGAACTAGAAAACTGATAAACAAGAGGAGAAAATTGTCATTACCGTGCCTAGAAAATTGTGTGACAGTCATATCTACCTAGACTACGGTGTCGGGATGGGTGAGTGGCACCTAGGTACCAAAGACCTTCTCTAAGTGCCTATGACTGTGAAAACTATTAAAAAGTGATTTCTTCTATGTTGCAAGATGTTCGCTAAATGTCTCTTGTAGCCACTTATATGTCATTGGTTGATCACTTTGAATTTGCTAGTAACCTACAAAGAGAAAGAGCACTGTAAAACCCCAAAACACATCAAATCCTAAAAATAAAAAGATGCAAATGGGGATTCGGAATGACCCTGGTGGTCACCCGGTGAGTGAACTTACAATCTAGATTTGCACTACATTTCAAACTCCATGTAGTTCTACATGTGTGTGTGTAGAATCGTGCCCTAGGTGGATCTTATGCAAGATGCACTTGATAGCAAGCAATAAATAGATGTAGCAATGTAGATAGATGTGTGGATGTCAAAATGAACTTCCCTCCTATGAAGTGTATGCGAGAAAAACGTAATCACTTTTACGTTGAATAAAATCTAGATGGATGCCTTTGATGCTCTTAGATGCCTTTGGATGCAACCTTACGTGATAATAATAGTTGCTTAGAGTTTGTTCCTTTAATTTGATCACATAGCATTGTATTTATATGATTCCCTTGTTTGAATTTTGTAATTAACCACTAAAAGGCTGACCCATAATAAATTAAGATTCCCAACAACTAGAAGAGACCCAAAAGTGGTGAGTAAGATATAAAGAGGTCGGGGCACCCAAAGGGGATGAGGGCACCTGGGTGCTGGTGTTTTGGCTATGCACTTGTGTCTAAACTCAAAAAAAATTGAAGTATCAAAAGTGAGACTGGGAGGTAAGATTTGTAAGACCAAGAAGGAAACTAGAAAGAAATCAAAGAGGCCAAAGATAGTGGTCAATTAGTACTTTTCTCGCTTAGGAATCATATGAATGCAAGTATGTGATTAGGACCTAGAAATGTACCCAAGTGTGTGATTTTGTGTCTACATTTTCCCCACTTTATGTTGTTGAGTGGTGGTGAAAATTAACTTACAACAATTAATATGATGTTCATTAATCTACAATCATTTAATTATCAAACCAAGGGACGTAAAATTTCAATATTTCCAGTGTTGTATGCATAATTACAAATATTTGGGAGGTGTAGACATAAATTGTTTTCACCACAATTAAGAAATATCAATTCTGAAATGAACTAGATTTGATCGAAAGTAAATACTATGGCTAACGACAAAGCATATAAAAATAGAATACGAGTGTTTCACCGGATTCTTAGAAAATTAATGAAACAAATAAGGGTAGTAGGCCAAGGAGGAATACTTGTTTGTGGTGTCGGTTGAAGGTTGTGCGTGCGTTCTAATTTCTGATCCAAGTTGATTGCGAGAGCTCCCTTTTGGCTAAGAGGAACTACCTGTGAATGCAAAAAATACCACCAAATAGAGTTAAACAAAACAATGAGTGGACTTCCTAGTAGAAGCTAGATCCGAGAAGTGTGATGCTTCTGAACAAGTTGTCAATCCACTTTTATATAACAATATTAATGCTAGTTAAATCATACATGAAGTAAAGATCCTATTGGAATTGAAATGATTTAGGTATCTCGTACAAAAAAATAAGAAAGGTCATTCAAAAGGTTGTTTAAGGTCAAAATGGGAGGGTTGATCGGTTGGTGTTGAGTTACAGGTCTGGTACATGCTCTGGGTAAGGTCTGGTAAGGATTAGAAATGGTTTTGGGCTATTGGGAAGTGGGTATTAGCTCGTTGGTCTGAGCTATATTGATAGACATAGTAACCAAGTATATGTAAACTTACACATAATTATACTTCACATAATCAATGTATCTAAAGTCAGATTTATTCTCTTAATCTCAATGTCCATGGCCTCTCATGTTCCACGTTGCATTTTGTGAGTGTGATTGCTAGTTGAATTTTTATGTCATTAATTAATTATTTTCCATTAATCCATATTATAATGAGCTACACATAATAACATAATTTTAGTGGGAACTTATTAACTTTCAATGAACATGAAGCCCTAGTTTAATATGTCCCATTATAGTTAGTGAAGAACGGAATTAATCATGAAATATAATCAATAATTTGTGAACATAAGCATAAGCCTCTCTTGTGTCATACACTTTGATTTTGTATACACTTTACTTGTTAAACGTAATTAACGTTGAGTATAAATAATATGGAGTGCCTAATGACGGTGAAATTAAGTGTGACACCATTTACAAGGTTACTTTTATTTCATGAAGCCATTATTATGTGATTAATATAATCTAATCAAAACAAACGTAAATTAAAAGACAATTGTAAGTGGTAGATAATAAAAACAAATCTAGTGTTTATATAAACACTATTTATGTTTAAAATAGGTATTCAAATGGTTTATTTCATATGTGTAAAATTGAGTGTGATTGCATGAGTATTAAATTTTTATCGTCATATTTTTTTAAATTTTGTTGTGAATTTTTGAGAAATTATTTTTATTGTTCAAAACTTGAATCCAATGTCAACACCTAACAAGACTAGTAAAAAGTGAGGAATGTTAATGGGGTCAATGTTATCCCTATATTATTATTAAGCCCCACTCATGTCTTACCAAATCATAATTAACATTTGATGCAAGTTAGTAAACAATATAATGTATACAAGTGTTCAAACCCTTATGGTTCAATACATGTAAAAGAAATACTAAATGTTAGAATGTTTTCTAAATGTTTAAATTTTTCTTTTGACAAGGGATGTTCTTGAAATAAATTTCACTTTTATAACTTCAATATCATTCTTGGAGTCAATGTTTTGTGTATTATTTTTCTTTCTAAATGTATTCATGTATGTATAAATTTGTAGATTTCAAATTATGATTACTAAAGTGCAAGCCAACACAATACGAGAGAAAGATTGACAAGAAAAATCACAAACCTTGGATAATTAAAAGATGGTTTACATAGAATTGGATCTTTCGAAGGACCTAAAAAAGTGCATTTCCATCCAAGCTGGTGATGTGTATTTCACTTAGAAGGTGTTATACATCAATCTTCCGAATACTTGCTTCCAATGTCAATCTTCGAGCATAAAATTCAAGACTGTCCCTTGTTGGTCGCTCACTAAGCCACTTCAAAGCCTCTAGGCGATCCTCTCCTCAACCCGAAGAGGAAGTTTGGCACACATTGGGTGGCCGAAAAGCCAACAAGAATAAATCCACTCTGTCAAGCCTTTGCAACATGGTTCGATAATTCAAGCCGGAAAGGAAATTCCAAATGCTTCCATCTCCGGTGCAAAGAAATCTTCAGATACCAAGTTACCTCGATTCATACAAAGGTAATGGCTAGAATTATGGTTGGTTCTTTAAGAAAATTGGCACCTTTGGCCTCAAACACTCAGCCTGGTATTTTGCAGAATGAGGGATGTCTTCAACCGTTACTCATTTCTAACAAAGTGGTTTCTCCATGAAAGCAAGCGGTTCGGCATTCTCACAACCCTCCTCACAAGTGTGAGGAGGGGGAGTATAGCCCTAACATCTAGTGGGCTACTCAACTGTCTGATTTTTTACAGTTAACCAACAATGGTTTTTGTAGAACAGTTTTGGGGCCCTTGATGGTTTGAGTGAGCTAGACTCATAAATGCATCTGGACAATGTTTTCTCATGAATTTCTACTCATGGAATGTTCGGGGTCTCACAGACTCCACTCATAAATACATAGTGTGAGATTTTAGGAAAATCTTCCTAGATATGGATATTCTGTGTCTACGGAAATCGAGTTACTGGGTTTTTACTTAATTTTGTCACCAAGACTATTTGGCACGACATTTTAGCTATCTCTAGAAACCATGCAACTGGCAGAGGAAGAATGATCACATTTATTTCTCTCGAAGTGGTGGCCACATCACGTCAATCATGGATGTGACCCCGACAATGGTATTCTCTCGGGTCTTATTCAATATTGAAAATCTCTCCTTTAGGATTATTAATGTTTATGTGCCTAATGACACGTCAGAAAAAGGATGTCACTTTGGCGGTGGGTGGCTGATGACCTTCCAAATGCACATTGGTTAATCAATGGGGATTTTAATATGGTTGAGCATCCCAATGACAAAATGGGCCTTTTACCCATGAGGTGGCCAGCTGGCAAAAGGGAAGCTTGGTTTTACATGCGTAATAAATTTGGGTTTTATGACCCTAATTATTTGCGTCACACCAGCACAGCTGCCATGGTACACTTGGTCTAATCTTAGAAATGGCCAAGATTGGGTTTTTAAAAGGCTTGATCATGCCATGATCTCTTTACAACCTTTCTTTAAATTTTCCAGTTGTTATTCTCTTGGTGGAAGCGTTGCCGACCATTGTTCTTTTTGACCACATTCTGATTTGGTTCTGTATTGAATGGACTTTTCAACTGCCAAAAATTAAAAAGACGTAGTTTTATTTAAATACTACTTTACTACATCATGACCCCACTTTGGCACACATCTACCAAATTTGGAACCTTGCACCTCGCCCTCTTGGTAAGGTGGGTTGGATAAGTTGGTGGAAAGATGTTATAATTCAGCTCACTAAATTCCTCTAGATGTATGGTGTTTAGCTCACTAAATTCTAGTGGCGGGCCTATTCCACCACCTCCACTAAGCTAAGTCACTCGATGGTGGTGCTCAAATAGGCTCCTTTTAATGTGGCTCTATAACTCCAATTTGCTAAATTGTGGCAAAAATCCCACATTGCTGATGATTACTCAACTCGGGGTGCCTAGATTAAAGCTCGGCTACACTAGCTTAAAATTGGAGACCATAACACCAAAGAGTTTTACCAATGGCTCAAAGCCAAGCACATGAACCAACAAATTTATGCCATTGTTGATGCTGGTGTTCAGATTTTAGACACTCCTCAGATGGTCCAAGCCTTTGTTAGGCACTATGTTCAGGTTTTCAAAGCATAGGAGGAGTCTCCTGAGTGAAAATACATGCTCGTTGAATGCCTCTCGGTAGTTCCTTGCAAACTTTCACTGGCACACAAAGTTGTCTGTGATAGATTACTTACTCTAGAGGACTTATATGAAGTTGTTTCCCTCATGGCCAATGATAAAGCTCCTGGTTTTGATGGTTTTCCTTGTGAGTTTTACAAATCCCTTTGGGACATGGTTGGCTGGGATTTGCTGCAAGTCTACCTCAAGGCTCTCCACTCAAGGTCCCTTGGTGCTCTTATTAATCAGAGTCACATAAAGTTCATCCCTAAAGTAGGAGACCCAGAGCTCATCTGCAAATTGTGGTCGACTACCTTGCTCAATTTTTCATACAAGATCATAGCTAAGGCTTTAGCTCTTTGGCTTCGGCCCATCTTACCCATTATCGACAGTCCTGAGAAGAATGGTTTCATATAAAACAAGTAGATCCTGTGCACCTCCAAGCCATGATTGCACACCTTAACTCAATGATCATATCACTTTTGATCACGTTGCAATCCCACGTAACGACCCAAAGCACAACTTACCCTTATATCTAGAAGTAGTTGTTACCCATCATAAGATCAAGAGAGTACTTGTGGATGGTGGATCCGGTCTAAAAATTTATACTTTGAAGTTGGTTAAGTAGCTAGGCCACTCATAAATGGATCTAGGTGCCAAAACTATTACAATCATGGCATATGATAATGAGGAGCGAGAGTCAGCAGGCACTATAGTGATTCTAATGGAAGTAGGGATGACTTGTCATGATACAATGTTTCATGTCCTTGACTTGGATCTACCATAAAACATGCTCTTAGGACGCCCATGGATCCATGCCATGTAAGCCATTCCTTCAAATTTCCATCAATGTATCAAGATGTTCCATAAAGGACAGATAATCACCATTCAGGGTGATCCAGAACCATTTACACATTGTAGATCCTTACACAGTTTTTCTCATGTAGCTTATGAATGCCCTTCTGTAGACATTGTTGTTCCTTTGCAAATAGAGGCTATCAAGGAACGTGTGGATCCAGATTCACTCACTCCTTGTAATCAATACTTTCCTTCATTGGTCAACCCTTTCACCTCATGGGAGGAAACGTCAACAAAATACGGCCTAGGTGATCCGTTCACTCTTGAACAAGCTTTATTAATATCAAATTTATCAGTGTTGCCCAGGAAACATGGAAAACCCTATTTTCAGTTCAAAAGAACTTGGGATCAATTCCTAAACCATTGGAGAATTTCATTCCTAGTGGTTTCTTATCCAAGGAAAAGATGTTAGAAGATTCCACTAGTAGAGTACATGAAGGTACCATGGCTTTATGCCATCATGCCTGTTATATGAAAATGGCCACCGTATGATGTACATCATGGGTTACAATGGGTTTGGATGCGAAATCAATGCACAAGGGAGATTAAAACCCATCCCTATCCCTCGCTTCAAATCAGACAAGCATTGTATTGGAATAAGACCACATGACGATCCATCCTTTGATATTGATGCCACTTCTTCCAAACATGAGGACACCTCATCTCATTCCGATAGCGAGGCGTGATTCCCAATATAGCCTCTATGAATATATTTCCTCCACTAACTTATCCCTAATTTTGTTGATGTTACCTTATCGTATCAAATCCTTAAACCAAATGCCAAGTAACCCTTGTATATCCGAACTTGTAGATTGGGATCAACAATTTCATGTGCCAATCGATTTCTTTGAGAATGATGAGGAATTTTGGAATTCATGGGTCTCAAAGATTTTATTCCAACTAGGGATCACAAGAAAGGCTTTGCAATTCAACTAGACACTGTGCATACTTTGGAGAAGAAGCAGAGATGTGTGGATGCTTGAGTAAGAAGCTCGGAAGAAAGAGTAAGAATACTTTAGAGAAACCTTGTGCAAGGAATAAACACAAGTCTCATAGAAAAAAAAATTTGAAGCACTTGTAGACAAACATAACGAAGAACCTATGGACAAAATGATCTATCCATTCAAGGATGATGATGAGCTACCTAAGGAGGTTGACCTTACTCTTCCCCCTGATCCTACACAGATGGAAGATACCTCTAAGATTTTTGTGGAAGAAACCATCAGTGTTAACATTGGCTCGGAAGAGGAACCTAGAATGATAAAGTTGGGAGCTTCACTCTCAGCTCAAGAACATAAATTTTTGTAGAGTTGTTAAGATAATATGGAGATATATTTGTGTGGTCATACACGATATGCCTAGTTTGGACCCATACTTGGTCATGCACAACCTCATTGTGCACCCAGATGCCAAACCCATCAAGAAAAAGTTGAGAAAGATGCACCCTAAAATTGCACTCCTTATCAAAGAAGAACTTGAAAAGTTATTAGTTGTTGATTTTATTAAACCCATTGACTATTCAGATTGGATATCGAACATAGTCTCTATTCAGAAGAAGCCTATCAAGATAAGGATCTACACCGATTTCCATAATATCAATAAGGCATGTCCCAAATATGACTTCCCCTTGCCTAATATTGACATGATTGTTGATTCCACCGCTAGTTATGAAATGTTGTCGTTAATGGATGGTTTTGAGTTATAACCAAATCAAGATTGTAGAGGGGGATCAACATTAAACAAATTTCATTAGCCCTTGTGGAACATTTTGTTACAAGGTTATCCCTTTCGGATTGAAGAATTTTGGGGCCACCTATCAGTGTGCAATGACAGTCATCTTCCATGACATGATGAATGAAATCATGGAGGATTACATTAATGATATTATAAAAATTCCAAAAGTAGAGAGAGCACCACTGAAGTGTCGAGATATATTTTCCAACATCTTCGGGATTACAAAGTATGCTTAAACCCCAAGAAGTGTGTCTTTTGTTTTTTTTTCAGGAAAACTCCTAGGTTTTATTGTTTCACAAAGAGGGGTAGAGGTAGATCCTTACAAGGTTACAACTATCACAGAAATGCCTCCACCTAAAACTCTCAAAAAGATAATAAGTTTACAAGGGAACATTCGGAAAATCCGTCGATTTATTTCACATCTTGCGAGATAATGCCACCCATTTACACATCTCCTTAAAAAGGATGTTGCATTCAATCTGGGGACCGAGAATATCAAAAGGTGTTTGCCTTTGTGTAAACAATACCTTGTCAACCCGTATGTACTCATGCCACCTACCCCAGGTGAACCTCTCTTCTTGTACATTTCAGATATCTAGTTTGTTATTAGTGCACTACTTTCCCAATATGACCTGGACCACAGAGAAAGGGTAGTTTATCATCTTAGTTGCACCTTGATTGCCTACTTTGAATTACCCATAGATTGAAAAGGCATGATTAGCAATTTCTTTTCCTTTCAAAAACTTCGCCACTATCTCCTTAACAATAAAACCAAACTAATATCCAAAGTTGACCCTCTCAAATACCTTTTATCCAAACCCACCCTTACAGGACGAATGGATAATTGGATCATTCTCCTAAGAGAATTTGATATTGAGTTTGTGAATCAGAAATCCTTGAAGGGACAAGTATTGGTTGATCAGTTGGCGAAGCTCCTCTACCAAGAATGGAACCTTTGTGTTTGGACCTTCTAGATGCATCCATGATGTATGTTGAAGAATCTGTAGAATGGCAAGTCCATTTTGATGGATCATTCACCTTCCATGATTGGGAGCAAGAGTAGTGCTCATCACTCCCACAGGTGAGGTTATCCCAAGAGCATTTCATTTGGGATTCCCTTACACTAATAACATTATAAATTATGAGGCACTCATTCTGGTCTCAAGTTGGCTATCACATGGAATATTAGACAACTACAAGTCATTGGGGACTCCCAAATCATTATTAAACAAGTTAATGATGAATATAAGGTTAAAGATGAGAAACTTGTTCCATACAAGAAATTTGTTGAAACCTTGAAGGATTATTTTACATAGATTGTATTTGAAAAAAGACCAAGGTCACATAATAGATTAGTAGATGTTATGGCTACAATTGGATCTCTCTTATGCATTCCACCTTAGGAGAGAAAAATGCCTTTCTTTGTAGAGCATTTACAAATACCCGCATACGACATGCCGAATCTTGTTTGGCATGTGAAATTTTTGGTCCATCCTCCCCTTGGTATGACCCTATATTTAGATACCTACAAGATGGCACATTTCCCTAGGACATTACCCATTCTAAGAAGAAATCCCTTATCCACCATATAGCCCATTATACCCTCCTAGGAGGCACCCTTTATCATCGTGGCTACGATGGGAATTTGCTTCATTGTTTGGATGTTATTGACTCAGTCCACGCTATTAAGGAAGTACATAGTGGTATTTGTGGAGCACACACTAGTGGTATGGTCTTGGCTAAGAAGATCTTAAGGGTAGGTTATTATTGGCCCACCATGGAAGAAAACTATTGTAATTTCGTCAAGAAATGTGAGCTATGCCAAAAGTATGGAAACTTGATACATGCGTCAGCACAAGATTTGCAGCCTATCGCAACACCTTGGCTGTTTTCTAAATGGGGCTTGGATCTCATAGGGAAGCTCCATCCTTCTTCTTCAGATGGCCACACCCACATTATCACTGCCACCGAGTATTTTACTAAATGGGTAGAGGTTGTGCCTCTTACTTATGTCACTGGTGCATAAATTTCCAAATTCATCATGAATCATCTCATCAGCAATTATGGTATCCCTTTTTCCATTGTAACTGATAATGGTAAATAATTCAAGAGAAAAATGGTTAAGACATTGTTTCAATGCTTCCATATTCAAATAAATTGGTCTACCCCCTATTACCACTAAGGTAATGGACAAGCTAAAGCTACCAATAAAACCCTTATATGAATCATGGAGAAAATGGTAAGACTGGTCATAATTAGCACTTACAGATACATCCCGCCCTCTGGGCCTATCAAAACTCCATCCACACCCCTATTGGTGTGACCCCATATTCCCTAGTTTATGCAATGAATCCATCATACCCTTAGAAGTGGAGCTTCCCTCCCTAAGAATATCTCTTTGGGATTATCTTGATAAGGATGAAGACTATAGAGTTTCTCGGCTAGCAGAGCTAGAGTTGTTGGATGAAAAGTGGATAAGAGCACTTAATCACCTCAAGGTCTACCAGAACAAAGTATCAAGAGGATATAACAAATGGATCATTCATCATGAATTTTATGTAGGTGATCTAGTGTTGAAAGAAAATCAAAAGAACACCATCAAAGATAGAGAAAAGAAAGGTAAGTTTGAGGCCAACTGGCTAGGGCCTTATGTGGTGGTTGCTAAATATGGGTCAGGAGCTTATAAACTAGCATATTCAGATGGTGAAGAACTTTTGGAACCTATGAACACCATGCATCTCAAGTGCTTCTATGCTTAAGCATGGTGTAGATATTAGATAAGAACTAAAAGTAAAAAAATACAAAACATGGAAAATTTGAAAACAAGTAAAAAAAAGGTCATCCACACATGAAAACCACACAATTGTGGCGCAATGGGTAAGTATTTGGGTGAAAACTAGTTTTCAGCATTCAAGTAGGATTCACCAATCACAAGACACTCTTGCATTAGGATGGGTAACCCTCACCACTTTCTAGAAAAAAATTTCCTGCTAGGTCTAGCAACCCTACCAAATCCATCTTCATCGAGTTGTGATTTGGCTTATTTACTCTTTTATCTTCATGAAGGATGTGCCTTTATATATTCCCATCTAGCATTGGGTGAACCTTCACATTCAAATTTCTTGTAGATATGCACATGGAATTATACCTTTTGTATATTCCCACATCATGTGGGGCATCCACACTTCTTTTTCCTTGTACATTTCTTTTAGAACATGACCTTAGAAAATACAAAAACATTCAGAAAAAGATACACAAAAATCTAAACATTCAGAAAATATCCCTTCTAGAGATGAAGCTACAGCAACTTCGCAACGTTTTCTTAGGGAAACCTTGAAAATAATGTGAACTTATCTTTCCAGATATCCCAAAAACATTAGAAAAGATATCAATGTTGTTCCGCAAAAACAAGGTAATGATTAAATTGCTTGTAGTTGTCGTTTCATATAGTTTTGGTCGTATATTTGTTTATTTTTTTAACTTTTTCTTATGTGTTTGTTTAATCCTGAAAGAGGGATATGTGAGAACTGATATCAAAACAATGCACCACGACAAAGTTACACTCCAATGGTAATGTCGTAGCTCCAATGCAATAAGCAAGATTCGAACAATGGAAAGAATATGTAAATTAGAAAACAAGTTTGCTCATGCTCATAGATCGAAAAAAGGAAGTACAAATAGGGGTGTTGTGTTAATCCCCATGCCTAAAAAAGGAAATAATCCCTATGACTCCACTGGCACATATGACGTGACTAGCGCATATGATGCCACTAAAGGATGAGTTACAATTCTAAATGAGGAATATAACTCCTATGATGCTCGACACAAATGAAAATGACAGAATCGACACTTGTCATTTGACTCCCTAAGACCTATGACTCTCACAAGGTGAGATGACTCACCATGTGATGTGGATGATGACTAGGCAGGTCACACACACCAACAACCCCCTTCATCAAAGCCAAGGTAGAGGTCATGGTAAGACATAACAGAAAAGAAGACTCCCTAGACAACTAAGAAAGATGTGCCAATGGGGCCCAACAAATAAAGCCCTAATAAGGTGCCCATATACAAACAACATCTTCTGTGCAAGGAAGAGGAGGAGGATAAAAAGCTATATAGCTTGAAGAATATGGGCGGCTATAGCAAACCTCACCCCAAGAAGAGACCATAAGTGAAGAAATTTCACCTCAGTGAAAGGCTTGGTGAATATGTTTACAACCTGATCAGTAGTCGAACATACTATATGTCGATGATGTTTTCATGTATCAACTCCCATATGAAGTGCATTTGAATCTCAATTTGCTTCATCCGTTGATGCTGAACTGGATTTTAGAAAATTGAGATAGTGCTCATGTTGTCACAGTAGATAATGGTAGGCCGCCGAAAGTGGATGCCAAACTCTGTCAAGATACCCTATAATGAAACAAATTTTGTGGCAGCGTTAACTACTCTCTCGTACTCTAGTTCTATCGATGATATGGAAATGTCGTTCTACTTCTTGCAGGACCAACTGATAAGATAGGATCCAAGAGTGAAACTATATCCTAAGGTAGACTTCGAATGATCTAGATCACCACCTTATCTGATTCTATAAATCCAATCAAATCAATCTCAGTCCCTCTAAGTAATGAATACCATCTATATGAGTACCAAAAATATAGTGAAGGATCCACTTTGCTACTTTTAAATGTAGCTCATGAGTCTCTGCACAAATGCGGACACGATCCTCGACAATATACGATAAATCGGCCAAGTGTGAGTAAGGTAGATTAAGCTCCCCACCAACCGCAAATAAAGGGTACCATCAACCAAGATGGAAGAGCAATCAGAAACCAACTTGACCTTGGAAAGAAAATTAGTAGGTGAGGACTTGTAATCAAACATGTGGCGAGAAAGCAAGTCAAGAGAGTACTTAGGCTGCGAGATCATAATTCTCGAGTCATATTGTGAAATCTGGATCCCAAGAAAGTAATGAAGCAATCCTAAGTTAGACATGGAGAACATGTTGGCCAAGGAAATCTTCACATAATCAATGATAGAGGAAGAGCTACTTGTGATAAACAAGTCATCAATATAGAGAATCGGAATAAGCATGGAGTCATCATGCCACGAGAATATGCACATTTGGGTCAGAGTGACACCGAGTGAACCCTAATGCAAGTAAAAATGAGTCCATCTTGGCATAACAAGCTCAAGGGAATTTTTTAAGGCCATAGAGAAACTTATTTAACTTGAAAATGAGGGATGGATCATGGACATAACCTAGAGGTTGTTCCATGTAGATATCTTCCTCTAGGTCCCCATGGAGGAAGGCACTCTTAACATCCATTTGGTGGGCTTCCCATCTGTTAGTGGCAATGATGGTAAGGGTCAGTCAAATGGAAGTCATCTTCGTAACTAGAGAAAAAAATTTCGAGTAATCAACCCTAGCTAACTAAACCCTTAGCTATAAATTGCACTTTATACTTATCGGGTTATCCATTGGCTCCATACTTTTACGATATATCCACCTACACCGAATGATTTTTCTTCTTTTCGAAGAGGGATAAGATCCCAAGTGTCATTCTTTATGAATGAGGAATACTCCTCATCCATAGCAGAATCCCACTTAGGAATCCCGAAGCTTCCTAGAAATAAGGTGGATCAAAAGAAGATGTTTATAAGGAGTGGGGTCCAACGAAACTCAAGCGAGTATGTTTATCATCTGAAGGATCTCCAACTAAATCTCCAACACTCTGTACAGTTTTCCTGGCCCAAAGAGTTCCCAAAGGATCCAGCTCAGAGTTGGAAGATTATTCACTCGAGTGAGAAGGGACATAGTCCTCATCATCACTACTATCATAATTAAAAGACTCAGAAGTTTGAGGATTGAGAGTAGGGAGAAGAGGAACTCGCTCAACAACATCATCATCTGATGATTCAAATTCTAAATCAATGGGAAAAATAACCTTAGTGGAAGTAAAAGTCAAGGATGACTCATCAAACTTCACACTCCTCTTAATATAGAGCTCACGGGTTGTATGGTTCAACAATCGATATCCCTTCACGCCATCATGATACCCGAAAAATATACAAGGTTTGGATTTTGGATCCAATGCCATGCATTTCTTCTTGGGAATCCAAGCCATAGCCTTAGATCCGAAGAATCAAAAGTGCTCAACATCAGGATTGTGTCCAAACCAGGATTCAAAGGGTATCATCCCTCTTACTACCTTGTGTGGAACACGATTCTAAATGTAACAAGCACAATTCATTGCTTCAGCCAGATACTGTGGAGGAAGGGACTTCAAGTTAACCATACAAGTAGTTATCTCCTTTAGAGTTCGGTTCTTTCTTTCTGTAAATCCATTTTGGGAAGGGATGTAAGAAACTATATGCTACAAAGAAATCCCCTCAGAAGTGCAGAAATCCTCAAACATATTTTTCACATACTCACCTCCATTGTCGGTTCGAATAACCTTGATAGACCATTCCGCTTGTTTCTTAGCAAGAGCCTTGAGTTCTGAAAATTCTCAAATACTTCAGACTTAAGCTTAAGAAAATATACCCAAGTATAACGTGAAAATTCATCAATGAAGGTTAGTATATATAGAGCTCTAGTGAAAGAAGGAGATGGAAAGGGGCCAGAAACATCACTATGAACAAGATCCAAGGGACGAGTAGCTCTCTAGGATTTTCCCTTATCAATTTTTTTTTCAAGGGGTGACCCTCACAAATACCTTTAGAAAACTTAACTCGGGGTAACCCATTGACCATTTCGTTTTGGCTCAATTGTTCAAGGTAACAATAATTTAGATGCCCAAAATGCTCATGTCATAGCTTGCTAACCTCATTTGCATGAGTGAGCAAGGCATTAGGCGTCGAATCAGAAGAGAAGTGGGAAAAGGTATACAACCATGAATGGTGATCTTCCTTTCCCTCAGCCACAGTGCAGTTAGAGTTAAGCTCATGAATGATCACCGATTTAGGACCAAATTCCACTCACATTCCCTCACCAAGGTGGGTGATTTGGTAAACCGATAGGATATTGGTAGAGATATTGGGAACACTCAACACTTGGTTAAATTTTCCACCTTCTATCTCTCTCTTGATCCACTACGAAACCGACACATGAGTGTCATCACCCAATATGATTTGGGATATGCCACATGGTTCAATGCTAGAGAATTCAACCTCGAAGAAGCCATGTGGTGAGGCACCAAAATCAATAATCCAAGTTTATGATGGATATGATCTAGCTATGAGGGCCTTGCATTTCTTCTTTTCATTTTTGTACTCCTTTGCTTTAGAAGACTCTCCCTTCTGAGCATTTTGTTTGATGGATTCGGGAACACTTATTTTATTCTTCTCAAGTAACTAAGTTAAGTGATCAATTTTTTCTAAAAACATTGATGCTCTTCATGGCTAGGATACTTACAATAGGAGCATTTACACTTTTCCTTCTTCACTTTAGGCTTAGAAGTTGAAGTGTTAGTGTTGGGCTTAGCTGGGATTTGGTTGGTGTTGGTTTCTTTCTTAGGTTGGTCCTTTGTTTCTTTTTTCTTTTCATTTTTCTTGCCCTTATTTGCCACAAAGGCATGTGACTTGGATTTTAGAGTCCCCATTTGAATGAGTTTTTCCTGTTCTTGAATGAGTTGGGACAAAAAACTGTCAAATGAGGGCATTTTCCAAGCACTACCCAAGGTGGCTTTCATGGCATGGAAAGTTGAAACAAAGATACAGTATTCAAGACCTAACTTAGAATGAATCGACAAGATCAATTGAGAGTCTTTATTCTCCACTTTACATTCCTTTAGAAGTAGTCTAGTGTGGGAAAAATTTGAGAAGAAGGCCATAGGTTTTCAAAGTCACTAGGATTTAACCCTAGTAGTTCATTCTCCAAATCATGTGCTCTCATGTCATCTTGCTTCCCAAACATCTCATTGATCATTTTCCATGCTTCATTAGGTGTCGAGGAATTTTTGATGTGGAAGAGCAAGTCGGAAGAGACATACATATAAAGAACACCTAAGGCTTCATCATAGTGGTTGAACCATTTAGATATTTCAGGTTCATTATCAGGTTCTGTCTCTAACCCCATGGTAACACAGTATAACCATTTACTTCACAAAATTGATATAATTTTAGATCTCCATTCAAATAAATTAAAAGGTGTGAGCATCGGTACTTTAGAGATATCCATAATGAAGAGATAGAACCAACGAAGGTAGAAGGAAGGAGAGAGAAAGGAAATAACCACCCCAGAACAATATTACACCCCCCCGAGTTTGGCACTTTATATTTTAGTGCGTTGATTACAATCATATGCAACTATGCATCGAGAACCAATCTGTCACTCACCTTGCAATCAACATAATAACATGCAAGAGTGGAGACCACAATCAAGGTTCATTGGGTGTAACAATCGACACCGTAAGCAAGCACAAGAACAAGTGAAAAAAGAAGGGGAAGAGAAGGCCTTGTGAGAAATGGCATCTCACGTCACATGAAAAAATCCCTTTCAGCGTAAGACTGTGGCGGATGCGCTCATAAGTCCACAAGCAATAAAAGGGATAGTACAATGCTCAAGATGATTCGAAATGAGCCGACACAAGCAATATAATGACACCCCCTAGAATGTGGCACTTTATAAAGTAGTGCATTTATAAAAATGATAATCCTATCATGTAGTGTGTGAAAAAACATGCAACTTTGACTAAAGAAGTGCTCAAAATGGAGCAATGAGTCAAAAGTTATAGCAAAAAAATGATTCCCGCAACTGATGGAAAAAGCCAATAAGTCTTGTAAATGGATTAAAAAGGTGCCCTAAATGCATGCAAAGGGTGTCGTATGTGTTCTCATTGGAAATGGAATCAAATTTTAGATAGGGTTTGTTTTTATTGTGAGGGGGGATTAGCCTCCTGCCAACCTCGAACCTCACCCTCCGTCTTCGACACTCGAAGGAAGGACAATAAAACAAGCAAATATATCGAGCTAAGTTGGTTTTGCAATAACTTGAGTTGAGAGGCCTAATGCACCAATTCGAAGGTTAATAGAGCTGAGATGGAGAGAGGTAGATGGTCTAAGTGGAATCTGAGACACGTGGAATAATCTAGGGATGCCAAGTGTCTGGGTGTGGAAACCAAGTCACCAAGAGTAGACCGAGTCACTAGAAAGAGACGAGTCGAATGGTTAAGCCGAGAGTTGGTAGGTGCTCACGGGTTTACATGTGAGGAGTGGATGAACCGTTGAACCTAAGCGGAGCAACGATAGCGGACTAAGCAACCGAGCGAGAGAGGCCGAGCTACCTAACTAAGTCGGGAAGTTGGTGACTAAGGCTGCTGGAGGTAACGTCGAACTAGTGCCGAAGATGTTACAAGCGGGAAACCAAGGTAACAGATATTGAGAACCTGGTGAGGCTGAGGTGTGAGTAAGTTTAGACCACGAGCACATAGTCAAAGATCACCCAAACTCCTAAAACAAGGTAAAACCAAAATGACAAGCAGAAAAAGAATAATCTCGCAGACGTTTAAACCACAACCAATGCATGAGTATCTTGATATACGAGCACGATGCAAATTTACGAAATTAATAATGCATAACTAAGCCATCAAGACAGAGTCAGATGTAATAAAAATTCTACAAAATAGTGATACAAGGAAAATATGATGACCCCAAGTTGATCACGTCGTGGCAAGGAAAATGCAAACGAGCCTGTTCCACCAATGCACGAGCATGTAATGCCGAATCACAAGGAGTGGAGGTTGAAACACGAGTTGAGTAGACCAAAGCATGAGCCAACATTGTAGAAAATGTCTATACAAGGGTAACCTCAAGAAAAAATGAATCACATGTCCATGCTAAAGCAAAACCGAGCTCACGAGTAAAGAAGCAATCATGAACGCAACAACTAATAGTGTAAAACACCTCAACGCAAGGTGAGAAACATGATTCCAAAGTAATAATCAAAAACACTTACATGAGGAAATAAGAAGAAACCAAAAGTAATAAGCAAACTGATAAATGAAAAGTGCACATTTTACCAAAACCTCGCTCACTGATACCATGAAAGAGAGATATGCGAGAACCGATATCGAAACAATACACCACAATGAAGTTACACTCTGATGGTAATTTTTTAGCTCCAACGTAATAAGAAAGATTCAAACAATGGAAAGAATATGAAAATAAGAAAATAGGTTTGCTCATGCTCATAAATCAAAAAAATGAGGTACAAATAGGGGTGTTGTGTAACCCCCATGCCTAAACAAGGAAATAACCCCTATGGCGCCTTGCGCATATGAGCGCCACTAAAGGAGTTACAATTCTAAATGAGGAATGTAACTCCTATGACACACTGACGCAAATGACAATGAAATATTATATGACAAAATCTGACACTTTTCATTTGACTCCATAAGACCTATGACTCTCGCAAGGTGAGATGACTCACCATGTGATGTGGATGATGACTAGGCAGGTCACACACACCAACAACTATACATATGTTTTTATCACATCTATCATCTGCCATTCATCACATATAACATCATCGATACATCATATATACAAAAATGCTAAGTTTTACATCATGCATGTATACTAAGCTAATCATCACATATCATATCATCAATGGGGGCAAGAGGGGTTGCACATGATCACAAATCTATCCCCCCCACACCAATATCATCTAATATCATCCCAAGTTCTAGCATCTACCAAAATATCTCATGTACAAAATGTATGATATCATCTAAATCACCCTTGGGCACTATTTTCCACCTAGCGATTATCTTTTCACCCGAGGCATTTATAAATATTTCCACGGGATTTTTGTCTTCTATTTTTATCTATGGCCATGATTATTTTTAAATAATTATTGTTGGCCCATTTGTCTTCTTGCCGAGGCATTTTATTGCCACCCAATGCCCATTCTCTTTGCCTTGGGGAATTTTCGTATGCTTTTAGGTGACCTTCCATTTCCTAAATTCCTCTGACTGATCAAAAATTTAAAAATTATAAAATCATCCAAAAAAATTGTAAACACTTTGAAAATGGACTAAAATTGGTAAAAAGCTCATTTATAGCTGAAATATGTGTCTCTTGCATGACACTCATCTCGTATCTTGCTAACATTTTCACATGTTTTGAAACAATGACTCGTGGATCACCCAACTCTACAATCATTTACAAAAGCTACGCTGCTTACTTCGTTTGTACTTTGGGGCACTATCAGTTTCTGGTATTGTTTTCATTGTGTACATTGCTTTTCCATTAGACCTAAGTGTCCTCCATACTTTCCCTTGCATATACAAATTTCTTGGGGCATCATTTTCAACCCTAGTCATTTACCAGAACATTTTAGACTACATTTCAATAACAAATTAGTTTTGCAACTATCTTGAACGTTGTTGGTTTGAGTGTGTGTGATTGTACTTGTTTCCCTATTAGATGAGTTTTTTTACTTCTCGTATTGCATTGCATATTTGTATGTTGCATGGAGTTGTTGTTTTAGAAAGGGATGGTTGTTTGTATCTTATATTTTCATGTCATTTTACACTTCCGTCATATGCTTACATTTTAATAAGGACCGATGATGAGGATGTTAAGCAAAATGATGATTAAAAATTATTTGCCATTGATTTATGGATAGCTTAATATCCTTTTTTCTTGTTGTTCTCTAAGCTTCTCTTCACACTTTTCTTTCATATTTTCTCTTTTCGATCGATGATTGAGTTCTTCCATCACCCCATCAACACTTGAGGGGCATCCTTTTAGCTAACTAATTTTTCTTCTACCCCTTGAAAAATTTAATTTGCTTATGTTTGTCTACTTTCTTTAAAGTGACGTTGCTTACATCACCCCAAAGAGGGGAAAATGTAGACACATGTAGTTTGATCAAAGCAATATTATTGCTAATGTTTTACTAACTATTCTCACTCCTCGCAAATTGACGACATACAATTAGTTAGACCTATCTAACTCCCCTCTTACGAAACTCTTTTGGTCGTATTCCTCTTTTAAATAAATTAAACATGATAATATAGTCTTTATCGACTAAACCATTTTCTCATTCTCTTCTATACTACTTCTACTATCTTTCTATACTATCAATCCATTTCATTGGATTGATTAGACCTCTCAAAACTCTCTCAAAACCCTAATTCCTCTCTAAACAAGATTAACTAGCCTAACCTAGTTTAACTAGTCCTAACCATGATTAACCTCTTCTAAACCTAGTCAAATCTTACTTTGAATCACTAATCAACTTGTTGACTCCCTTTTAGTCCCACATGCACCAAAATTCCCCCACTTTCCCAAATGGAAAACTATAAATAGCCCACTACCCCCTCTCATTTCTAAGAACTCTCCTTCTTCCTAACATAAAATATAGCATTTTGCTTAGGGTATAGAGCTTATTTCATATGTTTATTGAGCTATTGCTTTTTAAATTGCACTACAAGTAATCATTGAGTAAATGTGAAGAACCATTGGCCTTGAAGCCATTAATGGTGAGCTCCCATTCTCATAATCACAAACTGGTTGCTTAGAATCATTCCTAGGTTCATTTAAAGCTTTCAAGAGTAGAGGATTACTAAATATGCTAGATTTGCTTGTTTCTTTCAATATTAATGTATGCAAAGTGATGAATCATTGTTTATCTCTTATCTGATGGTCCATTTACTATTTGTTAAGAGCCTTTGGGGTTTCTTTAGAGATTCTTACCCCATGTCCATGGCTTTTGCAACTTTTCATTGAACACAGTTTTGATTGATTGGATGGGTGAGATGGTCCATCTTATAAAATTAACACGTTAGCAGATCCTTTTGATTTGGAATAGTTGTTTTGTGGTTTTGAAAAGGAAGAAGCGTCATTATATTTGAATGCAAAATTTTTGTTACACAATTGAATTTTCTTCTCTTCTATGGCATGAATTTCAAGCTTTCTAGCCATGGTGAATGCTTCATCAAAGGTACATAAGGTTTGGACTTGGAGAGTTGGTGAGATGTGCACTGGCAGAAGTCTAAGTCAAAAAAATCTATAAGCTCGGTTTGAGGTATTTGGAATGTAAGTTGGTTGATGAGGCTCCACTAACAAGTGACAAAATCTGTGATAAACTCGTCATTGTATTTTCGTGTTGAGTATAAGTCGGTCATGGTGACCTTTTTGACAATATTTATTGAAAAATGGTCCAGGAAGGCTTGAGCCACTTGGTTAAATGAGTAAATGGAATGTCAAGGTAAACCAATATACCAATCCAACGTGGGTCTGTCAAGGACATGGGGAATGTCCACAAGAGTAGAGCATTGTCATGAGTGATTAAATAACACCCATGTTTGAAAGACCGCAAGTGTTTCTACGGGTCCTCTTTGTTGTTGTACCATTTGAATTTAGGCATTTCCCAATGTGTAGGGTATGGATGAATGGGAATAGATGGATGAATAGGATCATTACATATTTCATCATATGTTAAAGAGTTACGAGAGCCAAAACTGATGCTTCCAATGTTTGCATATTTTCCATCATCATTTTAATAAGGTCGTTGGTAGGTTATGATGATTGGGCACCCCCTACAGTATAAGGGGGTTGATGATGAATGTATGATGTGGATGACATTCTAGTATATGGTGGTTTTGAGTACGATAACTACATGGGGGAATAGATGTAGGCGATAGACGAGATAGGTGGTTGTTGGTGATATGTGTAAGTAGGTAGGGTGGATGTAGCAATCCTTATAGTGATTGGAGGTAAATATTGCGAGATAGAGAGGACGATGTTTTGGAATGGAGTATGGGTTTCCAACACCATGGGTGGCTGCGATGTAATAGGTATATACGAGGTGGCAGGTGTAGATGGGGCTATGCTCAAGGTGGCTAATGAAGGAATGGTTGACACCATGGGAGAAATTAACGTCAAAAGTGTGACTGATGTTGTAGGTGCCATAGATATTGATGATGTGGGGTCAAGTTGGGATACTATGGGTGGTAAGGTGGATGAAGGTAACATCGAGCTAGTGGTAGTTGATGTGGAAGTGGGGGTGAGGGTAGGAGGAATGGACACAGGCATGCCATATACCAACTGTCCTAATGAATTGCGAGTGGAGGAATGGGAAAGATTATGGTGTAAGGTAGCGGGGTTGTGGTCAAGGAGTCTTACAAACTCCTCATCACTAGTATTGATGATAATGGGCTGAGTAGGATCCATAGGTGACAGGATGGAAGGTGGTGATGGGATAGGTGGGAGAGGCTAAAGGCTTGCATGGAATACAAGGGTGTTGGCTTGACTATGAGTCAAAACCATGTGATTTTCGTAGGCTTAGTAATCTTTTCTCTGTAAATGCAACAAAAAAATAGAAGAAATAGAGTAAAAGAGTTCAGGGGATAAGAACAAGTTGTTGTTGTAATTGAAATTAAAACACAGGAACCAACGGTGGTTGTGTTAACCGATGATGATGATAGGGTGAATGATCTTTGGTTAGGTTAACCACTATCGATTACTATGGGAAATCAAAATTTTTGTAAATGGGGAAATAATTAACGAAAATGAGACAAAACTAGATCTGACAGTGATTTTAAAGATCTAAGGGTATGATGATATTTATGAAGAACTTCAGAAAGAAAAAAATGTGGTGAGTGTTGTTTTTGGTAAAATGACCAAAAATTAGATAAGCTGAAAATGGTCGGAGTAAATCGGCGTGACGATGCGAGTAAACTAATGTCAATCATTTGGACCAACACCGGTCACTATGAAATTTGAAAAGATGGAGAAAGTTGATTTTTGACTTAGATCAGGTAAAATATCAACCCAAAAATCTGAGTATGATAGTGATGGACCCTAACACACCAAAAAAATTGGAATACACCAACTATAATTGTGGGGTGTGAAAGGAAGAAGAGAATGGAGAATGTGTCCTCACAACTCAAAACACAAATCAAGCAAAAGTTAATAAACATGAAATCCTATGGGTGAATTTTATGTTTTAGCTTATGCTATTTAAGACTGACTCATGAACAGAACAAAGTTTTGGTTTGATAGAAGGTGTCCTATGAAAAGCCAAGATCTAAGGGTGGTTTCAGGTAATGTTTTGGCGGGGTGGTCCTTTCTTTGAGATAATGACTAGACAGAGAAACTAGCTTGGTGCCCACTATCAATCCTTTGATCATGTGATCGTTGACAACTTCTTCCAAGTAAGAAGATGTTTAAGAATATGTGTAAATTATGTAAGTGGTTTGGTATAGAGATAGAGAGTGTGTAAGTGAACTATGATTAAATTAGTCAACCATCAGCTAGGCATGAATTCCAATGTATAGGTTTCCCTCAATTTTAATGTGAGCTAAAATGCAAACATAGAAGTATTAAATGAAAGTATTTTAAAGCCCAAATCGAAATGTTATATTCAATGTAAGCAAAGAGTGAATAAGAAATACTATGACTTTCACTAATGCAAATGCAAGAAAAGAAAGAAAGAGTATTTTTAGTCTCAAAATACAAATGTCACTGAGACAAGTAGAAGAGAAGAGAATATTCTTGAGGAGAGAATTTAATGTTAACTTCCTTTTGAAAAGAAACAAACATACAATGGTTCCCTA
Source organism: Taxus wallichiana var. yunnanensis (assembly GCA_018340775.1). NCBI lineage: Eukaryota > Viridiplantae > Streptophyta > Pinopsida > Cupressales > Taxaceae > Taxus > Taxus wallichiana. The sequence goes on from CM031234.1 coordinate 521,453,528, forward strand.
AGAATGAATAAATGCAAGGAACCCCGGATGGGTCCCACCAGGCATGCCAAAATGTTTCACGGATTCTTAGCAAATTAATGAAATAAATAAGGGTAGTAGGCCAAGGAGGAATACCTATTTGTGGTGTTGGTTGAAGGTTGTGTGTGCATTACGATTTCTGATCCAATTTTATTGCGAGAGATCCTTTTTCTAGGAGGAACTACCTATGAATGCAAAATATACCACCAAATAGAGTTAATTAAAACAATGAGTGGATTGCCTAACATAAGCTAGATTTGGGAAGCGTGATGCTTCCTAAACAGGCTATCAATCCACTTTCATATAATAATATTAATGTTAGTTAAATCATACATGAAGTAAAGATTCTATTAGAATTTAAACAATTTAGGTATCTTGTACAAAACAATAAGAAAGGTCACTCAAAAGGTTTTTAAGGTCAAAATAGGAGGGTTGATTGGTTGGTGTTGAGTTGTAGGTCTAGTATAGGCTCTAGGTAAGGTATGGTAAGGATTAGAAATGGTTTTGAGTTATTGGGAAGTGGGTATTAGCTCATTGGTTTGAGTTATATTGACAAACACACGATTAACTTGTGTCGGATGACCGAAACGATGTTGGTTAGGATGAGTGGCCGATCTCGATTGGATAACCGGTGTCGGTAGGGGCAATTATCAAAAAGTTTCTAGAGTTGGTTTTCCAGACTCCTGTGATTGCACAGAGGTTGGAAATGGTGAGAGTGGGGTTGTAAAATGATTCTGAAGACTCAGAGGTGATCAGGAGAGGGTGAAAATGGGTGGAAAGTATAGTATGATCAGGTGATGGGTTGATGGAAGGGAGGAAGTATATGGGTGTGGAGAGAAATAAACTAGAGAGATGAATAAACAAATCTACACAAAGAAACTAGAGATTCAATGAGGAGATGTTGAATACTTATTGGAAAATAGATTAGAGGATGTAGGTGATGAAGACGCTAACAATAGAGATCCAAAGAGAAGAGCCTTTGTATTTATGCCATGACAGTCAGGACTCCCATGCCTCTCTCTGTTGTGGATCTGTGATCATGAAGAGGATGATGAATGGTGACCAATATTGGTAGTTCTCCCATATGTCTTATTTTTCCTGAGTGCTAAATAAATTTGAGTGCTCCAAGTATCTGGAAGAAACGAGATCCTGAATCAATTGTGAACACGGGAAAAGGTTTTTGAAAGGTATTTAACCTAACCAGAAATGGTTATGTGACCGACATCGGTTGAGATATAAGCGGCATCATCAAGGTAGGAATATCTAGGTTGGCCAAATATAGCAGTTGTTGTTATTTTTGGTGTGATCTCAACCTTATACCAAGTCTCAAGTGATACATCATGGCAATTAAGTGGGAGTCCTTTTAGGTTTTCTTAATATGAGTTAAGTCTAGGTTTTGACAAGGTCCTAGTTAGCTAGGATAGGTTTAGACTCGAGTCTTAGGTCATTAATGAGGTTTGAGTAGGTCATTAAGTGAGGTGGCTAGGTGATGTGGTTAAGTGAGTATATTAATTAAATTAATTAAGATAATTAATTTAATTAACATGTGCACTATGGGATATGAATAGGTGGGATATGGTTAATTTAATTAGCGGGGTTTAAAGGGGAGTATGACCTGATTTTGGTGTCTACACACAAATAAAGTAATGTACTGCTCCTAATATAATGATGTAATGAATTAAATCAAAAAAAAGGAGAGGGCTAACAAAGCGTGAGTGGGCCTGCCTTGGGTGTTAATCCCTCCTAAGGGTTGTGACTACAATGAATAAACAAAACTTAGAATTTTATTTCATCAATAGGAAGATTACAGTTGAAAAATACAACAAATTATCTATCTATGGATCCATCCTCTCTTCAACGTTAGCATTTCCTTTTTATATCTTTCATTACAATAGAGGTGTGAAGAGATAGATTTATACTAGGAGTTCCAATTAGATTAAGTAAAATAATCTAAATGAAAAATATGGAGACTACATGCATTTAACAAAAATATCTAGTAGTTGTTTATATATCAATCACATAACTAATCGATCAGTTGATCAACCAATTATTAAATTATGAATTAAATTAGCTAGTTCTTTTTTAAGTTGCAACGCATAATAAGATGATGGCGTTGATTTCTCTCATATTTCTCATAATTGATTCTTCCATTGACATGTGCAAGCTTAGGTGTGATGTCCACGTTGCACAAACTCCTCAAAATCATGGCTTTATTTTATGTGTGATTTCCTTGGGCTGCGAGACACTTTCTTTGTGGACAAGTTCCTTTGACTACATGTAAGTTGTTGTGGACAACCCCTTCACTATGAATGAGTTCCTTTGGCTACATGTCAATTACTACATATAACAAGTTCTTTGCAAACAAGGATTGAATTATACAAAGCACCATTTAACATCATATTGTAATCAAAAGAATAAATGCATACTCATAATACCATAGAATAAAGTAAACTAGTAATAATTATATTAATTAATATCCATGTCATGAGTTCAAGTTATAATGAAAATTTCTAGTAGTATCATAGGGAAATACAAGTTCAAGGAAACAAATGACTCAACATAATACAAAAGATGAGGTGTTTTAGAAAGGAAATTAAATGAATCATCACACCCCTAGACTTAACATCTTGAATGTCCTCATTCATGTTTTTGTTGGATTTTCCTTGGGTTTCTTTGGCTCTACCTCAGTTTCTTTAGCTCCATCGAATGATGTTGCATAAATTTTGAAATCAACCAGGGGTAGATGTTCCTTGATATTTGTGAATAATTAACCTCCATTCCTTCTATATATGTCCATGACTCTGTCATGTATGTCGTCATCCAATTACTTTTCACTAGACCAATGTGGTATAGGATAGTGGAATATTGGGGGATAATAACCAATGGGAAACCAAGTTTTTCCACATCCTTTAGAAACTTCAATGTATGCATTTACCCTCCTTAAATTTGGAATGATATTGGGATAAGAGTGTATTTCTTTTCTTTGCATCTTAGGGGACAACTCTTGCTAACATGTTCTGTAGGAATGTACTATTTATTTGACATTGAATTTAATGTGGTCCCTAGCTTCTTCATGAGCTTCATTTCTCATCTAGTGTACTCATTGTCTAATTTCCCTATGTTCCATGTATTTTCCATACTCTTCAATAATTGCCCCTATATTTGTAGCTTCACCCCTGATCATTAATGGTTGTAATTTTGACAAGTGCCTATATTATTCCATATATTTTCTCTATATAATTCGTTGTTAAAATAAGAAAATCATTCCCTAATTATAACATATCTAATATAAAGTATTGGGATCTAGTCCCTATCATATTCAAGGGCATAATTGTACATATATAATTCACATAACAACAATTGAATCTCATGAGGCATTTTCAGGTATATTCTAAAGAAACTTCTAGCTCCACTAATATCAAATGGAATATCTGAGTTGATACAAGTGAGATTTAACTATAACATCTGTTCTTTTAAGAAAATGGCATAAATGTTAGAAGGTGGTCTACATTTGAGTATGTCATTGGCTACTTGAATTGTATCTTCCTGCTTCTTCTTTAGCCTTTCAATCTCCTTATCTTTGGTGTAGTGCCCACTTTACTTTGACACCCTACCGATACTTATTCGATATAGTTGATCACATTATGGACATCATTATGTTTTGATTTAGTAGGTTGTTAGACATTTGATCATAGATTATTATTGATCTTGATTTGGTTATGATGCATGATGATTATTAGAGACACGCATATGTGGATGACAATATATTATTTGACATGGATGTTTTATGGATGTTGTTCGGACATGTGATTTGGATATTATGATTTGATCTAGAAAATGGATATTATATTGATGATGATATAGTTGTTGATTAAAAATGCAAATAACGTAGTTGTTACTTCGATGTTGTTGTGATTCACTTAGATGATATTTTGATTTTATTTATATCATATTGGATGTTCTGATATGGCCACAAGGTGAAGGAGGTATTTGTATTTTTAGGTTAAAAACATCACAACAAACATCGGGGATCGAGACTAACCACAATAGAATTCTAGGTGAATTCGACACGGTCACCATAGCAACTCGTTTTATTGTGTTGTGTGTTGTTTTGTTAGGGATTCCCATGGGGGATTACCTTTACATGTGACCATGATTTTATGTATTTTATTAATGTGTTTCTTTTATTTTTGTTGTATGTATTTTATTAGTGATGTGTTCCTTTAATTAATTATGTTGTGGAGAATTAATGTGAGAATCATATGATTAAAATTTAAATAAATTAAATTGGGATATCGAAAGTAATTATAAGAGTTGTTGGTTGTTTGTATTAAATATGTAAGGGATGTGTAAGTTGTGTAAGAGTTTGTGTAATTCAGTTTTGAGTATGAAATACTCCACCTCCATGAAAAATTCGAATTTGTCCTTGGGGGCTGTTTTAGGAGGCTTGTGGGACAAGTAAAACTTGTCCCATGCCTCTAAATTTAATTTACCAACCATACTTATGGTTGGAGAAGTGATTGTGACTTTTATAATGAATTTTATTAAGCATGTTACACATTTTTAATTGCACTTTCTTACATTTTATTTAATATTTTGTCCCTTGAGGTGTGGGATGGAGTGTGCAAGTAACTTGTCATATTTACACCCACCTCTTTATTGTGCTTAGGATAATGGATTTTGTATTTTGTGTTTGAATTGGAGGATGTGTGATGTGGCATCCCACATGGATCCACATCATCCTCTTCTCTCCCTCTTCTATATAATTCAAACTCCTTGCTTGTTTTGGGTTGTTGAACCTTTTTGCATTCTTCCTTGGGGGCACATTTTTGCTGTTTTGGAGCTCTTGTGGATTGTGGAGGAATTTGGAGATATCTTCATACTTGGCATTTTTGTTTGGAACTGTGTTATTGTCTTGGAAAGATTATTGTTTGGAAGCAAAGTAACCATGGAGAGGTAGGAATTTAACTCTCGTTTTATGTTGTTATTATCTTGCTGTGTTGTTTGAATGGTTCATGTTTAGTTTTATTTATTGGCTGTGTTTCACCTTTTTCTTAGATTGTTTCTTTGAATTGTTGATTTAAATGAGATAGGGTAACTTGGTGTAGGAGGAATACTGTTCAAATGTCGGTTGATGGGTTGTTGTGTGCGTATGACTTCCAAATCCACAACTAACCTGTTAGAGCTTCCTTTTGGCTAGGAGGAACTACCTGTAATAAAAGCAAGACCACCAAAAAGAATTAAAAATATGGGTAGTGAAGCGCTACTAAGCATGAGCTAGATCCAGAAGCATGATACTTCCTAGATGACTATCAGTCCACCTTTGTTTTAAAAAAATTAATGTGGTAAAAAAGTAAATCCTATTGTTATTTTGAAATGATTTAGGTATCTCACTTAAATATACAATAATAAAATAGATCTAATCTAACGAGGATAAGCTAGAATAGAATCAAAGGTCAAATGGTGGGTTACAGGTCACTACAGTCGATAAAGGTCTCGAGTAGATCACGGGTAAGTGAGGGTGAGGTAAGATTAGGTGGGTAGGTATTTATTTAAAGGTGTGTGGGCAAACACAAAGCGATGTCAGTCATGGGTGATGATTTGACGGTTAGGTATAACTTAGAGGTGCCGAGTTCTTATGAGATCGGAAATGTCACGAAACAGTTTTGGTCTCCTTTGTGATTGTCTGAAAAGGATTTTGGTTGGTCAGGACGAGGTTTTGGGTGATGGGAGTGGGATTTTATGAGATTTCAATGGGTCTATGGAGGATAAAATGTTGGATAAGGTTAATAAGGAGCAAGATAAATAATGGGTGATAAAACAAAGATGAAATGAAATAACCAAGAAAGTATGATATTGTACTTACTTGGAATTCGTTCATGAAGGCTTGTGTGTAATGGATGGAGGTGCTGATGATAGGTTTGAGGGATGCAAGTGATCACCAACTGAAGAAAAACTTCTGCATGGGCTGCATGCACACTCTTCTTTTCTTGGATAGATCACACCATGGCTGAGATGGCTGTGCAGAAGAAGATGCTCAATCTCCTTCCCTGGATGTGAGTTTCTGCTGGAATTGGCTCTCTGAAGATGCGTTATCTCTTTGAGATATGTTCTTTCTCGTCAACTTTCTCCCAATATTTTTGCCAATTTTTTTGACTTCCCCCTTGAGAATAAGGTTGTTTTGGGGTTAAAAGGGTAACCAACGGCGGTCCAGGTTAACCTGGCATGACAGTTAGGGGTAACCAACATCGGTTAAAGCGGGGATTTCCTAAGGTTTACCAAACTTAGGGAGATCCTCCTGATTTTCTTGGATCTCGTGTCATTATCCATGGATTAGACTCAAGCCTCTTGTGAGCATGCAGGAATGTGGTTAGAGGGAATGTAGGCATTGATTTTTAGGGTTTGGGTAAGTCTTAGTTAGTTATGGGAACTTGCTAAGAATAGGTCTTAGGTTGAGTTAACTTGGTGAGGTGTCTAAGTGAACTATATGTGTAGATATTATTCAAACAAGATATTTAAATAATAAATATAGTGAGGATAATGCATTAATTTAATTAATATTAGTGGGGTGAAAGGGGTCATGGCTAGGTGAAGGTATTTATTTCGAGGGACCAAAGGGGAGTGTGACCTATTTTTAGTGTCTACGGAGCTAGTTGGGTAGACTTCCTTGGGAAGGTGTAGGTGAAGGCTATGGGAATCCATGTGGGGGGCATAAGGAAATGCCTTGGCATCATTTTTGTGGAGGAGTTTGGGTTTGGGGTCCACCATAGAAAATAAATAGCTTGCATTTCTTTTTTTTTTGGGGGCATAAGGAATTCTGTGGGGACATAAGGAGGGATTTTGGGGGCATAAGGATGTGTGTGTGATGATTTATTTTGGTGGTTTGTTTTGGTGGATGCCTAATTCCCATTTGGGAGGCATAAGTAGCTTCCCCCATAGACCTTTCTCCTTTGGCTTGCATGATCAAGCCTGAGTTTTGATTGGAATGTTTTCTATTACAATTGTGAACTATTGTTTTGTGTTGAACTATGTTTTATATTGAAATGTGCATGTTTGAAAGAATGTTGTGTGTTGTGGAAGCCAGTTGTTGCCATGGGTTGAATTGCATCTATTATTGTATTTTGGTTGGGGCTCGGGGGCCAATGATGAAGGAAGGCTTCTCCTTTCATTGGATGTCTTGGTTGGGTGGAGAGCGTTGCCTTTCCCCCTCTTTTGTTGTGATCAACTTGGAGAAAGAGAAAATGTGCATGTTGCTATCCTGGAGCAAAGGAAAAATGCAGTTTGACAGTCCCTTGTGAAAACATATTTATTTGTAATCATTTCCCACTTGTTGTGGATGAAATTGTAATATGTATTTTGTGAAGAAAGATGTATGTAATTGATTATGAAAGTGGATATTTGAAGTGTGAAAGACATTCACATTCTGCTTTGTACATGGAAAAGAAAGAAATAGAATTTATGTTAATTTCATTCAAAAAAAATGTAAAGATGTTTCTCTTTTTGAATTAATGAAGAATTGCAAGTTCATCTCTCTTTTACATTGTTGTGTTGAGTTGGGAAATCAAATTGTGATTGGAATCTCTGTTTAATGGTAAAGGAAAGAAAATACGTATGAAGGAAGTTTATTGCTTGTTTCTTTTGGAAATATATGAAATTGGAAATCAGACCTTACCATCTAGCTTTGAAATGAATTTATTACATATAACTAAATGTATTAGACCAGATTAGAAATAAGATATTACACTTAAATGATAAATTGGATATACAGAATTTTCCTTGAAGTGAATCTTTGCTGCAAATTTTAAATTGGTAAATTTAAATAAAATGCACACAGTGTGGAACCTGTACTTAACAATAAACTTGGAATTGATATAATTTAGCATGCTAAGATATTAAGGAACTCAAATTGACAAAGAACACTTAAGAAGACAAGTTAAATTAATGCAAAATCGAATCCAATCCCTCTAACAGTCATTTTTCTATCAATTGTTGGAAAAATGCAACTTGAAATCAATTGAGAAAATTTACTTCCCTAAAACACTTTAAATCCTCCCTAGAACAATCCTCCATGTCTGATTGGCATGTTGAGTGAAGGAGGAGATCTAATTTAATCAAATTTGAAAGTTGGAAATTACCAGTTGGCATTTTAAAAGCCTGCAGATCATTTTTGTAAAATTAACCCTTTAAAATTTATCAAAAAGTAAAATTTATGTTTCTTGTACAAAGAGGGCATCGAGAGATTTCTAGAAAGTCCTCTTTTCCAAAACCAAGCTTTCTAGTTCAAGTTATGGCACTTTGAAGTTTTTCTTCCTTGGTGAGAAAATTTGGGAAAATTTTCCACTGGCGAGCCATGATCGAAAAATTCCCATTATGATCCTTTAAAAATGTTTTGAAAATTTCATCTCAGGAAAATTTTTGAAATTTCCTCCATTGGCCCATAGCCAATCAGAGGATGCCATGTGTCCTCATGGGGCAGCAGCGGAGGTGCGGAATTTTCTTTTGCCCTTAGACCTTTTGAAAATTTTAGAAAAAAATTCCATTTCACTCTACCGGCCCGCGGCCAATCACAAGCTGCCACGTGGCAGCTTTGGGTGCTAGCGGGGGAGGACCCTTTGTTTTCTTTAGATTTTTGGTCTTTGGAATTTTTTGATAAATTTCCTTGTGGCCCCGCACTCCGTCATCGCCTTGGGAAATTCTTCTTGTGGGCGCGTGGACCCATGCATCCAACTTCCCCTTTGTCCTCCCTTCGGTGAAATTCACAAATCAACTCGTCACCCACCTCTCCCTCTCCCTTCTCCCTGCAGCAAATCATGGAGTGCCACATGCCCTTGGTGGACCCACGGGTGCATGGGCATTGTTTTCTTTTCTTCCCCTTTGGGTGAAATTGCCCCAAACTCTCTCGCCGCCCGCCCTTCCTTTCCTTGTTATCGGCAACGACTCAGAGGCCACCACATGTCCTTGGAGGACCCAAAGAGGTGGGAACACAACTAGAAAATTTATCCCATGCAATTAAAAATCCCAAACACTGCCCGCGACCCGCCGACCTGAAATTTTCCCTTTACCCCTGCTTGACACGTGTCCCATTGGGAAAATTTGACCCATAAGCTCCGCTTGTCCATATCTTGAGTTCTTGAAGGAGTTAGGAGGACTTCTTTATATCACCAGAAAGGTGAGAAAATTTCCTATCAATGAAAATGATTTAAGGAAATTTTGGAAGTATTAAGTATGATAAAAATCAAGTTGAAACTCTGATCCTGTTAGAGAGTGGGTATGGGGGTAAATTTCTCCCTGAACCTAACTAAAACTTCTAACCCTAAAATTTGAACCATGTGAACTTGATATTTGTTAATGAAGGAAAAATATGTTCTAGTAATTTAGATTTATTTTGGAACCTAATAGGGTCAATTGTTGTCTTGTAACTTGGTTGTGGACACTTCTAATAAAAAAAATTATTCCATAATTTTCTAACTAACCCTAGGTTGTTTCTTGGGTCTCAAGTGGGTTGTTTTAACGGGCATCACATCTGGCCTTGAGCTCCTTTTCCTTTTCCTCTGTGTCCTACTATTGTTGACATATTAGTTCTCCCTTTTCACTTTCCCATCTTCCTTACAAACTATTAACATAGTTTTCAAACTATTGGACCCAGTAGTCTAGCACGGTTGTCTATGTGGCCATATTAATACAATCTAGTTTCACATACTCTTTGAAAACTTATCTAATGATAACCTATGGTTGCATGTTAGCTTGTGGAAATAATGGTGGAGCAAGATCTAATATGGTCTCAACTATCTTCTTTGTTATTGAATGAAAATTCTCATGTACCTTCTCAATCGCTCAGGTGGCTCTTCTATTTTAATTTTATTAACACTTTTTCAATGATTTATTCAACATCATGGGGCATATCATCCCCAACTTCCATCTCATTAGTCTGTGTTTCAAGCACTGTATGGTCATGTGCTTCCTCTATCTTATCTTCATAATTTGTGGCTTCATAAGTTATGTCTTCAATTTCTGGGAAACTCCTTCTCCTTCATGCTTCTCATGGGTTTCCCCAGCATGAACTACCTTTGCATGTTATTCAACAGGGCTTTCTTGAACCATTTTCTCTCCACTTTCTTCTCCTTCTTCTCTTCCATACCCTCCATGGGCTCCTTAGGACCCTATTTCTCATGAATTTCAACATCAACACCTTTCTAATATATTTCCATTGATGTGGCCTCAATATTCTCTTTTGTAGCTTCTTTATCACTATCAAGTGATATGGTTTCGAGGATTTGTGGCTTTTGATGTTTTGGATTTTTAGTTCTTAGGTGATGAGAACACCTAGGTGGTGTAGGAGTAGACTTGGAATATTTAGGAGTGGACCTGGAACATTTTCTCTTACTCCTTGAGGTGGATGATTCAGAGTTGAAATCCAAGTAGGGTTTCAGCAATGAGAATCCTCTTAGGGGATACAGGAATGGTGTTATCCTTAGTAGGCCACGTATTTTCAGAAATAATGGTTTATGTGGGATGAAAAGTGGAATTTTTTTATTCAGGTTTAGATGTGGAAGTTGTGGGTTTAACTATATGGGTTCAAGAACTACGGTACTTATTCTATTCTACACCTCAATAATTCATCTATATTTTTACCCTTGAAAAATCTCCCCATTCAAGACTGGGGTTTTCTCTTTCCAATGTATATTTTACAATTAGAGTAATAAGACAATGGTGAGACAAATTTGACCTCCCTCTCTGTGACTCTCTACTCATCCTTTTCAAGATTTCATTTAAGAAATTTGGTACATTAACATGCCTATCATTTTTCAAGTGATTGAGCAACTTGAAATGGATAGTATTCAGTCTAGAATATCTACCCTCACAAGTAAAATATTTGATGATATAATTGGAAATATCAGCCCAAAGTGGTTTGAGGAAGTGTGAAATGTACCTTATCGGTCAGTTATAAAGTTATCATATGCATCAACAAATTCTCGTCGAGTTGCCTCGGATTTGGCTTCTCGAAAAAATTCACCTTCTACGGGAAGCCACGTAATGCTCTGTAGCCATAGTATCTTCGTTCACTCTCACTAGTGAACCCTCGATAACCTCTCCATCCTTAAATTTCATAGAAAATTCCTTTACCTTATATTTATTGAAACCCTAGAACTTACTAATGTAGTCCATCCATATACTATTTAAAAATATTGAAATATTTATGTCTAGTTATGGATTTGAGAATGATTAGTTGGATCATGGCATATTAGATCTCTCCTCATTTTGAATTCTGCAAATTACTTCAGCTTTGATAGGAAAAATCACACATTTTACAACAATGATGTAAGAATTCGTGTAAGGAAGAATGTTTTGAGTACTTTGTTTTTGAATTTTGTGACCGAATCAAGCACAATGCAATAAAGGAATGCATTAAATTTATTTGAGTATTGCAAATGTGTGAGGTGAAGTGGTGTGACGAAGTGGGGTGACGTGGAGTGAAAACTCATAGGTTTAAAGGTGGCAGCATATAATTGTTATTTATAGATATTTATGACATGGCATAAACATTAATTAAAAATAATCATACCAACGATACTTTATTAAAGTGGAATGAGTGCACTTATCTCAAGGTATGTGTAGGATGATGATTGCATGTGCATTGTTGTGATTATGCCTTTTGTTGCATGTTGGGTTTTCATGATGCTGCGGATGTTGTTTATAATGTTGCAAGCATATGCAATGTCATGTTGAAGGCTCCTTAGTGAAATCAAATAATTCCGAAGAGGGAATACTGACTTGTTCTAGTGCCAGTCATCTTTATCACCACTCACACGTGTAAATTGTTCCTTATTTTTTTCATGCAATCATAAGTTCTGTCAAACATGAAAACAAAATAGGTCTATGTTTCATGTTATTGCAAGTGGAATGTTTAATGTTTGCATTATCTCCCTATGTCAGAGACTATGCACTTTTTACAACATATACACTAAATCTTGTAAACAAAAATTATAAGAAAACAAAACATGTTAGTTGAGTGTTATTGATCACCAAGAGGGATGATCACATCACTTTTATTCACCCTTGGAGTATTCAACAAGCTGAATATACCAAGGCCTACGAAACATCTCAATCTTCAACAATTTCAGAAGATGAACCAGTAGGTTCAACTTCTGATTTAAACTTTGATGTTCTCATATCCATACCGCTTTGACCTCCCATGAAATGTTGCATGAAGGTGATCCTATCAGTTGGATTTTTGTATAATATCAATCTATGGCCATTTACCAGTATTTTTAATCTCTCATGATCTATGGTGGTGAGTTTCATAGCTCCATTGGGAAATATTTTTTCAATCTCATATGGACCTAGCCACCTTGTCTTTAGTTTTCCAATGTAGTCTTTGTACTTTGAGTCAAATAAGAGATCCCAATAACCTGAGGATGTTGGAATTTAGTTGTATGTTGGGTTTTCATGATGTTTTGGATGTTGTTTATAATGTTTCAATCTTATGCAACGTCATGTTGAAGGCTCCTGAGTGAAATCAAATAATTCCTGAAGAGGGAATACTGAGTTGCTCTAGTTCCAGTCATCTTTATCACCACCCACACGTGTAGATTGTTCCTTATTTTTCTTCATCAAATGATAAGTTCCATCAAACATGAAAACAAAGCAAGTTTCTGTTGCATATTGCTGCAAGTGGAATGTGTAGTGTTTGCGTTATCTCCCTGTGTCAAAGACTATGCACTTTTTACAAGATATACACCAAATCTGTAAAGCAGAAATTCTAAGAAAACATAACATGTTAGTTGAGTGTTTTGATCACCAAGAGGGATGATCACATCACTTTTATTCACCCTTGGAGTATTCATCAAATTGAATACACCAAGGTTTCTAAAAATATCAATCTTCAGCAATTTTGGAAGATGAACCAATGAGTTAAACTTCCGATCTAAACTTTGATGTTCTCATGTCCATCCTGCTTTGACCTCCTCTAAACTCGCTGCATGAAGGGTGATCCTGTCAGTTGGATTTTGTATAATATCAATCTATGACCATTCACCAATAGTTTGAATCTCACAGGATCTATGGTGGTGAGTTTCACAGCTCCATTGGGAAATATTGTCTCAATCTCATATGGACCTAGCCACCTTGTCCTGAGTTTTCCAATGTAGTCTTTGTACTTTGATTCAAATAAGATATCCCAATAATATTATTCAAATTGTCTTTTCTTAATGAACCTATCATGTCATTTGATTCTTTTCTTTTGTACTACCTCAGTATTATGCACAACTTGTCTCCTCATTTGATCCACCTCATTGAGTTGGAGAATCCACTACCTACGAGCTTGAGACAAATTTTTGGCCATTTTGGTTTTGTGTTATCATTTATGTAAACCACCATTTATGGAAAATTGGTTTCATGGTTATGTATGAGTCCCCTATTATGTTATTCAGGTGTCATGCATGTTGATTGAGTTGTTTGGTGAGTTGTCATGTAGTCCCGGTACATGATCTAGGGTGATATGTCACAAGATGAGATCTTGTGAGGTGATTGGTTTCTGTTATGATTTCATTCATGCTCCATATGATGTGTAATGAGTGTTTATGGTTCTACATTGATTCAACAAGGTCATATCATGGTTGATTCAATTCATTCTAAGCATGTTTCTTTCCTGGAGCATCTAGAATGAAGTAGAGGTATGATATTTAGACCAAATATTTATTTTTGTATCATGGTTACCACATGGTGGTAGTGTAATTGAGGTGTACGATGATTTTTAGGTCAGAATTCAGAGTTTTGTTTCATATTTTTAAGGTCATTGGGAAGCAAGTAGTGTGAAACATGCGGTTTAGTATCGGTAAGTCACTATGGCTGGAGAGTTTGAGAGATATATGAGATATGTGGTGATTATGGACAGGTATAATACATTTTTATAGTACTTCATGCCAAGTTTTAGGTCATTATGAAGAAGGAATTGTAAGTTATTTAAGTTTTGGCAAAACCGGGTAAGAAACAATGTGTTTTTGTGATAAAAGTTGACCTTCTGATGCTCATTGTGAATTGTATGATTTTCATGGGACCTTGTGAATTTTAAGGAATATTTTATGGCAAGTTTATAATGTTTCATAAAAATAATGAGCTTGTTTAATCCTCAGGTTTTTATGAACGAATGTTAAGAAGGTAAAGTGGTCTAAAACCCTAGCTAAACCCTGGCTAGGAGCAGTTTGCAGAAAGTGAAGTATAATGACCAATTTTTTATTGATTAATTAAAATTGAAGGTTTTATGTTGTATAGGACTCTTTTATATTTCCGGAAATTCATGGTTGAGGTCATGGTCATGAGTGGGCCCCACCTAAAATGGAAATTTCTGAAGAAGAAGGTTTTATGACAAGATGGTCTAAAGGAGTTGCATGTAAAATTGGTGGTGCATGATTAATGGGATTTTTTTATTGATATCCATGTATGGTTTATGACAACTTTATGCAGTTATATGGTGCTTTGAGGTCCAAACAGATTGGTGATCAAAGGGCGCTTTGGGGTCTCAAATAAGCGAGGGGTTTAATAAAATGAGCATAACTTGATATAAAGCTGAATTAGAAATTATATTAAAATATATTTCCATTGATATAATTTTTTCCTCATGATGAGGTCATTTTAAAGTGTTTTCATGGCATTCTTTGGACAAGAATATTTTTGGCAATTTAAGCCAACATGTGTTCTAGTTAAAGTTTTATGTTGTTTGAGGAATGAGATAGATTTTTGATATCTTAAATCACCTATAATATGAAGAGGGATGAATATGGCATCCAATGAATCAATTTTTAAGTCTTGAATGTATGTAGAAATGATTTTATGAGCTAACATTTGGAAATAATGTTTTTGGAAGGTTGTTTTGGTGAAGCAAAACATAGATATGGTTTGAGTATGAGGATGATTCAAGGCTCCTAAATTACTTAGAAATGTTATAAAGGTTATTCCATTTCCCATGAGTGGTCACATATAATTTTTTTGTTGAGTATAAGTTATTTGGTGATCAAATGAAGTTTCCAAGGTGCTGAAGGGTGTAGGAAACAACAAATTTGATTAATACAAAGTGAATTGGGCCCATTAAATGAAATAATATGATTCGTTAATGAAAATAATAAAAATGGTTAGTTTTTAAATGATGTATTTTTCATGTTTCATGAATATGGGAGCTTTACTAAGCATGCTTTTGAAATGAGAATAATTTTGGCATCCCAACACATGTGTTTTGTTGATTTTTGATGCATGGAAAGTGTGTTTTGGGTAGGCCTACCTACTTGGGTCACTTATATCTATTGAGAAAATTTATGGGATGTTTTTAGTGATTTAGTGGTTGAAAAAAAAATTATGACCAACCTTCTTTGGGTTAGTGAGTTGATTTGCATATAAAAGTGATGTTTTAGCTCATTTTGAGAGCTAGTCTTGCATGGTGGAGTAGTGCAACCTAAAGGAGAGTTGATTGTAGTTATGTGGGAATATTTTGAGAGATGGTCAGATGTGCTAAAGGTTTAATAATTTTTTAATACATGTGTGAAATTTTTTTGAGGCAAGACAAGTCCAAGAAGACAAAGAAAGAACAAGATTGAAGATCTAGGGTTTGAGAAAAGTTGTGTGAGCTGAAATTGTGATCTCCATCAGTTGTGGCAGTAGAAATATAAGAGATTAGATATATTTAGGTGGATGAGTTAGTTATTTGTCATAATAGGGGGTTTTATCCTCCTTTTGGATTTGGTTTTTCAATAAATTAGGGGTTGGTGCTCCTTATAGAGTTGGCACTCTACTAAACTAGGGGATGGTGCTCCTTGTAGGTTTGGTGCTCTACTCAACTAGGGGTTAGTTCTCCTTTTAGGGTTTTTGACTCACTAAATCAGGGGTTGGAACTCCTTGTGAATTTGTCTCTTCAATAAACTTCTTTTCTTTGTGTAATATAAGAAGAGTTTCAGTGGGTTTTCTTCCCATGAGGGTTTCCCACTTACATATGGTGTTCTTGTGTTGTGTACTTTGTTTCATGCTCTTGTGATTGATGTTACATATCTAATGCACACATATGGTTATGGATGGTTAATGGATGAATGAATCAATGAATGTATGTGATGATAAATGAATTGAAAAGTAATTTGTAGGACTGATTCACCCCCCTCTCAGTCCATTGTGCTTCCAAAAATTGGTATCAGAGTAGGTCCTTGAGAAGAAAGTATTACCACTTGAATGATATCCTATGAAGCACATGTATGGTATATTTTTAGTTTAAATTTGAAGGGACACCATTGATCAGATTGAGAGCTTGCTTGAAACCCTTAGGGTTTGACATATGGAAATCCATCTATGAAGTTTTCACTCCCTCTCCAACAAATATAGTTAATGATAAAAATTATGAAGGAATAAAAATAGGTTATTATAGTGTTTTTGAAGGATGTTGTACTAATGTAAATGATAAAGACCTAAAACTGATGATTAATTTGATCTAGATTTTGATTTTGATGCATGTGAATTCAAAGAAGATGATGAAGTTGTTGGTGATGCTCTAGGAGTTGAACTTGAGGTTGTACCTGAATATCTAAATGTAAAGGATGATGTAGATATGTTTGGGAATTTGGAGGCAGAAGAAGAATTTCATGATGATCTAATCATGATGACAATCAATGAAGTGATCCTAGTGAACCCTATGACAGAGAAGACAAGTCATGAAATGTAGATCAGTACAGTTGGATCTATGAATTTGATAATTCATGGAGGGTTTGAGGCCAAGAAGGGTTTGATTCTTCCAAGAGGACATCATGGTTCATCAATTCTTCAAATAAGGTATGAGCTTTGTTTTGAGTACTCCTTTTCATTCAAGCTAAGGGGTCATAGGATAGTTGAAAAGTGGAAGGATTATGCATGTTTGTCAAAATAATTTTTGTATGTTGTTAGTCTCATAAGAACTCATGAAGTGAGTCCTAGTTTGGTTCGAGATCTCAAGGTCTATGTGTGTAGCCAATTATGTGTATTATGTTCATGTTCTTAATCTGAGTGTTACATGCAAGTTAAGTATTTAGGCATGTGTCTATGAAAGCATCTATAAAATATTTTCATGTTTAGTATAGGTCCCATGTAAATCATGTCATGATTAGATTTCATCATGATGATTTCATTGTTATGGTTTGAGTCTTTTTAAGGTCACATTTCTAAGAGGTTTGTATTCTATAAGAATATTTCTTCAGAGCCAAGCATGGTGTCTCAACAAATGTTTAGTATGCATCAAAGTTATTTTCATAGTCTTTGTGTGAGTCAAGATTGATGTCTCTTCATGTGTTAATGTCTTCATGCTCAAAATATTTTGTGCATTTTTATAGGCATATCAAAGTATGTGAAGTTGAAATGTGTCTCGTCAATAGAAATAAGTTAGTCCTTAAGTTTTAGGTCTTTATACATGATTCCAAGTGTCTATTTGAGTGTCAAAAGAAGTTGATGATATCATAATCATGTAGGATATGCCATAATGTTTCAATAAGAAGGTCTAAGTCTGGGGTATAGTCAGTAAACCCTTAATAATGTGAAATGACATCGAGTGTACTATTTTTAAGTCTTTGAAATAGTTAAGAAATATTATGAGTCTGTATTCCATCAAATAAGATTAGTGTTTACGTCGGTACTTGTTTCTTAAAGATTTCTAATATCAAGTATGAAGGAGTGATGGATTGTCAAAGGATGTTTTTGAGAATGAAATTATTATTTCAACAGTGATTAGTTCTCATTCATCAAGTTTTTATTTCATAAAAGGAAATAAGAAGTATATTGATGATGTAGAATAAGTCTAAACTCGTGTTGTGAGTAGATTTGTACTCTTAAGTCATGAAAGTAAGTTTGATACATCATGAAGTGTGGGTCCATAGGTTAGTGAGTATTGAAGTTATATTGCAAATCATATTTTTGAGTTGATCATCATGGAAAGTCTGTGAGAAATACATAAGGAAGTTTGACACCTCATGATATCATGCGTTGAATTCAAATTTATGCATTTTTGTGTTGCTCTCACTTTGGTGGTTTTGGGAGATTCTAAAAGTGGTTTCGCAAATGATCAATTTTAAGGCCAAATTTTAGAGAAAATCATCTTTGCAAGGGTTTTGAAGACTAAATTAATTTAAATCTAAAAGGGACCTAGAGATCTTGGGAATTTGTGATAGTTTTATGACTTAAAAGTGAAGTAGGTCGAGAGACATAATTGATAGAAGAAAATGGTCAAACCTAGGCTAATATTCTTCAAGAACATGCTTCAAGGCTCATTGTGGTGACACATATCTTTAATAGGTATTCTCAACTAGTAAGACATCTATGAGGAAGTTTTTATGTTAAAATTTATGGGCATTTACTTCTTAAACTATGCCTAGTAGCTCTTGTTAGAATGCTTAAGATCTAAAATATGCCATGAATTTTTCTAGAGGCCTCAAGGTTATCTACTGAGATGTGAAAGTGATACAAAGTGCTCATAATTATGTAAGTAGTGGGTTGCAAGATAACGATGGGTTATAAACCAAAATGTAAGAACCCACAATGGGTTGTGATTTCATGATGGTGTCTCTCTCCAAAGGTCTCAAATAGAAAATATTTTTATGAAGGAACTTGTAGGATGCTCTAATGACTATGTTAGTATCATCTATAGGTTGTTCTATTGTATTGTTGATAAATGATATTAGCTTATACTCGAGGTCTTCAATATTTATCATAAGTTAAGGTTGGGCCCTCATTATCTAAGTGGATTCAAGGTACAGATCAAGTGTGAGTCCCTGTAAATTTTTGTACATGCTAACCATTTCATATGTTGAAGAGAAAGATTACTAAGTCTCCTAAACAATTTGAACTGAGCATGAGGTTTGACAACGTGTCTTGGACAAGCAAGTAAGGAGTTCAGAAAGATAAAGCTAACGAGGTTATAATGATCTAAACTCGAGACAACATTAGAATGTATAATATCATGAAGGTAAAATGGATTCATGAGGTCGTCTAGAAGGAAAACAAGAGGGTTTTGAAGACTCATATGTATGATTGTGACTACACAATGACACAAGATGAAGAAACATGCTACAGTCGAGGAAAGTGGTTTAGAAGGCTTATCTACATTGATTCTAGTTAGTATGAGTTCTTAAACAAAGAGTCAAGGACTCCGACAGTGAGTAATTTTTCAAGTATCTCAAGGCATCTCTCGAGTTATATGATGGTAAATATACAAAAATGTTAACCTATAGGTGTCAACTTACCTTGACTTCTCAATAAAATCGCATATGTGAACAGTTCCCTTCTCGGTTGGGTAAATATGTGGGGCTACAATTGATCTGTTCCTTCAAAAATGCCACTAAGACGTGTCAATTATGATCACTCAATTATTTTAATAATGAATTCTAAGCCTCATAATTTGACAAAGAGATAAAAGTGAAGATGAAAAGGGTTTGTACAGTGCAACCCTAATTTTTGTATCGTTGAGATCCATGATAATCCGAGATTGATTGAAGTAATTATGTTTTTGGAAGTATGATGATCACACATGTATGTTGAAGTATATGGATATCTTGAATCATATGAAGAATGTATAATGAAAAATTTAATGTCCTCTAGTATCTTAGTATTCATCAACGTTTCAAAGTGGAAAGGTAAGAGGATGTATGAAACATTAGGCATTAAAGAGCAAAAATAATGGATGGTACAGATGATCAGGGGATCAATTTCAGTGTCAAATGTTCCGAAACTTCCTAAATCATGTCACAGTGTAGTAGAGACTTCTGAGAGCTTTCCAATGACTATAAGAATGTGAAAACTAGACACTCTGAGATCAAGATATGTCCGGTCAAATTTCAGTCAGTGAGAAAGTCAACTCTGGTCAATAGGTCAATAATGGACCAATAGCACTGTGACACGTGGCAAAAGGGCGTTGGCAAAATCAGAGGTTTGAGAGGTTTTCACCACCGGTCATAAATGGTATAGCTTGGTAGAACAAGAGGCTCAAATTTTTTTATGGAGGGGAGCCCAACCGCCATGAGGATGATTATATTATCACCGACGTGGTGGGTCCTCAAACCACCACGTGGCTTGCCACCACCAATCAAATTCACCCAATTAGCCTATCGGGATCGACAAGTGGTTTATATTTTCCAAGTCACTTTATATATTTTCCATATTTAATTATTTTCCACATCATATTTACATGGTCGAATTTCATATTAACCTTTGTAACTATGTCATGTAATTGCCAATGTAATTCGAGATATCCAAGCCAGCTCAGATTAAGCTATTTCCCTCATTGCTCGGTATTTATCCATGGTTGGAAAGTAAACATTATCTCCCATGCATTATATACTAAGTGCCATGCATTTTATTCATGCCTTATCTCTCCAACATTATTTCCAACTCATACACGTATGCTATCCAATGCCTAGTCAAAGTTTACCAAACATAGGCCTATTTCCCACAAACCAAAGTCAAAATTAATCCATGCAACATACATTAGCCAACCAAACCCAAAATGAGTAGCATAAGGTGGTTCAAAATCCAATACATAATAGCTACCACCATGGATTTAAACAACCTGCCTATTTAGCATACGGGTTATATGGGATAAAATATTACCCCATAGTAAATAAGCTAAACCCACCACCAAAATCGTAGGGGATGGAATTTGAACCCAAAACCTTTGCTATCAATCGAAGTGATTTGACCAACTCGCCTAGAGGCTTGGGAAAACTATGAAATGGCTCGCCTGCAAGTTATATAGAGGAGGTGTCGTGAGTCCGTGTCAAGGAGGATAAGAGGCGGTTTGCATTCAAGCTAAGTTTTGAGGCACTTCCACTCAAAAATAGATCTTGAGTTATATATGAAAGTTGCTCATAATTTTGAGATGATCACGATGGTATGACCATTTATCCAATTTGGAGCTTTTGTGACAGATTTATTTTCTGTTAAAGTCACACGAAGGCGTAGAACCAAAGGGAGACACTGCTACAAGTGGATCAGAAGTGAAGGACATAGGCTGAGCTCCATTAACATACTTCAAAGGTTTGAAACACATTTTTACAGGTTTTGATTCATTATTGGTTAATGTAAAGGTTATTGTATTTACATTTTTAACATTATTAATGGATCGGTTCACCACGAACCCGGGGACGTAGGAATTCTGAACCTCGTAAACAATTTGGTGTTGTGTTTTAATTTTATTTTCAGTTTCTAATTATTTACAATAATTGAAGTTCATAAAAATAATGTGGATGCAATGGTAATCAGTATTTGACAACTTTGAAAAATTGATTAAAATCAAGAAACAATGAATTTGGGCTTTGATCAAATAGTGAAATTTTGAGTAAATTGTAAACTTAATTTCAGTTTGAAAATAGTCCTAAATCAGTATTTGATCAATTTTTGGAGTATAAAAGACTTTAAGTTGATTAAAAAAATAGCAATCCTTGAAAACATTTAAAAGTGGAAAAAATAAAACACCCATTTTCGGATCGGTGGCTCAGGTTGTTGAATTCTTTGCACTAGAAAAAGGACAAAAGTATATTGTGCCTCAAATGATGGAACAATGCTTATTGAATTTTTTTAGGAAGATAGGTGATGTTATGAAGGTTCCGAGTTTCGAGTGGCACACATAAAAGTTATTAAGGTCTGTGAAGAGCCTTTGGAATAGTGGATAGGTGTTTTACATGTCGGTAGAAAGGTGGCTAAAATGTAGTGACTGGGTGCTAGTACTAATGTCTACAAGTGTCAAGGATTTCTATGAGTTTTCTAATTCAATCATGTTATGGTATGAGTTCAATTAATGATGTCTTTGTTATGTTGTAACAAGTGTGATTACCTCAAGTGGTTGTGCCTTTATGTTTGTAGTCCTAAAATAAAGCGTGAAGTGATCAAGTGTGAAGGTGTATTAAAGGGGTTATGAGAAGATCAAGTTTTACAAAATAGTGGGATTGGTATATGTGTAATCTATACAAACTCGAATCATATGCTATCAAGTAGTGATCTATGATAAGAGCAATAGCTCATATAAGAGGTCCTTGATGTGTGCTCATGCTTCGAGTAAAAATGTCAAGAAACCGATTAACTAAAATTAAACTAACCTATGGGAAATTATAATAATAGTTAATCTGATATATGAGGAATACAATAATGTAAACTATTCTAAGACAATATGGAATAATTTTAAATAATTATACTAAATGAAATAAAGCCCTAAATGTGCAAGGATGTAAAAGGAAAGTACTTAGTTGATGGTTGGATATTGTCGTAGGTTGCCGCAAGTCTTCCTATAAATTTTGGAAGTAGGAATAATCACTCAGAAGTCCCGCATAGGTTAGATCTGGAAGATATAAGGGGACTCTAGTGCCCAAAAAGGTATTGGGGTGCCTTAGGGCACCCCGGTCTCTCGTAAACGCTTGGAATCTAGTTTTAACGTTGTCGTAAAATGTCCTAAAATTATCTCTATATGTTGCACTAGATCTTTCGAACTACACCGAGTGTGTAAAATAATGTAAGATGAATGAATGACCTGCAAAAGACAAAAAAGTATCAAAACCCTAAAAAGAAAAGATGTAAGATGAATGGGTCGAATTGACCTCTACTACCACAATAGTGGGCTTACTAATTGAGCGCTACACTACATTTCAGACCCAAATGTAGTTTTGGTGTGTGTGTGTGTGTACATGTCGTTCCCTAGGTGCTCTTGTGCCAGTCGCACTTTGTGAAGTAGCAAGCAATAATAACTATAGAAAATGTAATAACATGTGTGCATGGAATAGGATAGAATCCCTCCCCTATGATTTGTGTGTTGATATAGATCTCCTATCCTTGATGCATGACACTATGTGGATTCAAGTGATGTAATGGATGTAATTATAGATGGAGTGATAGTAGTATGTGATGTTAGGACCCTCATTATGGTCTCATAACTTTATATTTATAGGGTTCTCTTGCTCTAATTTCGTAATTAACCCCAACATGGCCGACTAGGAAAAATATAAGGATGAAAAATGGCTAAAAGGGTCCCAAAAATAGGTAGGAATGTAGCACATGGATTGAGGCACCCCGAGGTGGGACCATGGCACCCCGGGGTACCCAAAGATAGGCTTGAGTGCCCCAGTTTAGGCTAAAATGATGGGACAATTACAAATAGGTGGGTATGCATAGGAAAATATGTGGGAATGAAAAATAAAAGGTAAAAATAATATGGCCAAATGGTGGGATTAATTAGTACTTTCTTCACTTGAGAACCCTTTAAATAGTAGTATAAGGCCGGGATAAATAAAACCTAAAGTGCATGATTTTGTGACTACATTTTTCCCCACTTTATGTTGGTGAGCAGTAACGCTCGGTAACATAAAGTAGATAGAGATGCGTACCTGACATCCATGTATAGTGTAGTAGAAGATGTGCTAATGGAATAAACTCAAGCGTGGAATGACAAAAAAAAAAAAGTAGAGGATCATGGATTCTAAAGATGAAAAATGTGCATAAAAAGTTATGAGAGTAAACCTAGGGCGAAACATGTGTGTAGCTATTGTGGTGTGTAATGTACCTACATGGTTAGTAAAGGCAAGTGTCAGCATGGTATGTCTACATTGTACTATCGTTCTTGCCATTATTGTTGTCCCCAATTTGACTACTTGTTTCTCATATGACTGGACTTGTATGGATAAAAATGATCAAGTAGTCAAATTTGTATGTATGTAAAAATGTTGTTTGAAATACACTTGTGTATAGAAATGTGTAAAATACGTGAAAAGGAAAGTGTAAATGGAACATGTGCATGTGATCCATGTCAAGAGAAAGGGTGTAGACGGATATATTTTATTGTTATGAGTTTTTGGGTGATCTCGTGCCACCCGGGTGAAGAAGTGTAAGGAGGAAATGCTTTGTGTCATCCAACTCTAACCACCTATAATGAAATTTGTGAATATATCTATGTAGCGTGCTGGTTTTTGGGCTATCCGACACCAATGGCCAAATTAGTGTAGAGAGGCACACCCACTTGTAACCCATAAGCCTATAAATGCTTCTGGAAATTCCAAAGGACACCATGTATTGTAAAGGCTGATGTGTATGGAGTTTGTATATTGGTCCGAACTCACTCCCTATATGTAAACCCATAATGTCAAAGGCATAAAGTGCGTTGTATTGAACGGTGTAAATACGATGTGTTAGTATGTAAAATCCTCAATAATTCCCCCTCTTTGGGGTACATGTGACATCCCGAAAGGAGAATGCATGGGGATTTATTATCAAGGCAATATCTTAACACGTGCATTCATATTGAGGTAATTAAAATTGATAAAAAAACAAAGTCAATGTATCAATAGACATTAGGGGGTGAAAGGGTTTAATTTATTAATATTTTGAGTTAGGTATTGGGGGTAGGTTAGAGAGGTGGGCTAAAGAAGTGGTTCGATTAATTTTAATATAGAAATAAAACATTTGAACCCTATCTTTTAAAGATAAATACATTAAAATTGTAAAATTTTCATGGTCATAAGTTATATTATAATATTTTTTTAATAAAGAAATTTGAATTAGGAGATTCTTAAGCAAAAAATAATAAGATGGTAGAAAACTAGGATTGAGTATGTTTTTCAACACATGATATTATTTCACCATATTAATTATTTGAAAAAATATTGATAAATTATTAAAGCTTAACATTAAGGTAAATTATAATAGGTCTTAAATGGATTTAAAATCTCTATCTAGAGAAAGTAATATTGAGTAGAAAACATGATATATTTTATGTTTGATATATTAGGTATAAATAAAAAGGGGTAAATAAAGTTGTAATGGAAAAAATAGGGGGTATTTTCATTATAATAATATAACAGGAGGGGTCTTATCAATTGAATAAAAGGAGGTATAAACTAACATTAAGGTTGTTATTTAATACCCTTTAAATGAACGTGCTATACCATAATTTTACTAAGTGAAACCCCTATGGGAGAATGGAGCCCCTAAAGAGGACCTACCACACTCTAATATGTATAATTCTACCCTACAGTGGGAAAGGGAAAGTGCTTGGTAGAAACCAAGGCACACACAAAAGGGGATGGCTAACCAAAACAAGTGTTAGTCTGATAACACATGCATACAATAAGACACGTGTAAAATATGCAGACAATGTAGAAACTACCAAGCACAATAGTGTAAACATGTAAGAAAAAGAATTAGACCACACAAAGCAGGTTAAAAGCATGGGACATCACTCGCGATGTCGCAAGAGACACAAGGACGTCATGGCTGCAAACAAAAAACACAAACAAAATCAAAGGGAAAATCCTACACACAATGGAAAACAATGGTAGATAAGTAGAAACAAACAAATAAGGATTCATGGAGACATATAGTCCTGCAAAATAAGTGTTACACATGGAACACACATTAGCATGTTAGATTAATAACCAATATGTCAAAGCACGTAAGTAAATGTACGATGCTAAGTACAAAATGAAACAATAGCACTTGGATAAATGAATATGGATGCCCCCAACGACCAATATAGGAAGGGTAGAAGGTGAGCATCCATGCCACGTGTAAATTCATATATTTGCGATCACACTAAACAAAGGCATGAATGAGAATGTGTGTATGATATAGATAATGACATATAATAAAGCAAGTCTAACATGGAATGATAGGAGCAATGTGCCCCCCAAGTGGAAGGAAGTGTATGCAATGAGGTTCATTTTGTTTACCCCTCAAAGTGATCAAGAATGAACTCTGTAAATGATAGTGCGTCATCGGGAAATGGTCGAGTAGGGTTGGTTATGTCTAGCACATTGTGATGAGTGTGTATATGTAATGGTGATGAGATGCGACATGTGGGGAGATGTGCATGAACCCTATAGTTGAAGTGTATATCATGACTTGTTGAATGGATGAGTGATGATTTATCCCTAACGGTATATCACTAGATGATGAAAGAATGAGTGATGATTTAGCACTAAGAATATATCACTATGTGATGAAAGGATGGATATGGGTGACAATTTAGCCTAAAATGTATGTCACTACAAGATGACTAGTAGGGAGTGGTGATGTAACCTAAGGTGTAAACCACTACAAAATGATAGAATAGGTGACGATTTATCCTATGATGTATGTCACTACGAGATGAATAATAAGGGAGTGGTGATGCAACCTAAGGTGTATACCACTACAAAATGATAGAATAGGTGAAATTTTAGCCTAAAGTGTATGTCACTAAGTTGGAAATACTACATGAGGAAATGTTACATGGAAAGTGTAAGGTCCATTTGATTGGTAAACCCTTGATATTTGAGTATATATTGAGGAAATAAAGTATGTCATAGGGTGGTGAGCGTAGTGCGTAGAAGTCAACGACGTAGTAGTAGTAGTAGCAACAGCAGCAACAACAACAATAGATGCAATAGCAAAAGCAAGAAGAACAAGAATAAGAGCAACAACAACAACAAACAATAGTAGTAGTAGTAGCGATGTAGCAAGCACAACGATGGTAGCGAGCAGATAGCAGCGATAGCGAAGCAGCAACAACAGTGTAGCGATAGCAGTGAGTAGCAATAGAAGTAGTAGTAGTGATAGCAGATGAGCGATAGTAGTAGTAGTAGTAGATGCAACAAGAGAAGCAAAGAGCAAAAGAACAAAGATCATCGGCAAGCAAAAGTAGTAGTAGCAGAGCATAGCAATAAGATAGTTGATAGTAAGTAGCAGATAGTAAAGAGAAGTAGTAGTGAGAGTAGTAATAAGCATCAGCAGTCAGCATGCGAGTACGAGTAGAGTAGTGCGATAGCGATAGCAATAGAAGTAGCAATATCGAGCATGTAGCGATGAGCGGTAGTGGTAGCGGTAGTAGTAGCTTTAGTTGTATCGAGTAGTAGTAGTAGCAATAGAAATAGCAAAGTGGAGACGGGTGCAGGATCACACCAGATCGATCCGCTGAGTTCGGGCAAACTCTTATTGGAATTCCGGGGACCCCATGGTAGAGCTGTTCTCTCGGGAGGATCTATATAGAACTGGCCGAGCCAGATATATAGATAGGGGCGGGCCCCCATCCCATATAGATATAGCTGACATCCCGGATCGGCTCCCCCCCTACCCCAACTGAAACGGACCTATATATCCATATGGCCGATCTGTACTATATACTGAGATAGATATCTAGATAGGGGCCTTGGAGATCGGGGCAAGCCGATCTGTGATTTGAGAAATTTCTAAATGCTTGACCGGCCCATATATAGATAGGGGACTAGACCCCATGGTAGCAAATAGAGCCGAGCCTACCCTACCATGAAGTACTACAACTAGACTCTATACTAGATATGGCCCCAACCCCATCCCTTGCCCAAGATAGGGCAGATATCTAGATAGGGCCCTGCTTCCCCCGTATTCACCCATCTATATATAGATAGAGGGGCGCTATATCTAGATGGCGGTCGAGTTGCCACAATCGCCCTATATCTCTATATGGGGGCGGCGGCCCTATATAGAGAACTATAACTCTCGGGCCCCCCCCCTCCAGAATTCTAGATATGGGGGCATTATCTTAAATCAATCGAGCCCCTCGATTGAAATCGAGTCCCCAGGATATCGTACATAGGGACTCGTCTATAACTACAAGATAATTCAAGGTGGGGTGAAATTTGGGGGGCCCTGTTATCTATATAGATCTCCCCGGATCTATATCATAGCTCCCGTCGATCGCCATATATGTATAGAAAGGGTGTTGACTGAATAGAATGAAAAATTGATAGGCTCCCCATATATATATATAGACTCCCCATCCCACTACTGACTTCTCTTCTCGGTTGGGTTGGGGCCATATCGGACCTCCCAGATAGACTATATAGGGCTCTTTCTTCTCGACTTGAAACTCAGGCCCTTCGTCGCCCCTATCTATATATATATATACGGGCAGTTGCATCACAAAAGTGAGTTATGTTCTCTGTTTGCGCCTTGCCCTCGGCACATAGCTAATGGGCGTTGGAACGGTTGAGTTGGGTTAGGTGGGTGGCCCTAGAAATGGAAAGGGTGGGGGTGCCTATCTATACCTATCTAGAGTTCAGGCCCCCAGATGATATTGATCTATAGGGTGGGCTCTGGTGTTGATGTTGGTGCCTATCGATCTATATATAGATGGGGTGGGTGGGGAGCTTCCGTCAATGGAAAGGGTAGGTGCCCCTCTGTTGGTGCTAGGTGCTATAGTGTTAGACCGAGTGTTGGACCGTCGAAAAAGGAATATAGGGGCCTTCTGCTGGTGCTGGTGTTGGTGTGGCTACCGTCGAAAAAAGAATCTAGGGGAGGTGCCCCTCTGCTGGTGCTGGTGTTAGTGGATAGGGGGGGGGTTGGGAGCTACTGTCAATAGAAAAAAGGAGATAGGGGAGGTGTCCCTCTGTTGGTGCTGGTGTTGGACCGTAAAACAAAAAAGAGGGGGTTGCCTATGTGTATAGAATGTGTATATAGGGCCATCTATCTATATCTATATACGCTGTATAGACACCCGGCCGTTGAACTAAAAGAGATAGGTGGGAGCGTGCCCAATCCAATATACATAGACATGGACATGGGCATGGACAGGGGTGGTACCGTTCCGACATGGACAAGGGTGGTTGCACCGTATAGTTATGGGTCTAGGTATAGGGTGGCTGCATCCATTCCTTGCGAGTTTCTATCTCCCCCATATCATATAGACGGGGGATGGGGGGGGTTTCGGTGGGGTAGGGAGCTGACCAGAGGTGTCTGCTTCCCTGGCTAGGGATGGAGAGGGTGAGGCTTCCTATCTCGACTCTAGTATATATAGCTTATGGCTCTGGAGAGAGGGACCGTCGGCGAGGAATATCTCTATATCTAGAAAGATCTCTCTATATAGATATAGAGATATATGTAATACCGGCCTGGCCCGGGGGTCCGTCAATAGAAAGAGATAGGGGAGGTGCCCCTCTGCTAGTGCCAGTGCTGGTGCTAGTGTTAGTATATAGGGTTGGTGGGAGGACATTCCTCTGCTCTCTCCAGCTCCAACCCCTCCCTCCCTCATTTACATAACTGCATAACTGCATAATTGCATGATTGCATGACTGCATAACTACATGACAATGGAGTGAATGGACTACCACCTACATGGCCTATCTTTGTGAATATTGTGTTATACTCACCCATTTAACAAGAACCTCCCTTGACACAACATCTAGATTTCTAGTTCTATCTAGAATAGAATTTATATAGATATATAGGGGTGGAGAAAAGAAAATCTAAAAATTGATGGATGAGACCTGTGAACGAATAATATCATGCTTTCATTCTCTCGATTAGGGATTTGATTGCCCAAGCTAAATCAAAGTAAGAATCACCGAGATGGATTTCTATGCGGTGTGGCAAGGGCAATGGAAGAGGGCTCTTGAAGTTTCCATTTATGGTGACGATTATGAGGATGGTGCTAGACTGAGGCATGAGAATAGCTCTTGCGACTCCTCCCGTGAATGTCCCCGCGGAGAAATGGGAAATCAATTCCAATTCACAATTCACATTCACCAGATGAATCGGGAATCGGAATCGAGCTGCGGGAATAGGAAAGATTCTACACCCCTCCCCTAACTACTAACTAACTGACTAACCAACTAACCAACTCCAGGACTGTAACTCTAACTAATTAATTAGAAAATGGCCCCTGGATTTCGCCCAATGTTTTGATTCCTTCCCATCCCCATTAGGTTTTTGTTGTGAAGGATGTGATCAATTCAAATTTGAATCAATCCCAACAATTGAATCACCTTGTCAATCTAGCAAGGAAGGCGGGTGGTTCCCTTCTCCATCCATGTATGTATATATATATATATATATATATATATATATATATATATATATATATATATATATATATATATATATATATATATATATATAAGGGTAGCATTTCCCATCTATTCGCTCGCCCGACCCGACAACTAGAGATATGGGAGATCTAGGGCTATTCTTCGAAGTCGCTACGCGCCATTTGTTCCCAAGGACTAGCGAAATCGGAATAGCGGGATTCTTGGGTCATCTCAATTGGTTCGGAAACCACACGTTTCTCCGGATCATCGTAGCGTACTTCCACATATCCACTCAGGGGGGAGTCTTTTCGTAATGGATGACCCTCGGAACCGTGATCTGTTGATATACGGCGTAGATCCGGATGATTGATGGAATAAACACCGGACATATCCCATACTTCTCGCTCCCACCGGCCGGCTGATGGAAATGGACTGACTACCGGGGATATTCGTGTTATTTCGTCTACACTGGTTTGTACACGAATGCGTGGGTTATACCGAGTACTTGGTGAATTATGAACCGCTTCAAATCTTCGTCTCCGGGAGGGATAATCAACTCCGCGGATATCGATCAGAACTTGGGAACGCGTATAGGTGTGGGATTTCGGGAACCATAGCAATTGAAATGGGTAGTCTGTATCGGTATATGAGACATTCTCGTGTTCCGATCTTTCCATTTTATGCACCCATCTATTGGGTGAAGCCTCTCTCGGATATTCGAAAATTAATTGGTTATCCGTAAGGGAAGCTTCCTTTTCGTTTCTCAATCAATTACCAAGTCCTCGCTTGCTGGACTTGTTCGCCTCTGTCTGATGGAAAGATGCAACGGAAAAAAGCATGGGGGAAGCGCCCATATCTATAGATAGGCCAGTCCTCTCCCCGCCCCACTAGAACTAGAATAAAGGATCGGACGAGAGCATGGCCACCTGTAGTTACATATATAGGGGGCCCTATCTCCCCTATATCTATGGAGGGGGGGGCCAACTATCTAGCCATAGAGAGATAGGGCCCCCATATATGGATGGATAGCCCCCCCCCTCCAGATATCTAATTCTAGATAGGGCCTCTCAGTCCATATAGATAGGGGAGGCCCTATCTAACTATATGGGGGCCCGCCGGGGCGGGGGCGAACCCCGATTAGATAGAGGGGCCCTCGCCCTCCAGATATAGCCCCCCAGATAGGAGATATGGCCTAGATCCCAGATAGAGCCGAGCCCTCTCTCATCCATATATATCGGGGTAGCCGATGTATAAAGAGGGGGACATAGAGAAGTTATATAGGGGGAGGGGGATCCCTCTATTCCATATGGGGGCGGGCCTCTATATCTATAGGGGGTTCGCCCACCTCCCACCTATACCTATATAGATTAGAGGGTAGGGGGATATAGATAGGGGGCTACGCGGGCCCTCGATTGAGAAATCAATCGAGTGGTGAGCGTAGCGTAGTGAACCACTCGCCCCCCCATATCGTCATAGGGGCCAGATCTATATAGATAGGGGCAGCCTGCCTATAGATCTCTTATCTGGGAGGGCCCCTATCTAGGCGTAGCCCCCCTCTATAGATCCGATCCCCCTACCCGGTGGGAGGTGGGTGAACCACCCCCCCCTAGTTCAGATTGTAGATATGGCGGATAGGTAAGATAAGATATAGAGAGAGGGGAGAGGGGGGCATGCACCCCTCTCTCTCTATATGGCGAGTGCCCATAGAGAGAGGGGGCCCTCGCCATATAGAGAGAGAGGGGCTCGCGTCTTATATTATATACGTGATATGACTGATATCACGTATATAATAGATGGTAGATGTGGTGCCCCTATATAGAGTAGGCCATCGGGAGAGGAGCCCTGAACCCATATAGAACAGATAAGATCTATAGGGAGGGGGGGGGGGGAGGGGCGGCTATAGGCTATATATAGATTAGATAGTCGGGCATCTAGAGTTGGCCCTCTCCCGCCCCATATAGAGAACACTTAAGGGTGCCCCTCTATTTATATGGGGGTGTTACCTATCGGTGGGGTCCTTATCTAGAATCTATAGAGATGGGGGTAATAGATCGAGGAAGAACGCATGGGCCCGATGGATCGGGGATGTTACTCGACTGACGAACCAGTGGTACCCTCCATGTTCCCGGGCAGTGGACTGGTCGAGTCCTCAAAGCTTAACTCGAGGTCCCCCTATCTAATCTAAATCTGAACTCTGGGGGTGGGGTGCGCTCGACCTCTTCTCTTCGTATATCCCCCCTATCCCTATCTCTATATGGGATGGGGCTGGGGCCTCGCCATATAGAGAGTTCAGGGCTCCCCCTCCTAACCGGGGCGAGGGAGTGCTAGTTCTCTAGTTGGCCCAGATGTAGAGGGTAGGGGTATATAGATAGGGCGCCGACCATCCATCTACCCTATTGAGAGAAATGGCTCTCGGGAGGGCCCTATCTCTATATGGCTGCCCCTATCTCTTCTCTATGCCCGGCCCGGGGTGATCTTTCTTGAACCGGATGATCGGAGCGCAGTCCCATATGGAGATGGGGTCTAGTCCGAGTTTCACCGGTGATGGCATCTCATCTCTCAACCGGTGATTCTCTCATGCAAAAGAATCGGGCATAGAGAAGAGATAGGGGCACCCTATATGTCGATATGGCGCCCCTCCCCCCTCTCTCTATAGGATAGGCGGAGGACGAGGGGGAGGCCCGACTCTCTACTATCTACTATCTACTATCTACTATCTATTATCTACTATCTACTATCTACTATCTACTATCTACTATCTACTATCTACTATCCGCTATCTGCTATCTGCTATCGCTATCTCTGCTATGTGATATCTACTATCTGCTATTTGTTATCTCTATCTGCTATCTACTATCTATATATGGCCCCGACGGAGGGCATTTATGCCCATATCCATATAGATCAGCCATATAGCCATATAGATCTAGAGGGGAGGGTGCCGACTATAGATAGTGATAGTTGCCTTCGATCTCTCGAGTGCCGACGCTCGATAGTTGTCCTCGGTCTAGTCTATCGAGTGCCCAGCCGATAGGGGAGTATAGATGAGAGAGATCTGGGCGCCTATATCTGACCCGGCCCCCCAGATAGATAGCCAGATGGATAAGATAGTTCAGGGCCGCCCAGATCCCAGAGAAGATAAGATATCTAGGTGGGGGGTGGGGCCCCTATCTATTCTCTATATGGGATTCTTAGCATCCATCCAGTTATGACAGACACACGCCCTATCTCTACTCTATATGGCGGTTGTTAGTTCGCTGCCGCTCACTGCACTCCGGTAGGGCTCCCTACTGATAGTAATAGTAAGAGCGCTCCCTCCCTAGTTAGATCAGGATGAGTTGGTGTGACCGTTGTACAGTCGAGATGGACGTGTACTCCATTCGATCCTATTGTTCGTGGCACATCGGCCTGCAATAAGAGATGGACGGTCCACCATGTCAGATCACATGCCAGCCGCCCCGCCACCCGCCACATCAGAGTAGTGGAGTGGTGGAGTAGTGTTCTTCGATGGTGTCATCAAATATATATTATAAAGCACACACCACGAAGGGGCAATATAGCAATATATATATATATATATATATATATACACTATTATATCACTTCAATTAGTGCCCTTGTTCTTAGTGTCGTCCTCCTCACCATCCAATGAATGATGATGATATTACAACCCAACCCAACCCAACCCAACCCAACCCAACATTACAACTAACTATTCACTATATGTTGTTCCCATTCACTCACTGATGCAGAACGACTCAGTCCGAGTCCGCTGTCGCTCACCGCACCCTCCACCTCTGTTATTCTAAACACAATGCGATTCACAGAACGTCCCGCTACGGACCCGCATGAACACACGGAGAGCCCTATCTGAAATAATGGTTCGGAAAGATTACTGGCCGGTCTCGAGTTGCTCTCCTCTTCGACAATCAATCGACAATCAATTCATGCAATGGATTATGCGGAAGCCCATCGTCAGCCATACATAGATAGGGGGCCTCGGCCTCCATAGAGATCTATATAGGGGGAGGGGTACTATATAGATAAAGTGGTGGAACCCTCCCCTACCATCCCCTATATATAGATCGAGATCTCGATCGATCAGATCTGGCAGATCTAGTTGATCGGGGCCCTCTCTCTATATGGATATGGGCCCAGATCTCTAGGGGGGCCTACTAGATATAGCTATATATAGAGAGAAATGGGGAGAGGAGCCCGGGGTCGCCATATCTAGACTCTATATAGGGGGGTCGCGATATAGAGAGAATCAATCCCCCTCTCTCCGGGCCATCGGATAGATCGGATCGATTATATACGTGACATGAGTGATGTGATCATCTCCATATCTATATATAGATGGGTCAGTCAGTTCAGAGATGGATAGCGATAGATATAGGGGAGGGGTATCTATGGATTGGATAGGGCGCCGACCCCCCGGGCCATCTATTGATATTAATAGTTAGCAGTTAGCGGTTAGCGGCCAGTCGGGAGCGGAAGGATATAGATATATGGCGGTCATGCCAAATAGATCCCCTCCCCTCCCCTCCCCCCTTCCCTTCCCTCCCCTATATATAGATATGATCTGATCTGATCTATATGGCGCCCCCCCATATCATATAGATTTAGGGAGAGCGCCGGGGGAAGCAGGGGTCCCTATATGTATATGGCATAGCTCGGGCCCGGGCCGGGACAACCTAGATTCTAATCTAATGGCACCACCATCCGCCTCACATAGATATAGTTCAGGGTAGGGCGTCCACCTCGATATCTAGATAGGGCGGGACTATCTGATCAGGGTGGGGTGCCGACGGGACTTTCTAGGATGGTATAGTAGGGGCACCTACGATTGGGATTGGGATTCGCCCGAATAGAAGGCCCCGGAGCCTGAGAGTTTCAGTTCTATAGCTACCGGATTAGAAATCAGAGCGAAGGGTGCAGAGAATGCAAGAAGCTCGCTCCTCCGCTCGAAGCAGTGAGTCGAGGGTCATCCAGGTTTCTAGCTCTCAGTAGTTCTCAGCGGGGCGGCTTATCTTCCTATCTCTCCGCCGGCAGACCAACCCCTCCCCCTCCTTCCTAGAGTAGAGGCGCCATATCTTATCTATATATAGGGATCTGTCGAGTGCCCCAGATCTATATAGGGATAGGGGGGGCCCATATATCTATAGGGGTGCCTGGAGATCAAGAGATGGACGAGCTTATCCATCCGGAGTGGCATATATAGGATAGGCCCCCCCCCTCCATAGTTCAGAATTCTCTATGGGGTGCCCATTATAGATCTAGATCTTAAGGATATATCTTACGGATCAATAACACGCTTGCGTTCCACCTCCCCCTATCATATATGGCCGCTGTTCCACCCCCTATATGGCACCCTTATAAATAACCAAGTGATGAATATGGTATGTAAATGCATGGTGTGGGAAATGCAATATAGGATTTTTAAGGTGTGTGGAATATGTAATATGCAAGATGCGGTGATAGGTGTAGATAGAAATAGAATATGTAGTGATAAAATGTAAATCTAGACCCATATATAATGGAACCTAGCATAGTATGTAGAATGTATGTGGAAATGCGTAGTATGACTATGTATAGGTTATGTGAGGATAGCCTAATAATGTATGTGGTGTGTAGGGTAAGGACTAGTAAAATGTAGAATGTAGGGATGAAATGTAAAACTAGACTCATAGGTAATGATGACTAGTATAATATAGAAAATGTATGATATGAAAATGCACAGTGTATAATGTGATGAAGTGCGTAGATATTTGAATGAATGTAATGCATAGGTGAGGACTAGTATAATGTATAATAAATGTAGAATGAATGGTGTATGATGCGCAATGTATGGTGGAATGCAATGTATAATGCCTAAGGTGTAGTGTGTGGGGTTCAATGTAATGGTAATCCCTCAATAGTCAAGTGTGAACCAAAGCATAAGAGTGCGCCATCAGGTAATGAGGGTGATATGATGCGTGATATGGGAATGTTAGAATGGGGGGTTTTTATGCCCCCAAGTGAGTATGAAAGAGAAATTAATCAATGAGGGTGAAGGAAGAGGGTCCCTCAACTAACGCCTGTGATGATGAAAGTGTAGGAGCATGCTCAAGTAATGGTGGTACGGTAGAAAAATACTATATAGGGGAATGAAGTCGATACGCATGCAAGGGATGGATATAAGATGAATAACGTGGTGTAGTAAAATGTGTTGGAAATGGAGATCGAGGAAATGTCGTGTATGAAGGGGAGGACGATCCACGTGGAATAAAGTGAGGTGGTGATCGACATCGGGATGCATTGGTTGTCTTAAGAATAGGCCTATGCCGATGTGTAGGATGAATGTAGTGAAGTGGTTGCAGAGAGGACATTCAAGTAGGTGAACTAGGAGTAGAGTGTATTTTGGGAAACATCATAGGAGATGTGCGGGAAAGAGTAGAGGATGTACGAGTGACTGTATTAGAGGGTGGCAATAATGGAGGTGAAGGAGGGATGCCATTAATGGAAATAACTTGATTGTTGTACAAAAATTGAAAGTGTAAGTGGCTCATGGAAATAATAGATTAGGATTGACGAATTCAATTAAGGCTAAGAATAATGTCACATCCCTTGACTTCTTGACCAATGAGGAAAGGGATAAGAAGAGTAAGAGGACCAACTATGACATGTAACTTGATGATACCATAAGGTATATTGAACGGATAGTTGATTTTCGATGAAGGATAACCGATAGACTGTAAGAGGGAAATGGACCATGCACTAATGAACCATGATGGATCAACCTTAGTGTTGTTGAGGGTGGTCATGATGATAGATGCATGTATGTGAAAATGAGTAGATGTAAATGTAGCATGATAATCGACATTAGAAAAAGAGATGATGGGGGACACAGATTTGGTGTTAGCTACTAGGAAATCAAGTGCTCCCGATTTTAAAGGTCACACTACATGATATGTATGATTAGCGGAAGAATATGTGATCTTTTTTCACGTTGTTGAGAGTCATTATTAAAGAGTTTGAGTTTACCCTTGTCCTTAGTGGGAGCAGAGCTAGTAGATTCTAGGAATTCGAGTTGATCATTGTCAACTAGGTCTTGAGATAATTGTTCGAGTTTTGGAATCGATTTGTGCAATGTCCCACACAATGATGATAATCACAATGGAATTTTTCATTATAGGTTTTTCATTTGGGTTGTGATGGGTCTAACTCAAGTGGTGGAGGAAGTGTAATAAGGTTGTTGTTAAGGATTTTCCTTAGTCTAAAATGTGGCACCATGGGAAGGTTGTCAAACGTTCACCTAGGTTGTTGGGACCTGAACTTCCTTAGAGGGGGTAATTTTATTAACTCGAGTTCATTATCAGTTGTCTTAGATGTAAATGGATTGAATGGTGTCTTATTTTGAAAATGAGTGGAGGATGGAGGTTTTTCCTAATACTTAAGCTTGCCGATGGATAAAAGTTTAAACTCACGTAGCTTAAGAGTATGACAAAGTTGATCAAATGAAGAAAAGGTCTCAAAGAGAACACTTTCTTATAGAGGTGGTAAAAGACTCGGATAATAGATCTTGGAGCTTAGCATTGGTAAGTACATTTTTCATGTTAGCGAGATTATTCTTATATCGTAAAACATAATTAGTGAATTGTTCATTAGATCCTTGTTTAAGTTGTGCCAGTTGAGCATAAGAAATATTAGAACCTATGTTGATGGAGAAATGTGTAAGGAAGTCATTAGATAGAGACATGTAAATTATAGAACCAACACATGGCATAGTCATGCAGAATACGAGGAAATATTGTAGCGAAGAGAGTATGATCTTTAGCAAAATCTAGACAACCAACATGAAAGGCCCAAATATGCTTTTGTGGGTCACCATGCCCATTGAAATTAGTAGCTTAGGGGTAAAAAAATTGGAGGGAAGTGGATAAGTAGAGATGGGAGGTGAAAACGGAGTATGTAATAACAAGGTAGAATATAAAGATGGAGATGTAGTGTCCTATTGGAACTTGTGAATTTGAGCTTGAGATCATGATACAAAGAGGATAAATCTTGATTTCAAACAGAGGAGACTTGCCTTTCATGTGAAACTAAAGGAGGTGTAAAATGATTGGTAGGAGTGGGGATAGAAACCAGAACAATAGAGATAGGTGGAAGAGTAGAAGTAGGTGGTTGAGTGGCCACACGGTTGGTATAATCACATAAGGATTGAGTTTTGCCAAGTTGGTAGCTTCCTCACAAGCCATATACAGAAGTTAGTCTAGATCCTGGGGATGTGCAACAAGGTGATCATTGATGCATTTAAGGTGAGATTCAGTAAATTCCTCATGAGATTAAGCCATGGGGAAGTAAAGAAAGAAACCCTAGTTAGTGAGGAAGAGGACTCTAGAAGCGTATATGGTCAAGTTCACCAAAATGATTAACTAAAATTAAACTAAACTATGGGAAAGTATAATAATAGTTAATATAATATATGAGGACTAAAATTTTGTAAACTATGCTAAGAAAATATGGAATAATTTTAAATAATTATACTAAATGAAATAAAACCCTAAATGTGCAAGGATGTAAAAGGAAAGGACTTAGCTGATTGTTGGAGACGTCATGCAATTGCTGCAGGTCCGATTGTAAATTTACGAAAATAGGAAGGATCATTCGAGAGGTTAGATATAGAAGATATAAGGAGATTGTAGCACCCATAAAGGTATTGGGGTGCCCAGGGTGCCCCTGGTCTCTATAAAAGCTTAGAATCTGGTTTCAACAATGTTGAAAAATGTCTTAAAATTATCTCTATCTATCACACTGGATCTTCCAAACCGCATCGACTATGTAAAATAATACAAGATGAATGAATGACCTTCAAAAGATAAAGAATTATCAAAACCCTAAAAATAAAATATGTAAAATGAATGGGTCATATCGACCTCGAGATGCCACAACAATGGGCATACTAATATGAGCAAAGTGCACTACATTTCAGACCCAAATGTATTTTTGGTGTGTTTGTACATGTTGTGCCTTAGGTTCTCTTGTGTCAGTCACACTTTGTGAAGTAGCGAGCAATAATAACTATATAAAATGTAATAGCATGTGTGCATGGAATAAAATAGAATCCCTCCCCTATGCTCTATGTGTTGATGAATATCTCCTAGCCTTGATGCATGACACTATGTGGATGTAAGTGATGCACTAGATGCAACTCTAAATAGAGTGATAGTAGTATATGATGCTAGGACCCTCATTATGGTCTCATAACCTTATATTTATAGGGTTATCTTGTTGTAATTTCCTAATTAACCCCGACATGGCTGACTAGGAAAAATATAAGGATGAAAATGGCTATATGAGGCTCAAAAAGTGATGGGAAAGTAGTACATGGATTGGGGTGCCCTTGACAGACCTGGATGCCCCGGTTTAGGCTAAAATGATAGGACAATTGCAAAATAGGTGGGAATGCATATGAAAATATGTGGGAATGATGAAGTAAATGGTGAAAATACACGATAATAAAAAAATAAAAGGTAAAAATAAGATGGCCAAAATGTGGGATTAATTAGTACTTTCTTCACTTGAGAACCCTCTAAATAGTAGTATAAGACTGGGCTAAATAATGCCTAAAGTGCATGATTTTCGACTACAATAAATCAATAATGCTTAAATATTGTACTTGAAATATGAGACATTGAATTTTGAAGGTAAGTGCTTTACAGGGAAGTTTTGAGTCGAGTACAAAGTGTGAAAGATATATGTGAAGGTGAATAGAATAACATTGTACAAGTATGATATGGTCTAAGAGAACAGGGGGCTGAATTTTCTACTCCACTAGGTGAATAGGGTGTTTAAGAGGGTCCGAATAATCGAGCAAGTAATTTTTATTTCTTGGTATAACAACTTGTTAAATCAAGAAGGTCTTAAGATCATGAAAGAAGGTTGAAAACAATGACAGTCGGGGAAAATTAATGAATTCATCTACAAGGCATGAAAATATGGTAATAGTGAAAATATTATCTTTTCAGATTAGGTATGGACTGTATGATTCCAAGGGGGTCCATTTAGTGGGTTTTAATGAGATTAGATGACTTCTAGAAGGCTTTAAAGTTGGTCAAGAAGACACCATAGGTACTTTTTAGGAAAGTTGTCCTAAAATGAGAAATGAATGAGTTAGAGGCAAAATTAGTGTTTTTGAGATGGTACAAGACATAGAGAGTGGTAAATGAACAAGAATTAAGCCTTACATGGGGAATATTATGCTTATGGGGTTGTACGGAGTTCTTTGGATCTTCATCTGCTACTGAAGGAGTCAAAGAGAAGCATGTACAGTTTTAGGAGGAATTTATTGAGAAAGTAAGTCAAATTTGTTCTTTGTTGTCACTATTTGGACATTGGTTTTTCATTTCTCATGTTGTAGAGTAATTTTAGCCTTTTTCATAGATGGAAAAGGGGCAGAGAAGCTCATAAACATGAAGTTGAGGTCATGTAGGTATTTTTCTTGTTGGTTTCCATTAATGAAAAGGGGGAGATTGTTGGCCATTGTGGGTTTTATTTCTCATTTATGTCAACCCCCATTGATGGAAAATGGTTTCATGGTGATGTATGAGTCCTCCTATGATGTTATTCAGGTGTCATGCATGTTGATTGAGTTGTTTGGTGAGTTTTCATTTAGTCCTCGTGAATGTTCTAGGGTGCTATGTCGTAATAGGACCTCTTATGAGGTGATTGGTTACTATTATGATTTCATTCATGGTCCATATGATGTGTCATGAATGTTTATGGGTATGCCTTGAATTAGAAGGTCGAGATCATGGTCGATTTAGTTCTTCGGGCATGTATCTTTCCTTGGAGCATCCAAAATGAAGTAGAGGTATGAGATTTAGACCATAAATTTATTTTTGAATATGGTTACAATATTTTGGCAGTGTAATTGAGGTGTATGATGAGTCGCGAGGTTAGAATTCAGAGGTTTATTGCATATTTGAGGTCATTGGGAAGCAAGCGGTGAGAAACATGCAGTTTAACACATGTAAGTCATTGTGGAATTTTGGGGTCTTAAATAACAAGGTTTGGTAAAATGAGCATAACTTGATATATAAGTGGAATTTTTGTGTGATTAAAGTTTACTCATGATGAGGATATTTGACAGGGTTTTTAGGGTATTATTTGAACAAGAATATTTTTGGTAGTTCAAGACAACATGCATTCTAGTGAAAATTTGAAGTTGTTTGAGGAATGAGATAAATTTTTTGATGTCTAAAATCACATGTAATGTGAAGATGGATTAAAATTTAATCCAATGAATCAATTTACAAGTCTTGAATGTATGTAGAAATTATTTTATGAGCTAACATTTGGAAACATTGTTTTTGGAAGGTTGTTTTGGTGAAGTCAAAGGTAGATGTGGTTTGAGCATGAGGATTATTCAAGCCTTATAACTTAATTATAATTGTTCTAAAGGTTCATCCATTTCCATTTATTGGTCACATTGGAATGAATTTTCTAGGGTGTTGAAGGGTGTAGGAAACAACTGTTTTAAGAAATACAAAGTGAACTGGGCCCATTAAATGAAATAATATGATTGGTTAAAAAAATTAAGACCATGGTTAATGTTTAAATTATTTATTTAGCATGTTTAATGAATATGGGATCTTGAATAAGCATGGTTTTTAAATTATGACATTTTTGACATCCTAATGCATGTGTTTTGGTGATTTTTGATGCATGGAAAGTGTGTTTTTGCTAGGATGACCTACTTGAGTCACGTGTAGCTATTGTGGAAATGTTATGGGATGTTTTTAGTGATGCATTGGTCTAAATAAATGTTTATGACCAACCTCCTTTGGGTTAGTGAGTTGATTTGTTTATAAAAGTGATGTTTTAGCTCATTTTGAGACCTAGTCTTGCATGGGGGAGTAGTGTGACCTAGAGGAGAGTTGATTACAGGTATAGGGAAGAGTTTGAGATATGATCAGATGTGATAGAGTTTAAATAATTTTTTAAGACATTTTTACAAGTTTTGGAGGCAAGACAAGTCCAAGAAGACAAAGAAATAACAAGATTGAATATCTAGGGTTTGAGAAAAGTTGTGTGAGCTGAAATTGTGATCTCCATCAGCATTTGTGGTAGTGTAAAAATCAGAGATAAGATATTTTTAGGTGGCTAATTTTGTTCTTGGTCATCCTAGGTGGTTTTAGCCTCCTTATGGAGTTAGTTTTTCACTAAACTAGGGGTTGATGCTCCTTGCAAAATTGGTGTTCTAATAAACTAGGGGTTGGTGCTCCTTGTAGGGTTGGTGCTCTACTAAAATAGGGGTTATTACTCCTTGTGTGGTTATTACCTTACTAAATCAGGGTTTGGTGTTGCTTGTGAAGTTGGTGCTTCACAAAACTTCTTGGCTTTATGTTATATAAGCATAGTTTCAAAGTGGGTTTTCTTCCCTGTGAGGGTTTTCCACTTACATATAGTGTTCTTGTGTTGTGAACTTTGTTTCATGCTCTTGTGATTGATGTTACATATCTAATGCACACATATGGCTATGGAAGGTTAAT
Source organism: Taxus wallichiana var. yunnanensis (assembly GCA_018340775.1). NCBI lineage: Eukaryota > Viridiplantae > Streptophyta > Pinopsida > Cupressales > Taxaceae > Taxus > Taxus wallichiana. Next base: position 521,495,871 of record CM031234.1, read on the forward strand.
GGATGAATGAATCAATGAAATTATGTAATTATAAATGAATTAAAAAGTAATTTGTAGGACTGATTCACCCCCCCCCAATCCATTGTGCTTCTAAAAATTGGTATCAAAGTAGGTCCTTGAGAAGAAAGTCTTACCACTTCAAGGAGATCCTCTTGAAGCACGGTGTATGGTAGGTTACTGTGTTAAAGTTGAATGGAATCCATTGGTTATATTGAGATATTTTTTGAAACCCTTAGGGTTTGACATATGACAATCCATCTATGAAGTTTACACTCCCTCTCCAAGTATAGATAATAAGAAGCATTATGAAGAAAGAAAAATAGGTTCTTATAGTGTTTTTGAAGGAGGTTATCCTAATGGAAAGGATGAATACCTAAATACTGATGATGAATTTGATCTAGAAGTTGATTCTAATGCATATGAATTCAAAGAAGATGATGAAGTTGTTGATGATGCTCTAGGAGTTGAACTTGAGGTTATACCTGAATATATCAATGTAAAGGATGATGTAGATATGTTTGGGACTTTGGAGGTAGAAGAAGGATGTCATGATGATCTAATCATGATGACAATCAATGAAGTGATCCTAGTGAACCCTATGACAGAGAAGAAAAGTCATGAAATGCAGATTAGTACAGTTGGATCTATGAATTTGATAATTCATAGAGGGTTTGAGGCCAATAAGGTTTTGATTCTTCTAAGAGGACATCATAGTTCATCAATTCATCAAATAAGGTATGAGCCTCATTTTGAGTACTCTTTTTCATTCATGCTAAGGGGTCATAAGACAATTTACAAGTGGAAGGATTATGTATGTTTATCAAAAGAATCTGTGTATGTTGTTAGTCTCACAAGAACTCGTGAAGTGAGTCCTAGTCAGTTCTCGAGCTCTTAAGGTCTATGTGTGCTACCAAGTATGTTTCTTGATGTCATGTTCTTAATATAATTAGTATATGAAACTTATGTCTATGAAAGCATCTATAAAATATTGTCATGTTTAATGTAGGTTTTGTTGGAGCTCAAATATGTACCTATGCTCGAATCATAGACAATTTGGGAATTGAGACAACATGGTAATATCTTCAAGTTATGGGACTCGAACCGAGACATACCTCCAGAGAAGGACTACTTCTACTTACTCCTAATGCAAAAAAACTCCTAAGAATTAAAATGAAACTATATAGCTCTAATCTAACTTGCCAAGAGACCAGGGTGAGAAGGAGATGCATAAAACATAAACCTAAACTAGAGAGGAGGTAACACCAAAAATAAGGGGATGAATTGTTCAGCTAGAAGGAAAATGGAGGAAAATGATGATGAAGAGGGCTGAATGAAATCCATAGGTCAAAACCATGTCCAAATTTCTAGTTTTCACAATGCACAATGAGTAAGATTTTGAAAGCAGAACATATAACATACTGCAGATAAATGAGAGGAAAGAGAATGTAATAAAATAATGGCTAAAGCAAATACGAGCCACAAACTGAAGATTTTATTTCTTAGAGATCATCATGAAATAGTAGGAAGATACAAAACATTCACAGAGCTTAAGCCCAAGGCATGTGACCCTTACAATTACAAAGACAAGAGATGCCCATGCAATTATGAAGTATCCAACATTAAAACTTGGCATCACTTTGCATATATAGAATGATGGAATAAAGAGAGGAAGAAGAAAGAGAGGGAAATTTGAATTCACCTTCTACCAGCCGACCATATTCATTTAATTTCCTAAAAAGAGTTGGTTATCTCTGCCAATCCAATCCCATATGCCATTTCGATGAAGAAGAAACAACACCCATATCGCATTTAATTCTCGGTGGTTGAGTCATCTCGAAACAACCCTTTGTGTTTTAGAGACATATTTCTTCACTTCGCCACCTACCAACATTTAATCCATGGAATCCGACTCCCTTCACATAGAGGAGGCTAAGATTACTTTGAATAATATCATATTTACAATGATAAAATCAGATTTGATATTGTTAGCATATTTTGAAGATCTCATGAAAACGCCCTTATCCTTTGATACACAGCTTCCCTTGTTTTAGTCCTGTGCGAGCTTTTGACTCGTGGATTTTCCTTATATTCCGTGGCATCAAAAACCTTTTTATTTACTCGAAACATTGATACAACATAGCCTTATGTTGACCTCCACGACTATACATCCTTCATTTCACGGTTCTTGCATTTGCTTGTTCTCGTGAAACTTTTACAACATCCGCACTTTTAAAAATTCACCCTTCATTCCACAAAGACCCAAGACATCTACTGAATTGCTTCCTTAATTCTAAAACTTTACTTACTTCGGAAATATTTTATTCTTAGTGTGGGTTTCGCTCCTTCATCCCACAAAGATGCTTAACTCCTTTGCGGTCCACATTAATCCACATCTGCGACAACCCAAGTTGCTCTATTTTGCAAAGGGTGAAAAAATAGACTACATGTCGCATGTCAATCATGTCATGATTACAAGTCATCATGATGACTTCATTTTTTTGGTTTGATTCTTTTTAAGTCATGTTTCTAGGATTTTTGTATTCTAGAAGAATATATCTCTGTAGCCAAGCATGGTGTCTCAACAAATCTTTAGTATGTATCAAATTTTTTTATAGTCTTTGTGTGAATCAAGATTGATGTCTCTTTATGTATAAAAGTCCTCATGCTCAAAAGATTTTGTACATGTTTATAGGTCTATCAAATTATGTGAAGTTGAAATGTGTCTCGAGTTAATAGAAATACATTATTCCTTAAGTTGTAGGTATGTATACATGATGCCACATGTCTATTTGAGTGTCAAAAGAATTTGATGATATCAAAATCCTACAAAAGATGCCATAAAGTTACAATAAGAAGGTCTAAGGCCAGGGTATAGTCAAGAATACCTTAATAATGTGAAATGACATCAAGTGTACTATTTCAAAATATTTGAAATAGTTAAGAAATATTTTGAGCTTGTATTCCATCAAATAAGATTAGTGTTTATGTCTAGAACTTGTTGCTCAAAGATTTCTCAGCTCAAGTATGAAGGAGTGATGGATTGTCAAAGGATTTTTTTGAGATAAAAATTCTTGTTTCAAAAGTGATTAGTTCTCAATCATGAATTTTTGATGTCATAAAAGGAAATCAACAGTAGATTTATGATGTGGAATAAGTATAAAATTTGTGTTCTAAGTAGATATGTGCTCATAAGTCATGAAAGTAAGTTTGATATATCATGAAGTGACATTCCATGGGTTAGTGAGTGTTGAAATTTTGTTGTAAATATTCTTGTTGAGTTGATCATCATGGAAGTCTGTGAGAAATACATAAAAAAAAATTAAACCTCATGATATGATTCCTTGAATTAAATTCATGCATTTATGTGTTGCTCTTACGTTGAATAGTTTTGGGAGATTCTAAAAATCGGTATGTGCAAATGATCAAATTGAAGGCCAAAATTTAGAGAAAATCATCTTTGCAAGGAGAATTTGAAGACTAAGGTTATTTCAATCTAAAAGGGGGCTAGAGCTCTTGGGAATTTGTGACATTTTTATGATTTGACAGTGAAGTAGGTCAGAGACATAATTGGCATAAGAAAATGGTCAAACCTAGGCTAATATTATTCAAGTACATGCTTCAAGGCTCATTTTGGTGACAAAGATCCTTAATGGGTATTCTCAACTGGTAAGGAATCACCGAGGAATTTTTATGTTAAAAGTTATGGGAATTTTCTTATTAAAGTATGCCTAGTAACCCTTACTAGAATTCTTAAGATCTACAATATGCCATGAAGTTTTCTAGAGGCTTCAAGGTTAACTAGACATGTGAAAGTGATACAAAGTGCTCATAATTATCTAAGTTGTCAATTATAAGAGAATGATGGGTTAAAAACCAAAGTATAATATCCCAACATGGGTTATGAGTTCATGATGGTCTCTCTCTCCAAAGGTCTCACACGAGAAAATGTTTGTATGAAGGAATTTAAAGGATGCTAAAGTGACTATGTTAGTATCATCTATAGGTTTTCTATTGTACTCTAAGGTATTCAAGCTTTCTCGCGAGAGTTAGGGCCTAATTTTCTAAGTGGATTCAAGGTAACATGTCAAATATGACTCCTACAAAAGTTTATAAATGCTTACCATTGCATATGTTGAAGAGAAAAAGTATTGAGTATCTCTGAAAAAGTTGAACTGAGCATGATATTTGAGAGAGTGTCTTAGACAAACAAGTAAGGAGTTTTGGAAATTTAAATCTAACAAGGTTAGAATGATCTTAACTCGAGAAAACATTAGAATGTACAATATCATGAAAGTCAAATTGATTCATGAGATCATCTAGAAGGCTAGAAATAGGGTTATGAAGACTCATATGTATGAGTGTGATAGTGCATGATGACATAAGATTAAGAAACATGCTACATGTTAAGAAAATGGTTTAGAAGGATTATTTACATTGATTCAAGTTAGTATGAGTGCTTAAACAAAGAGTCAAGGACCTATACAGTGGTGAGGAAATGTTCAAGTATCTCAAGGAATCTATGAGTTTATATGACTGGTAAATATGCAAAAATGTTAACCTATAGGTGTCAACTTACCTTGAATACTTAGTAAAACTGCATATGTGAACAATTCCCTTCTCAGTTGGATCAATATGTTAGGATACAGTTGATTTGTTCCTTCAAAAATTCCACTAAGATGTGTCAAGTATGATCACTCAATACTTTGAATCATGAATTATGAGCCTCAAAATTTGACAAAGAGATAACAGTGAAATGATAACAAGGGTTTGTATAGTGCAACCCTAATGTTTGTTTCCTTGAGCTCCATGATAATCTAAGATTGATTGAAGCAATGATGTTTTTGTAAGTATGATGATCACACATGTATGCTGAAGTATGTGGATAGTTTGCATCATATGAAAAATGTATAATGAAAAATTTAACGTCTTCTAGTAGCTTGGTCTTCATCAAGATTTCAGTGGTAAGGTAAGAGGATGTATGAAACATTAGACATTAAAGAGAAAAAAGAATGGATGGTACATGTGGCTTAGGTTGTTGAATTATTTGGACTAGCAAAAGGATAGAAGTATAATGTGCCTCAAATGATGGAACAATGCTTATTGAAGGTTTCTAGGAAGGTGGGTGATGTTATGAAGGTGTCAAAGAACCTGGTGGCACAAGTATAAGGTATTAAGGGCATAAGAAGAGCATTGGAATAGTGAATAGGTGTTCTAAATGTCAATATAAAGGTGGCTAAAATGTAGTGACAAGGGGCTAGTATTGATGTCTACAAGTATCAAGGCTTACTTATTAGTGTTCGAGTCAAAAATGTTATGGTATGAGTTCAAGTAATGATGCATTGTTATGTTGTAAAAGTGTGATTGCCTCAAGTTTGATGTGCATTTATGTTTGTAGTATTAAAAGAAACTGTAAAACTATCAAGTGTGAAAGTGTATTAAAGGGGTCATGAGAGGATCGGGTTTCGAAAAACAATGGGCTTGGTATATGTGTAAAATTTACAAACTCTTAATCTTGTGTTATCAATTACTGATTTGTGACAAGAACAATAACTCATATAAGAGGTACTTGTTTTGTGCTCATGCTTCAGGTAAAAATGTCAAGAAACTCAAGAATGTTGAAACAGAGGACCTGGAATCTAAGACAGTGAATTTTGAATGTAAGTACTCTCTCTAAGAAGTTGATGAGTTAGGTACAGTGTGAGATATTTGTGAAGGTGAATAAAACATTGTACAAGTCCGAGACGATCTAAGAGAGACAGGGAGCTGGACTTTCCACTCCACTAGGTGAATAGGGTGTTTAAAAGGGTTTGAATAAGCTGTGCAAGTAATGTTTATTGCTTAGTATAACAACTCGTTGACTCAAGAAGGTTGAAAACATCTTGAAGTATTGATTTAGGTCGGTAAAAGTAATGAATTCATCTACAAGGCATGAAAATAAGGTAATAGTCAAAATATTTGCTTTTTCAGTTAGGTATGGATTGTATAATTCAGGGGATCCTCTTGGTGGTTTTTCATGAGATTGGATGACTTTTAGAAGTTTGTAAAGTTGGGAAAGAAGACAATGAAGGTATTGTTTAGGGAAAGTTATCCTAAAATGAAAAATGAAGGAATTAAATGAAAAATTGTTGTTTTTGAGATGGTACAAGACATAGAGAGTGGTAAATGAAAAATAATGAAGCCTTACAAGGAAATATTATGCTTAGGGGTTGTCAAGTTCTTTGGATCTTCATCTGCTGCTAAAGGAGTCAAAGAGAAGCATGTACATTTTATGAGGAATTTATTGAGCAAGTAAGTAAAATTTGTTCTTTGTTGTCACTATTTTGTCATTGTGTTGTAATTTTTCATGTTGTATAGTCATTGTAGCATTTTTCATAGATGGAAAAGGGGGAGAGAAGCTTAGAAACATGAAGTTGAGGTCATATAGGTGTTTGTCCTATTGGTTGCCATCAATGTTTCTGAATAATGGTGGGCATCAATGACAAAGGGGGAGATTGTAGGCCATTCTAGATTTTTGTTTTCATTGAGGTCAGCCCCCATTGATTCAAATTGTTTTCATGGTGATTTATGAGTCCTCTTATGATGTTATTCAGGTTTCATGCATGTTGATTGAGTTGTTTGGTGAGTTTTCATGTGATCCTGGTGTATGGTCTATGGTGATCTGTCACAGTATGAGCTCTTGTGAGGTTATTGGTTATTATTATGATGTCATTCATCATTGATATAATGTTTTATGAGTTTTTATGGGTCCGCATTAAGTCAACAAGGTCAGATCATGGTTGAGTCGAGTTCATTCCAGGCACGTTTCTTTCCCTAGAGCATTTGAAATGAAGTATAAGAATGATATTTTGACTATATATTTATTATTAGATCATGGTTACAACGTGGTGGTAGTGTACCTAAGGTGTATGATGAATTTTAGGTCAGAATTCAGAGGTTTGTTGCATATTCGAGGTCATTGGGATGCAAGTAGTGGGAAACAGGTAGTTTAACACAGGTAAGTCACTATGGCTAGAGAGTTTGAGAGATATCTGAGATATTTGGTGATTATGGACAAGTATATGATGTTTTCATAGTGATTCATGCCAGTTTTTAGTTCATTATGAGTAAATAATTACAAGCTATGCAAGTTTTGGAAAAATTGGGTAAGAAATAATGTGTTTTTGTGATAAAAGTTGACCTTCTTATGCTCGTTGTGAATTGTGTGATTTGTATGAGACCTTGTTCATTTAAGGGAAGCTTATATGGTGAGTTTATAAGGTTTTTAAAAGAATGAGGTTAGTTGATTGTCATTTTTATGAACGAATGTTAAGAAGGTAAAGTGGTCTAAAACCCTAGCTAGGAGTAGTTTACGTAAAGTGAAGTATAATGACCAGTTTTGATTACTTAATTAAAAGTGATAGTTTTATGTTGTAGAGGACTTTGTTAGATTTCCATAAATTTATGGTTGAGGTCATGGTCATGAGTGGGCCCCACCTAAAAATATTAGTTTTTGAAGAAGAAGGTTTTAGGACAATATGGTCTAAAGGAGTAGCATGAAAAATTGATGGTGCATGATGAATTGGAATTTTCTTGATTTTCGTTGAGTTTTTAGGACAAGTTCATGTAGGTATATGGTTCTTTGAGATCTAAACAGGTTGACTATTCAAAGGGCAATTTTGGGGTCTCAAATAGCAAGGTTCAATAAAATGAGCATAATTTAATATACAAATGGAGTTTTGATGTGATGAAATTTTCATTGGAAATTAGATTTTGAGATATTTCCATAAAAATAAGTTTTTCTTCATGATAAATTCATTTGATAGGGTTTCTAAGGAATTATTTGGATTAGAATATATTTTGCATTTTAAGACAACATGTGTTCAAGTGAAAGTTTGATGTTGTTTGAGGAATGACATAGATATTTTTATTTCGTAATCACATGGAATGTAAAGAGGGATGAATTTTTCATCCAAAGAATATATTTGGATGTCTTTAATGTATGTAGAAATAATTTTATGAGCTAACCTTTTGGAAACAACGATTTTGGAAGGTTGTTTTGGTGAAGGCAAACATAGTTGTGGTGTGAGCATGAGGATGATTAAAGGATTATAACTTTCTTAGAAGTGTTCTAAAGGTTGTTAAAGTTACATTGATTGGTCACATGTCATGTTTTGGTTGAGTAGAATTTATTTGGTGATCAAATGAAGTTTCCAAGGTGTTGAAGGGTAGAGGAAACAACTGTTTTGAGGAATACAAAGTGAACTAGGCCCATTAAATGAAATAATATGATTGGTTAATGAAAATTGCAACCATAGTTAATTTTTAAATGATTTATTTATCATGTTTTATGAATATGGGATCTTGACTAAACATGGTTTTGAAATGAAGAGAATTTTGACATCCCAATGCATGTGTTTTAGTTATTTGTGATGAATGGAAAGTGTGTTTTTGTAGAGGCCACCTACTTGGGTCATGTTATCCATATTTTTCCCCTCGGAAAAATATTAGATCAGCCATGACCCCACACAAAAGGAGCTTGAGAAATCACATTTAAATCTTGCAAATAGGTCACTGAAGGACTCAACAATGGAATGGCAAGGCCTACGAAAGACTAAACAACCTTATGTAAGAAAGAAAGAGAAGAGACGGCTCTGTCAAGTGAATTTGTGCCTTAAATCCATTCTATAGGTTACATGTGGGCTTGGAAATAGAATAGCAGGGTCAGAGAAGAAGGAGAAATGTCAAAAGAGGCTAGGAGCAGGAAAGAGAAGAAATGGAAATGATTCGAAGTCTTTGGGTTCAAAACAGTTTAGAAAGAGTCCAAAAATAGACTAAGTATGGAAGAGACAATGGAGAGAGCCACGAGTCAACGCGGTGCTTCTCCAAAGTTGAAACCAAAAAGGAAGGCTCAGATATGCGTCGGGTCTCCATGTGTCCTAGGCCCAAAGCGGAGGAAAATTCAAAGCATAAAAGTCAAAAGACGGACAAAGCGAGCCTCAAAAAGAGCCAAGTATAAAAGTGCAAGCAGAACTCGCCACATGTCAGCTTGGTGTATCTGCAAAAGTCAGTTCAAAGGTAGAGACCCAAACGATCACCAGCTCGCCAGTAGCCCAAGGTCTGAAAACATAACAGGGACATTGAAAAGTCTAAGGGTGCTGTGGAGGTTTCCACATGTCGATCTAACGCTCCTCCAAAGGTAAAATCCTAAGCGGGTTTCTAAGTGAGCATGGAGCCTCCATGCGTCCTATTTTAAAAAAGGGACATGGTTAGGTTGAATAATCAAACACAAAGATAGACTAGTGTAAGGTGCCAAGTGTCCAAATGACACTAATTCAAGAGTAGAATAAAGGGGAAGTTTCCAAACAAGCGCAAGGCCGCCGCATGTCCTCGATCAAGATATATGACCCCACCGAGAAAAAGACTTAGGAAAAAACATAAGGAAATCAAGTAGGCCATGAAAGAAGCCATGTATCAGCCCCGCACCATTCCAAAATCAAAATACATAGGCCACCCTTAGATGTGCGCCAGCCCTCCACGTGTCCAGTTTTAAAAGGAGACCCATTTTCAAAATGTTTTCCTGCCTATTTTATAAGGACCCAACCCAAATATTTAAATGTTCATAGCTTTTAATGAAGGATCAAATTTGGGTGGGAGAAGACTTTCTGGAAATGTCTCGATGCCTTGTACACCATGGAAACATAAAATTCCATTTTTTTAGGCCCTCATAGGTAAAAATGAAGAAAATTATTTCAGTCCATTAACGCAGAATCTGATTTCCTCAACCAGCAGATTTGATTTGATTTGATCCGTTGCGGAACAAGAAGTGACATATTGTGGGCAGATTTGCAGAAGACATTAATATTCAATGGTTGGGCTTTTAAAATGGGATTCAATGTGTATCTCATGGTGGTTGGAGAAAGATTCAACTTTTCCCTCTTCTCTCTCTTATTCTTTCTATATATTGTAACACTTCTCAAAGTAGAAGTAGAGAGACATTCTGGGCATAGAGAAACTCTGTCAAATTTGTTTCTCAACACCATTTTTGAGCAGTAAACCTTCTCCTATGCCTGGAAAATGTATTTGTGCCTCTATTCCAGAAATGTAATGGTCTGTGCACTTTCTAGAGCAATAAAAACATGTTTTTGTGGTGTTCTTCAACCCTTTGCATCGTTTTATTGTTTCTCCATGCCTCTCCCTTCCAGATTTGTTTTTTCGTGCATGTATTTCACATTTGTAGGTTTAGGATGTTGTGTTTATGGAGTTTAATGGAAGATTTGAAGATCTAGGTCGTGTCACTGTCCCCGACCTCCCTCATCTCCATTTTCTCTTTTTATTCCTCCCTCAATAGAATATCTCGCTTCCTTTCTTTGGTGTATCACTGCTTTAGTGTAGGCTCTATTTTTTCCCTCTTTGTCCCCTTGGAATGGTTTGATTAGGTTAGATTTTGTTTGCCTACACTAGAGTAGCTCGTGGCAGGTAGTTTAGGAACAAGAACCAACTTTCTCTGGAGGATCATCTCAGGTTTTCAAGTCCCACATCTTGAGAGATGATCTAATGTTATGCAATCACACCGAATGCCCCATTTTAACCACTTCACATCTTTGGCCATTCGGGGTGCTGTGTTTTTTGCACTAAAAAATCACTTTTATCTGTTATCAAACATTTATGAGATGTTTTTAGTGATGCATAGGTCTAACCAAATGTTTATGATGTACCTCCTTTGGGTTATTGATTTGATTTGCATATAAAAGTGATGTTTTAGCTCATTTTGAGATCTAGTCTTGCATGGGGGAGTAGTGCGACCTAGAGGAGAGTTGATTACAGGTATGGGGCATAGTTTGAGAGCTGATAAGATGTGTTATAGGTTGAATAATTTTTTAAGACATGTGTGTAAGTGTTTGGAGGCAATAAAATTCCAAGAAGACAAAGAAATAACATGATTGAAGATCTAGGGTTTGAGAAAAGTTGTGCGATCTAAAATTATGATCTCCATCGATTCTGCAACAGCAAAAAAACCAGATTTCATATATCTTCGGTGGTTGAGTTCATTCTTGGTCATCCTGAGGGGTTGTATCCTCCTTGTGGAGTTGGTGCTTCACTAAATTAGGGGTTGGTTTTCCTTGTAGAGTTAGTGCTCTACTAAACTAGGGGTTGGTGCTCTAATAAACTAGGAGTTGGTGATCCTTGTGGGGTTGGTGCTCCTTGAGAAAAATTTTCTTCACAAAAATTCTTTTATTTATGTAATATAATCATATTTTTAGTGGGGTTTCTTCCCCACGAGGGTTTCCCAATTACATATGGTATTCTTGTGTTGTGTACTTTGTTTCATGCTCTTGTCATTGATGTTACATATCTAATTCACACATTTAGTTATGGGTGGTTAATGGATGAATGAGTCAATGAAATTATGTGATGTTAAATGAATTGATAAGTAATTTTAGGACTTATTCACCCCTATCAATCCATTGTGCTTCTAACAAAATATATACCTAGTTTAAGTGTAGTCTTTAGTGTTTTGTGCTCAAATTAAATAGGAGTACAACGGTCTTACCATAAAAAATCTCAAATGGTGTGAAGCCAATTATTTTCTTCCACATTTTATTGAATACCCATACTACCTCTAGAATTCTATCTTCCTAATCTCTCTTGTAGTGTGCAATAGTTTTTGTCATGATGGCTTCTATCTCCATGTTTGTCACCTCAACCTAGCCATTAGATAGGGGGTGATAAGGTGTAGAATTCCTATGTCTTAATTCATGTGCCTTATCTAGATCAGAAATAAATTCAATTTTAAAGTGTATACCTTGATCAGTAAAAAATTCTCTTGGTACTCCATATCCTGTAAAGATGTGGTCATATAAGAATTTTGTAACTTTCTCACTCTTCTGATCTGGAAATGCTTTCACATTTATCCATTTAGTGAGGTAATATGTGCACACCAAGATATATTCCTTCTACTAAGATTTAGGATCTATAGGACCAATGAAGTCTAAACCCCATTTGTCAAATGGATGCAATACTAACTAAGGTTTCAATGGCATATCATCGACTGGTGGGATTTCCTATTCTTTGAAATTTATTACACCTCCTTGTGTATAGTTTTGCATCATTATGCAATGTATGCCGATAATAACCTGTTGTCGACACCTTTTGTGTTGTTCTTTTTGCAGCAAAGTTCCCTCCACAAGGCTCATTGTGGCAGGCTCTAAGAACATCATAAATATCCTCATCATCAATGCATCATCTCATGACATTATCTTGACCTATGTGAAACAAAAATCTAGCTAGCCAAGAAAAATGCACACTCTTCTCAACAATTTATTTATTTTCATAATATAATTAGTGTGGAGGTTTGTTACCTAAGACTAAATAATTGGATATATCAACATACCAAGGTGTTTTGGTGGAAATGGAAAATAGGTGCTCATCTGGGAAAGATTCATCCACTATTTTTTCTTCATTATTATTCTCCATTCTTGAAAGAAAGTATGCTACAACGTTGTCCTTACCAGGCTTATCCATAATGGTGACATCAAACTCTTGCAAGAGTAGCAACCATTTAATTATTTCATTTCTTGCATCCGGTTTGTTGATCAATTATTTAATTGATTCATGATCAATATGAATGAATACTAGATAGCCATTAATGTAGGGCCTAAACTTATTAATAGCATACACAACTACCAATAACTCTTTCTCTGTGACTGTATAGTTAAGTTCAACATGTTGTAAGTTCTTACTTACATAATAAATTGTGTAGTTTAGAACTCCATCCTTCTATCCTAAAACAACTCCAATGGCATGGTCTGATGCATCAGTATGGATGTGAAATGGAAAGTTCCAATTAAGTCCTCTTAACATAGGTGCAGTGGTCAACATTTACTTCAAGGTTTGAAATGGATTCTCACATTTTTAGTCCATTCAAATGCATCATCCTTCCCAAGTAGTATAAATAGTGGTGTTGAAATCTTACTAAAATATTGTATAAATATTCTATAATAATGTGCATGGATGAGGAAGATCTTCACATCATTTTTTTTCTTTGGTGTTGGTAGATTTATAATTATAGATACTTTTTTGGATCAACCTGAATTCCATCAGATGATAGATAGTGCCCCAAGACTATTCCTTCAGACATTATCATGTAAATTTTTTCATTACATAAAGACATATTATGCTCCTTGAATCTCTTCAAAACTTTGTCAGATTCTTCATAGCTTCATCAAAAGTATTACCATGTATTATAAAATCATCCATGTATACCTCCATGTAGTCATTTTTTAGATCTAAAAATATGCTCAAGACTACCCTCTGGAATGTAGCAGGTGCATTGCAAAAACCAAAGGGAAGAATAGAATATGCAAACATTCCCCATGGGCATGTGAATGTGGTTTTGTCTTGGTCCTCTAGTGCAATATGAATTTGATTATAGCCACTGTATCCATCAAATAAATAAAATATTTCTTACCAGCCAGAGTGTTAAGAACCTGATCAATGAAAGGGAGTGGAAAATGATCCTTCTTTGTTGTTGATTTTATCTCTCTATAATCTATGCAAATCCTCCATTTTTCATTCTTCTTGGGTAAAATGACAGGGGTGACACCTATTGACTTTCTGAGATTGGATATATGAATCCAACATCCGATAATGTTTTTAATTCTTCTTTCACAATATCTCTCACTATTGGGTTCATTATTCTTTGTGGCTACCTTATTATCTTACAATTGTCTTTGATATATATCTTGTATGTACAGAGCTTAGGATGGATCCCATGCATTTCACCATAGTCCCATGAAAATTTTGTTTTGTGGTTTTGCAAAAGAGAAATCAAAAATTCTCGTGATGCATGCTCAACATTTTGTTAACATTAAGTGGCTTTCTTGAAGTGATTTCCACTTTCTTAGAGAGATCAATCATGGAACATACATTGTTTCTTACAGAATTCAGTATGCAATCATGTGGGAGAAGTTGGTGAAGGATGCAATTCTTACCTAGAACATTCATAGTGCTTTGTTGTGGTATAATTTGGTTCACAAGATATCTTAGGCACTGTAATATGCCATATACTTCTTCACTCCTTCCATAATTATTCTATATGAAGTTAGAAATAACAAGATCTTATACTTTTCCTTCGATTGTGCACAATTTCTCAAGCATCATCAATTGTTGCACAAAGTTTTTGTCTTCTCTGGCTCGTCAACCCAAATGGTTTGATCTTCTTCATTAATTGGTTATGCAGGGGGATAAATCATGATATTTTTAGTACCACTTCCATTAGAAATAATCATATTACCATATCGGCACCCTATGAATGCATCAGAAGTGGCCAACCATGGTCTTCCCAAGATGATAGGATATCTTCCTAATCTTGATTTTGGCTTAAGAATAATAAATTCGGTGAGGGTACTCCCGGGAGTCTACCTCTACCATTGCATCTTCAAGGATTCCTTTAAGTTTCGTTGTTGATCTATCTACAAGCTACAAGAATGTGGTTGTTAGTATTATTCTTTCTAACATCGATCATCCATAATATACTAGGTCATGACGTTTGTGGCTTCCCCAAGTCAATCAAAGTGTTTTTAATATATCATGTCATTAATTGAAACATTTACCAATGGAATGCCTAGATCTATATACTTGGGAAGAATTGAATTTCCAAGCATAATATCAACTAGTTGTCCAATAACTTATATAGTAGATGGATCCTTCCTCTTCCTTGTTTCTTTATGCATAGGTCCTTAACCAACTTGTTATAAATTGGCATATCCTTAATGGCTTAAATCAATGGAATTTTGACACAAATATCCTTTAGTTGGTTGAAAAAGTTAGAATCAGATTCTAATTTTAGTTTAGTCTTCTTTTCTTGCAGTCTTTCAGAAATGGTGGGTCATTAGCATGTATTTTATCCTTGCTAGAATTTTTCTCAAGTTGTTGTGAATCATCTTGCAACATCTTTTGGCTTTACTACGGATCGATCTGCAGTATTTTATTTCTTTAATGTGGATTGGTTTGCAATATCCTAAGAAATTTTAGTAATGGTGGGTCCATTTGGTGGAGTAAGTGCTCTTCTTGAGCGTAGATGGATATTGTTAACATCAACTGAATAGGTAGGGTATTGAGCTTTGGTGTAGAGGATCTAGTAAACTACCTATTATGCTTGTTCTCGATAACTCTACTTCTACTTACCAATAGTACCTCTATTGTTGCTTCTTAAGACATCTACGCTCCACTCCTATCTCATATCCCCTTCTTTGTAGATCATTAAATTATACACTTGTTAAACATGGTGTGTATGCCCAAAATAATGTTCTCCAAATTCTACTTATGCAATCTTGCTATCATAAGAAACTAAGAGAAATGAGAGCAAGAAATAGTTACCTATAACAATTTATCATGGTTTTATTTCCCTTTGTTGGCCTTTAACTCTCCGAAATTAGCCTCCTTCATTGTATCCACTAGTTCAACTCTTACATGTAATACCTTTAATGCTCTATCTCTAGTTCATATAAGGTTATTATGCCCAACCTTCTCCAAAGTTATATTTAGAGTCTTAGACCTATCTTACTCCGTTATAATATACGCCAAACTAGACCAAAGTGTTAAAACTTCCTTCCTATCCCGAAGCTCCTGCCACCATAAGTCCATAACCTTGTTCATGGGTACTTGGATCTTTTCCTTCCAACTATAGCTTATATGGCTTCATAGATCAAAGTACTCAAATGATGTAGTCATGGATTTGAAGCACTCCTACACCTTCAAATCACTTCTTATAACCTATTATGGGGTGTCTAGACCTTTGGTTTAGTCAAACCATTGCATGCTTGAATACTTCTTTTATTAGCCCTTAAGACCTATTAGGTCTCCAAACATACAACCCCTATCAAAATTCAATTTCATCTTTAACAATGTCACACACCCAGACAGATTTGAAGACCCTTTATGGAGTCCCACTTGTGCCAAAGTCTCGATACCATTTCCTTTGTATGGTTTGGTACATCTAGACTACTTTTCCTAAGAAATTAGGCCCATTTTAGACTATAGCTATGACAGTAGGCACTTTTCCATTAGATCTCCCCTAAATATTGTTTGATTCACCCCTAATATGTTGATAACATGATGAAAACCAAGTTTCATAACTTGATTCCAAGATTAAGACCTCCACGCAACCAAAACCCTTAATATCAACCTCTCTGTACAGTCTTCCTGTAACCAGATGCACATATCATTCACACATGTGAGTTAGAAAATGAAAGTAGACATACTTCTATCTTCCATTCAAACAAAGATGCTCCCAAAATTTCGTCATTTTTTAATTGCTAGAATTTGAGATAAATCTTTCCCTAGTTTGGGCCCGAGAGGAAAAATTTCAGTCTACAGGAAACTGTGATTATTTTCATGAACTAAAAAAATTCAATATAACTCCTTAGGTCTCGAATTCCTTGTCCATCACTCACAGATTTATAAAATCCTCTCCTTTTTCTAATGTTAAACTCATGCTCTTGGTCCGGAATTGAGTTCAAGCATACGGTCTCATATAAATTACAAAAACATGTAAAACCAAATGTCAATCCCTACAAAATTCAATCATTCCTCCTTTATTATTGATAATACAAAATTGTTACATCATTTCCACCTATATTTCCTACTCCACACGTGAATCTCTTCTCCCATTTGTTGTTCTTCCTACCCTAAGACTAGGACTAACACCCTAGAATAGTGCAACCAACACTATTATTGACTCCACAAGATTCCTAACTTAGAATCTAGCTTAAAAACCAATGACACACGTTTTCCATCCAATATTGTCCTTCTAGACCAAATTTTCCCTTTACTAACTTATTTGCAATTACACTCACACATTTACATGTATTTTGAACTTCACCCACTCCAAAGAAAGGAAACATGCTTGAACTACCTAAACACCTATTTGAACTTTTCATCATAAACATGATGCTTCTGCATCATATTCCCCTTTAGAGAAAAATTGTGCTTCTAGCTCAATGCATTCTTCTTGTCTTCTCACTTGTATTTATTATTTCTTCTCTAACTGCAATTTAGTCTTTTAAGCCTCCTTATGATGGGTTTCATCATGTATTCACCAGCTTGCTTCTGGTTTTCTTCATATGGAGAGTTTGTTTGTTCTAGGCTAGAGCTTGGCTTGTAGGTTCTTGGTTTGAATTTCATGCTTTTCTTGTCCTACTTACCATCTCTTGAATGCTTATCACCTTCATACATGTGTTTTATTGCATTTTTGAATCTCTCACTCATTGGAATGACTGTATTTTCCTTGTTCTTTTCCATATATTGAGATTTCTTCATTTTTACCTTTCTCCTTAGTATTTCTTGCTCATTGTTTGATTCATTCTCAATTATCATACTTTTTCATTCTCTATAAATGCTTCTACTACCCATTCATACTGATGAGCATGCTCATGTGCACCACATCTATACCTCCACCTTTTGGCTTGTGTTTGTACTAGTTCCATTGTTTTGCTTCTCCCTGGTGACACCTTGATTTGAGTCTTGTGTCTTAAATATATTATTCTCACCTTTCCCATATTTTCACATTGTTTCGATGACTTCCCTTATACCACTTGTTCTGAATTTTCATGACTATTCTTGGAACTTTATAATCTCTTCCAAAAACTTGGGCATATGCTTGTGTTACACTTTTACATATTTTCTTGAATTCCTCATTTTCTTTCTTTCTTGTCTTTAACGTATAGTGTATGAGGATCATATTTTTCTATCTAATTTTGTCTTTCTTTACTAGCCTAAAAGGTTTGGTTTGTTGATCCTCTTCATGTAAGACCTAATATGTTATTTGTTTCACCCAATAGCTCACGTGTGCTAATATCCTAAATGAGATTTTCCTTCCTAAATTAGTTTCCTTTGTTCTTTTAATCTGTAACTTGGTTTGTCTTTGTTGTTTTTGTTTACTCCATCCATCATCTTATTTGAGCCTTTCTAGATCATCTAAGACATCATAAAAAATGAATTATCCCTTCAAATGTTCCTTTTTCTACCTCCGAGATTCCTTTCGTTCGAGATATGTCCTTGTCAAGGACTGATTTCATCCTTCCATACTAAATTTCCTCTTTTAGTGTTGTAAACAACCCCAAACTTGTAATTATTCCTTCTTTATGTAAATTTTCAATTGAATTTCGTGTCAAATCCATGCTCCTTTGCTTATGATTTGAGATTGCTTCTTGGTCACTTTTTTCCTTCTTGTTCATGCCAATAACCACACCCTCTTGAATGGTTGCTTTAGTAGAATTTGCATCCAAAACTTTCACTTGAAATGGAAATTTTGAGTCATATTCCTTTCTAGTTTTTTTACAGTCTTGCAACAATTCCATACACTTCTTCATGATTACTCACATTTTCACCATGTGAGACTTGTCTTATAGCTTGGCTTTCTCTTATGAACAACTCTATTTCCTTCAACTTTGCCTTTCTCATACCTGCTATAAGTTCTATAGACTAGTATCTCTGTATAATTCCTCTCTCTTGTGCACCTTCTAGATTAAGTTCCTTGATTTATTTTTGGAAGGAAGTCACCCTTGCCTTATCTTGTTTTCCTTTCTTCTTGAACTCCTTCATGATTCTTAGGTTATCCCTGCAACTTTCATGTATCCAAACAATTTCTCTAACCTCTACAATTCCTCTCCCAATGTGAGAGAGTTGAGTCCTTCCTCCTAATCAAACTTAGGACCAATTTGGTCATCTTCTCCTGGATGTGGGATTCTTCTCAATCTCAAATTATTCACCATGTATTTTGACACAACATTGTCTGTGCTTCCTCCATCAATAATGACATCACAAACTTTTCCTCTAGACTTGCATCTAGTTCTAAACAAATTCCTTCTTTGACTCACATCTATGGTTTGACCACTCAAATCTGCCTTCTGCTCTCTTGGTTTACCCAAGACTCTCTTCATCAAGAGAGATTCACCCTTCATTCCTTCATTTCTTGAGAATAATTGATTTACCCTTGTTATCTCTGCCTTTTTCAGTCTTCTTAAAACAATTTACATCATTACAACTTGCATTCTCATTATCAAATGTACACATACCTTTTTGATTTGATCCAAAAGAATTGGATCCTTCCTTTGAAAAACTTGTAGACTCCACTTTGTTGTTGCACTCTATACTTGGCATCCTTTCTTTGACAAGATGCTCCAATGCATCCATTCTATCCTCCATTTGTGCCTTTAGCTATTGAAGTTGTCTCATCATTTCCCTAAGAAAATTTTCATGTCTGCCCTGCATTCTTGAATATAATTGTGCCATCATCACCCTCTTGTCCTTAATAGCCTTTTAAATCAGATTATCACTCAAAGTCTCAACTCTGATACCAAAATGGTGTAAAGGATCTAGTAAACTACCTATTATTCTTGTGCTTGGTAACTTTGATTCTACTTACCAATATTACCTCTATCATTTCTTCTCAAGACATCTACACTCGAACTCCTATCTCATATCCCCTACTTTGTAGATCATTAACTTATACACTTGTCAAATATGGTGTGTATCCCCAAAACAATGTTCTCCCAATTTTACTCATGCAATAGTACTATCATAAGAAACTATGAGAAATGAGAGTAGGAAACAATTACCTATAACTCTTGATCATGGTTATATTCCCTTTGTTAGCCTCCTTCATTATATCTTGCAGTTCAACTCTTTACATGCAATTCCTTTACTTCTCTATCTCTAGTTCATTGAAGGTTATTATGACCAACCTACTCCAAAATTATATTTAGAGTCTTAGACCTCTCTCACTCCCTTAGAATCTCTTGCAACTTAGACCAAAGCGTTAAGACTTCCTTCCTATCCCCGAGCTCTTGACATCATAATTCCATAACCTTGTTCATGGGTATTTGGCTCTTGCCCTTCCAACTATAGCTTATATGAATTCATAGATCAAAGTACTCAAATGATGTAGCCAGGGGTTTGAAGCACTCCTACACCCTCAAATCACTTCTTCTAACATGTTATGGGGTGTCTAGACCTTTGGTTCAATCAAACCATTGCATGCTTGAATACTTCTCAAATTAGCCCTTAAGACCTACTAGGTCTCCCAACATACAACCCCTATCAAAACTCAAATTCCTCTATAACAATGTCACATACTCTATATGGATTTGAAGACCCTTTATGGATTCCTTTCTTGTGCCAAAGTCTCAATACCTATTCCTTTGTACGGTTTGGTACCTCTAGACTACTTCTCCTAGCAAATTACGCCTATTTTATCCTATAGCTATGACAATAGGAACTTATCCATTAGATCTCACCTAAAACTTGGTTGATTCACCTCTAAGATGTTGACAACATGATGCATACCAAGTTTCATAACTTGATTACAAGATTTAGACCTCCATGCAACCAAAAATCCTTAATATCAACCTTTTGTACAATCTTCCTGCAATTAGATGCATATATCATTCACACATGTGAGTTAGAAAATGAAAGCTGATAGAATTCTAGATTCCATTCAAACAGAGATCTTTTGCCGAAATTTCATGATATTTTAATGGCTATAATTTGAGATAGATATTGCCATAGTTTGGGCCCGAGAGGAAAAATTTCAGTCTACAAGTAACTGTGACTAGTTTCATGAACTACAAAAATTCAATATGACTCCTTAGGTCTCTGACTTCCTTTTCCATCACTCACAAATTTCTAAACTCCTCTCCTTTATCTACTATCAAAATCATGCTCTCGGTCTCGAATTGAGATCAAGCATACAGTCTCATATAAATTACAAAAACATGTAAAACCAAATGTCAATCCCTACAAAATTCAATCATTCCTCCATTATTATTGATAATACAAAATTTTTACATCATTTCCACCTATATTTCCTACTCCACACGTGAATCTCTTCTCCCATTTGTTGTTCTTCCCACCCTAAGACTAGGACTAACACCCTAGAATAGTGTAACTAACACTATTATCCACAAGATTCCCAACTTATAATCTAGCTTAAAAACCAATGACACACATTTTCCATCCACTATTGTCCTTCTACATAGCTCATACAGCTTTATTTAGACCAAATTCACCCTTTATTAGACTTATTTTCAATTACACTCACACAATTACATGTATTTTGAACTTCACCCACTCTAAAGAAAGGAAACATGATTGAACTACCTAAACACCTATTTTAGCTTTTCATCATAAACATGATGCTCCCGCATCAAGCTAGTTTAGAGGTGTAGGCTAGTTGGGCAGCGTTATTGTTGGGGTTAGGTGTTGGTTGAGATGGTAGCTGAGTTGCTTTCGGATAAGAGCCTGGTTGGGGATTTGGCATTAGGATTTTCTATTGTGGATAAGGAGGTTACTAGTAAGATTGTTGGTAATTAGGAGGTGGGTTATTCCACTAATTCTGTCCTCTCCAAGGATACTACCATGATTGAGGGCGTTGTTTCCATTATTGTTGTCCTGTAAATTGAGGTTGTCATTTTTTGTAGTATTGGCTAGGATATGAAGCCCAACCTTGCTACTGATTAGCCCAAGGTGGTGGTGGTATATATTGATTATTAGACCAATTTTAAAATGCTTGCATAGGGTCTTGTGACATACATCCTTGTCTTGGTGGCCATGTCTTTCTTTGAGAAACATAAAAGACTTGCTCATCCTGTGTCTCCAACATCTTGAATTCAAAGTTAAACCTCCTTTTATTTTATAATGTTGGCCAATCATCTACCTCTGCAGTCATTTTTCTTTCTTTTGCATGCCTAGAAAAACTATGTGAGTGATGCTTCTGCATCTTTTCTTTTCATATTAGCATGCATAGCATCTAATTGATTGGCCATGTCATTGACAATCTCCTGCTTCATGTTTTTTTACATCTTAATAATCTTTGACTTAGATATGTATCCAATGGTTTTGGTAGATGATCCACCTCTTGATCTTACATTTCTTATTCTCTTCATGGTGGCTCTAGAGTAATTCCTACAAGCTTCAAAAATTTCTTGAAGGTACCTTTTGAAATGTCTCCATATCCTATCAGATCTAGAGCATCCATGTCCTCCTCTCTAAGTCCATTTAAAAAGATTAATTTGAGAGATTCACGAGGTAGTCTTGTCTTTCTTGTCTTTTGAATGCAGAACATAAATCTTTCTAGATAGTCTTCCAATGGTTCATCCTCTTTTTGTGCCATTTTGTATATTTCATCACCTCCTCTATTGCTTGGTCTGTAATAATCATGGTACTTTGTGAGAAATGTCTCCTTCATTTTAGCTCACATGGTTACAACATTTATTCCCAAACCCATAAACCATCTCAAGGCTACATCTTTGAGTGTAGCAGGGAAATAGTTTCAATTTGTGTGCATCTATATTATAATCATAGCTCCTGTATAAAATGTCAAACTCAAACAAAAAGGTGTCTGGGTCTTCATTCATGGATCCATAAAGGGTTATGAAATGTAGAAGGATAAATATTATTCATAACAACATCTCCATCATTTTTAGTAATGGGAAATCAAAGGTAGCTACCCCATTTAAAGCATTTTTATCTACTTATTCTACCATGTATGGCTACTCAAGGGTAGCATCTGAACCTTAACTTGGAAAGGGATCTTCAAACAACAAACCTTGTACAGAGGAAAGTATATCTTCTTTAAAATCCTTAGAATTGTATGAAGAGATATGTGCTACTTGTGGATTAGGTAAAAATATACCATGGGCATCTCTTGGACGGTGCATGCATTAACTAGTTCAACTCAATCAACGAAAATTAGTGGGGAGTTAGTTGGAGGTGAATTTCCTAAAACCTAAACTACTTCTAAGAAATGAAAAACCTCTCAAAAACCTTATAACTTAGCAATATCCCTGCGGTGCAAAAAATGGTGGTGCAAATTAACTTGTATAAATTAGTATGTTTTTCATTAATCTACAATCATTTAATTATTAGACCAAGGGATGTAAACTTTCAATATTGTCAGTGTTGTATGCACAGTTACAGATATTTGGGAGGTGTAAAGGTAAATTGTTGTCACTATAATTAAGAAATAAAAATGCTGGAAATGAACTAGATTCGACTGAAAGTAAATACTATGGCTAATGAAAAAGCATGTAAAAACAGAACACAGATAAAGGAATGAACTACTGCTAATCTAATCATGCAATGAATTAAATCAAAAAACAAAGGAGAGGGTTAGAAAAACCACAAGTGGGCCATGCCTTGGGTGTTAATCCCTCCTAAGGTTTATGACTACAATAAATAAATAGAACTCAAACTTTTATTTCATCAACATGAAGATTACAGTTGGAAAATACAACAAATTCTATATCTATGGATCAATCCTCTCTTCAGTGTTAGCATTTCCTTTTATATATTTTCATTACAACATACACGTGAAGAGATAGACTTATACTAGGAGTTCCAATTATATTAAGTAAACAATATTAACCAAATAAGTTGGATGCTACATGCATGCAACAGGACTACTCAGTAGTTGTTTACATAGCAATCACATGACTTAAATAACCGATCAGTTGATCAACTAATTATTAAAATATGAATTAAATCAGCCAGTTCTTTGTTAATTTGAAACACATAATAAGATGATGATGTTGACTTATCTCTTATTTCTTATAACTGCTTCTTCTATTGACACATGCAAGCTTAGGTGTGATGTCCACGTTGCACAAACTCCTCAGAATCACGGATTTATTTTATGTGTGTGACCTCTTTGGGCTGCGGATGCTTTACTGCAAACAAGTTCCTTTGGATGCATAATAGTTGCAATAGAAGACCCCTTCTTTGTGATCGAGTTCCTTTGGCTGCATGTTAGTTGTTGCATATGGATCCTTTGGCTGCATGTTATTTTCTGCATATAACAAGTTCTTTGTAAACAAGACGGCATTATACAAAGCACCATTTAACATCATATTACAATCAAAATAATAAATGCATATTCATAATACCACAGGATAAAGTAAACTAGTAATAACTATATTAAATAATATCCATGCCATGAGTTTAAGCAATAATGAAAATGTCTAGTAGTATCATAGGGAAATACAAGTTCAGGGAAAAAAATGGCTCAACAGAATACAGAAGATGAGGTTCTTTAGAAAGAAAATTAAATGACTCGTCATTGAGAAAATTCTCGATAACATAAAGTAGATAAGAGATGTGTACTTGATAACCATGTATATTGATGGCAAAACATGTACTGAGGAGACAAGAAAAAACGTGAAGTGAATAATATGAAGCGTGGAAGCTAGGGGAGAGGAAATGGAAGTGAACCTAGGGGTGAAAGTATATGTGTATTTGTCATGTTGTACCTATTTTTGATGTCACTTGATGCTTGATGATGTGTTTGTTTCTTCCCATAAGGATGAACCTGCAAAATAGAAGAGTAAAAGAGTAGTCAAATCCGTGTATATGAAAATTTTGATCCAAATGTGTAAAAATGCAAAAAAGAACATGTGCACTTGATCTATGATGAGTGAAAAGGGTAGAGAGGATCATAAAAATACTATAGAAGAACACATTTTTTGGGTGATCTCATGCTTAGTGTGATTTTTTTGGGAAATCTCACGCCAAGGCATAAGAAGTGTAGGGAGAAAGGTCTAGTGTTATTCTCCATCCTTTGACTGCTTCATGAAGATTTATATATCACTGTAGATGGTGTGATCCTGCATTGTTCAAGTTTGATCAATTTCGATCCAGATTCAATCCAATGCGAAATAGAAAAAGAGATAACATGCATGTTGATTACTAGAGGATTGTGCTTGTTCTGTGAAAATTATTGTGTAAACTATGCCAATATGAGAAAATCATTGAATTGTCCCTGGTCATAGGTGTATTTTATCACCAAATTACAACACCCTCTAATTTACTAACATTTATGAATTAGGAAATCAGTGTAATTGGGTAACATTGGACCATCTCTCAAGTTATGGGACTTGCAGACTTGAGATGGCCCTCCAGAGAAGACTAGTTCCTCTACCTAATCCTATCACTAAACTACTCCTAAGGAAGGAAATGCAACTAACTAATCCTAATATATCAATTCCAAGGGACCAAGGAGAGAGAGAGTGCATGAAAACAAGGAAATCCTACACTAAAGAGGTGATATCACCAAGAGAAGGGGCGTGACCACTTTAAAATGTTTGAAAATGGGAGAAAATAGAAGTGGAGAGGATGGAAAACTTCATAGATCATAAAAAACTCCCGATATGCCATTCCCGTAAACACAACATCATTTGAACCTGCAATGAGAACAATAAAATGCATAGAATACCTGCAAGCATGAAGAAAGAAAAAAGAAAGCAATAGAAACCAGAAAAGACATAGAAATAATCACAAGACATTGATTTTATTACTCCAGAAGTTTGCATGCAACACATCATTATAGAGGAAAGAAGTATGATTCTCATTATAATGATCATAAAGAGAAGTCTTAGAGCTCTATATCTACCCAATAGCTAAGAATAATAGAGAGCAACATTCCAAAGTGTCCAACCCTTTTAAATGAGCTCCTTTATAATATATATATGTAATAAGAAAGACGAGAGAGAAGGGCAGGTAGAGGGAACTTAAATTCCCCCTTCCACCCCTAAAAAAATTCATTACATGCACCTTGAAAATAGGCATGAGACTCTATCAATGCCATTTTCCCACATCATTTTTCTTGTTGGAGAATTCAAGGCACCATACCTCATCATTTTTGGTGGTTAAACTATTAAATCATGCTTTCATCATAAATTTAATGTTGTAAAACACCCCTAAAATACTAAAATGAAATAATTTGGGTTTTGGGTTTGGAATACAAGCGTAAAATTACATGTGTTTGATTTGGCATGTTTTGATACTCGAAACCCCAAAATCTTGAAGTCTTAAATGAAGGAGGTTGTCGTATGTTTGACCTGCATGGATGTCGTTGACCTCGAACATAAAAGGGAAGAACTTGAGAGACTTGTGAAGCACCTCCAAACCTACAACTTGGTCCCTGGAAAAATTTGACCACCCCTTTATATCTTTTCAGGTTTCAGGATTCAAGTTGTAGTTTTCATGAAAACTACAAATCGGTACCCAATACCCAAAATGTATTATTCCTTTATATTTCGAGTTTTGGAACTCGGCTTGCAATTTGCATAAAAATTGTAAATCAGTTTTCAAATCTGAAATACATATTTTTGATCGAGTTTTGGGGATCGGGTTTCATGTTGCAATTTAAAACCCAAAACCCAAAATATACTAAATCCTTTGTATTTCGGGTTTTGAGAGTTGAGAGTAATTTGCATTTAAACTGCATTTTGATCTCCAAAACCTGAAATATGAAATACAAGGGAAATTTTGACACTTAGGAATTTTCCAAGATTTTTTAAGGAATTTTGTGGTGGCAAAAGGGAACATGGAACATGTGGAGGAGCACAAAATCCTGGAAACCCGACACACTTAAAAATGAATTCCTCATATGTGAATCAACTGTAAACTTTTCCCAAGTCCAGAAATGAAGATGTGGGTCGTTAAAATATGCCTGGGGGTTTTTTTAGACAACATTTTGGTGACTCAATGGGGTCACGTGCCTGCTAGGTGGAAGATCAGTAGCCTTGAAGCATCCATTGGGCATGGATTCATCCTGATACACATGGAAACTAAATATGAGACTCTAAAATCCTATTTTTGATCCACTTGAACACTTTTAATCTGATGTTAATCTATTATGCTTGAATTTTCCAAATTTTATAAGAACATCTTTGTTGTCATGCAAATGTGCAACATGGAAATTGATAATTTCCAAGCATGACAATGATACCCCTATGCCAAAATTTTCATGTTTTATCCTTCCAAGGCACCCCAGGTCTACACAGTCAATCTAATGACCTCCTAGATGATGTTAACTCATTCCCTTAGGTGATTTATGAAATTCAATTCAACCCCCTAGGTGATTTTAGGAGTTCTTGAAAAATACAAATTTCAGGCAATTGTGGGAAGGGATGTCACTGGCCTTCCTCGGACTAGAGGAACCCCCGGAGTGGAATGAAGGAATCAAATCAAATAGGGAGTTAAATTGAAGGCCTAGGAACATCATGGAGGTGATTCGGGAATATTAAGAGAGGATTTGGAAGAGTTGGGGAAGTTTCACCAAAATTAGGGTTCACAAGTCTGAGCAGTGCACAAGATCAAAAGAGTTGCTTGAGCTTTGAGAGGTGATTCGGGAGGTCCGGATGGAATTAGAAGCCAAAAAAATCATTAAAAATGGAATTACAAGTCCTAAAATAT
Source organism: Taxus wallichiana var. yunnanensis (assembly GCA_018340775.1). Classification (NCBI taxonomy): domain Eukaryota; kingdom Viridiplantae; phylum Streptophyta; class Pinopsida; order Cupressales; family Taxaceae; genus Taxus; species Taxus wallichiana. Next base: position 521,523,102 of record CM031234.1, read on the forward strand.
AATGAAATCATATTTTTCACAATACCTTAGTGCAATAGGTTTATAACTAATGTTTTCCATGCACAACTAGCAAGCTAGATCAAATATCCACTTTTTCAAGGATCAAATGGAGAAATAAAGACCTGATACCCCCACCATTGGATTCAGAAGGCCATTTTAAGTCAATATCATATAAAATTTCATCAAAACATTCAAATGGAAGCTCAAGTTATCACTGTTTCAAGTTTCCCTCTAGAAGCAAGTTCGGGAGTTAGCCAAATTTTGAACAAGTCACATGTCAGCTTCAGGATACTAGTGTAATTTCATGTCCCTTACGTCCCTTAAGCAAAGGGACATGAGGGACATAAAATTTCCCCATCCCCTAAAATCCCTCTGGATCTTCATATGACCTCTTAGACCACCGGTTTAGCTCCCGGTGTGTTTTTCAAGCTCATTCCCTCACTCACTCAAATCATGACAAGTGGTGGCTTCTAGTGTGCTGTGTAATTTGATGTCCCTCATGTCCCTTTGTGCTAGGGGACATTAGGGATAATAAAATGCACCCAATCCCCAAGGAGACTCTGGTCACCCATGTGACCCCTTCAAGAGTAGTTTTCCAACCCCGAGAGCTAGTAGAGCCTTCATCCCCTATCATCAGATTTGCACCACATGTCATCACCTGGGGCACCATGTAATTTGATGTCCCATTTATCTCTTTATGTTGGGGGACATCGGGGACACAAAAAATTCCCATCCCCTAGGAAGCCTCATGGTTCCTCATGCGATTGTTTCTCATCCCCCAGATGCTTTAAAGCTACTTTTTTTTGCTCAAATCCATAGCCATTAAATCTCTGCCACATGTTGCAACTAGGCACCATGTGAAATTTGATGTCCCTCTCATCCCTTAATGCTTGAGGGACATGAGGGACATGAGGGACATGAAAATGCACCTCAATCCACTTTGTAACTTTCTCTGTAGCTTCTCACCACCACTCCACCATTGCTGAAACTCAAACCAACTCCACCACTGCAACATTATCCTCCACTCCATGATAGCATATAGGTCTTAGAAGAATGTTTGATCAAACGAGGAAGAAGAAGTGAAGAATGAAGAGAAGAAACAATGAAAATATCCATTGCCGTGAAACAGAGATTTGAAGAAATATTACAAACTAGTGCACAAAACAACAAACCATTTTTTTTGTTCATTCCTCTCTCAAAACCATCAAAACCTCACATTAAAATCCTCCTTCTACAAAGATAGAACACTCACAGTGAAGGATTTCTCTTTCGGCCCAATGAAGAAAAAAGCTTGATTTCCTGTCTAACTAATAGTTGAATCAAAGAGAAATTTCACCGGCGGAGTAAGAATAAAAAACCCATATCAAAGGAGAAATCCATACCTACAATTTTCAAGGTCCATTAATGGTTGTCATGTTCGAAGAGCTACCAAGTCAAAATTTTAAAACTTTAAAATCTCCCAAACCGCTGATCGAGTAGGTCCAAGATTTCAGAGGGGCAATATTGGGAAAAAAACCCATATCGGAAAACTTCATTCCACAGTGACCTAACCACCGAGGCTCACTTTCTAAAAATAGTAGTTCTTCTACATAGAGGACTGTTATTTTGGGAAAGTCACCAACTGAAGTAGTTGTGAAGGAGGCAGTGAGCACCGGAGTTGTATTGTAGGGAGAAACCATCAAAATTTTCACCTTGGTCCAAATTTGAAACTTACTAAAAATAGTAAGTGGTCTCACAAGCACCTACCAAAAATAGCAAATTGATCCAGAAGGTGAGAGGAATGTAGGGAGAAAGGGAAATTTGAGTTGCAACATCCAATTGAGGTTCGAGGGCTGATTTTTCATACTTACTAAAAATAGTAAGTTTTATTTTTTCTGAAGAAATCATGAAGCATAAATGGACAGGGAAGAAGCCAAAGTGTAACCTTTCATTTCGAGTAAGAGATATAAAATAGTGCAGTCTCTATCATCATACTATGCAAAGTAGGTGACAAAGTGAGGATGTCAACAATGTCTTTCGACACTCATTTCATGCTTCAATTGGTATGCGGGAGGTGGAATTCATAGTTGACACCGTCAGACCATTCATAATATGCTTCATCAGGATCATGTCCAAATCAGTCAAGCAGTGCGGCAGTGTTGTAGGGAGTCAAGGAAATATTCGTTCCAAGGATCCAGTCCCTTCAGAGGAGGATCTTCATGAGTGATACTCACGGCCACTAAATGATTCATTTGACAGTGTTTTTAAACACTTAGTTCACGATGTTCACATGTCATCCAAAGGAATTTTCTCAGTGTGCGCAAGAGTTTAGAGATTCAGAGTTCATCACATTGGAGTGTTTCATCGAGTCATCTAGAAGGATTAATGGTCTTTATTAGAGGTATTTTTCATCATCGAAATCATTCTTCCTTCTTCTTTTTTTTGTCTCTCTCTCTCTCACTCACTCTCTCTCTCTCTCCTCAATATTCTAATCTTGCATTGGGGTTGCACTTTTTCACATACCTTAATGTTTTCTAATGTAATAAGTCACCCTTCAGTTATAAAAGGGGACTTAATGTTTTCCTAGGAATGTGAAAAGTTTCAAGGCATACGAAGCGTCATTGGGGGTTATTTGAAAATTATTTTCTCTTCCTATAAATTGTAAATCCATTCCCATTTCAAAGGGTTGGTGATTGATTTTGTATACTCAAGAGTGCATTGAGAGAACAAAGGAGATAGCCAAATTCTTCCATTCCCCATTCTCAATTTCCTCCATTTCTCCACTATGTACAACTTTTTTGAGCAATTAATACAAGGAGTTTCTAGCTTTCTTTGACTAAGGGATTTCTTGATACTTGGTGATCACAAATTCTATTTGGTCTTATTGTTACTTCATATAGTTGTTTCCTCTTAATTTTAGTGCATGTGATGAAACTTCTAACTAGTGTGTGTAGGAATATGATTTTCTACTTGTAACATTAGTTCTCCTACGTATTTTCTCACTCCCTTTCCCATTCTTCAGACAAATTATTTCCTAGCAATATATTGCTATCTTTTCTGCAGGTGAGTGGAATACCCATAGTGGATCCCCGGTCAAAATTCCACCATAGAAATCTACATTTTCTCATGCATGCATATACGGAAACCGCACCAATTAAGTAGAGGGACCTATATTCCCGAGCATTGGCAAGAAACCCACCAATTTTTCCCCGACAAATTTTCTCACAAATAATCTTGAAATTTAGATCGAGTGAATAAAATTTGAACATGCAATTCATTTTTCTCTTTCCCTCTGCAAATTGATCTGATGGGATGAAGGATGAAACTTTGAAACTGCCCCAAAATCTGATTTCTTGCCAACTATGAAGGACTAAAACTAATGATTTCTTGGTAATTATGAAACATGTAGAGCTTAGAAACATATGATTATATAGGAAAATGCAGTCAAAGCTACTATTAAAACTAATTTACCTTACGAACATTGTCACTTCCAATAAAGCGTGTGAGATTAACAATGAAGAAAAAACTATGTACAAAATATGAAATATCTTACATGCCCTAGGTGACGCATGCAGATTTTACACAAGAATTTGTTCTACTAAAAGTAAACCTACCTACTCTATTGTAACCAGAGAAATGGGAAACTTCAATAAATCCTGCAACCTGGCAGGAGAAGTAGCTTCCCTTCCTCAAAAATTGAGACCATGTGAATGATTTGACACTAAACATGATCATGCGTAAGAGTAAAAAAATAATATTGAGCCAATTTGCCACCCAATCCATCAAGGTATCAACTAGAAACAAGATAAATACCTCTTTTAGTTGCTCTACATTTGGTTTTGAGAGGCATTACATCCGATACTTGGTACTGATACTCATCATCATTCTTAGAAGTAAGCATGATTGGTGGCAACACCGATCTTGAATCCAATGAATCCAAGTACTTGATTGGGAAAGGTCTTATCCGTGAAATTTTTCCATCGCTTTGAAGCCCGACTTCAAGAATGAAGTCCTCTTACAAACTTTCCTAGAAAAGGTGACTTCTTGCATGATGATCTTGACCTTATGGTTCTTCAACAAACAGCTCTTCCTCTTCCTTGATGATTGGTCCGGAAATGGTTTCATCCTTGTTCTCTTTCTCTTCTTCATCACCCACCGTGAAACTTGGAAGATCAAACTCCTCTAGTTCGATTCATGAGGACTGTTGTGGGTAGCAAGCTCTTGTTGAACGTTGTTATGTACCTTGGGATATTATATTATAATTTATATGTGTTGATAGAGATGCCGACATGTGGCACACATCCCCTTAGTTAGTTATATGGGTTCACATAGGAATTAGTTTTATTTTGTAATAGGTCAGCCTACATTGGGATTAGGTGTTACCTATCCATTAAGAGTAATGTATGTCTAGATAAGGGAGGTAAGTATCATTATGATTCATGTTATGGATGTATGATTCGAGTCTTCTACTTGGTAGAGGTTTATTGAGGTGTCCCCCTTGAAGTGGAATTCCCATATTGGGATATTGTGGAGTGATCCCTTCCTTAAGGAGTATTCTATGGTGTTGCCCCATCTTGAGGGTAATCTTCTATTATTTTTCATATATTGAATATTTGGGCATATTTTCCCACTCATATCTATTGTGTTGTGTTATCTTTTGCAATTTATTGATTTATTATATGTAAAAATTTTATCATTTAGTGCTAGGGTTTATGGAAACAATTACATTTTTTATTTGAATGCTCCCTTCAAACTGAAAAATTGAAGTTTTTATTATTGGAGTTATATTTACTGAAATCTTATCCTCTATTTTCTCCTCATCTAGATCCTTATTTGGTGTTGTTTTCACTTCTTCATCCTTTTCTTCTTCTTCTTCTTATTCTTATTCTTTAACAAAATAATGTTTCTTTTTTGTTTCACATCTAGCTAAGAAAATATCTTCCATTTCCTCCCAATTTCAATCCAATAGATTTATATCCAAATAAGAATACCAATGTCATGCTTTCCCACCAAGATGAAGATAAAAACTAACCCATACTAAACATTTTTCAAAATACATTTTCTTAAATTGTATCCACCATTTTTTTGCATCAATTTCCCCATTGCCATAGAAAATTGATATATTCATGATGCACAAAAATTAGAGTTTCACAAACTTACTCCTTTGACCAATATTTGACCTGATGATTTCATATATAATTCAGCCTCCAGTCTAAAACCACAAAGAAGTAACCCCTGCTAAAATTGTGAGAGATTTCCAAATATGTAAAAAAATCAAAGAAAGATGGAAAATTGCAACTTGTAGGCTGATTTTATGTAAAACCCAAAACTCTCAATATATTCTTGAAACAAGATCCAAAATTCTAAAAATTTTACCATAGCTTATTGAAAGGGGTTCTCAATCTTGGTAAAAATTTAGAAAATTTGTTCCTAAAATGCAGCATATGAAGCAAATTTAGGAGAAACCCTAAAAATGCAATAACTTCCACAAAACACCTCAAAATTTTCTGAAATTTGGACTATAGCTTTTTGAAACCCTTTCGCAACTGTGGTAAAAAATTTGAGAAAAAATTCGTAGTCGATTTCAAAATATAGATGAATATCTAAAATTAGGGTTTGGACCCAATTTTTGCCGAAATCGATGCTCTGATAGCACTTGATAAGATCTTTATATATAATAAATGAATAAGTTTCATTATATAACACAACACAAGAGATATTGGTGGGCCAATATTCCGTAATATGCAATGTATTCAGAATATAGAAGATTACCCTTAAGGTAGGACAACACCATAGAATACTCCTTAAGGAAGGAATCACTCTGCAATATCCCAATATGGGAAGTTTACTTCGAGGGGGAAACCTCCAATAAACCTCTACAAAGTAGAAGACTCAACTCATACATCCATGACATGAATCCTAATGATACTCACCTCCCTTATAGAGACATACATTACTCTTAATGGATGGGTAAAACCTAATTCCAATATATGTCGACTCATTACCCAATATAACTAATTCATATGTGAACCCATATAAATCGACTAAGGGGATGTGTGCCACATGTTGACATCTCCATCAACACATATACATTATAATATCATATCCCAAGGTACATAACAAATGTTCTCTTCCATAACAATAGGATCTTGTTGAACGTTCTCTTCCAAGGCAACAAGCTCTTGTTTTTGAAGGATAGATGATGGGGAAACGAAGGTAATGAGTTCAATGTCTCGTTCTTCACCAATTCTATCCTCCAAAGCTGATATGCAATCAACCTCTTCATTGTATAATTATTCTAAGGACTCTCCTTCCTCCATGGTGGCTTCGAATTTAAAACTTGTTCACCATGTGTTCCCTTATCCTTAAACATGAAATTTGAGAGATTAAACTCATCCAAAAATTCATATTTTGGAAGGATGAAATAAGAGAAAGATATGAAATTTCTTCTTTGACCCGATCTGCACTCAAGACCTCTTATTGAGCGGATAAGAGTATAATACTAAGGAGAAGTCACACGAGAAGATTCACGTGCGGGAGTAAAGCACGGTCAAAGGTGCGAACGATAGGTAAGGACACACGCACAAAAGACAAGTGCAGATTTGGGAATTAGTCATTTTCACGTGTACAATCTATTTTTAGAGATAATGCAGAGCACACAACTGATAAAGACTTACGTGACACCCATGTGATATTATTGGAAGAGCAGCTACTAATCGCTTTCAATGGGTTCAAGTTATTAATAGAATTATTTCTTGTCAATTAACCAAGAGATATATTATTAGCAAACTTTCATGTGTGTCTATTAATGTAAAGGTGCATGGTTGTTTTCAACATGTGACCTATTTTGGGAATTATGTAAGCATTGAAGGGTGAGTCCCCACCCTTATAAATATGTAGTGATCTGCGTAGTATAGGAGGAACTGGATATAAGTTATTGTGAAGTTATGCTACCAGATCTGATGCGTGCATGAGCTTATGGTATTACTTATTGTAAGAAGCTTCTGTGTATTTACTGTGTTTAATATAATGGAGTGTATTGGTTGAATCAAGGTGTTAATAATAAGTATAATTGGTTCTTGCATGGTTGAATTCATTATGGTTATTATTTAAATATGTTACCCTTAGATTTAGATCTAGAATATGCTTTGTAGAATGTTATGTTATTTATGGATCTAAATGCATTAAGTCTTCATCATGCTAAAATCATGCACAAGCAACCCTAAAGAGGGGCATGGTACCTTTGCATGCTTTGGGTGAGATCTCATTCTAGGTGAGCAATATGCCAACGTGCCCGAGTTATTTTTGGTAAATTCTAGGATTCATAATTGGTTCCATTTTGGGGACCTCTTTTTTAATTGTTTTCAGGATGGTTCACGATGAAGACATACTAGTTGACCCTAACAAGTGTTGAGGAGTGGATATAAGATCTAGAAGAAGAATACACACAGAGGTTCAACATCGGATCTAAGTTTGATGCACGCACATGGGTGAAAAATAATTTTTATAATGGTTTGTATGAGATCTTCTTCACTATTTTTCGGTAGAACTGTATGAGTGGCTGGTTTCTTATGCGTCAAAAAGGGATTGGAGGTATTATGCACTTGTTTGGATGCATGAATAATTTCAGGCCCTTTATGATGTTGATATGATTTGGACACGCGTTATGGATACTTGGTTTCATTGTGTTCTAAACAGTTATATGTTGGATTACTCAATTTCCACTTATTCTTGCCTAGAGGTAGTGGAATTCCATTTTTTACGATATCCAAGGGAACTTACTTGTAAGGCATTCCACTGGTGATCAAAATCTTGATGGTGACCCTAAGCTTGGAAACCAAACCAATGGCTAACTAAACCCTACCACGTTTGGGGGTAGGATCAGGTTTGGTGAAAGATGGAATACCTAGCGGAAGAAAGGCAAAGAGAAGAAATTTAGCTTAAGTATAATGAGGCACGTGAGAGGGAGACAAAGAAGAAGCAGGATGTTACATAGTGAATTACGTTGAAGAGAGAGATGGCTCATGAAGGATTTGGAGCTCATGCAGAAGGCATAGAGCTGAAGCATTAGGAACTCCCCCATTTGGGAAAGCATGATAGGGAACCCCCCTCGGCCTCACATGGAAGCATGCCAAGTAGAGATGACTGGGCCGCAGCACGCATCTGAATCTACCTAGAAACCTAGCCCTTACGTTTGGTTTTCTAGTATCTAGTATAAAAAACAATCAGCAAGCTAATTTAGGCAGTGGGAGAGTAGGATTAAGTCACATAGCAAGTATATCGATGGTAGAACAAACATATTCATTGTTGTTTGGGGTAACTTTTCATTTGCATCATCCACATAGAATTTGAGCGCACAAAATTTTGGACTCACTTCTGGGAGTGCTAACATTTCACTGCAGTGGGGTTTTAGTTCAATACTATTTTTGGGACATAGGAAGTACATCCACTAGTCCACTTCTAGCTACAGCAGAGGATCAGGAGGTATAGATGGTTCTAGTTTTGGGGGATCTAGTGGTTTTGGAGGTAGAGGAAACATAGGAGGTTTTGGATTAAGTGGGAAAGGTCCACACCAACCCCAGAATATTTACATAGAAATGTCTCTTAATTTTCCATAATATATGGTCATAGAAGATGATGTTGAACATGTGCACATGTGTGAAATACTATGGCATGCAAAAGGTAACATGGCTTCTAAGCGCAGGGCAAGTCAATTTTTCACTACGTTACAAGGATACGCACACAACTGGTACAAAATTTTTGACCCTAATCAGACTTGCGTAGATTATGTAGCATTAAAAGATGCTTTCCTTAAAGAGTTTCACATCCCTAAGTTTGAGAAAAAGAGTATAAGTGCGCTCAAGGATATTAAGCAAGGCACTACTGAGAGTGTCAAGGAGTATGATGCCCATTTCAAAACTCTTTTATCTAAGCTTTCTTATGATATTCATGCAAGCCAGCATGCACAATGGTTCATTGGAGGTATGATTACACCTTTTAGAAGGGCACTATCACATAATACATACACTTGATCCACGTGAAGCACTTAATGTAGCTTTACGTACTAAGGTAGTTAGAATTATAAACACCGGGTCAGCCCATTCTTGGAAGTACTGATTTCAGCTATGGAAAAGTAGTTAGAGAAACTATGGGAAAAATTATCACATGAGACATGCATTGAGGGATTTTGTGTATATATTGTGAAGTAGAAGGGCACAACAAGGATAGTTTTCCCCATAGATCAATAAGTTCAATATTACAGGACTGTGAGATATGTCATTTGAACCATGATGCTAACCAGTACCCATTATTACAACGCATAATAAGAAAGAACATATCCTCGCTATTATAATATTTGTTAGTCCACAACTAATCATACGAGAGGATTGTAGATTGATTGGTCAGATCCATGATGTTATAGATATCGGTGTGCAACAGACATGAGTCTCAAATAACTCTAAAGGCAAGAATGAGCATTAGAATTGAGATCACAATCAAGCGCGCTATGATCAAAATTAAGGGCATTTTGAAGGAGGTCATGACAGAGGTCAAGGATACCATTGTGGATTTAGAGGCCAATGTTGTGGTGGTGGATGAGGTGAGTTTCCTCATGAAACATGTTATACATACGAATGCCCCGACCACCACGGTGTAAATGTCCTTAGAATATTACTTGCTCCTTTTTGGAAAGAATCATAGCTATGAGGATTTCCTAGACTTATATAAGCATCTTAGTAAGTAGAAAAAACAAGAAAATAAAGGCACGGGGATGGTTAGGATACAATGCGCTGTGTAAAATCATTGGATGCCCAAGTTGGAACGAGAATCGAGGTATTATCTATAAAGATCACTACCCACGTTGAAGTGACGTGCATTGAAGAAGCGTTGCAAAAAAATCCTACCATCACTAAGGAGGAGGTTCTACATGCATGGTACCCAGATCCTATTCATTAGAAGGAGGTGTATCAAGAAACCATGGAGGTACTCAAAAATCTTCAAGGTGAAATACAGTTTTTAAAGGAGTAATCACGAGAAGATGGAACAAAAGGAAACAACAGAGACGATCTAATCTGATATTGATGACTTGAAGGAAATATGTGAAATGTTGTGCAAGGATAATATCATTCCATTGTTAGGGAATTGGATAAAGGGAAACACTCCACGCACAAGTATTGAGACTAGATGGAAAATCCTGCATGCAAATATTCCCCCATAGCTTAGACTATGACAAGGAAATCACTCTAAATGTTGTTGTGGATGGATGGCTTTTAAGTAATATATTGATTGATACATGTGTGGAAGTTAATGTTCTTACTTTAGATGCATGGGTATAGATGGGGAGACCTCCATTACAGCCATCTTTAAATGTACTGTTCATGGCTAATTGAACTAAGGCCACTCCCATTAGAGTTTTAAAAGATGCATCCATTACCATACATGGAGCCAAGTTCACTAGGGATTTTGAGGTTTTAGCACTTGCAAAGGAAAATAGTTTCCCATCTCTACTTGGGTGCCCTTGGTGCTATGCAAATAATGTTGATCTATGGTTCAACAAGGGATATATCAGTTTTGAAAACAAGGAGGAAAGAGTTATTAACTGTTAATGGGAAGAAAAATCTACACCTTATGTTGAACCTTTAAGTGAAGAAGACTTAAACCAGATCTATGTGCATGCCATTCAAGACCTAGAGGTCCTTGAGCCATCTAAGGAAGGGATTCTCTAGTGGGAAGATGCACAAGAAGTCAGTGATACCAGAAGTATTTCTTGTGATAATTGGGCTCATGGTACTTATGAGTTGGTAGGGTGTGAAGTAAGAAGAAAATTTACGGGGAACAGTAGACCTCATTGTATTAAGAAAATAGGTAAAAATGTGGTACCTTGATACACTGGAGAAGGAGACCCTAGGGTATTTTTGTGCACCATGGAGGAATAGTGGATAGACTAGTTAGAGAGATGGAATATGCTAACATATACCCTACGCTGGATAATAGTGCGTTGGTGGGTGCTTCACAAAGATAATCTTGTAGGATGGAATGAAATCAGGATATCTCTTTCTACTCGTTTCCGGAGAAAAACATCTACTCAATTTTACACTTATCATGGTAATCAATATGTTTAGCACCACGTTCAATAGTGTGAGAGACTCTAGACATAGGATCAAGAAGTTTTACCACCTTCACTCTGGGTGTACAAATTTTATTCCACTTTACAAGGTTGCATGTGTGTGCTTGGTATGTATATGCGGAACTCCATAAAGAGACTAGAAATTGGTAGGATTTGATTATCGGAATGATCCAAATATTTGACTATTTCTCTCCTAAACCTCCAGTAGAAGGGGCATTAAGGGTTATAAAGTGTTTAACTATGGGAGATAGTGTGAAGGAGGATGAACTCATTCAGGAGTTATTTTATGGAAATGATTTAGGAGTGAGTTTTGTTGAAGAAACAGATGCCACACTACTTAGGCACACTTGCTTTGAGAAAGGAAAATGAAATATGGTCTACTTAGTGGATGATGAAGAAGTAGAAAATTTGGATGTAGACCATTCAACAGGTAGGCATGAGGTTTTGGACAGTGCAGATAAGACCACGTGTGCCTATCATGAACCTATGAAAACAAAGAAAGTGAATATTGGATCGGATGCTAAGCCTAAGGAATCCATAATTGGGGATTATTGGTCTGACTCTGAAGTGGCCAAAATCATTGAGTTACTATGAGATTATCAAGACTTATTTCTTAGGGGATACCATGAACTCAAAGGTGTGCATGAATCATTAGGATAAATGAAGATAAATCTTAAGGTGCACGCTCTGTCAAGAAGATACCCTACAGAATGAACCCCAACTTGCGTGAAAAGGTCAAAGAAGAAATTGACAAAATGTTGAAATATGGAATCATTAATCCCTGGATGAACCAAAATGGGTTAGCCCAATGGTGATTAGTATAAAGAAAGATGGTCAAATTAGGATCTGTGTGGACTACAGGGAGCTAAATGTTGCATGTGTGACTGATCATTTTCCTACATCATTCACAAAGGAAATATTAGAAGGTGTTTCAGGGCGTGAGATCTATTCCTTTACAAATGGATTCTCTGAGTATCATCAGGTTAGGATTGCATAGGAGGATCAGGAAAAGACTAATTTTACCATTAAATGGGGAATTTTTGCCTATACTGTGATGCCTTTTGGTTTGAAAAATGTGCCTACTATATTTTCATGCATAGTTGTCCAAGCGTTCAAAGATTTTATTCACAACTTCTTGCAGGTTTATTTAGATGACTGGGTGGTGTATGGACTTGTTAAGGATCATTATGAAAATTTACGCTTAATTTTTGAAATATTTCACCAATTAAGCATCTCTTTGAACATCAAAAAAATGTATATTTGTTACACCATCGGCACACTATTAGGGCACATCATCTGCGAGGAAGGTTTTTGGTTGATCCGGCTAAGGATGCGGTCATTATCGGCCGGAAGATCCTACCAATGAAAGTGAGGTGCGTGGATTATTAGGTCACATTGGGTATTACAAAAATTTATTAAGGGGTATGCTAAGGTTTTCACACCCTTGGAGGAGTTACTAAAAGGAAAAGGGACATTCTACTAGGGGGAACTGCAGCAGTGCGCATTTGAGACTTTAAAGTAAAAACTTACTACAATGCCTACTTTGTGCTTTCCTTCATGGGACCAACCATTTCATGTACATGTGGATGCTTCTAGCACAACCATTGGCGCAGTATTGGCTCAGCCTGGAGAAGGTATTATAGATCATCCTATCTATTTTGTTAGTATAAATTTGACTCATGCAGAGTAGAATTATACAACTATAGAGCGAGAATATTTTTCAATGGTCTATGCGCTACATAAATTTAGATAGTACCTGCTAGTAACACCATTTGTATTCTATATCGACCATAAGGCATTGAAGTATTTAGTAAATAAGATCATTTTACGTGGGTGCATATGTCGACAGGTACTCTTATTTCAAGAATTTGATTTTATAGTTGTGGTAAAACTAGGGAAAAGTGATTCTCGGACCGGACCATTTATTTATCCGAATATAGTCATGATAAGATGCACAAGAAATTAAAGATACCATGCCCAATGCACAATTATATAGGTTACAACGCATGCCATCGGAATTAGAGGACATTGTTGTCTTTTTGCATACATGTGTGGCGCTAGAAGGAATGAAGTCCTTAAAGAAGAAATAACTTGCCATTCACGTGGCACTGTGTATGTTGATTAGTAGTGACCTATACAAGTTAGGCCGAGATGAAGTATTATACTCGATGTGTAGTGGAACATGAGTGCAAAAATATCATGGAAGAGTCTCTCACGGTGGTATTGTAGGTGGGCACTATGCAAGTGATGCCACTACATGCAAGATTCTACTCACTGGATTATGGTGGGAGACTGTGTATAAATATTTTAAGGCATATTGCAAGGCTTTTGATCATCATCGCTGCCTTGGAAAACCAAGACAAAGAGATGAAATGCCTTTACGACCTATTCCTAGTACATAACCATTTAGGAAATGAGATATATATTTCTTGGGTCCTATTTCACCAGCCCACGCATATGACTGGATCGTGTTATATCATCACTTACACATACTATCCAACAAGGTGGGCAGAAGCAACACCTATAAAGAATTGTACAACTACAACAACTAGGTTTATATGGGAAAATATTATTATAAGGTATGGATGCCCATTGAGTTTGATAAGTGATAGGGGCACACATTTTTTGAATGAGACAATCAGAATTCTATTAGATGAGTTCATGATTGCACACCATAAGACTACACCATATCATCCTCAGGAAAATGGGACTATTGAGGCTTTCAACAAGATTTTGAGCTAGACATTGACAAAAAATTGTGATGTTGGAAGAAAAGATTGGGATGATAAAGTTTCTTCTATGCTTTGGGCATATAGAAAAACCTACAAGTGGTTAAACAAGGCCACACCCTTTCAATTGGTGTTTAGCACAAAAGTAATTCTTCCTATGGAATTTATGTTACCTTCTTTGCGTATTATGCGCTACATTGGTGGTCTATTGGCAAAAAATCATTAGAAGAATGAATTGAACAGTTGATTAAGTTAGATGAGAGATGAGTAATAGCATGTTGGAGTCAGAAGAAAGAAAAAGCCAGGCAGAAAGCATGGCATGACAGGCACATCAGGGACAAAAACTTGAGATTGGACAAATGGCGCTTCTTTATGATTCTAATTTTCTATGCCATCCAGGAAAACTCAAATTACATTAGTTAGGACCATATGTTATCACTTACATACGTGAAACATGAGCTTTTCAGTTAGAAGTGCTTGATAGAATATAGTTACTCGGTTAATTCAACGGGAGTAGGTTGAAGCCCTATTATAAATAAGTCTTCTTGGTGTTTGTAATAAGGCAATGTTGCCATTTAGATTAGGTTTTTTTGTTATGTATTACTTTAATGTATTTCGGATATGTGGTATGATCGGCTCCATGTTGCATTTGAAGAGGAGTGGTGCATCCCCAAGGAGTTACCTTCAATGGTGGGAAAGGCGAGTGTAGTTCACGGTATACTAGCACTTCGCATCGTGTAATTTTGCAATGAAGGATGGGACTTAGAGCCCTGGTGCAAGTTGTCATATGCCTACACAAAGATGCTACTTCTAGGCATCAGTCCACCATTTTACCTTGATGCACTCCGCTTTGAATGTTTTTAAGGAAAAGGTAGACTGTGACTACCACACGCTGAGGAAGACATATGTATATTCAGGTCAAACTACCTATATTGAGAGGCTAAATTAAGACGTGATAAGCATTAAACATGTGATTTTGGTGATTGGATATAGTGGATCCATGCTTATATGCCTTCAGTTTAATCCTAAGTTGGAAGGTAACAAGTATGTAGAAAATGAGTTCACGCTCCTAGGGCCACCTAAGAGCAAGCATACAATGGAGAATGTGCCAGATCCAAATCCCATAGAAATGGTAGAGGTAGACAATGAGGAGGGATAATATGAGGATAGTGGTGGCTTGAATCACAGGGGAAAAAGGCAACCCATGGACAGGGTATAAGTTGAGCATGTAAGTACTCCACCCTGCACAAGAAGAAGGAGATGAAGAATTAGAAGTAGGAGCAGTCCCTAAAGAATGCCACTTTAAGAGGGGTTTAAGATGAACAAGAACTCAAGGTGCTACTCCATAATCAGTACAAAGATCACCATAACTCTCTCCTCGAAATAGGTAACTAACAAGAGAAGGAGAAAGTTAAAATTGAATGAGGAGGCGGAGGAGTTTGTAGAGAGCGCGCTACTGTACCCCCGTACTATGGGAAGAAGTAAAAGAACCTAGGGCTGAAGAGTAAAGGATGGAGAAGAGGAGGTAAAGGAATTAGAAGTAACAGAACATGATGTTGCATAGAATGTTGAAGATTTAACTCCAAATCTTGGTGCTCCAGTTCCTAAGGGGCCAAGATCAAAAAGAGTGAGTGGAGAGTATAATGTTCTGTCTTTGGGCTATGCTGAGGACACAAGTAAAATTGTCCACACCCATTTCCAAAGCATGGTGAGCCCTAAGGAATTGTATGGATGGGAGATGATGGATGAAGACATGGCCACCGCGTGCACAAGGAAGAAATTATCTTGGTCTATGCACACACATATGGACGAGCCATATTTCAATGTATGCGAAGATTCATGTGTGTCAAGAAGATTAAAGAAGGCACCCCAAACCAAACATATAACTATCAAGCCCATTGTTATGTCTGATGAATAGGTGAGTAATGCCTTAGTGAAAGCTGTCTACAAAGGTGATGCGGAAGAACATATACAAATCCATTACTACCAGAGAGCGTTACAGAAGATATCAAAGTTAAAGCTACGAAACAACGTTTCAAGAGAGAGAAGGACTTAGAATAGAAGAAGAATGAAGCATTCATCAAGTATGGTAGAGGATATTGGTGATCATGTCCTGAAAGCAAGACCGCACTTGGATTCCAAGGTACCTGAAAGGTTCCCTTCGGCTATGCACTATGTGCATACATTAGTCGATTTGGTACTTGAGGATGGACCAATTCGCATGCCACCACCAAAATACCCGACTAGGACATAGAGAGAACAAAGGCTTCAGTAGTTTGAAATATTTCATCATACGAGGCATTGCTTCAAACCTTACAGGAGGAGCTGAAGAAAGTAGACCAGGCATTGAATATTTTTGCAGCTCCAAAGGCAGTAATAAGAATCAGACAATAGTAGAAGACAATGAAGTCCTGAAGGCAATGAAGATGAGACATTGGGACGCATGGAAATATTGGTGCTAGTCAAGCAAAAGTGTGAGGCCCTTGAAAAGCATAGGACCCCATAAGGAAAAATTGGATGAGATTGGAAAATGTATAGCACGAGAAGATGGATCTGTTAGAAGGAAGAATGTCTACTATGTCCAACATTGTTCTGGTGTTACAAAATGAGAAGGGAGAAATTTCCCAAGATGAGTTGGAATCTATTGCAGTGGACATTCTAGAGAAGACAGAATCCACACTAACCAAATGGCAGACTTTGGAAGCTGAGATAAAAGAAGAATATCCAGAATTAATTCTTCCGGTTGAGACAGAGGATGTTGCAGAGTGAGAGTTCATTCTTTGTACGAAATTCTTTCATTTCTTTCCATTCCTTATTCTTTATTATTTGAAGAGCAGCCATTATTGGGGCAGCAATGTAGTTTAGTGTGGGGTAATGTTGAGTGGACAAGAGTATGATACTAAGGATAAGACATGTAGAAGATTCATGCATAGGAGTAAATCATAGTCAAAGGTGCAGAAGGATAGGGAAGGACATGTGCACAAAAGACAAGGGAAGATTCGGGACTTAGCCGTTTTCACGTGTACAATCTATTTTTGGAGATAGTATCCAAAGCACACAAACCAGATAAAGACTTGTGTGACACACATGTGATATTATTGGAAGAGTGGATACTAATCACACTTTTCATGGGTTCGAGTTATTAATAGAATTATTACTGCCAGTTAACCAGAAGAGATCTATTATTAGCACACTTGCATGTGTGTCTATTATTGTAAAGGCACGTGGCTATTTTTAGCATGCAACCTATTTTGGGAATTATGTAAGCAATGAAGGGCAAGTCCCCACCCTTATAAATATGTAGTGATTTACGTAGTATAGGAGGACTGGATATAATTTATTATGAATTTATGCTGCCAGATCTAATGCACGCATGAGCTTATGGTATTTCTTAATGTAAGAAGCTTATCTATATTTACTATGTTTAATATAATGGAGTGTATTGGTAGAATCAAGGTGTTAATCATGAGTATAACTAGTTCTTACATGGTTGAATTCATTATGGTTATTTTTAAATCGGTTACCCTTAGATCTAGATCTAGAATATGCTCTGTAGAATGTTATGTTATATATGGATCTGAATGCATTAATTCTTCATCATGCTAAAATCCTGCACAAGAAACCCTGAATAGGGGCTTGGTACCTTTGCACGCTTCAGGTGAGTGCTCGCCTAGGCTAAGTGATGTGCCAGTGTGCCTAGGTTATTTCTAGTAAATTCTAGGTTACATCACCTTTGAATCTACATTATCTTCCTCTGTGGCACAAAACTCCTTGTGGTTGATTACATCACTTAAAGATGATTTTGGTGGATCAATGTAACCTACCATCGATATGAAAAGCTCCAAACATGTAGGATAATAAGGATCACCGCATTCCATTGAGACATCTTACACACTTGGGATCTTTTCTTCCTTTACTAATTCCTATGCAGATGGAATAATAGTCTCCATAAATATGGCACCATCATGTATACAACACCTAGATAACTAGGACTATTGATCATCCTCTTCTTGGATCTATCCTTCGTAGAATCGGTGTCACCACTTGCTCTTGAATCTTAACCTCTCTTGAAGGATTAGTCATTAGTGGGATTTAAGTGATATTAAATCTTTCAGGACAATCTTTCAAGTTTCTTACAAGTTCCTCTTTGCTAGGCTCCCAAGTTTCCTTTCCAACTTGATTGATTCTATGATTTAATTTTTTTGGTGGAAGGAAAGGTTTAAACTCTTGTTTTTGTGGAGGGGAAGGATTTTTAGGAGAGAAAAGGACAAAAGATAGAAGATGGGATAGAAGGGAAAGAAATGGAAAAGTAGAATTTATAATGGGAGCAGTAGGTGGAAGGAAAGAATCATGATACTCAAGCTGAAATGACATATATTGGGGAAGGATATGGGAAGGTTGTGAGGTAATAGTGTAGGATTTACCCACTAACAAGGTTTCCTAGCACTAAGCTCTTAAGCCTCAATCTCCTTAATCCTCTTTGCAAGTTGTGGCAGTGTTTCAATCATGAAATTAAACTTACGCTTAGGGTTGTAGTGTCTTGGAATAGAGCCAACCCATGGACAAGAGACCCTAAAACCAATCTTGAATGCTTTCAATTGAGATATATCCTGGTCTTGTTGGTTCCGGGAAATTTATCTTGTAACAAGAAATAGTCAAGGGACAAACAGTCCCTCCTCTTTATGGGAGAGGTTCCTTATTAAACACACAACAAATAAGAAAATCTACTTATTTACAAATGTATAGACTATCAATATTTCAATGAGGATTTTGATGCTTCATATGTCTTCATCTCATAGATTTTCAATACAAAGAAAGAGGAAACAGAAGAAACAAAATTCAGAAAATAAAGAGAAGAGCACTTTCAAACACATAGATTGCATAATGGTATCTTACTTATGCTTGATAAAGTGACAAGATTTAAACTATGTATATATAAACACATGACATACATGCAATAGACACAAATTTCTAAGCACAACATCAACTGGAAGACACAAAGTTCCTGTTTAGATACACATAGCTTCTCATGAATTAGATTGAGAATAGAGAAGATAGAGCACAAGAAAAGATGAAATTTCTTCTATATTGATTAGCAATTTAGTGATTTTACATCCAAGACATCAAAATACAATCCTTTCAAATGATAAGAAAATATCTTTAAATAGCCTTAGGAATAGTTTCTGTTGGTCTTCAAACTTACACCCACGTCTCGATCCTAAAGAGTTGAGCTGTTTGAGACAATAATGGAACCTTCCCCAAGTTGTGGGACCTTTGCGCTTGGGATGGATCTGGAGTAGGCTAGTTAGTCCACATACCTCTAATGCTACTACTACACCTAATTTCAAAATCAAATCCTACACTAAACATGACAAGGGACTAGGGATTGAAGGATGTGCGTAAAAGGAGATCCTAATCTAAGGAAGGTGATAGCGTTTGGGAAAGGATTGATCTCTCTCCACAAACGGCGAGGGAAACAAAGAGGGTGTAGGAGAAGAGGGTGCATGGTGCACCATAGATCAAGATGCGGGCTTGACCTTCCAATTCATGCAACACATGAACATGGGGAATGTAAGTGGGAATACGCACAACATACCAAAAAACACAAATAGAGAGGTGAGATGCAATGAAAATGAGAAAGGGAAGACAAGAGTTCCACAAAACATGATTTTATTACTTAATGGATTTTAAATCATTTACATTCATGGCAAGAGGTGAGAATACATTACAGAGACCATGTAAAAGTCTGAGACCCATGGAAAGTTGGCCACCATTTTGGCATGGTGTCGTTACAACAAAGAGGGATATTTTTTACAAAGAAGAAATTTCTTATTTATATAAGAAAGAGAGAAGAGAGGGAAACTCATATTCAAATATTCAACCACCAACCGCTAGTGGTAAATGCCTACAAATATTCTTGCAAAGGCTATCATATGTGCTTCCCCATATCCGCATTGGGTGTGTAGAAGAAGGAAGAAGGGAAGATATGATGAAATATGGTGGTTGAGGTCGATTAGATGTTTGCATTGATGATCAGAAAGATGTTTCCCTAATTTTTCATACCAAATCCTGCCTAAATATGATTTTGAAAATTCCAACATGTAGCTAATGTCAGGAACTTTCAAATGAGACCAGGTGCATGGGAATCTAAGCACCTTTGTAGTAGAATTTATGGCTATCAGAAGTCTACAAGTCTCTCTAACACGTAATGACACATGGCACACTCAAATTGATGAAGGAGTTAGTCAACTATTAATTTGATTTGTCATTTCTACCATGTTTCACGCACCCATTGGTTGTCTATATTCGGTGACTTATTAGCCCACTTTGATAGGTTGCATGTTGACACTCAAATTTGAGAAGATGACGTGACATGTAGTGACTCGACACGAAGAAGGCACAAAGTGTGGAAGTAAAAGGAAGGCATGTGAAAGGGAAAAAGGGGAAGGCATGCATGAGAGGAATAGGAGAATACTTGTAGGGGACAAGAATGGGGAAGGGGTGCAAGAATTAAAATAAAGGAGGGTGCACGGCGGTAGAAGAAAAGTGGCACGAGAGGGAGCTTAGTCTATGTAAGCATGCAAGAGGAATGCCAAGGACCAGCCGATTCGAAGGAAAGTATGCAGAGGTATGCACAAGGGGTACATGACAAGATAGGATGGAAAACGGGTGCACGAGAGGAAAAGCAGAAAAGGAAAATGGGAGGAGATAGAAGAATACCGAGGGAAGGGGAAACGAGGAAAGTGTGTAAGGGTGCGTAGAGGAAATGCAACTATGCTAAGGTGTCAAAAGAAAAATATTGAGTGCACGCAAGTTAAAATGAAACATCAAAGTCAAAATGAAAAAACATTTATCGAGATAAATAGGAGAGTTATTTGGATAACTCTCTTTATAGCTCTAGAATAACAAGGTATCTTATTGGGTAGGGTCTCGATCCTTTTGATTTTCCCATTAATTTGAAGTTCAATCCACATATGATATTTTCTTGCAGAATCTCCTTCTAAAGGGGAGTGCTTGTAGGCCAAGTTACACAAAACCGGAGCACGAGGGGATCTACCTCTACAATCAACCGAGTCTCCTCTCGAGCGTGCTTCCTCTAGAACTAACCGATTTTATTCTAGAAAAAGTGCCCATATGATTTCCTCATCCCATTCTTTAATTATTCTCGTAGTCATCAAATATGATGACGTTGGTTGGGAAATGTGTGTTGGCAAGGAGTCGTTCATTTATGGTATAGCTAGGCAGAGGGGACTTAGAAGAAAATGGGAGGATGGATATAGAAGGCATGAAAGGTGTGCACGTAAGAGGAGTGGAAGGGCATGCAAGAGGGTTGATGGCAGAGAAATGAAGGTGAGAGGATGGGAGGAGGAATTCTCAATGGGGGCAACACGTAAGAAGATGGGAATGTGTGTAGCGGGCTGAGATGATGTAAGTTGGCATGAAGGAGTGGAAGGTCTATAAGATGATAGTACAGGGTTTCCCTAATGACAAGATTTCCATGCACTAGATCTCTGAGCCTCCATTTCTTCTGCCCAATTTGTAATCTATGGCAACACCCGAGTGATAAAGTCCAAATTACCGGGTGTTAAACCATCCTAGTGTAGGGCTGACCCATGAACAAGTGACCTTGTAGCCAACTTTAGCTTCCTTTATGGAGCACTTGACTCTGAGTTACATCATGTCCATCTCCATTTTTACACCTTCCTCTCAAAATCAAATTTATCCAAGGATTTTCCACCATCATCTACATAAACCTATTCTTTATAAACATTTTGGTTAGAAAAAAGTGGGTTATATGCATATTCAGGATGACATGGATCATAAAAATGATTTGGAGGAGGACTTTGGAACTATGGGGATGGATAAAAATAGCTCTACTACTACAAATGAGAATTCCATGAAGGGAAAGAAGTCATGATTGCACAACTTCAAAAAGAGGAAGGTGGAACGATGGAAGAAAGAAAAATGAATGAAAGAAGGATGAGAGACTAGTCTGCAAATGAGATAATGGGTGCATTGAACTAGTGGAGTCGTCGGATGCACTTTGAAATATTCCTCCAAAGGTTGGATCTCAGAAATAACACATTGAACTTGTTGAGATGAAGATGTATAGCTCTTAAAACTAGTCCCATCGGGTATGCCAAAAATAATTGGTCTTAAAAATTGCACCCGCATCTTAGATCCGTAAGAGCCGAGCTATTTGAGACAACAATGGAACCATCCCAAAGTTGTGAGACCTTACGTGCTTGGGATGAATCTTCAAAGAATACCGGTTCCTCTACCTACCTCTAACACTACTACTACTCCTAATTTCAAAAGAAAATCCTACATGAAACATGTCGAGGACTAGGGATAGAATGATGTGCGAGAAAGGGAAATCCTAAACAAAGGAAGGTGATAGTTCCACGAAAAGGGTCGATCTCTCTCCACGAGTGGTGAGGGAAAAAGAGAGGGTGCGGGAGAAGAGGGCAGAGACATCGTACACCACGAGATCAATATGTGGGCTTGACATTCCATCACGTGTAACACATGAACATGGAGACGGCAAAGCGGGAATACACACATTATGTCGAGAAAATGATAACATAGAGGTGAGATGCAATGAAAATGAGAAAGGGAAGACAAGAGTTCCAAAAAACATGATTTTATTTCTTAAGAGATGTACAATCATTTATATTCACTATAGGAGGAAAAAATGCATTATAGAGACCATGCTAAGGTTAGAGACCCATGGTAAGTCATCCACCATTTTGGCATGGTGCCATTACAACAAAGAGGGATCCTTTTTACAAAGCAGAACTCTACTATTTATAAAAGAAGAAAGAGAGAAGTTAATGAGAATGAGAAGGAAACTCGGATTCAAATATTCAACCACCAATGACCCAATAATAAATGCCTAAAACTCTACCTACAAGGTTGTCAAATGCACTTCCTTGTGTCTATTTGGTGTGTAGAAGAAGGGACAAGGCAAGATCTGGTGAAATCTGGTGGTTGAGGTCAATTAGATGTGTGCATTGATGATCAAAAATACATTTCCCTATTTTTCACCTACCAAATCCTACCTAAATCTGATTTTAAAAATTCCAACGTGTAGTTGATGTCATGATTTTCAAATGAGACCCGGCACATGGGAATCGAGAAGCTGCAGTGGAAGTTATGGTTGTGAGAGTCTATAGGTCACTCCGGCACACAATGACATGTGGCACACATGGATTGATCAAGGATTCAACCAACTGTTCATTTTATTTTTCATTTCTACCATGTTTCATGGACCAGTTGGTTTTCCAAATTCATTTCCCTATTTGACTCACTTTGATAGGTTGCGTGTTACCAACTCAAGTCTGATAGAAGATGATGTGGCACAGTGACTGGTGTAGAAGAAGGTGTAAGGCATGAAAGAAAAATGCATGCATGTGAAAGGAAAATAGAGGGAAGGCGGGCGCAAAGGAATAGGAGATATCTTACAGGGGAAAAGTATGTGGAAGAGGCATGAGCATTCAACTGAAGGAGGGCTCGCGATGGAAGAATAAAAGTGGCGCATGAGGGAGATTAGTGTATGCAAGCGTGCAAGAGGAATTCTAGGGACTTAGCCAATTCAGAAGGCAAGTTTGCAGAGGTGTACACAAGTGGTGTGCGACTAGATAGGAAGGAAAGTGGGTGTGTAGAGGGAAAAGCGCAAAAGGGAAAATGGGAGGAGATAGAAGAATACAGAGGGAAGGGGAAATAGGAAAGCACACAAGGGTACGTAGAGGAACTCTAACTATGCCAAGGTGTCAAAATAACAATCTTGAGTGCGCGCAACCTAAAATGAAACATCAGAGTCAAAATGAAAACAAAATTTATCCAGATAACTAGGAAATTTATTTGGATAATGAGTTTTGGTAACTTTTGGAGGCCATCTACCTACTAGACGAAGAGACTAGTAGCCTTACAAGTCCATTGGGCATGGATTCAAGCGCCAAACTTCAAAATCTGATCTACAACTTAAAGAACATCCCAGAGTCACTTATAGCAATGTTGAGCTCTAAAATGAACTTCTTCTCTCATATGAAGATATTTTTAATTGGATTGATTAGAGTGAAAGTTATGCATGCTTTGTTGAAACTACCTCTGCTAAAAATTGAATTGTCATCCCATAAAGCATCAAAAAGGGGCAAGTGGAAGCAACTATAAAGGAAATGTGCCAGAGGAGCATGCCAAAACGAAACACAACACTATGTACAAAAGCTGAAAAAACATGCATGACCCGAAGGGAACATGTAGAGTGTGCGCAAGCACTTGTGTTACTGAAAGAAAACCTAAACTAGCCTACTCTAACAAGAGGTAAAGGGTGCTCAAGTAAAACCTACTACAGGTAGGGAGAATTAGCTTCCCTTCCTCACAAATTGTGACCATGTAATTGATTTAGTGTTGAACATGGTTGGAAACAAGAGTGAAAAACCACCTTGCAGATGGTGTTTCACCCTCCTCAAAGTATCAACAAATAGAATATATACCTCCTAAATTTGTTCTGCGCTTGGATCCGGGAGGTGTTATTGATGACCTCTATTGTCTTTGAAGCTCTTCCTCATGCTCTGAAATGAGCATGACCAGTGAAAACTTTGTTTTTAGCTCCAAACTAGTAAGATATCGATTGGGCATGGTCTGATCCTTTTATTTTTCCCATTACTTTGAAGTTCAATCCCACAAATGGTATTTTATTGCAGACTCTCCTTCTAAAGGGGATTGCTTGCAGGATGGGTCGCACAAAACTAGGGTGTAAGGGGTTTCACCTGTACAAGCAACTGAGTCTCCTCCAGAGTGCACCCTCTAGAACTAACTAATTTTCTTCTAGAACAAACACACATATGATTTCCTCTTCCCAATCGGAGTCGCATGAGTCATCCCATTCTTTAATTTTTCTGCATTCGTTGAATGTGATGATGTTGGTTAGGAAAGGCGTGTTACCAAGGGGATGTTCATTTGTGGTATAGCTAGGAAGAGGGGACTTGGAATAAAATGGGAGGATGGGTGCAGAAGGCATGGAAGGTGCATACGTAATAGAAGTGGAATCACGCCCAGGAGGGTTGATGGTAGAGAAATTAAGGTGAGAGGATGGAGGAGGGGAATTCTCAAGGGGGGTAGTGTGTAAGAAGCTGGGAATGCACGCAATAGGATGAGATGATGTAAGTTGTCACGGAGGAGTGGAAGGGCTGTAAGATGGTAGTATACGGTTGCCCCAATGACAGGGTTACCGCACACTAGATTTCTGAGCCTCCATTTCTTCCACCCACTTTGTAATCTAGGGCAACACCTCAGTGATAAAATGTATCTTCTGTTGGGTGTTAAACCAGCCCTGAAATACGAGGATGAACCATGGATAAAGGACCTTGTAGCCAAATTTAGCTTATTTTAAGGAGTACTTGACTCTAAGTTGCATCATGTCCATCTCCATTTTTTTCACCTACCTCTCGAAATCAACTTCATCCAAGGAGTTACCAACATTATCTGCATAAACCTATTCTTCAAAAACATTTTGGTTAGAAAAAGTGGGTTATATGCATATTTAGGATGACAGGGATCATAAAAATGCTTTGGAGGAGGACTTTGGAACTTTGGGGATGGAGAAAAATAGCTCTACTACTGGTAATGATAATTCCATGAAGGGAAAGAATTCATGATTGCACAACTTCAAAAAGAGGAAGGTAGAACGATGGAATAAAGAAAAATGAATGAAAGAAGGATGAGGGACTATTCTGTGAATGAGATAATGGGTGCATTGAATCAATGGATTCACCAGATGCATTGAAATATGCCTCCAAAGGTTGGATCTCAGCAATAACACATCGAACTTGCTGAGATGAATATGTATAGCTCTTAAAACTGGTCCCATCGAGCGTGCCAAAAATTGTTGGTCTTCAAACTTGCAACCGCATCTCGGATCAGAAGAGTCAAGCTATTTGAGACAATAATGGAACTTTCCCCAAGTTGTGAGACCTTACACACTTGGGACAAATCTTTGGAGAAGACCAGTTCCTCTACGTACCTCTAATGCTACTACTACTCCTAATGCCAAAAGGAAATCCTACACTAAACATGCCAAGGGACCAAGGATAGATGGATGTGTAGAAAGGATAAATCATAAGCTAAAGAAGGAAATAGAGCTAGGGAAAGGGTTTATCTCTCCCCATGAGCAAAGTGAGGGAAATAAAGAGGGCAGACGGTGCACGTCATAGATCAATACACGAGCTCATCCTTCCATTACATGCAACACATGAACACATGGACTACAAGAAGGAATACACATAGCATGTCAAAAAATGCAAATAGAGAGGTGAGATGAAATGAAAATGAGAAAGGGAAGAAAAGATTTCCACAAAACATGATTTTATTTCTAAAGAGATGTACAGTCATTTAAATTCACTACAGGAGGAAAGAATGCATTATAGAGACCATGCTAAGGTCTGAGACCCATGGTAAGTCAACCACCATTTTGGCATGGTGTCATTACAAAAAAGAGGGGTCCTTTTGACAAAGCATAACTCTATTATATATATAAGAAGAAAGAGGGAAGAGAAGGAAACTCAGATTCAAATATTCAACCACTAACAACCAGTGATAAATGCCTACAAATCTACCTACAATGTTTTCAGATACACTTCCCCATGTTTATTTGGTGTGTAGAAGAAGGAAGAAGGAAAGATCTGATGAAATCTGGTGGTTGAGGTCAATTAGATGTGTGCATTGATAATCAAAATAACATTTCCCTATTTTTCACCTACCAAATTCTACCTAAATCTGATTTTGAAAATTCCAATGTGTAGCTGATGTCAGTAGTTTTCAAATGAGACCGGATGCATGGGAATCTAAGCACTGCAATGGAAGTTATGGCTGTGAGGAGTTTATAGGTCACTCTAACATGTAATGACATGTGGCACACGTGGATTGACTAAAGGATTCAGCCAACTTTTCATTTGATTTTTCGTTTCTTCTATGTGTCACGCACTTTGATTGGTTTCAGATTCAAAGGTGCCCTATTTGACTCACTTTGATAGGTTGCGTGTTACACACTCAAGTCTGATAGAAGATGACATGGCACAATGATTGGTGTAGAAGAAGGTGCAAGGCATGGAAGCAAAAGGCGAGGCATGTAAAAGGAAAATAGAAAGAAGTCACGCATGGAGGAATAGAAGAATACTTGGAGGGGACAAGTATGGGGAAGTGATAATTCAACTAAATGAGGGCACGTGTAAGGGCGAGAAGAAAAGACGTGTGTGAGGTAGCTTAGTGTATAAAAGCATGCAAGAGGAATGATAGGTACTTAGCCAATTCGGAAGGTAATTCTATAAAGGTGCATGCAAAGGGTGTGTGACAAGATAGGAAGGAAGCGAGTGCGTAGAGGGAAAAGTGCAAAAGGAAAAATGGGAGGAGATAGAAGAATACATAGGGAAGGGGAAACAAGAAAGTGCACAAGGGCATGCAAAGGAGGCGCAACTATGCCAATGTGTCATAAGAACAATCTTGAGTGTTCACAACCTGAAATGAAACATTAGAGTCGGAATGAAAATGAAATTTATCCAAATAACTAGGAGAGTTATTTGGATAATAGTTACAAAAGAGCCTTTTTAGTTTCCTTCTTTTAACCCAAATATTAATATCTAATTAAGTATTAAAACATCAATTTGTCTTTTACATATATACCATGTGGTGGAGATAAAATAACCACCTTAATTAGATACTTTAAATAAAATAGGAAACTAAGAACTAGGAGTTGGGACATTCGAAGAAGTGCTTGTAGCACCCTTTGTTTTGAGCACTTGGTTTCTAAATCTTTTCAATGCCTCTACTATGTCCATGCCCCAAGGAATTGTTGTATTCGTAGTTGCATGAGTCCAACTTCCTAGACACTTCTCCATCTCTTTTCCAAATTCCACATTTTCTAAGAACTCCTTATTAGCTTCCATGATAGTTGCTTGAAGTGTGAAAATTTATTTCATCTTCTCCTTAGATATGGTGTCCTTGCTTGAACAAGTCTTCTCTAACAAATGTCTTGAACTGAGATTTGATTTCTGAACCAAGAATTTATCTCTTGAATTCTTCTTGAAAATATGGCAGTGAATATCATGAAAGGAAGATGTGACACAAGCTTTAAAAGCTTCTCCCTTTTGCAACATGTTCTGAGTTCTCCAATGGCTTCTTCAAGAACCTTTATTTTCCAATCAATGTTGAAAACCCATTTCTTAGACAAATTCAATTTTGTATCATCAAATACTTTACTTGTCAAGAGGATTTGCACATCGTATCACTCATTAATCGAAGATCTTGGATACATTCACTCCACAACTTCAACTCCCTATCTAAACCATTGAGTGTTATGGTAAACTTTAACTAAATTTTAGCAATTCTGTCATATGCTTTACATGCTTCCTCAATGAAATTTAAACCTATGATTATCATGTCATCAACTAAGGCTTTCATTTCCTTTCCATAAGTGGCATGCTTATGAATATCTTTAATAGCCTAAACTTCATCATTAGACAGAATGGAAGGTGGTGGAATTGAGGCTAAGGGAGTTGGATCAAGTACCTTATCCTCTACCAATAAGGATCTAATGAAATTTGACAGAATTTGATTTTTCTCCTCCAACTATTCTTGTGTTTTCTTTCCTTTTTCAACCCTTTTAATTACTCTAGATATTGTCTCCTTTAGGTTGTACACTTCACTCTCAGGTGTTAATTCTCCAAGGGGAATTCTTGTTAATTCCAAATCACCTATCAATAGGTCCTTTTCATCTTTGTCAAGTTTGGGCTTAGAAATCTCCATGAATTGTTGGCCTTGAGAATCTAATACTAATCTGGATGTGACTTTAGCCTTTTTGCAGGTGGGGAGGAGTGGTACCTAGCAAAGCTGCCACTGCATCAAACTTAGGAGAAACAATATTAGAAGTGGATTTCCTTTTCTTTCTCTCCATCAATGGTTACACCCAAGCAAAAGAAGAATTAGAAGTGGAGGGAATAATGGGCCCAAGTGCAGGTGTGCTCATTGCACTCAAAGTTTGTACAACAGCCACTTCTAACATAGATGTCTCAATTTGGGTGGTGGGCACTTCCTTGACAGAGACTTCCTTAGCAGATGTTTCTAAAACACTCACAAATTCTGAGACTTGGCTCTTTAATTGATCTTATTTTTCATTGCTTTCCTCAGGATTATTTTATTTCTCTTTTTACTCGCTATCATCATCATAGAGGTTTACAATTGTTTCAATATCAGGCACTATTTCCAATTTATTTGGAGAAGATAGCTTTGCACTTTCCTAAATGACTTCCTCCATCTTCTCATCCTTCTTGGCCTTTCCTTTCTTTATGTATACCAGATTTGAAGGTTCAAGTAGAGAGGGAACAAATTTATCATGTGCTTGAGAGTCGGTATAGGTATTTCTTTTTGATGGGTGAAGGTTTCGTTATCCAATTTTGCACACACGGCAAGATTGGACAACGGGTCCTATCACATTCAAAATAAAATAATAGTCCAGGAACCCACCTTCGGTTATTATCGAAATGCAATAATTAAAAATAATTCCTAAATTGCATATGAAGAGATCACCTAGCATCAAAAGGCACCCAGTTGATCTCAACTCAGTGGAGAGTTCAGGGTCGAGTTGATAAAGAACACGGTGTCAAATTGATAATCATCTCGAAATCATCTCGGTGGAGACTCTCGGTTGTAAGAGCTCGGCGATGGTCTTGTTAATGCAAAATATAGCTCGTTGAAAATTGACGAATGAAAAAGGCTGTCTGAGGATCCGGTGGAGATCGATGCAAAAAATATCGAAGGCCGAGTCAAGGAAAGCTAAGTTAACATGAGGCGAGGTCTAATCCATTAGACGGTGCATGACCAACCACTTGGGAAAATTATCTTGTTTGACCAAGATGATATGAGATTATACTGAGATATGACGATGAGGTCATCGGTAGTGTTTGAATGAAAAAATGTTTGCAACCAAGCAACCAAATACATCTCAATCAAAATCTCGTAGCACTCTATGGAGAGGGTCGCTTGAAGGAGGCACTACACGTTCTTCTTACAACACATAATCCATGTTGTAAATTCTTTAACATATCTTCATCTACTACGGTGGTTGCATTACTAAGAAAGCCCTTGCGGAGGCCAAGCAAATCCACTCTCACATCAATAATAGGGACGCACATTTGGAAGACTCACGCTATTACCAAATAAACTTATCTACATGTATGACAAGTGTGGAAGTTTGATGGATGCTCGTAAAGTCTTCATTTGCATGGACCGATCAGATCTCTTCTCATGGAATATGGTAATTGTAGCTTACAGAAGGCATGGACATCCTATACATGCATTCAAACTATTTCATGAAATGCAATGAACACCTGATCACCCCGATCACCTGAACATTCGTGTATGGCTTGGCCAATGGAAAAGAATCGATCATTTGAGGATGGAGCTCAGACGTGGTAGCATTGGCTCACTCAGTCGAGCCTGACAAGGTCGTGAGCATCCAGAGTTTTGTTTGGTTCGATTGTAAGTCGAGAAGGAAGAAATTCCACGCGGGGGAGATTCGGAGCAGCACCGCCAAGTGGAAATTTTGGGATGGAAAGCCATGGTCAGACTTCCGTGAATGGAGAAATCGGGTCAAATTGCCAAGTTTGCATGGCAAAGTTGAGGCCGGGGCCCGTGGATTGATGTGGCCAAGCCGTTATGCGGAGATTCAGGTGACCAGTGCCAATGGGAAATAAGTAGATGGCATTCCAAGCTGTTAACTCCGCGCGGGGGAGATTTGGAGCAGCACTGCCAAGTGGAGATTTGACGATGGCAATCCAACATCAAACTTCCGCACGAGCTGTTTAAATCGGACCAAACTGCCAAGCGTGGAAACAATATGATGGCCATCCGTCATGAAAACCCCGCGCAGCTTGGAGTGGTCGAGTCTTTGTGCGGGTCGCCAGGAGGTTAATAAGACAGTTGTGAATTGGAGTGGGTCATGGAGAAAACAACGCGACGTGATACCGATTTCAGCGGAGGCTACAGGCCGCTCGTCTCATTATGCAGATATTTGTCAAATGATATCGAGTAACAGGAAAGCAGTGCTCAAAACTCGTCCAGATCGGTGGCCGCGAGACAAAATCATCATACAGGCAGCAGGCACGTTGCAGTACAGTAGAAGCCTTCCTTTTGAACGCTTCCAGCAAACAGGTTGTCCAACTGTGTTGTTATATGTTCAGCATCGAACGCACCCTCAAATTCGTAGGCTTATCCTTATTCTAAACTCAGATCGGCAAGCAGTTGCAGAAAACAAATATTCACTGCCGTGTACGATGGATTGGAGTCACGCTGTTCAAGGCTTCATAAAATTTGCCCGAACCAAGAGATGAAGGTTTAAAACGGCGCAGAATGAAACGATTCATATTGCTCAGCATTCTTTCTCCTAGAAGCGAATTAAATGTGAAGTTCAGCTCTGAAAATACCCGGTCGGCCGTTTTACATGCTGCATCCTTGTTACGTGTAAATGGTCTCTTTGAAAAAACTCCGAGGGGCGCAGTACGCAATATTTATACCCTTCCATTATGTACGTCCAATCAGACAATAAAAGTATTCTTTTACCAGGTTCAGAGAAGCTTGTTTTTAAACAATGGACGATTATACTGCAGTTTCAAGCTAATCTTATCGAGCTCTATTTCTATTAGCTTTGATCCACGACTAAGGGAGAATTCATATGGTCCTTACCTGTACATTTTTCCAAGGTCCTTTTGGTTGCCCCAGTTGTTCAACGTATTTTTTTGAAGGGCTTCTTTTATGTGTTGCAAATTGTAACATAAAGGATCTTTTAGTTTCTGGAAAAATGAGTATATGGTGTAGCTCACAGCTACCTATGCCATATAATCGTGGATTCGAGTCGCAAGCTTCATGTGAGGGGAGGGACATGACGACAAGCGTAGTGCAGAGAGAAAATGAACTCAGACGTCGATAGAATGAAAAGCGGGGTTCAAAACGAGTATCCCGGTCTATTAATAAAGACGATTCCGGAGTTTCAATGTGGAATTCAATACATTTGAGTTCATGTTCGATCAGTAAGACACGAGCGAAGGCGAACCAAATCACATGGAGCGATTCGGTCAATTAGGTGATAAGTACGAGTCGGCCGGGCTACGATGGAAATAACTCGGCACTGAAAGAGTTTCAAATGGAATTCACTGAGTCAAAAATCCTGTGACAATAAGGAGCTCATCGGTAAAAGAACTTGAGGGCTCATCAGAACATGTTTGTTTTAGTTCACCTCACATGGAGTGAAGGAAGCGAGGCGAGATGTTCTCGATAGCACCAAAACGATGAGGCTTAGGAGAAGTTGGCAGTCATAGCAAGTCGAATGGAGTCAGGCTTAGCTTGCTCTAAGAGTGTAGTAGGCGGATAGCCTAGTCTGAATCAAGAAGAATCGTGATCAAGCCACGCTGAATGAAGATCTCATTCGGGAATTGACAAGAAAACTAATCTTGTGGTGAAGTATTCACGGATTAAATGCCAAGTCTGAATCAAGAATAGTCATTGCAGAGCCAATTGAAAAATAAAGTGTGCAAGTGAGGTCGAAGAATTTATAGAAAATGGTTTTGCATGGATACATCACAGAAAACGGTAAAGGTTCGAGAATAAAAATGCTAGTTGAGCACACAAACGTGTAAGGACGACTCTAAGAATGAAGGCAGTGGAGCTCGGTACTTTACACACGGTGAGGTATCCATTGCAAGCAAGAGGTTCAAATTGGAATGGCTCGAGGAACCGATCTAGGTGTCAAGTGCCTCGGAGGAAAGAATTCGCCGCATAAGCCATCTGCATAAGACTAAGACACGGTTCACGTCAAAAATAAGTTCGGGAGAAAGCTCGCATGAAAGATTCAGATAACCGAGTTGAGCCATTCATCATTCACCGAGTGAGTCAGTCGGGGAACGCTTGGATGGGAACCAAGTCGAGTGAATAGCTCGAGCATACAACTGCTCAGTAATTCATTCTAATTAACTTTGTTTATTTCATCAAGCATTAATGCCAAACTGAAAATTCAAAGAGAGCTCGACAAGCTAAACTCGTGCCGAATCACTGGTCAATAGAGATGCAAGCTCGGTTGTCAGCGAAATAAGTGACTTAGGATGAGCCGAGTTGCAGTCTGAGTGACCCGATGATGAGCATTAGAAGAGGTGAGAAGAGCTCGATGCAGATTGAGAGCTCGGTGAGTTCGGTATGTTGCTCGAAGCTCGTCAAGTTGGGATATGTCCAGACTCTATTCACATGGACCCCCCTCCTCTTCAAGTCAAACGGGTCAACGGGGGGTCCCAACACTATGTTAATTAAATTAATATTTTTATTTAAATATTTTAATAATAATATTTATTATTATTATTTAAATATTTTATTTAAATATTCTTTTAATTAATTGAGAAGACTTGGTCATCAGGCAATTAATGACCCATGATGGAACCTTCTCAGGTAGTTCAACTAACTGCAATAAATACATCATGGGCCTTCAATTTAGGAATGTAATTATGACCATTTCCTCTTCTTTCTCACATATTCTTCTATAAATGTAAGTTGGAAGCTCATTTCAAAGGGTTCCAACAGTTCAGACAAGTTGGACAGTTAGATATCTCAGGCAAGAGTGTATACTTTTCAAGGGTCCTCTCTCTTCTGCAAGTTGTTCTTGTGTGTTGAGAGAACTTTCAAGCCTCCTCTTCAAGACTGTAATGGCAACTATTGCCTCTTCTGAATGTATGATGCATTGTTCATGTTATTGAAGCAATAAAAGTGTGTGTTTTGTGACTAATCTCGGTCCTTTCATCCTTCATGCTTCTTTGTGCCTTTCTCATACTTGCGGTACACTTTGTGCAAGTTTAAGTTTCTATTGCGAGGTTCTTGGAGTTACGTGCTTATCGAGTGGTGAAGTATTGGATGCGGTTGAGTTGTGGTGTCTGTTCACCCTTCTTGAGTTCATCCTTCTTCTTTGGGAAGCTGGTATATTTCTCGGTCGATAAAGTTTAACAAAAGGAACGCGTGTCTCTTAGCTTTGTGGTATCTGTGCCCTCTCTAAGTTGCGGTAGGTGAAGTTGACCTGTGGTGCACACACCCTCTTCGAATTAACCCTTCCTAAATCTGAAGACACCCTTTATTCGGTGCATCACCATCCCTAGTATAGTTTCATTTCTGTAAAACTCTTTCCCTAAAACCCCATGAAAATGTTAGCATAGGACTAGATAATCGTTTTGTTACACTAGGAGTAGTACAACACTTAGTTTAGGAAGAGGAAGCCGGCCTTCTCCGGAGGTTCACCTCGAGCCCAAGTCCCACAGCTTGAGAGGTGATCCCATGTGTCCCAATCACACCGAACGTCCTATTCACATCCACGGCCATTCGGGAAGTGCGGTGATTTAGCGACAACAGATTTCTGAGAATAATACCTAGACTTTCCTGCTCTAAATGTTTTCATTTTCCTGTCAGATCAGATTCTGGTCCTTACCACTTCAGGGTCTACAAGTTCCTTCAAATAATCTCTCTCTTTGAAAAATTAATCAATGGTTTCAATAGGAGTGTGTTTGATGGATCTTTCATATTCAAGGGATTGTAGTTCTTCATCATCATCTTGAAGTCCTTCAGGAACCTTGTACACATCAAAATATTTAATTTGTTGTAGGGACAATCTACCATAGTATCTTCTTCAAGCTTCATAATCATCAGAACAATCAGCCCAGTAGTCTTCAATATCAAACAAATGATAGAATCCCATTATAAAATTGGTGGAAATAAATCCCTTGATATCAAAGCAAGTCCTTGGTTTAAAGTAGTGAAGAGTGAAGGGAGAAATTTTCCTGTCAACATTTTGGGCATCTAAAGCGATCTGTAAGTGTAGTTACCCAATGTGATTGGGAACTAGATGCCTGCAATATTTTTTTCCTTGCAAGTTCTATGGAGCTTATCTAACTACCTACATATTTCAACTAAGGCCATCTTATCACTACAATACATTGGGATTTTTAAATGTGTTCCCTCAAATCTCAGCCAACCGTATGTAAGATAATTTCCTGAATTGAGTGTAATGAATACCATAGACATCAATCAATTATTTTTCTTCATTCAAGAATCTCGAGTAGTGTCACCCTCTAGCAATCTGACAATATACATGGTGAATGCATCGTTCACCCTTTTAAAGTGATGGTTACTGATCTTCAAAGTCAACTATGGAAAATACTCATAAATAGGAGCATCTTTCTTGTCTTCAACAGGGGAGAAACCCAACCATTCTCTATATGCAGCAATAGAATACATCAAGTAAGAATTCATATGAAAATTCTTGGTTCTTTAGACATTTACAAGTTGATTAGTGAGGCCATCACAGATTATCTCTACCCAATTTAATATTTTTTCCTTCACATATAATATTTATGTAAGGGCATATCCAATAATGAAACTCATTGGTAAAGGGCATCCTAATCATTCTGGTAAGGAGAGTGATGACATATGATAGCTCTTCCTTAAAATCAATCCTATATATAGTCTTTGGCAACCTCAAATCTCCTTTATTTAGATTTTTAAACTAAGACTTACCACTTTTCTCTTATATTGTTCATTGTCCTGATCAAAAAGCAACTGAGACTAGTCCTTGTGAGGGTGTTTGAATTTTCAGTTGTAGGAATCCTAAGGGTAGTACTAATACAACTAGCATCCAATCACGTCGAGTGCCGTCATGTGGGGTCAATGATCTCCTTTGTCTCTAGGTTGAAGCATGAACCACATGCTAGCATGGTATCAACACATTGAACCGAAATTGGAAAACCCCCTGCATGAGTAATTCCACTCTCCTTAATTAGTTGAGCAATGGGAGTAGGGTTTTGACAATCAATTTGTGCCTAGAAATCATCCAAGTCGAGGTGTTGAGCTTTGTTATCTCCTATGTTTGGTATGGTTATCTCCAAGGAAGATAAATGCTCATGCCCTTTGTAGTTTATCTTCATTGTATGGTAGGAGTAATGAACTTCTTTATTTCTCTAAATTTTGATTTTGACAATTCACAGCTTCTATTGCACCTGAAAATTTGAAAAAGACTGGAACAAGGACTTGGCTATGGCTACAAACAGTGGAGAGCAAGAGAATGGAACAAAAGACAACAACAAATGTAAAGGGTGTGGTAAAAATGATTGATTACCTTGGCTATTTATACAAATTCCATTTGAGTAGGTTGGCGGGGGATTAATATGACAATTAATGCTTTATACCAACCCAAGATAATGGCAAGTGGAAAAGGTGGAGAAAATACACACAACTGACCCATGGGACAATGGGACACCTGTAACACAACAATCTGAAACACCCCCAGTGAATGAAAAGTGGTAAAAATAGACTTGCGAGGAAATGGAGGTTAGGAAAAACTTGAGACATGCGGGATGCGATGGGTTGAAATGTCCGCAATACACTAGAATTGGGAAAATTTGAAAAAACTACACAAACGGTCCTTGGGACATTAGGACATGATTACTCCAAAAATCTGAAGTACCCACAACCAAAGGAAAAGTAATGCAATGTGGAGAAAATGGGGAATCAACGAACAGGGAACCCGATGGAACTTGGGACACGAGATACATTAAAACCTGAAATATCCGCACAACAAAGGAAAAATTTAAAAACTCAAATTTTAGAAAAATGACTAACTATTTAAAAACAACTCTTCCTTCACAGACCTTCACAACAACATTATGATAGTCATCTTACCCAAAATTTTGTAAAACTGAGACAAAAATACACAATTTTTGAGAAGGTGACAACATGTTTGCACCATATTTTCCTCCATTTTCTAAACTTTCATCGTAACCCAAGATATCCATGTGGAGGATGGCCTCCAAAATCTGCATACACCTACTCTAGAAAATCTCCATAATCTGGTGAATTACCAAAATGATTTTCATTTTTCTCATGTAGATATGCATATTGTACTGATTTTCATCAAAAATATATTTGAAGGTGGATTGTAATACACTGGAGATGATATTGAATAACATTGCTTACACTGCAAATGGGAATCCCATGATGGAAATGAAGTCATGATTGCACAACTTCATGGATGGAAGAAAAATGAAAGGTATGGAAATAAAAATGGATGGAAATGGGTGGAAAGAAAGGTTTGTAACTCATAAAATGGGTTGTTTGGACCAATGGAGTCACTAGATGTGCTTTGAATGTGCCTCCAAAGGCCGAGATTCCAATAAGAACACACCAACTTGTTGAAATGAAGATGTAAAGCTCCTCAATATGGTCCCACTAGGTGTGCCAAAACTATTATAAAAACTTACAACACCCTATGATTTTTAACATTTGTGAATGAGGCAATCAGTGTAATTTGGCAACATTGGACCATCTTTAAAGTTGTGGAACTTGCAAACTTGATATGGCCATCTAGAGAAGGTTGGTTCCTCTACCTAATCCTAACAAAAAAACTACTCCTAAAGAAGGAAATGCAACTAACTACTCCTAATCTATGAATTCCAAGGACCGGGGAGAGAGTGTGCATGAAAAAAGGAAATACTACACTAAAGAGGCAATAGCACCCAAAGAAGGGGTGTGGTCACTTCAAAATGTCTAAAAATGGGAGAAAATGGAAGTGGAGAGGATGGAAAAGCATCACAGACCACAAGAACACCGATACACCATTCCCATAAAAACAACATCATTTGAACCTGCAATGAGCACAATAAATGCATAGAATACCTACAAGCATGAAGAAAGGCAAGAGAAAGCAATAGAAACCAAGAAAGAATAGAGAAATAATCACAAGACATTGATTTTATTGCTCCAAAAGTTTGCAAAACACATCATTATAAAGGAAATATGCATGATTCCCATTACAATTCTCAAAAAATGAAGGCTTAGAGCTCTAAATCTACCCAACAACTGAGAAAAAGAGAGAGCAACATTCAAAAGTGCCCAACCCTTTTAAAATGAGCTTCTTTACAATATATATGGAATGAGAGAGAGATTGATAGATAGATGGAACTTGAATTCCTCCTTCCACCCCCTAACAAGATATATTGAATTCCCCTTGAAAATAGGCACGGGAATTTTTCAAAGCCATTCCCCCATGTCACTTTTCTTATTGGAGAATCCAAGGCACCATACCTCATCATTTTTGGTGGTTGAACTATTAAATTTTGCTTCAGTCAAAACTTCAACCTTGTAAAAAATCCATAAAAACTGAAATGAAAGAAGTCGGGTTTTAGGTTTGGAATACAAGTGGAAAAGTTCAAGCATTTGATTCAACATGTTTCAATACAATAAAAACCCAAAATCTTGAAGTCCAAAATGAAGGAGGCTATCAAATGTTTGACTGCATGGATGTCGGCCGACCCCTGAAACACAAGAATAGAACTCGAGACCTGCAATGCACCTCTAAACCTCCTACTTCGATAAGCTATGAAGACTTGTGGTCCAAGTAAAGGATATTCCAAGGAATCATTATGGTTATCATGGAAGGATAAGGGGTTGAGGTTGTTAAGGATTAGTTACATAAGCATGCTAAAGACACTCGATTGAAGGAAACACATGGTGACACTTGACAGGTTCCTAGGTAGTGGTAGAAAAACATGAGAAGATTCTAGTAGGCCTTCGCAGGTGATGATGAATGGTTAGGAGAAGATTCCTTTGATTGCTTGATATAGAGGATCATTCCTAGAAGAAGGTGTGTGGGTGAGGAGTAAGAAAAAAGAGAGGAATGGGAGAGAATAATGTAGTGTGTATATAAGAGAGCTGGAATGTAAAGAAAGTTTTTCTATTATGAACTCTATCATGGATGGAACCTCTGAATGTAATCTTAGCTACTATAATTGAATCATCAATATAATGAAGAAATTCTGTAATACCTAGCAATGAGTCCTGATGTGTTTTCCATTTGTTCATATGGGTGTTACTAGTTTCCTCAATGTTGTTTTGTGATTGTTTCTTTTAATTGATCATGTTAAATATGTGTTTAGAGTATATCTTCTAGGAGTATAAGCTTACATCTAAAATACTATGGATAAATGCACTCATTCTCTAGTTATATTGTATCATCATGTTAATAAAACACATTCTCACAAAGCTCACATAAAGGAGGGGCTTGGATGCCTGCATGTGCCTCGGGTGAGCTTCCAGGATAGGACTGGATGTTATGTCGACGTACACCTAGGATTGGTTCTTTGAAATAGGCTATGGTATTAGAGACTACATTTTGGTTCCATTTCGGGACCTCTTTTCAAAGTTGTTGTGAGAATGATGTGATGATGATAGAGTGCTTGACCTTGGATAGTGTCAAAGCATGGTTTAAGAGCATGGAGGATGAGTTTTCTTAGAGATTTAGTATTGACCTGAGTTTGATGCATGCAAATGGGTAGAAAACATCTATGTATCATGAGTTATATGAGACCTTCTTTTGTTGTTTTCAGTAGAGTTGTATGAATGGATTTTCACATATGCATCTAGATCAGTTCTGGTATTATAGATCTCACGTGTGGACCCAAGATGAATATTAGAGGCTGCAGGATGTTGATCTTGACTTGGATGCGTGTTGTTGATCATTGGTGGAAAAGAGTGTTGACCAAGTTATACCCTGGAATATGTTATTTCTACGTATTCTTGTCTGAGGTTGTTGAGTTTGAGTTCTTAAGGGAGCCTAGAGGATCATTTTATGCATGCTATCCCTTTAGCTATGAAGATCTTGATCATTACCCTGAGTTTGGAAGCATTTCCTATGGCTGGCTAAGCTTTTTCGAGCGTTGGGTGAGGAAGCTAGGGTGGAGGAAGATGGAAGACATTGTGGCTGAAAAAGAGAGAGAGGAGAGATGACTCAAGTATAGTGAAAGCATGTGAAAGGGAGTTGGCTAGACAACGTGAGGTTGTGGGAGTGATGGATTTATGGAGGTAGATGTTTGCAGGAAGGAATTGAGGTTCATGAGAGGATGGAGCCTGAGAAGTTTGTGCTACCCCATCTCAAAAGTGTGGAAGAGAGATCCCTTCAGCTTCTGATGAGATTTCATCACTTGGAGAAAGGAGAGCCATCGTGCAGCACATCTAAATCCACCTAGTGACCAACCCCTGGCACTTAGTCTTCCAAATCAAGAGATAAGTATTACTAACACATAGTTGGTATTGGTAGGAGTGACCGATCTGCACCTAGGAGATATAATTTTCATTTGGTACATCTATGGCTGCACAATCATTTCTGTGTTTGGAGGAATATTGTCTGGAATGACGTTTGGACAAAGTGGGTACACAAAGCTTGGGTATCACATCTGGGAGTGGTGGGGACACACACACATCTAGTAGTGGTGCAATATCACAAACTATTGGCATGTAGTTTAGTGGAATGTTGGGAACACTAGGCATGACCACTTCAGGCCCATTACCGGCTACTACAGAGAGGTGGATCTGGTGGTATAGGAGCTGGAGGACCTAGTGGACTTGGTATATCTAGAGGATCTAGTGGATCAGGAGGAATGAGACCTAGTGGATCTAGTGGATCTGGTGGTGGAGGAAACACCGAGAGGAATCAAGGTTTGGGTAGGTGGACAAGGGCCTCAACCACCTCAGCAAGTGTTTTTGAAATGTATTTACATCTACCAGACTACAAAGGTGTTGAGGATCTTTGAAAAACATGTACACAAGTGTGAGCTACTATGGCGCGTGAAGGGGATCACTACCCTAGAGTGAAAGGAAAGTTAGTTTGCAATGACATTACAAGGGCATGCACATAGTTGGTACAAAAGTATGACCCCATTAGATGGTGGTAGATTACACCATGTTACGGAATGCTTTCTTGGCTGAATTTCATATCCTTGAGTTTGAACAGAAGAGCATCAACACTGCTGAAGGAGATCCAACAAGGAATGAAGAGAGTGTGTGGGAATATGATGCACATTTTAAAACTCTCTTATCAAATTTATCTTATGATATTCACCCTCTCAGCATGCTCAGTGGTTTTTGGAGGATTGATAACACCATTTAGGAGAGCACTTTCACACAAGACTTTCACAGATCCACGCATGAGGCCTTGGAGGCTGCCCTATGCATTGAGGCTTATCTAGAAGCATGGATACTGGTGTTAGTCCCCTTCCTTGAGGCTCATATTTCTGTGATGGTGAAAAGTATCTGGAAAATTTATATCATGAACTGGTGCATGAGACTCATGCTATTACAAGTGGTCTATGGTGCATGGATTGTGAGGTAGAGGGGCATACAAAGGATAATTTCCCTAGAGATCGGTACATGTGCCATGATGGTGGACTATGAAATTTTCCATGGAGATCATGATGCAAGTAGATGTCCCATTATTGTCCAATGATGCGTGTGATCCATAAGAATGTGTCTTTTATTGCAAGATTGTACCTCTACTACTCATGACACCAAGGATTGTAGATTGATTGACCAGATACATACATGATGCCATTGATATTGGTGTGCACCAAGACCAGCCTCACAAATAATTCCAAGGATGATGGTCATCACTATGAAGGGCACACGTAGATGGGGTGCATGTGGAAGAATTTTTTTGAGGAGGATTTCATGGTCGTGGTAACCATGGAGGAGGAAGAAGTGAGTTCCCATGTGGGACATGTTACAATTGTGGATCCATAGAAACACTATAAGCACAAATTCCCTGATTACTACAATGCTCTTGGTGTGGAAAGAAGCACAAGTATGAGGAGTTCCCAGAGTTATTTGAGCACATGAGCCAACAACACCAAAAAGAAAAAGGTGTTGGAATGGTAAGTGTAAAGAAGGTTGATTCACAATGGATGCCAAGAGTGGTGCATGAGTCGAGAAACTATGTACTGGTACTAGTTACGATGCGAGATGAGGTTACGTGTGAGGGAAGTACCAAGGTAAAGACCATTGGTTATTAGAGAAGAAGGTGATACATGGAAAGTATCAGACCCTACTCATCAGAAAGAAGTGTATCAAGAAACCATGGATGTGATTTGAAGCCTACAAGGAGAGATCTAGTGCCTAAAAGAGAAGTCAAGATAGTTAGAGCAAAGGAAGAATGTTGAGGCTCCACAAAAGGATCTGGATGAGGTTAGAGAAGTATGTAAGATGTTGAGGCAAGAGAATATCATCCCCTTGCTA
Organism: Taxus wallichiana var. yunnanensis; assembly: GCA_018340775.1. NCBI lineage: Eukaryota > Viridiplantae > Streptophyta > Pinopsida > Cupressales > Taxaceae > Taxus > Taxus wallichiana. The sequence continues at coordinate 521,565,072 of CM031234.1, forward strand.
GGAGAGTGGTTATGGGAGAAGGTACATGCACGAGAGGAGAAGGGTGAAAGGTAGGTTCTACATGCCTAACCTTCCTCCCCACAACCTTGATTATGACAAGGAGATTACCTTGAATGTTGTTGTAGATGGGTGGCTTCTGAGAAATATTTTGATTGACATGGGTGTGGAAATTCAATGTTCTCACTCTAGATGCATGGCATCAAATGGGAAGGCCCCATTATAACCATCTTTGAATGTGTTGTATATGGCTAACAAGACAAAGGAAATGCCCATTGGTGTCTTGAAGGATGTTGTTATCACTATCCAAGGGGAAAAGTTCATTGGGGATTTTGAAGTCTTGGTGCTAGCCGAGGTAGACAACTTTCAGCATTACTTGGGCCCCTGGTGTTATAAGAATAATGTTGACCTAAGGTTCAATAAGGGATACATAAGCTTTGAGAACAAGGAAGAATGGGTCATCATCCCCTTAACCGATGGAAGTCAACACCCTATATTGAGCCCTTGGGAGAAGAATTTCTTGACAAGATCTATGTGTGCTCTATCAGGGACCCGAGGTGATTCACCCTATAGAGGGAGTTATTCAATTTGAAGATGCTCAATCCATGAGTGATACAACTAGTGTGGCATGTGAAAATTGGGTACATGGGACTTATGAGTTAATTGGGTGACAACTAAGAGGCTCTGTGACAAGGGTAATGAAGGCATGCTCAGTCAAGCACCTAGGAGGGAAGAAGTTACCAAGTTATTCTAGAGGAGCCAACCCGAGGATTTCTTACGAGAAATGGAGGCTCAGTGGAAAAATGAGGTCGAAAGAAGAGGGATGCTCAACTATAACTTCTTGGGACCATACACATTGGTGGGTGACACATCACGATAGCCTTCTAGAGTGGCATGAGGTAAGAATCATGTTCTCTATTAGGTTCTCCCAAAGCAATGCACCCACTACAATACAAGACTACCATGGGAAGGAACCCACCTCGTCTCACGTCCAAGCATGTGAGAAAGCATGGATGGAAGGCAGAGGCCTTGCCACCTTCTTTATGGGTGCATAAGTTGTATTCCACCTTATAAGGTTGTGCGTGTGCATGGTATATTCACTCGAGATGTGCCATCTAGATAGGAAATTGGTAGGAGTTGATGGTTGACCTCCTTCAATATTTTGAATATCGAGTACTAAACCATCGGTGGATAAGGCATTGTAGGTTATTAAGCACCTTACGATGGGAGATAGTGCCATGGTGGAAGATAGAATATTGGAGTTATTAGGTGAACCTGGTTTGGAGACATGCTTTGATGAAGAAGAAATCAAGAGGAGACACAACTTGAGTGACATGCATGGAGAAAGAAAAGGGAAATTGGTCTATGTGATAGATGGAAAAAGAGGTAGAAAGTTTGAATGTTAACCATATTGAAGGTACACGTGAAGTTAGGGATAGTGTTGATGAGAAAGCACACACCTACCATGAACCCCTAAAAACAAAGAAGGTTAACATTGGTTGGAGGTTGAACCTAAGGAGGCCACTATTGGAGACTATTGGTCAGAGAAGGAGGTCTCGAAGATCATTGATCTATTGTGTGAGTTTTAGGATTTATTTCCATGTGGGTACCATGAGCTTAAAGGCATTCACCACTCCTTGGGAGAGATGAAAATCAAGTTGAAAGAAGGTGTGCACCCGATTTGAAGAAGAGGCCTTATCGAATGAATGAATCTTTACATCAAAGTCAAGGAGGAGATAGAAAAGATGATAGCTTCAGGCATCATTGAAGTCATGGAGGAATCAAAATGGATAAGCCCCATGGTCATAAGTATTAAAAAGGATGGAAGGATAAGGATCTATGTTGACTACATGGACTTAAATGTAGTATGTGTCATTGACCCTTTTCCAACCCCCTTCATTGAAGAAATCTGGAAGGAGTAGCTGGGCATGAAATCTATTCCTTCACATGGATGGATTCTTAGGATACCATCAAGTTAGAATTGCTAAAGAAGACCAAGAAAGACAACTTTCACCACTGAATGGGGAATTTTTTCCTATATGGTCATGCCCTTTGGACTGAAGAACACGTGCTGTTGTGTTTTCATGCATAGTGGTCTAAGCATTTCAAGATTTTATCCATAAGTTTCTTCAAGTCTACCTTGATGACTGGACAATATATGGACTAGTGAAAGACCATTGTGACAATTTGAGGACTGATGTTTGAGAGATGTTGGTAGTTGAGGATATCCCTCAACATTAAGAAATGTGTTTTTGCTACTCCATTTGGGACCTGTTGGGGCATATTATATGTAAGGAAGGTTTTTTGGTGGATCCCACCAAAGTTGTTATTATTGTGGGGATTGGGGGAGCCTACCAGTCAAAGTGCACAGTGCGAGGATTCTTGGGCATATGGGATACTACTAGAAATTTATCAAGGGGTATGCCAAGATCACCATGCCATTAGAGAAGTTACTAAAACACAAGAGTGCATTTCACTAGGGAGAGGCACAACAAGACATGGTGTTTGACACTTTGAAGGATAGGCTTATCACTACGCCCATATTACACTTTCCTTCTTGGGATAAACCTTTCCATGTGCATGTTGATGCTTAGGGATGGTGATTGGAGTAGTTCTTAGCACAACCTAGAGAAGGAATTGTTGACCACCCCTTGTTTTTTGCTAGTAGGAAGTTGACACACAGATAGAAAAACTACACCACTACTACGAGTGTGAAGCCCTCTCAATGATCTACACACTACATAAGTTTAAAGTATCTGTTGGAAACACCCTTCATATTTTACATAGATCACATGGCATTGAAGTACTTAGTGAAAAAGCCCATTTTACAAGGGTGCATATTGGTTGGGTCCTGTTGTTTCAAGAATTTGAGTTTACAGTGGTTGTGAAACTAGGAAAAAGTAACTTAGGACCTGATCACTTATCAAGGATTGACTCAGAGAGGATGTGTAGAGCATTGAGGATACTATGTCAGATGTGCAACTATTTAGGTTATGGAGTGTGCACACCCTCTGAGTTGGAAGATATTGTTGTGTTTCTCAAAATGGGTGTGCATGCAGAGGAATGAAAACTTTGGAGAAAAATAGTTAGCTATATGTGTCATGCCTTACATGCTAATTAGTGGAGACTTATACAAGTTAGGCCATGATGAGGTTTTATGTCGATGTGTGTTAGAACATGAGCACATTGCAATCATGGAGGAAGCACATGGTGGGATTATAGGAGGGCACTATGTAGGAAATGCCATGGCATGGAAGATTCTACTCGTAGGGCTTTGTGGTGGGAAAGTATCTACCAAGATTGTATTGAATTTTACAAGGCTTGTGACCATTTCCAGTGCCTTGGCAAGCCAGGAAGAAGAGATGAGATGCCCTTGAGACCAATAGAAGTAGCATAGAACCATTTGAGAAGTGGGCCATTGATTTTGTAGGACCGATTTCACCTACCGCATGAAGGACTGGTTCATGTTATATCATTACTATATTGATTACTTAACAAGGTGGGTGGAGGTAGTGCCTATAAGGGATTATACAATGACAAAAACTACTAGATTCTTATGGGAGAACATAATCAATAGGTATGGATGTCCTTTAAGCTTGACTAGTGACATAGGGGTACACATTTTTTGAATGAATGAGACAATCAGGATTTTGTTGGCAAAATTCATGGTGGCCCATCATAAGACTACCCCATATCACCCATAAGCTAATGGAACATGGAAGCATTTAACAAAATACTAAGTCACACACTGACCAAAATTTGTGATGTGGGAAGACAAGATTGGGATGAAAAAGTCTCAAGCATAGATACTATGGGTGTATAGGACAACCTATAAGAGATTGAACAAGGCCACACCATTCAATTGGTGTTTGGCATGGAAGCCATTTTACCAGTGGATTTTATACTACCATCCTTGTATTGCACGCATGTGGGAGGATTAGCTAATGAGAAAGCACTACAAGAGCACATTGAGAAGTTAATGTAGTTGGATGAAAGGTGATCCCTTGCTAGGTGGAGTCAAGAAGACTGAAAAGGCATGAAAAAAATCATGGCATGATCATCATATCAAAAAAAACAATTTGAGGTTGGGAAAATGGTTTTTCTATATGATTCCAAATTTTTGTGCCATCTTGGGAAGCTGAAAATCCATTGGTTAGGACCATATGTCATCTCATACATCCTCGATTTAGGTGTGTGCCAGTTACAAGCACTGGATGGGACGAGGTTACTAGGTTATTTCAATGGGAGTAGGCTGAAGCCCTACTATAAATAAGGCTTTTGTGTGATCTGAAATAAGGTAGCTTTTCCAATTAGTTTAGATTTCTATCTTTGTGTTTGTTTCCTTTTTTACGTTGGTGTGGTAGCTAATTGCATTGTAAGAGGTTCTATGCGTAGGGGACCACACATACATTTTTGTGTGGGGTGAGGTAGAAGAAACTATTTTGTACATGAAGGTAGGAATGTTGGGAAAAATTTAGTGAAGGAAGATGAATGAGCAATGGGATAAAAAAGGGCACATGGATGGAAAAGGTGTGTAAGTTTTGTGTAGTTAGGAAGGTGGGTTGAAAGAACATGAAGACCACAAGAAGGGAAGGATCGTGTGGTATGCCATGAGTTAGGAAACACTATAGGGAACTACTTAGTAGAGTTAGATGGTGTAGAGGTTATGTACTTCGGCATGGGGATACACATGAAGGAGGTCTGTGGTAGTCTAAGTGGTGTTGGAGCGCCTAGAGGTTATAGCTATGAAGCATGAGGGGAAGTCGTGGAAGTTTCTTTAAGTGAAGGAAAGTGTTTTATTAAAAAGTGACTTAGGACACGTGGTCGGAGGGACTCTAAGGCATTGATAAAGTATAAATAAGAAAAGGTTAGTCATTTGACTACCTTTCCTTAGAGAATTTATTTTGTGCTCCTGAACTCAAAGTATGATGAGGGATTTTTAGAGAAGAAACATGAAGTACTATCATGAACCAGTGAACTTGTGCAAATATATAGTAAGACCTGTGGTGTAACATGGAGGGAAGAAGATAGTGGAATGGAAAGGAGGTTACGTGAGAGAGAAGCAAGGAAGTTGTCGAGTTCGGGGGAAAGCAAAAGAAAAACACAACACCTAGGGCATGAAGGAGAGTAAAGAGAGATGGCACCAAAGAAGGCACACACAAAGAAACTAGTGGTGGAAAAGGAGGACCCAGTGGAGATCTACTCGGAGATGTAGTACCCCCTGGAGTGATCAAGGATGAGAAGTGGAATTCAAAGCTATACCAAGTGTAAAATCAGTGAGTACAACCACAGAAATGATGAAAATGAGAAGTTGATGAGGGAGGATCTTGTGTTAAACACTTCGATGGTAGATGAGCTTAGAAACCTAAGGTGGATGACTTGGTGAAGCAAGAACTACAAAAGACTGGGGTTTTGCAAGCTATGGGAGCTACCCTTCTTTTCCAAACCCACCCCACTTTCAAGTGGTTAATGTGGGTGCATGAAGACTTCTTCTACTTCATGGGAAGGAGAATGTGGATCATAGGCCAATTAATTCAAATGGTAACAAGCCTAAAATACTAGAGAAGATATGGCACTAGATTTATGTGCCACTACCAAGATGAGGAGCTAGCAAAGAAGCTAAATTACGAGAAGGGGGGTAGGGCACAAGTAATTACAGATCTCCCAGACCTAGCGTTGAGGGTCACCTCCGACTCATTAGCTACAAATTGGGGGCATCGAGAGAGGTGGATGGACATCAACCATAGATTCCTTTACGTGGCCTATAGGGTGTCTAAGAGGGCACACTACAAATTTTCCCAATTCATCACAAATGGACATTATCGAAGAGGCATGGGTACAAAAGAGGCAAGAGAAAAGATCACTTGGGGATCCATCCTACTTCTTATCATGTTCTAGGAGATTGGCATCCCAGATGGACCAGATGGGAACATTTGGGTTCACCCACCCACGCACGCGTCCCTTGTAGTCAATTGTGTAGTTCACTTGTGATGGGACTATCTCAAATGCTTACAAGGCATGAATGAACATGTGGTTTGAGAGGTTTGTGAAGCCTTCGAGAATGAGTGGCACATTCCCCATGAGTTGCCACAAGTTTTTGGTGACAAGGTAAAATTTTTTCATCACACAACACTTTTGTTTGGAAAATTTCATGATGGCTAAAGGAGAGATGGGGCCATGGTGCAAGCTCCCCTTTACATTCACTTCAGATACATGAAGTGCACCATCAACAGGATTAAGGATGTGAGAGGTTAGTTTTTGATGTAGATAAGGTGGATGATGTCCACACATTGCATGCCATGTACAAGTATGGCACTCGGCCTACCTATGTCGAGGTTTTGAGCCATATTTCCTAGACTTACACCCACAAGTCAGTGTTACAATCAAAGGGTATGTCCATCGGGTGTTTGTGAATTGCACCCTAAAACACAGAGGAGGAATTGAGGTGGAAGTTATAGACTCTCCCTTTCCTAAACCATGGGAAACACCTATCCCACCCATGAAATACAAGAAGAAGAAGAAGAAGAAGAAGAGGAAGGAAAGTTAGATACTTGAGGAAGAGGAAGTACTACACACACTGGAATAATAGCAAGGGCACGAAACTTTGGAACAAGGTGGCACCAACACTCCATCACTAGGGTGCAAGGAAGAGGAAGAAGAGGAGGGGCCTGAGGATAAGAAGTAGAAGATAGATATGGTGCATCAAGCCCCACGGTAGGCTTGGAGGAAGGAGAGGAAGAAGACCCCACCACATTCAAAGTAGAGTTAGAAGTGGAGTTGGAGGGGTAGGAGGCTAAGGTGTAAGAAGAAGAGAGCACTCGGTAGGAGCTGGGGAGTCTCGATGTGTAAGGCCACTACGCCAGTGAGCCACAGGCCCACAAGGAGACAAGGGGGACTCCTTTATTATAAAGGAGGATAAGGGATTCACCTGGGGGAAAAAGAAAAGGACAAAGCAACAAGGTGACAAGGAAGAAGTGGACACTAGTGTCCCCACACATGGACTTTGTGGATGACCCCAATAAGGTCCTATGTATAATATTTTAGGCCACCCTCCCACTAGAAAAATTTTACATAGCTAGGACTTATTGGATCAAGATGGGGGTGTGCCTAGAACTAGAAAGATGCTTAGTTGGGATATGCACTACCACACCAAGAACCTGAGTTGAGGTCTCGATCTTGCGATCGAGACCATTCACCTAGGGAAGAAGGGAGGAGACACATATAAGGTGGTGGATCCTAACCACCTTATAGAGATGAGCAAGCATGTAACGCCTTGCAAAATATATCCTCAGAGGTGATATGACGTAGTCTAGATATGGGGCCATTGTGTGGACCTTGGTCACAGAATGGAAGAGAAAGGAAAAGGAGATGGATAGGTTACACCAAGGGTTGAAGGGAGAACATGCAAAAAAAAGGAGGCATATGACCGAGTTGGCACCCTCGTGAAGACCATTCTAGGACAATGTCCGACATTAGTAAGCAGGCAGGATGGATTATAGGGATGAGATGGAATATCTTGAGGACCTCATAGGGATGCTACTTGTTAACACCAAGGATGGGCATGGGCGAGACAAACCATGAGAGCTCGTAAGAGAAAAAGAGGAGAACAAGGTCATCATTGAATCCTAGATCACTGAGTTGGAAGACTTGCTCTCCCAACTCAAGGAGGAAAATATACTGGTAGATAGGGGCTTCAATAGCTACAGGAAATATGAGCCTATAATCAATGCATGGGTAATGGAGGAAGAGGAAGCCCTTAAATTTTTAGGAGACCACCCCCACCAACAAGGTAGAGCATGCACAACTGGTCATTAACACCATGAGGCCTAGAAAGAGAAGATAAAGACTAAGCATGAGAAGCTAGAGTTCAGAATTGAAGAACTCGAGACTCCATCACTAAGTGGATGGATGAGTTTGAGGGTGTCTACATGGATTTGGGAGTGGCCATTAACGCATTAAAGGGGAAAGTGGAAGAGATCATCCCAGACTAGGTGTCCGATATAGTAGGAGATGCACGTCTGGGAAGGCCTTATCAGAACTAAAGGCCTGGGAGAAACTGAAGGATGAGATAAACATGGAGTTCCTTGAGCTCCTATAGTTTTCTGTATAAGCATCCCCCATTCTTTAATTATTTTCTAGATTATTTCTACCACTATTCTTTATTCCTTGGAAAAGCATTTTTACCTTACTAGGTTTCGTTCGGCAAGATTGATCCTTTTGTTTGGTTGGTGCGAAGGGTTGCCGGGTGGAAACTAGTTTAGTGTGGGGTGATGTTGGACCCTAAAAAGTAACTAAGTACCTAGGGCATGAAGCCTTGTGGCACATGGTGAAAGGGTGTGAAGGCACACACAAAAGTAGTCCTCAGAGAGGTGCGAAGGGTCACACTAGGACATGATTGGAGTTAGGACTTAGTAAAGTTTTGGATAAAATAGAAAAGATACGTGCATAAGGAGTAAACGAATAGAAAAGTGACCAGATACAAATGTGGATAAGCTATGAAGACTTGTGGTCCAAGTAAAGGATATTCCAAGGAATCATTATGGTTATCATGGAAGGATAAGGGGTCGAGGTTGTTAAGGATTAGCTGGCATAAGCATGCTAAAGACACTCGATTGAAGGAAATGCATGGTGACACCTAATAAGTTCCTAGGTAGTGGTAGAAAAACATGAGAAGATTCCAACAAGGCCTTCACAGGTGATGATGAATGGTTAGGAGAAGATTCCTTGACTGCTTGATATAAAGGATCATTCCTAGAAGAAGGTGTGGGTGAGGAGTAAGAAAAAAGAGAGGAATGAGGAGAGAATAATGTAGTGTGTGTATAACAGAGAGCTCTAGAATGTAAAGAAATTTTTTCTATTATGAACTCTGTCATGGATGGAACCTCTGAATGTAATCTTAGCTACTTTAATTGAATCATCAATATAATGAAGAAATTATGTAATACCCTAACAATGAGTCTGATGTGTTTTCCCATTTGTTCGTGTGGGTGTTACTAGTTTCCTCAATGTTGTTTCGTGATTGTTTCTACTTTTAATTGATCATGTTAAATTTGTGTTTAGAGTATATCTTCTAGGAGTATAAGATTACATCTAAAATGATATGGATAAATGCACTCATCCTCTGGTTATATTGTATCATCATGTTAATAAAACACATTCTCACGAAGCTCACATAAAGGAGGTAGAGTTTGTGATGTGATGAGGACCTAAGTTAGATTCGAGCCCTTTCTATAATGTAGAATTTGATGTTCTTGTATGTGCATGCCTAAACTATGATTGTGTACTACCTTGAATGGGGTGGTGATTCACTCGATGGATGCTCCCTATTTTGGGTGCATACAACTATGCTTAGGAGGATGCGGCCCAAAGGAGGACCGAAAGTTAAAACTTATATTGATGCCTTGTATGGGAAATAATTTGCTTGGTAAAAACCAAGGCAAACATAAACAAAGTGGCTAGGAAACTTGTGTTAGTGTAAAAATAAAATATGTATATAGAATACAATGTGTAATCTAGCAATCAATGAAATAATGTAGACCATGAAAAGTGAGTTTCAAACATGGGACATCGCTCACAATATCACAAGGCAATCGGGGCTAAGGTGGCCAAAAATATAAAAGAAATGAACAAGAAAGACATAGAGAAAATCCTATAAATAATGGGTTATAATGGAAAACAATAGAAAATAGTGACAAGTAAAGTATCGACAACCATGGTAACAAATAGTTCTGCAAGGAAAATTTTGCACATGAATCACCCATTAGCATGCCAGAAAGATAAAAATTATGTCAAGACATGTATATATTGATAGAGTAGTGTGCTATTAAAATGGGAAGCAGTATAAAATGAAACAATAACACTTGTAGTGTGTATGAAAGTAGATGCCCCATAAGCCTCGGTTGAAGCTGGTAAGAGGTACAGTGACAAACATCCATGTTGCGTGTATAGATCAATTTAAGTCCTACATTCACAACTAGAAGGTAAGTGAACCCATGTGTGTGTGTGTGTGTATATATATATATAATATAATGACAGATGAAATATCCATCTAATATAGTAATAAAAGTGTACATGTGAGTATAAAGAAGCAAGAACAATGTGCAACTAATATATTCAGTATGTTGTGAGCATAAATGGAATGGAATGCAAAGTGAGTGTGACAAGATCCACATGCCCCATTAGTGAATGTGAATGAGTATGCATGAGATGAGGTTCATTTATAAATTCCCCCTCAGTAGTCAAGAATGAGCCATAGAACAAGAGTGTTTCATCGAGAAATAGTTTTAATTATACAATAGAAAGATATGATTGACAAAGTGTAGAGTGTAGCAAGTGAGTGAGTGTGGTGAGGTTAATTTCAAACTATACCCTCATCAATTGAGTATGAACAGTGGAATTAGAGTGCATGATCGGAGTAGTGTGTTGTGATGAATATGAGCTAGAAAGATGTGTCGTGAATGTGCCGAGTGTGAAATGTTTATTGTGTATGATTTGAGGTTCATGGATGTGGTATGCTCTCAACAGTCAAGTGTGAACCATAACATAACGATGCATCATCGGGTAATGATGATATAAGTGTATCAATTTTTGTAATATTTCTCAAAGATGTGAAATATGGAGCATGAATCATAATAATATAAAATGACAGCCACCTGGTGATGCTATAAGGGGGGAAGAGTAAGCATGATGCCCCCCAAGTGCATAAGAAATGGATATCTAAGCGATGATTCTAAGGAGATCAATGTAAGGAGTAGTTTCCTTGACAAAATTGATTGGATGCTGAAGTGGTGATGGTGAAGGGGCCTTGAGCAGCAAAATTCGAAAGAGGCCAACTAGATTTTTTTATTCTTGCGTAGTGAGTGGTTGCTTCTTTAGAATTTGTAATGTCGTATAAGATTTAAGAGGTGGATGAGTCCTATAGATATTTAGAGGAGGTTTCTTAGTTTGACTTGGTAATGTTGTAGATGACTTAGTAGGAGGAAGTGATGAAAGATGAACCTTGAAAGGTGATTTCTTAGTTGGAATGGATTTAATAAGTGATGGCATGATGCTCATTAGATATAGAAGGAAAAGATATCACATCGGGTTCAACAAATGATTTAGAAAATATAATAATTTGTAAAACCCTAATTATAGAGTCACAACGCAAATGATATATCAATAAAGTACATATATGACCTAATTAATAAGTTAAAAATATGAAACCCTAGTTGCGAAGAGAACGGATAAAGTACTTAGTTGATTTTGAAATTAATCTGGACTATGCCAAACTAGAAAAATGATAAACAAGAGGAGGAAAATGCCATTACGTGCCGATAAAATTTTAGAAGCTGTTGGATCTTCTTAGACTAGGGCGCTGGACTAGGTCAAGGGTGTCTAGATGCCAAAAACCTTCTCGGGAACGTGTGGCTATGAAAAGCGTCGAGAAAGTGATTTCTTCTATGTCACAATATGTTCGTTAAATGTCACTTTTAATCATGTATGTCGCATTAGTTGATCTCTAAATTTGTTGGTGACCTACAAAGAGAAAGAGCACCTAGAAAACCCAAAAACACATCAAATCCTAAAAATAAAAATATACAAATGGGGATTCGGACTAACCCCGATGGTCACCCGATTGAGTGAAATTATGATCCGTGTGTTGTCTTCGCATTTTATACTGGATGTAGTTCTACGTATATGTGTAGAATTGTGCCTTAGATGGCTCTTGTGCAAGATGCACTTAATAGTGAGAAATAGATAGATGTGTGGATGTCAAAATGAACTTCCCCTCCTATGAAGTGTATGCAAAAGAAAGCAGTCCCTTGTCCCTTGAATAAAATCTAGGTGGATGCCTTTAATTCTCTTAAATGGCTTTGGATGCGGCCTTAGGTGATAGTAATAGATGCTTAGAGATTGGTCTTTTAGCTTGATCACATAGCATTGTATTTATATGATTACTTTGTTTAAATTTCATAATTAACCACTAAAAGGATGACCCATAAGAAATCAAGATTCCCAACAGATATAAGAGGCCCAAAATAGGCGAGTAAGATACAAAGAGGTTGGGGTGCCTAGAGGGGACGAGGGCGTGCGGGTGTTGGCATCCTAGTTGGGTGTTGGTGTCCAAACTCGAGAAAAGGTGAAGTATCGAAAGTGAGACTGGGTAGTACGGCATGTAAGACCAATAAGGAAACCAGAAAGAAAGAAAAGAGGCAAAATACAGTGGTCAATTAGTAATTTTATCTCTTAGGAATCATATTAATACAAGTATATGATTAGGACCTAGAAATGTACCCAAGTGTGTGATTTTGTGTCTACACATACCCCTATTTAGTAGGGAATCCACCCTACAAGGAGAATAAAACCTCCTAAGATGACTAAGCACCCACCTAGCCACCTAAAATAGATTATATGCTTACTTAGGGGAAGCAATTTGCATGTGTAAGTACATGATCAAGTCCATTAGCTCTTATTGAAGTCAAGAAAGTGAATTAATACCAAGGAGCTAACAAGTATGTTGAGACTTTTTTTTCATTACTTTTCGTGTCAAGTTGTCAAGTAGTGATTTTTTCATATATGTCAAAGGGGAGAGTATGCTCATAACCATGAAAATAGGTCTGAAGTAAGTCTTGTAGGTGTTTTCATTTATGATTTCCATCAATGTTTTTGAAGGTGGTTGCCATCAATGACAATGGGGGATGTTGTTGGACTTTATCTAAGTCTTGTTTCCATTGATGTCAAGTGTCATTGATGAAAAATGGTGTCTAGGAGGAATTGTTGTAAGTACGAGGTGTAAATCAAATTCAAGTATGAAGGTTGATTAGTAGTGTCCAAATTTGATGTCACGATGAGTTATTTTAGTCTTTGTGCATGGTTTACACAAGAAATATGTTGTTTAGTCTGTTATGAGTTCTCCAAATGTATCCATGGTGTCTAACATGTTTATTATGATGATTCAAAGGTGTTAATGAGTCTATAAGGGGTTGTCAAGGTCAGTTCTCTTGGGTCTTGAGGTGATACAAGCCTAAGTAAGCCTAATTCTAGACCTAGGTCAAATAGGATGAGTTAGTAACATGATAAATGGATCATGAAAGACTTTTTAGAGAATGAAAGGAGTATGTTGAGGCTATAAAACATATTTATAAGGTGCGTCAAGTCATTTTTTAGGTATATAGTGCATGATGAAGGTCATTTTGAAGCAGGACTATAAGACAAAGAAACGAAAGACAAGGATGCCTTAGTGTATGGAGAGTTTCAAATAGGTGTAGATAAAAATTAGAGTTGGAAAGCATGGAGGAGGTCACTATGGTGCTTTGGGAAAAACTTTAGGTCTAGAGGATCAAGAAAAAGTAAGAAAATGAATTTTTTATCATATCGAATTCTTAAGAAGGAAAAAACTAGTTCGAAGGTCATCTTATTTTACTCACCCACATGTGTGTGTTCTACATGGGAATCTAAGATCTGTGGGATGTTAAGGAATTGAATCAAGATCATTTTTCAAGAAGAATTGATTCATTTGGATGTCATATCTTTATGAATAAGCATTAACATGATAAATATATCTAAAACATTGGTTAAACCCTAGACCTAGAGCAACAAGAGAAATTTGAGTTGTATGTTCTTCAAATGGATTAGAAAAAAAATGTGAATCTTTAGGGATGTATATGATACTTTAGAGATTCTATTGGAGGGGTTTTAAGTTCCAGTGTTTTGGTAAGTTGAAGAAAAACCCTAGTTTTGTGAATATTTGTTGTTTCAGAGATGATATGGAGGTTTCATGAAAATAAGTGAATTATTCTAGATACCTTGAGAGGTGTGATAATTTTCCATGAAACATTTTGGGAAGATTGTGTGGAGAAAATTTAATAAACGGTTCCTCCAAGTTACCCTACCACTTTTGGCCTCGAAGGGATAAAACTAGTCATGTGGTTTGAGATGAGTTTGATGGATTTGCATGTTGGAGCAGTATGATATAAGCTTGGATAACATGTAGGAGTCTCACGTAATTTTTAAGATTTTGGTTTGATCTAGAATGATGGTTTCTTTCTTGAGCCCTAATGACCTTATTAACCCCATTATGGTTCTTAAGAAGTTCGGTTGGATCAAGTTTGCTAGTGTATATTACTCCACATGACATATGCATTTTTATTGAGAAAATGTATTATTTTTCCATTACTAGTGTTAGACATTTCATATGACATATGCCGAGAGATGGAAGCAGTGAGAGTTAGACATTTCATCTTCTGACTGGTGAGATGAGCATCAATTTGGAGGATGTGTGGCAGATTATATGAGTTCCTATCCAGGTCAGCTAATTACTTACGAAGGTCATCAGGACCATATTTGGCATAGCGTAGTGAGATGTTTGGAGTGATAGACATACTGCGTTGAGGTATGTCTATTGACATTACTAGGTGTATGTTAGATTAGTGACTGAGATGTGATCCCATATTTCTATTAGCTCTTGTCAACGGCATATTGTTGCTTGATAAGACTCATGCTCAACTTCCTTTGGGCCTTATTAGAGTTATTCACGGCCTCATTCGGGGAGAGGTTTAATATTGGGGATGTTGTATATTGGCTCACTTATATGTATATTTTCATTTGATATCTTACTACGGTTAGAAGACCACAAGTCCTACCACTTTATTTGAGATATGGGTTTGGGACCACATCACGATAGGATGCCCTACAAGAGCATTAAGAGATTTGGTCATTGGAGATCCATCTATCATGGGATGGGTTCTAGATGGAGATGATATTCGCAGCCACATGGGGGACACAAATTACTACAGGAGATCTTTCGACGAGCTATAGCCCCATATGATTATATGGCATCCCTATAGGTTATACCGGTGGCCTTAGGATACAATTAAATTGAAACCTTTGCTGCGATGGATCACTTTATCCTTGGGAGCAGGAGTCATATCCTTGAGTGGTACAGAGTGGACAGGTCTAGCAATAGTTTGGTCTCATTCAAGGGATTCCTAGTGATGAGATGTGGTATGGGCTAGATACAAAGAGACCTTTCATATGGGGCCCCAAATCAGGTTAGGACGGGCTTGCACCAGCTTCTTACAAGTGGTTCCACAACCTTGGGTTCAACGAGTGCAGATAGTGGATCTAGGGATGACCCCAAATTATGCAAGGTGGTATGTGATAGTGCTTCCATGGAGATTAACCATACCACATGAGGTATTATACTGTGAGTGTAGGGGTTACAGGGCCTAGATCCTATGGCACAGGAATAGGTAGATCCATAGACAGGACCACATGCGGGGCCACAGGTAGAGGCTGCAGTAGGACTATAGGCAGGACCATAGGTACAATAGGTGTTAGTTCAGAAGTAGGTGGTAGTCCAGCAGTAGGTAGTGGTGTCACCACATGTATTAGTAACACGGATGCCACTTCAGGTTCCACTATGGGAACCATTGCAGGAACCTCCATCACCTCCTCATGTGATTCCACCACATAGTCCACCAAGAGGCAGAGGAGATGGTGGGGGTGGAGAATATATGGAGGAGGATGTACAAGTTGGTAAGCAGTTGGTCTCATTAAAGTAGCAGCTATAATAAGTTATATCCCTACTGACTTTAGGTTACGGTGAGAGGGATCGAGGCCATCACACAAGAGACTAGGTGAATACGGAGTGGGATCAGCTATAGACAAAGAGTGGTATCAAGTGGCCACAAAGAGGGCCTAGCTGCAGAGTTGAGAGAGACTAGGCATTATCAAAAAGATCCCGGTTGTGGATAGAGATAGCAAGTGTGAGAGTAGAGCTTGATACACTTCAACAAGTAGGCACAGCTTCAAGAGTATAGATGTTGATTGGTCAAAGTACCTCCTTGGTAGGTGAGGCCACCTATTACAGAATGCAGTATCATGTAGCCATCTCGTAAAGCAGAAAGTTCCCAATTACGGTTAGATGGCTAATATCCTATCTCGTTCTAGATCATAGAGGTCATCATGATCAGCATGATCTATACAAGGTCCTTCGAGGATATCGAGCTTGAGCGAAGCATGGATTAGCACAACATGGTGTATCACCTTCTACACATTCATCACTTCAAATTCCCCAACCTAGCGGTAGAACTAGACCAGGAAGTCCTAGAGAGGGTGAGAGTAGTGGTTGACTCTCTTATTGATGTATTTTGTTGTATATTTTTGGTGTATCTCCTTGATATGAAGGCATACTTTTGTACAGATGTATATGTACTATTTTCTATCATTCCTCGTGATGAAGACACATTTTTGTACATTATGTAAGTTATGTATTATTTTTACTATTCCACTTGATGAAGGCACGGTTTTAACACATGCCCATGATGGTAGTTTATATCGATTTGTATCAAGACACATTGATTTTGTACATGGACATTTGATATTTATGATGATGTATGATGATTGATGGATTACTGATGTATCACATTTTTTATGAGATATCATGCTTAATCTATATGTTTATGTTTGTATCACATGTTGTTTAGATTATGATATAGCATTTGATGATATCACTTTGCATGTTGATGAGATACTTTGTGTTTTACCTATCACATTTTGTGTATGAGATAACATGTTTAATCCACATTTTTATTATGGTCTATGTTTGAGGGGGGACATAAGGTGGTCCCTCTTGCCCCTCTTAGCGATATTATATGATGTTAACTTAGCATACATGTTTAATTTTCATGTTCATGATTATGTAGCTTAGCCTTTATTGATATACTGATGTCTAAATGTGATGATAGATGATATGATGATGAAATGACAACAAACTATACAAGAAAAAACAAGCATAACTTAATCAAATCTAATCAAAGAAACAAAACTATCTACAAGTATGCAAGATAAAATGAACTCAATGCAATTCCTAATAGATTAAAGTAACACTCAATATAAATAAGAAAATGAATCCAACTTAACTCACACAAGATGAAAAATTAATGCAACTAAAACCATACAAACCAACTAAAAGTAAGCAAACTACTACTTTGTTTTTGTGGGACAGTTTTGGGATATTTTTCCGTTGTTTTGGTATTATCTCAAGATAATTTTCTATTGTTTTGGATTTTTCTACAAAACGTATTTGAATTTTTTTTATTTTCTCAACTAACATATTTATATGTTTTAGGATTTTCAAAAAGTTATACGAATGTTTTTATGTTTTTAAGAAGTTTTCTAAAGTAAACGTGCAAGGAAACTATAGAATGTGGATGCCCTAGCATTAGATGGGATGTACAATGGTGAAATGCCATGTTTTACATGTAGGAAGTGACTATGTGAAGCTACCTCCAAAGCATGAGATAGGAATATTCAAAGTCAGACTCTTCACATTCAAAAGTAGGATCAGTCGGATCAGGGCAAAGAGGGACAGGCTCACAAGGTACTCGAGAAAAGGTAGAGACCAGCTTAAGACAAAGCTATCATACTCCTATATAGTAAATACTTGTGAATAATAGACCCACTAATGTCACCGAAAATTGGCTTTCACCAAAGGACTTGTCCAAAGTTCCACCATTGCATGGTTTTCACTATTGGGCACACATGTTTATTTCTCTTTTTATTTTTCTATTTTTATAATTTTTTTCATTTTATGATATTTGAGGGACCCCACATCTAAGAATATAAACTCTTAAGATGCATTGCATTCATGGGTTCCCGAATCTCTTGGCCATCTAAATAGGAAAGGTTATAGGTACGAACCGAACTTGCAACAAAGACATATGGCCCCTAGCCAAGTAGGCTCAAATTTTCCCTTCTTTTCTTGGTCCTTTGTGGTGTTGAATTTATTTTATTTTAACACCAAATATCCTACCTCAAATTGATGAGGTATCACTTTTATTGTAGCTTCGTTGCACTCTATGTTGATACACTTTAAGGTGATTGAGGGCGTGAAGTCATTTTTCATATAATGTCTCCAACTCGCTAGTCGAGCTACTATGTAGTCCTCTTCTTCATTCAGGTAATCTCTGAGTTTGATACGTAAAGAAGGGATCTCGATCTCTAGATGTAGCATGGCTTTTGTGCCGAATACTAAGGAGTATGGAGTGGAACATGTAGGAGTGCGAGATAGACATTTTGAATGTCCATATGGCCGATGAATTTGTAAATACCGATTCTGACTGTTGTATTCATCATCTTATCCATAATATGGATGAGGGTTTTATTAGAAGCTTCAGCTTTCCCATTACCTTGAGGGTAATAGGGGTTGAGAATTTGAGAGATATTTGAAAATGTTTGCATAACACTTTCACAGTTTTGTTTTTAAATGGCTTACTATTGTCAAGTGATAATTACGAGATGGGATACCATATGGACAAATGATATGGTTCATTATAAATTTAGATATTTGGGCACCTTTAACATAGGTAAGAGGAACAACCTCTACCCATTTTGTAAATTATTCAGTAGCAGTGATAATGAACTTATGGCCATCTGAAGAGATGAGGTTAAGCTTTCATATAAGATCAATACCCCACTTTGAGAATGGTCAAGGTGTCGTGATAGGTCGTGAAGAATTGTGTCAGTGCATGTATCAAATTTCCATACTTCTGACAATCAAATAATTTCTTCACATGTTTATAGTAATCATCTTCCATGGTAGGAAAATAATATCCTACTCTAAGTATTTTCTTTGCCAAGACAATCCCATTAGTATGAGCCCCAAAATTCCTTTATGCACATCTTTGATTGTTAGGATGGATTCATCCGAATTTAAACAACGTAATATATTATCGTCATAGCCTTGGTAGAAGAGGGTGCCACCAAGTAGGGTATAATGGGATATACGTTAGATGAGGTTTTCTTCATCGGTCATGGGGAAATTTTTGTGGGAAAGGTTCCATTGTGAAGGTAATTAAAGATGTCACAATACTATGGGGAAAAGGGACCAAAAACTTCACATACCAAACAGGATTTGGTATGTCATATGCTTGGCATTTGTAGGTGTTAAACAAAGAATGATCTATCATTGTTCATAGGTGGAATACTTAACATGGACCCCACTATAGCCATATCATCCACTGCTTTGTTTTGTGCTCTTGGTATTTGTTTGAATGTTATCTACTCAAATAACTCCTTCAAAGAATCAACCATTCTCTTATATGGAAGAAGTTTCTCATCTTTAACTTTGTATTCATCTATCGCATATTTTATAATCAACATGAAATCACCGATTACATTTACTAGTTGGATATCCCGCTTAATATCTAGCTTCATCCCCGTAATAAGGGCCTCATACTCCGCTATATTATTTTTTCATGGGAACCCAAGTCAAAATTCTTGAGGGATCAATTCTCCCATAGGAGTGATCAACACAACTCCGATACCCGAACCATAAAAGGTAAAGGATCCATCAAAGTATAGTTTCCATATGATTGATTCCTTGATCTACATTGTATATGCATCTAGGAGTTCCAAACTCAAAGGTTCAATGCCCGGTAGCGGGGCTTCACTAGTTGGTATGCTAGAACTGTCCCTTCACCGACTTTTGATGTACATACTCAATGTCAAACTCACTTGATAATATGATCCAATTATCCATCTTTCCTATGAGTGAGGACTTTGACAATAGTTATTTTAATCGATATACCTTTGAAATAAGATTGACCTTAATGTTGAGAAGATAATAACGTATTTTTCGGAAGGCAAACACTACGTCCAAGCAAGCATTTTCTATGGATAGTTGAGCTCGTAAGCTATCAACGTTGTCTTAAGTAGTACACAACTTTTTCTCTCTACTCCTTGTCATACTGGGCCAACAATGCCCCAATTGCAAAGTGCGTGGTAGAGATGTAGAGTAACAAGGGTTCACCTACCGTGGGTGGAATTAGAATAGGGGGTTTAGCCAAATAGTCTTTGAGAAAATAAAATGCTTGTTGTTGCTCTGGTCCCTAATTGAAACTGACATCTTTCTTGAGTAGATGTGTAAAGGTGTGACACTTTTATGCAAACTGAAAGATAAAACTTCTAATGGATTGGATTTTTCCTTGCAATCTTTATAGTTGTTTGATATTGGTAAGAGGAGGCATTTTTATTATATCAGCAACCTTTTCCAAATCTACTTTTATTCCTCTCCTTGAAAAAATGAATCCTATTAGTTTTCCAGATAACACACCGAAGACACACTTCTTTAGGTTTAGTCGAACCTTGTAGTCCCTTAGATGTTGAAAGATGCGTTGCAAAATTTCAGGTGCTCTTCTCGAGTCTGTATTTTCCAATATGTCATCCACATAATCTTCCATGATGTCACTAATCATATCATGAAAGATAATAGTCATTTCCCATTGATAGGTAGTGCCTGCATTCTTGAGGCTGAAGGGCATGACTTGATAATAGAATGTCCCCCATGGGGTGGTAAAATTTTTCTTATGTTGGTCTTCCTTAGCAATATTTATCTAGTTATATCTTGAGAATCCATCCATGAGTGATAACATCTTGTAACTAGTTGTTGAATCAACAATCATGTCGATGTTGGGAAGAGGAAATTTGTCCTTAGGACAATATTTATTAATATCTCAAAAATCAGTACACACTCTGATACCGACAAGATTTTTCTAAATTGGGACCACATTGGAAATCCACTCTAAATAGTCAATAGGCTTGATGAAGCCTACTTCTAATAACCTTTCTATTTATGCCTTAACCAACAAGGTGATGCAAGGATGCATATTTTAGAGCTTTTATTTTATGGGCTTGGCATCTGGGTGTACAACAAGATTGTGCACCACTAATGTAGGATCAAGTCAAGGTGTCTTCATAATACCAAGTGAAGATATCTACAAATTCTCTCAAAATCCTTGTAAAAGTTTTATGTTCTTGAGTTCAGAGTGATACTCCTAAATTATTCATTCTAGGCAGCTCCTTCATGCCGATGTTAATATTTATTGTCTCCTCCACCATATTATCATGCAAATGTGCAACAAGGAAATTGACAATTTCCAAGCATGAAAACTATACCAAGGTACCCGGTCTTCCCAAATCAATCCAAGTGACCTCCCAATTGATGTTATCTCATCCCCCTAGGTGATTTAGGAAATTCCAATCATTCCCCTAGGTGATTTTAGGAGTTCATTGAAAAATGCAAACTTTGGCTGGCTATGGGAAGGGCTATCATTGGCCTTCCTAGGACTAGAGCAACCCCATGGAGTCGAAAATAAAATATAAACCAGAAATGGATGTGAATAAAAGGTCTAGGAACATAATGGAATTTATTTAGAAAGATTCAGAAGGATCCAGAGAAGTTGGGATAGTTTCACTAAAATCAAGGTTCATAGGCCTAGGCAGTGCACATGCCAAAACAATTGTTGAGCTTCCGAAGGTGATTCTAGGAGCTCTATATGGATTCAAGAAAAATAAAACGTCTTCAAAAAGGTAATTCTAAGACCTACAAGATGGTGAAATTATGTTTTTCACAACACTTTAGTGCAATATGTAACATCCTCATTTTAATGCCTTAGAACAAGAATTTTTGTTTTGATTAATGTTCTCTTGCTCTAAATACATAATTTAGAACACACATATCATAACAATCATTCTTATAATAGATAACCATATGTAGCTGTAATGACTTGGTATACCACCGATCTATTCATTCCATGACTCGGTGAACTACCGATCTATTCATGCGTAACTTTGAGATTGAAGTTTTCAACTGAACACTTCATTCTCATGGTTCTCTTCCCTATTCCAGGTTCTAAGTGCTCTGTCCAAGGAACCTATCTGAATAATTGTTACTATTATTCATCGGCATCATGATCCTTAGACTAGGTGACATAGGACAATGCAATCAAGCAGCTTGCGATACTTTGGCCAAAGGTTTGAAACATACTGTTCATATTACTTATTCCTTGATGGCATACTCGTCAATCCGGAATATGTCCTTCACCCCACTCTAATGTTATATAGAACGTCTTATACTGACCTAAGTCAGTCCCCCTTGTCCTCAGTTTTCACTCTGGATCGGGTTAATATCATAATTCACGTTATAAGGATGCTCTTGAAGACTAGGGGTAAGTTGACATACTGGGTCAACCGATGTTAACCCCATGTGTCAAGATACCCGAGTCTCAAAGGGCTGCCTCATAACCTGTCTATGATCCTAACTAGTCCCGGAGGGAAATATTTATCAAGTCTTGGTGTGTAAGTCTTAACGATCAATGCAGAAGGGTGTTGCCATATGTCATCTACATTATTGTATCCTCAAGAAGATCCTAATCTTCAAGGTACAACCTTGCAATTGACATGTGTCAACATCCTATGGAACAGCCTCGGAAAGATGTACATACCTCCAAGAATTTACTTATGTTAAGTTATATTTGGATTACAGGCCCACCTTATTAGGTAGCCTTCCTAATCCTGAGTCCAACACTCCTTGAGTTACCTTTTGCAATTAGGTTCAGTTCCACAAAAGGGTTTTTAATTAGATTTAAGATTGTTTCAAAGTTGCGGTTGGTACCTAACAACCTTGTATCCACAAAATAGGACAATAACCCTTAAGTTTTTCCCCATTAGGAAAATAACTAATCCAGCAAGGGTATGTAACAACCTTAAAGACTGAAACATAACAGACTTAATACCATTAAGTCGTGGTGATTTATAACCATCAATATATTGCTTTTGAATTAGAACATTAAGAGAGTATTAGGATTTTCTTCCAATTGTAGTTACATTTTAGGGCACAGTTCACTCTCAACTTTCCCTAATAATGCAATGGTCTAATTTACAATTTAACCATTATCATAAGATATAAGAATTACTAACCAGAAATATGTAGTATTCAGCCACATAATTAAATAAGGCTTACTTAGGGAATCCATCTGGACTCCATTACATAGAACAATAAGAATGCACACTCATTCATATAGGTAATAGGAAGATCAATCCAACAAATAAGTAACACAATCCACATAAGTAATATCTCTCCGTTTCATTTATTTCCAAATCTGTACAATTACAATCTATGCACTTTGGCATACTTTAAGACAATAGCCTTCAACAAAAGAAGTAACTTTCTTCCATAATATAATTTGAAAAACAAGTCGGAATTCTTCATAAGAACCAGATTAAAACAGTCATTGCATCATATCAGATTTTGTCTGCCTTTACCACTTACGATGACCATCTACAAAAATTGCTAGCACGGGTCAGTTCAGTGAACTGAGCATGATAAGCACTAATCCTTAAAACAATTGCATTCCACCAATTGTTTTCATTAAACAATCCTGTTTAAATGACATCAATTCCATCAAATCCAAAATCATGATTCACACTAGTTTTCCTTTTTCCAATGACTTTATATCGTAACTCAAATCACAAGCATAATTTCAACTTAGTCTATTTCAGATGATTTGTTTAATACAAGAAAATAAGAAAGGACATTCTGTATCTTAAGTACCTAACCATCCGTAAAGCCGAGAACAGTGTCAATCATGTTTTAATCACTCCAATTAAAAGAATGAAACCTTTTTAAGGTATGCATCCAACAGGTTCGTATAAAAGCAATTTGAGCAAAGAATAGATTACTGCCTCATGCAAGTTCATCTAGCAAATTGCCTTTAACTCTATTATATCAAATTTTAATCATTGATAAGTATGCAAAACATTAACTACAGGGCTACCTTTATACAAGAAGATAACAAATTGAGTTCTAAATCAGGATAATAATACTGCTAATAAAGGAAAGAAGTCTTCTAAGTTAAGATCTCACCACTTACCATTCTTTCCACTTAATTTTAACAGTCCTGTCATCTCATATCCATACTGTAGAGTTCCTTATAGAATTCTATAGAAGAGCTCACTATTATTCCAAGAGAGAGAGTATAAATACCTTCGTATTTTGAAATCCTATAACAACTTTCCTTCATAACTTAGAGGAAGGAACAGAGAAAATCAGAACTCTATTTTAACCAAGTTCAGAACTATACTAACTTCCAAGAAGTAATATACATTCTCTAGCCCAATCAGGGAAGAAGAAGACAAGTAATACAACACTTAAGTTTAACCAATAGCTCAGGTCAGGTAGAGCCACCTTAAGAATTTTCCAAAGGATCCCTACGGTTTTACAACTATACTTTAAACAAAAGTCATTAACATTTTCTTTACATGAAACATTATAAACGATCAAATCTCAGACCACAATCCTGCTCTAAAGTAAACAGTCTACATTTCATCCATTACTCAAACCATTTAGTCTAAGAGTTAGGGTAACTTTCCCATTACCATTAATTACCAATGGATTGAAACTAAATTATTCCAACCGTTGTCTTTAGGTCGTTATATCATTCCAAGATACCAAACCAAAAATGCATGTACAGAGTTAATAATCGAATTCTAAATACAGATTTCAAAATCACCTCTGGGTAACATCAAACACAGTCCTATCTTAACCAAACATTAAACATAATTTCCATTCATGCAGATCTAGGATCAACCATGAATTTCCAAGGAAACAGAGTTCATCCAAGTATGTTTCCTCTTGAACATATCCGTGTTAAATCACAAAAACAAAAGTTTAACCATATACTTCCTTACTCACATAACCTGCAATCATAAGAACATTCAAACTCCTTTGAAATAAAAAGTACATGAGCTTAGACTCCATACAACATTTCCAACTCACGCAACTAAAATAGTCGAGTTTCAATGAATAAACTAACATTCCAACCACAAAATCAATTACTTACTTCCCTGAACATGGACCGGTAATAGTTAGAGTTCATACGGTGAAGAAAACAATCAATTAATCCAATCCTACTCGAAACAGCAAATAATTACAGTGGTGTTTTCAAACACGTAATCATTAAGCACGCATCCTTTCATGGAGCTAGTTCTTAATCAAATACCCTAGTCGATAAAGAAAACTTACAACACCTCCAAACAGATAGCAAAACTCCATATTTGATTCACAACATGGAAACAAGAATATTGAAGTAGGTTTCATCCAAGATCCAAATACAACCCAGAATCCCCAAATCAACATAAAACCCAAATCATTATTTACCAAGCTGAAATGTGCATACATTATCTGAACAGAGTTGTTCTAATGAAAACATTTAAAGGAAAGCAATATTTTTAATAGTTAGGGCCTATCATGCCTGATAGTGTCACTAAAAAGTCGAAGAAGACCTCTGAATGCGCTCGCCCTTCTCTTCTTCTTCCATGAAAGATTAAACAAAAAAATATTGTTACCTCCATGCCTTATATACTCCCCATGACAGAGAAGTAAATTTGAAACTTTCAAAATTGCCATGCAACGAAGAGTAGACGGCTGGTTCGAAGTACCAGTGCTCATGCAGAGCGAAAAACAAAATGCATGAAAAACAAGACAACCAAGAAAAATTCCACTTGCATGCCTTCCCAAGCAATCCACACTCGAGACCCTATGTAAATTAATTGCATTAAATTTCATTCTCCCACCTATTCTCCATTGCCACCGACCGCCAAAGTTGGCGAATGCTAAAACAAAATAAACAAAAGTTCCCATTCTTAGAGATGCTGCCACGTAAGACCCTTTTAACAAATTTAACCTCCGCTAACCCTGGCAGCACTCCCTATCCTTCATCCTTATCCTTTCCTTAAATGCCATGGAAACCATCGCCCAAGACTTGTGACCCTCCTTAGGTCCCCCTTCATAGCATTAGTTTAGGATAGGTTAGTGACTAAGGTTAGATCATAGGTAGACTTAGTCTTAATGCCATAGGATATAACATTAGTCACCCTCCTTAGTGATAGGTTTAGTTAACCCTTAGGAGTATTAAGCACATAGTTTAGGACTAGGTTAGATTAACTAACCTTGCAACATTAGGTTATAGTTTAGGTTAAAACTAATAACCTTACTGATTCTAGTCTAGGTCCCCTAGATAGGACTAATCAGTAATAGAATTCAAATAGAATAAAACATTCCCGATTCAGATTCGATTTGCATCAAGTAATTAAGCTTTAGATAGAAAACTTACACATCTTACCTGGCTTAAGGTCTAGGTCCTTTCTGATGCTATGATGACTGAAACTAGATTCTGATTACAATGATCAACAGAGTTAACCTCCGAATCCAACAAAACTATCCTCTACGGACATACATACATACATACATACATACATACATACATATATATATATATATATATATATATATATTATATAAGGAGTTTTAAAAGAACTTGAACATTCAAAGTTCAGTCAGACTTAATAACTCACGAAATGTTAATACAAATTGTTCATCCTGAATAAAATTAAAACATTCCTTGGATCAATGCAACTGATCCAAGGTTGAGTCATAAAGGTGGATAAATCCACAATCTTCCAGAAATCAGATTGTACTCAAATGTGAAGGATGAAAGAAAAAAAAGAGTCCAAGCATATTCCAGTTCAATCAAAGATCTTAAGAGCAGAAAATACATAATCCAAATCAAGCATGACTTCCCAAAACCAAAGGAACATGTCCTTAAATAGGAGAAATCATATATCAACACTTGAATGCTCAGGAGAAAGTAACAACAGATTCAGTGGTGTTACACAATAAGTTTGCAAGAAGTTTTTATCATCCACGTTTTTAGGAATAAAATGGAGGAATAAAGACCTAAGACCCCCACCATTGGATTTATAAGTCCATTTCCATTCATAATCATATAAAATTTCATCAAAAAAGTCCATCGGGAGCTCAATTTATCACCATTTCAAGTTTCCCTCTTGGAGCGAGTTCGGGAGTTAGTCAAATTTTGGAAGGACACGTGTCATCTCTAGGATCCTGGAAGGATTTTGTGTCCCTCAAGGTTAGGTACATCAAGGTTGGAAAAATTCTCCCTGACCCTAAGGATACTTCTAATCACATATGTGACCAGCTTCAAGCCCATCGGTGCTTTAAAGCTATTTTTGGCTTTAATCCCTGTCACATCGATCTCCACCACGTGTCAAGATGAGGTGTGTCTTTGTGAAAATTGATATCCCTTTGAGGTGAGGGATGTCAGGGAAATTAAAATTCACCCAACTCAAACTCAAAAATTTGAAAAAATTCTAATTGTTTGTAAACGCTTTCGCTACTTCTTATTGTCGGAAAAAAGTGCGAGAAGAACACCTCAATCCACCATTGTTGCTCCAAACCAACTCCACCATGGAAACCAAACCTTCCACTCCATGAATATGCATAGGTTTCAAATAATATATTGATCAAAAGAGCTAGAGGAATGAAGAACAAAAGATAAGAGCGAAGGAATTCTTTAGAAATCATATTGCCATGAGGCGACGATTTGAACATATCTTACAAGCTTGATCGGCACGAAACGAAGAAGCATCTATTGATGAGTTCTTCACTCTCTAAGGCCATTAAAAAAAATCCTTCAAACCTCTCATTTGTAGTAAGGAATTCTCATAGAGAATAAATTTCACTTCCGGCTCCACGAAGAATAAAGTTCAATTTCCCATCAAACCGGCAACCGGATCGAAGAGAAATTTCACCAGTGAGACAAGAAGCAAAAACCTATGACAATGGAGTTGATTTTGTCAGAAATGGATACAAAAAAAAAGAGCTGAAATTTTCAAGATTCATTAGTGGATTCCATGACACAGAGTGGAAAATCACTGAGCTACCTCTCCACTTCTCGTGGTTCCAGTGGTTGAAATCGCCCAAAATTGGAGGGAATGTTCTTTAAAAATTCTAGTTTCGCGTGAACTAGTTTTTGTGCCATGAAGTATCTATTTTTAGGGATAGGAAGGAATTATTTTCCATCATAGTTTTTCCTGTCACATGAAGAACAACTTTTAAAAATCATTCCATCATGAGGAGTGTTTTCCCTTCATTCCTTCCTTCTTCCTCTCTTTCCTCTCTTCTTTCTATTTCCATTCTAATTCTTCATTATGCGTCATAATTTTATTTCATCCTATTCACTTAAGTGACCTATTTTTAAAAATTAAAATTATTTTCTCAAAATTATAAGATAAATACTTAATTCATGGAAAATGAAAGGTCACGAGTGGAATATGGAAACAAAGAGTCATGTGAGGAAGGTGAAAGGACAATTCAGATTCCTATAAATTGGGATGGCCTCTCCATTCCAAAGGGATTTAGTATTTTGGAAGAACTCTTACTATTTAGAATTGTGATAGCTTGATTGAATCTTTGTATTCATCACTACACATGGAATAAAAGATACACTTCTTCTATTTACCTTTCTTGTTTTTCCTCTATTTCTCTCTTTCATGCACTTTGCAAGTATAGTTGATCATATGTGGAATTGGAGAGGAACTTGGTGTCTTTGATAGATGAATTTTAAAAATTGGTGTTTTAATTCTTTGGTCTCGCTAGCTTCATTGTTCTTTCCTCTATATTGAAATTTGAACTACTCAATTATTGGGTGTGAGCTCTATAAGCTACTCGTGGTAGTAGTTTTCTTTGCATAATTTCTCCCTTAATCACTATAATTTACTCCCTTATACCCTCATACAAGCACTTTTCCATAGGTTCAGTGGAATGTCCTTGTGTGATCCCCGCCAATTTTCCCACCCACAACATTTAGATATGATTAGGATTAGTTTACTTTAAATAATGGGAGTTGTACCATTTGATGCAGAGGGGCATAGCCCTATGAACATTAGTGTAGACACCTGATTTTTCTACCTGACACATTTTCTCACCAATAGTTTTGGAAACTCCGTGAGGAGATATTTTCCTAAGTGCGCCCAAAAAAAATCTCTACCCAAAATATCATAAAATACAAATATATATATATTCAAAAAAAAAACCATATTTCAAAGTAAAATCAATCTTGAAGGAAACTCCATCAAGGAATGAAACTTGGTCACATTCGTTCCCCACACCATGAAGAAATTTTCAGATTGGAGTGAAGTACCAATGAGTGACAATGAAGAAGAAGAAGAAGATGTCTTCCTGGAAAAGAATATCATTGATCAACCATGGTTCTAGACTAGTGTTGACAAAGGAAAGAAGAAATAACATGTCACCGATGAAGAGGAATGGATTCAAAGGAGACATAAGATAAGGTGTGAATCTCGAGAATATGTGAAATTCTTACACAAGATGAATGAGAAACTTTAAGCAGCCCATAGCGAGGAAGAAGAAGAGGAGAGTTTTCCTATAGAGGAAGAAGTTAAATATCATTTGTACCATAGGGTTTTCATACCCGAAAGGTTCTTGAATGTCACTTAATAAAATCATATCCTTGAGCCTTCTGATGAATATAAAATTAGCATTCAAGAAGATGATGAAAGACAAGATGGTGAAAGATCCACTGAAGAATATTTTTGCAACCTCGTGCATCTCATTAAAAATTGAGAACATTATCTTTATTCCACCGCTCAATAGATGACTTCCTCGCATATAGTGATGAATAAATGAACATGTTTAAAATAGAATATGTGGAAATAATTCAAAGCATAATAAAAGTAAATTCTAACTAGGAATTCGTTGATGAAATTTAGAGGTATGATTTATCTCTACGAGATAAATATGAACATCTTAAAGCACCGCATCAAGCTGGAGGAAGAAGACGAGATGTTCCCTATGGAGAAAGACCACGATGGTTGTCCATATTATGATTTTTCCATTCCT
Organism: Taxus wallichiana var. yunnanensis; assembly: GCA_018340775.1. Lineage (NCBI taxonomy): Eukaryota > Viridiplantae > Streptophyta > Pinopsida > Cupressales > Taxaceae > Taxus > Taxus wallichiana. Next base: position 521,594,614 of record CM031234.1, read on the forward strand.
GGAAGATTCTTGCATGCTTCTAAAGATGATCTTATCATGGAACCTTCCGATGAAAGCCGAAGCAACATCGTGGAGGAAGAAGTAAAAGAGACGAAGATATAATCACCATTCTGCAATTCCATTTGGCTTGAGTCACACCCATAGGGGGAATAATATATTCAATAAAGGAATATCTTACCTACATAATGGATGATCCAATGCTCTCCAAATACTCCACAATGATGAAGAAGACATCCAATTCAAAGTAATAATGGATGATCTCTTTTCAAGTTTTGATCTTTCAATTAATGATGAAATGGAGAGATGTGAAGAAGTTCAAGAAATTCACCCAACATCATGGTCTGAAGATGATGAATTCAAGATGGTCATAGATAATCTTCCCTCCTGTTTTGATTCTTTAAGTGATGTAGAAATGTTGCATGAAGAAATGGAGGAATTCAAAGAGTAAAACTCTCTTCCTGATGCAATCATGAATGATTGAATGGAAGAAACCAACTCTCTTTTCAAAGCCGAGGAGAATGAACAATTTAAACACAATCTCAACTCACTAGGGGAGCAAAATCATCATCACAGTGAAAAAAGTCGTTCATCTTTCACGTGAGAAAGAAGATTTAATAATGGATGGTCAAGATGTAGCTGAAAAATTTTCTCATATTGTTTCCCTAACAAGGTCCTCTACTTCTTACCAAGAAGAAGATGATGTGGATTTGGATCTTGAAGGAGTGCCCTTCCCATGAATCTTGGACCTCTTCTCCTTGTCGGTAGGTGTCATGAATCAAGTATGACCATTTTTGTAAGAAAGCTGGATCTTTGGAAAAGCAAAGCATTCAAGAGGTGAACGAGAATGTTTCAAATGAATCATGGGCCCATATGGATCATATTTTTGACCATCTCCTAGAGGAACAATAAGAAGATTCTTCCAATGAAGATAAAAATGAGCCTATGTAAATTTTAGAACAACTATCTGTAGAAGATATCTTGAAGGTTGTGGAAGAAGTGAAGATCCCCAACACCGCCTTGAACTCTTAACCTGGGATATGAGGATACAAATCAGGTATGAATCAATTTGTGTTTCCTATTTTGGTGCACCAATTTTTTATGTTGAGATGGAGCAGTTGGATAAGCTTGATGACTTCTCTAATACTTTGGTTGATGAGAATGAACATGAAAACTTGTCTTTTTCTTCCTCATCATGCGAAGAACTTCATGAGTGTAAAAGAAGAAAGGTTATTGTATCTCCTTTGGAATTCCTCAATCTTAAAGATAACATCTCTATTGTGGGAAATAATAACATGGAAAATATTGAGCTTATTTTCACCAAAGAAATCCATTCAAAACAAAATAAAAATCTGTAAGAACATTAGGAGTGTGATCAAAACCAACTTGTTCCCATCATTTCGGAATGGTCCACCAATGAAAAGCAATAATTCATATGGAAAAATACAATGAAGGGTGAGGAATGCTTATATGGCCAAACCAAAATTTGTAATTTTGAAAATTATATCAAGATGCACTCCAAACAAATGCATATTAGCGATAATTTCTCTAGACAACAAAGCGGGAGTATGCATGATTCTTTCCAAATGATCCAAAATCAGACTGCACTCACCATCCTCCAAGCTCCAATTCATCTTGAACATGTTCCCATGTTGCAACAATATCTTAAGGATGATGAAGATATTCAGCTCAATGATTTAACCTCCATGTCTGAAAACACTTGCTTAGAGAAACAAAGTGGGATGTTTAGGGAAGTTCTTGAATGGGAAGAAAATCAGTTTGTTCTCACTCCTTCCAAGTGTTTTTCTGATATAAGAGACAATTTGAAGTTGAAATTTAAATAAGATGAGTATTTTCATGACATGATAAATTTCCCCACTCTTAAAGACATGGAAGAATGATGTCACATGTTCGCAAGACGTAAAGCAGGAGCATCAAGGTATAAGATTTTTGAGAAAGTGATGAAGTGTTCATTGGATGCAAGAATTTTTTCTGTGAAGTATGAGTATGAAGATGGAATTATGGTCAGCCTTATTCTTCTCAAGCCATGCAAAGCCATCACCAAAGCATGGTTCGATCAAATAATAGTTTTGTGCTTCAAAGGTCATACTTCAATCCCTTATTTCATGATGACATGTACTTTTCTCAACCTGTTTTCAAGTATGTGTATATAATTTTCAGGCCTCTGTAAATTTCCCTCCCCTATACATAATTTCCCTTTCTGTTGTGTGTTGTTTCCCCCGGTGTGTTTCCCTTTCATTTGTTTGTTTGTGTGTGGGTGTGTTCAATAAAGAAAGTTAGGTAGCCTATTTTGTAGTGACTCCATAGGGCCCAATGGATAAGGCACTATGGTAAATGGATTATATGGTCCAAAGTTGAGATTCTGGATTTTCCATGTCATGTCTTTGCTGTACTTAGTCCATATCATGTCCCTAAGCTAGAGCCAGTTTTTTTCATGCAAATGTGTAATAAGGAAATTGATAATTTCCAAGCATGACAATTATACCCTTGTGTTAATTTTTTCAAGTTTTACCCTTCCAAGGAACCCCAGGTCTGCCCAGTTAGTTTGAGTGACCTCCCAATTGATGTTAGCTCATCCCCTAGGTGATTTTAGGAGTTCATTGAAAAATGCAAACTTTGGGTGGTTCTGGGAAGGGTTATCATTGGCCTTCCTAGGACTGGAGAAACCCCATGGAGTGGAATAGAAAAGATAAACTAGACACGGAGGTGAATAAAATGCCTAGGAACATCATGGAATTGATTTAGGAAGATTCAGGAAGGATCCAGAGAAGTTGGGACAGTTTCACTAAAATCAGGGTTCATAGGCCTAGGCAGTGCACGGGCCAAAAACAATTGTTGGGCTTCCAAGGTGATTTTGGGAGATCCATATCGAGTTAGGGAAAAAAACCATCTTCGTAAAGGGAATTCCAATCCCTATAAGATCGCCAAATTATTTTTTTCACAACACTTTGGTGCAATAGGTATGCAAGCCATTTTTTTCTCATGCACGTGTGGAGTACTAAATCAAAAATATATTTTTTCGGGGATTAAATGGATGAATCAAAATCTAATAACCCCACCATTTGATTCATAAGGCCATTTATAGTCAATATCATATAACCTTTCATTAAAAGGATCTATTGAGAGCTCAAGTTATTGTTGTTTCAAGTTGCCCTCTTGGAGCAAGTTCGGGAGTTAGTCAAATTTTGGAAGGACACGTGTCATCTCATAGAGCCTGGTGGGATTTTGTGTCCCTCACCTCCCTATAGGTCAAGGACATCAAGGTTGGAAAAATTCACCCAGCCCCTAAGGAGACTTTTGGTCACCCATGTGACCAGCTTCCAGCCCCTCAATGCTTTAAAGCTACTTTTTGGCTTTAATCCCTTGCCATCGAATCTTCGCCACGTGTCAATATGAGATGTCTTTGTGAAAATTGATGTACCTCATGTATTTTTAGGTGAGGGATGTCAAGGAAATGAAAATTCACCCAACTCAAACTCAAAAAATTGAAAAAAATTCTAATTGTTTGCCGCTTCTTGTTACTTCTCACTGCTGGAAGAAAAGTTGCAGAAGAACACCTCAGTCCACCATTGTTGCTCCAAACCAGCTCCACCATGGAAACCAAACCTTCCACTCCATGAATATGCATAGGTTTCAAATAAGATATTGATCGAAAGAGCCATAGGAATGAAGAATAAAAGATAAGAGCAAAGGAATTCTTCAGAAACCTCCATTGTCGTGAGACGAAGATTTGAACATATCTTGTAAACCAGTGCACAAACAAAGAACCGTCTGTTGCTAAGTTCTTTACTCTCGAAGGCCATTAAAAACTCACCTTCAAACATCTTGTTTTCAAAAATTAATTATCACAGAAAATAAATTTCACTTGGCTCAACAAAGAACAAAGTTGAATTTCCGTCAAAGCAGATACAACCGGATCAAAGAGAAATTTCACCAATGAGACAAGAAGCAAAAACCTATCACAATGGAGTTTATTTCATCGTAAACAAAGAAAAAAATAGACTTGAAAATTTCAATCTCCATTAATGGCCTCCATGACACAATAGTGGAGAACATCAACGAGCTACCTCTCCACTTCTCAGGGTTCCAGAGGGCGAAATCGCGCAAAAATGGAGGGAATGATCGTTGAAAAATCTAGTTTCACGTGAACTAGTTTTTACACCATGAAGTCCCTATTTTTAGGGATATGTTGGACTGATCTTTCATTACATTTCTTCCCTATCACATGAAGAACAACTTGAAAAATGTAGTGAGCTACCTCTTTACTTCTCAGGGTTCTAGTGGGTGAAATCACGTGAAAATTGGAGGGAATGATCATTAAAAAATCTAGTTTTGTGTAAACTAGTTTTCGTGCCATAAAGTCCCTATTTTTAGGGATATGGAGGGCTATGTTTTTTTAGTATTCTGCCCCTGCCAATGAAAATATTATTTTCCAACTTGTACAGACGAAGGAATTTCTCAAAATCTGGAGCGTAAAACCCGGAATGAAACCCAAAGTTTCAACACATGTTTTGTTGTAATCGACATCCATGGTGCATTTACTAAAAATAACATGCATTCCTACATAGGGGTTTATTACTTCAGGTAATCCACCATTTGAAGAGGCTACGAAGAAGGTTATGAACATAGAGGGAGTATCGCAAGAAAAGTCATCAAAATTTTCATCTCGGCTCGTAATTAACACTTACTAAAAATAGTAAGTGGTTCCATAAGTCCTTGCTATAAATAGCCAATTGGTCCAAAAGGTGAGAGGAACATAGTAAGAAGAAATAATTCAAGCTACCATAGCCAGTTGAGGTTGGGAAAAGCTAACTACAACACTTACTAAAAATAGTAAGTTGCCCCATGTGTACTTACTAAAAATAGCAAGTTGTTCTCAAAGGGAAAGTTTGGCACAACAGGACATTGAGGGATAATCATTCATGTTGATATAACCATTTGGGGTCTAGAAAGAAAAATCTAACACTTACTAAAGATAGTAATTTGTCCCTTCCAAATATAGTAAGTGTCAAGGAAACATGATTTTCAAGTGCACAAAGTTAGTCTATTTCTCGGTGTAATCAATCATGAAAAGATGTTTGTTTTTGTGGTTTATCTAATGATAATCTCATATTACAAACTAGGGCATCGTAGGGCACATCATGTGACTTCATCTTCATCACTTAAAGATACGAGTGATTCAAGTAGATTTCATCGAACGATTTCAATGAGTCAAGGAGTTCATCAACCAAGTTTCAAGGAGGGTCATCGTGGGCATTATATGTGTCCATCTCAAGCTTATAGCAGTAAACCTCATAACAGTGTTTCTGAACACTCATTATATGGTCTGAGAGTTTGTGGTCATCACTAGATTTGCAAAATGATTCCAAGTTATTCAAGGGAGCAATCTTCATCAGTGTAGAAGATCACCAATGGCAGAAATCTTCGCTCAAATTTCATGGTGTATCAAGGCATTCAAAGCATTTCATCATGAGGAGTGTTTTCCCTTCATTCCTTCCTTCTTCCTCTCTTTCCCTCTCTTCTTTCTCTTTCCATTCTAATTGTTCATTATGTGTCATTATTTTATTTTTCCTATTCACTTAAGTGGCCCATTTTAAATTTGTAAAAATATTTTCTCAAAATTAAAAGATAAATACTTAATTCATGGAAAACAAAAGGTCGCAAGTGGAATATGGAAACGAAGAGTCATGTGAGCGAGGTGAAAGGACAATTTTGATTTCTATAAATTGGGATGACATCTCCATTCCAAAGGGATTCAGATTTTTGGAAGAACTCTTACTTTGTAGCATTGTGATAGCTTGGTTAAAGCTTTGTATTCATCACTACACTTGGAATAAAAGCTACACTTATCCTATTTCCCTTTCTTTTTTTTCCTATATTTCTCTCTTTCATGCACTTTGGAAGCATAGTTGATCCTATGTGGAATTAGAGAGGAAATCGGTGTCTCGATAGATGAATTTAAAAACTTGGTGTTTTAATTCATTGGTCTCTCTAGCTTTATTGTTTTTTCCTCTATATTGAAGGTTGAACTACTCCAATTATTGAGTGTGAGCTCGATATCTACTCATGGCAGTAATTTTATTTGCATAATTTCTCCCTTTCTCCCTTCATCATTGTAATTTCTTCCTTGTACCCTCATACAAGCACTTTGCCACAAGTTCAGTGGAGTGTCCCTATGTGATCCCTAGCCAATTTGGCCACCCACAACATTTAGATAGGATTAGGATTAGTTTAATTTTAATAATGGGAGATGTACCATTCAATGCAAAGGGGCGTAGCCCCATGAACGTTGGTGGAGACACCTGATTTGTCTACCGACAAATTTTCTCACCAACAATTTTTGGCAACTCCACTGGGGAGATATTTTCCTAAGTGCGCCCAAAAAATATCTCTACCCAAAATATCATAAAATACAAAAATATATATATTCAAAAATAAATAAAAATCAGATTTCAAAGTAAAATAAATCTTGAAGGAAACTCTATCAAGGAATGAAAGCGGTAATTTTATTTGCATAATTTCTCCTTTCTCCCTTCATCATTGTAATTTCTTCCCTTGTACCCTCATACAAGCACTTTGCCACAAGTTCAGTGGAGTGTCCCTGTGTGATCCCTAGCCAATTTGGCCACCCACAACATTTAGATAGGATTAGGATTAGTTTAATTTTAATAATGGGAGTTGTACCATTCAATGCAGAGGGGCGTAGCCCCATGAACGTTGGTGGAGACACCTGATTTGTCTACTGAAAAATTTTCTCACCAACAATTTTTGGCAACTCCACTGGGAGATATTTTCCTAAGTGCGCCCAAAAAATATCTCTACCCAAAATATCAAAAAATACAAAAATATATATATTCAAAAATAAATAAAAATCAGATTTCAAAGTAAAATAATTCTTGAAGGCAACTCTATCAAGGAATGAAACCCAGTCACATTCATTCCCCACACCATGAATAAATTTCTAGATTGGAGTGAAGTACCAATGAGTGACAATGAAGAATAAGAAGAAGAAGATGTCTTCCCAGAAAAGAAGATCATTGATCAACCATGGTTCGAACTAGTGTTGACAAAGGAAAGAAGAAAGAACTTGTCACATTTGATGAAGAGGAATGGATTCAAAGGAGATATAAAATAAGGTGTGAAGCTCATGATTATGCCAAATTCTTACACGAGATGAACGGGAAACTTCAAGCGAGGCCATAGCGAGGAAGAAGAAGAAGAGGAGATTTTTCCTATATAGGAATATCTTGAAGATCATTCATACCGTAGGGTTTTCATACCCAAAAGGTTCTTGAATTCCACCAAAGAAAATCCTATCCTTAAGCCTTCCGATGAAGATAAAATCAGCATTCAAGAAGATGACAAGAGAGACAGACAAAGGTCAAGATCCACTTGTTGTCACCCTCAAAATTTCCCTCTTTTGAAGTCAAGTTTCACAAATTTTGAGTCGGTACCTTAGAGTATTGGATCGCGTCGAGCCTGGTATTTTTTACAATTTTCCATTCCATGGAGAACAATTTGAAAGTCGGGCATAACGGTGGAGTTTTTCCCCTTCTTTTTATTTTCTTCCCGTAGTCGGGAATGACAGGTGTATCCTCCCCGTTAATTTTTTCCCCAAGCATCCACGGGTAATACATGGACATCTCACGATTGGATGTGGTATGGCCATGTTTCAAGTAACAGTAGAAGCCTCCACATGTCCAAACAGCGTAACTCCAAGGGTAGGGCCCAAGGGATAGTCTTCAAATAAGCCCAGGTTTTCCACATGTCCCAGTCCAAAAGAGAAAGAGTTGATCGTTAAAATTGACTAACTATGAGCAAGTCTGTGGAGGCCTCCACGTGCCTCAATAGCACAATTTTGGAAGTGAAACCAAAGGGCCAATCTCCAAATGAGTGCCAGCTCACCACGTGGTCAAATTCAATGGAGAGATAGAATTGGCTGTTGAAAATTCCAAGATCGGCGGAAGGAGACACGCATCCACGCAGAGTAATTTTAGGAGGCATTTCTAAAGCAGAAACTGAAATGAGTGCCATCTCTCCATGTGTCTAGGGGTCAACATGAGTCAAACAGGAAATAGGCCCGAATCAGCTGAGTATGAAAGAACCGGTGGAGTTCTCCACGTGTCATCCTAGCGCAACTTCAAAGGCAAAAAATGTAAAAGGTGTCCGCAGGCCTGCTTCAGTTTAAACCTCTCCCATGTGGATGGCCCAAATTTAAAGTTATAAAAGTAGATCGAATGGCCCATATTTAACTGGATGAAATAATGTAATGGCCGTATATTGGAAAACCTGGTTTTTTCTACCATTAACGTTTCTTTGCGAATCAAGAATTCGAAAGGGCGTGAATGATTGGAATGATTTGTAATTGTTTCTTTCTTGCTCAAGAAATTTGTAACCATATCTTGTGAGCTATTTCATAGGATTTCAAATCCATTGTAAAGGGTGGGAATTTTGAGATTCTAGAACTGTAATTTTGAATCTGAAGAAATCAATACAAGGGTTTTCCCCTTTTTCCTATGTTTTCTCTTTCCTTCTTACTCTGATCTGTGAATCATTTAATCCTTGCATGCTTAGAAACTTTGAGTCTGTGGATTGTGCCTATTATAAACATGAATGGCTCTACTCTATATCTCATTTGCTCAATACATATAAGGGTTTTCTATGCCATCTCTTTTCCCTGAAAGTATTGTCTTCTTATGCCTCCCTCCTCTCTTCAATTCTTCTATCCTCATGTATTGATAACTTTCCGGGCATAAAACACATTTCAAGATATCGGGAACCACCATTGAAAGAAATATTGTGTATTTGTACATAGGTTTTGCCCTTTCTTTCAATAAGGGAACCTCTCCCATTAAAGAGGAGGGACTTTCTTATCCCTTGACTGTGGTTTCATTCCAAGTGCAAATATGAAACCCAACAGTTTTTGGTGACTCTGCTAGGGATTTGTTCAACAAATTTCCTTTCTAAAAATAACAACTAATTTGATCATTTCTTTGATCTGGAAACTCTGAGATACACTCGTGGTAGAAGGGCTCTTGGAATTGAAGATCCCCAATTTCAACTCCTAGATCAACAAGGTTTTCAACTTCCTCCAACAAGAAGAAATAGAAGATCTCATTCCATAAGCACACCTCCTATTGAATACAGAGATTGTCGTAGTAACATTCCTCAAGCACAACTTATCCCTAATCTTCGTGCCCTAGTTCTTATTGGTGTCTCAGTTCCACTTCAAGCAATCTTTCCAAGGATGGCAGTACCTCGGCCTTGGGGAAAAAGAGTTGGGCCTCTAGCTCTTCCTCAACCATTGCATGAGTTACCTAGGGGTAATAGGAAGAATTTTCCCAAATTTAAAGGTGATGGGAAAGTGCACCCTAATGAACACATTACAACCTTCATTGTTGCATGTGGGGTCCTTAGAGTTGAACATGAGGATGTCTTTGTTAGGTTGTTTATGGAGATCTTGCAAGATAATGTTGCAGATTGGTTTTACCATCTTCTGTCGGGACCATCACCGATTGGACTACTATGAGGACTGAATTTGAGAAGCGTTTCAAACCTGCTGAAGATGTGCATGCTTTGTTAGCTCAGATTTATCAAATCAAGAATCAGCCACATGATCCTATGAGAGAATTTGTGACCAAGTTCAACAAGTTGATTAATAATATTCCACAAAATACTAGGCATGTTGATCAGATTCAAAAGTTTTTCTTCTTGAATGCTCAATTTCTAGAAGTAAGCTATGCCCTGAGGAGAGTAAATATTACAACTTTGGATGTTGATCAGAGATTGGCTGTTAGTTTGGAAGATGACTTGATTATGTCGGTAGGTCAAACAGGATTCTTTCAAATCCGAAGCATATTCTTCTTCCTCTTCTCTTGGAGGTAATGCGAGACGGTTGGTGCAAAATCTAGCTAATGACCTCATTCCATCAAGAAACAATTGGCTCAGCATGCTCCATATCAAGATGTTCCAAGGAATAACTTTCAGCCTAGGAACCGCTTGCCCTCTTCTCAAACCAGGTTAGCCATTGAAGGTCCACCCCTTAAGGTGTCTGTCAATGCTACTTGTGAGGTTTTTAATCCTAATGATGAGGAAGAAAATGGGCTCTATGATGAACAAGAGGAGGAAGTTGATGAAGAACTAGAGGATCCTGGTGGTTCTTGAGTTCATTTCCTCACCATTGAAGGTGTGGAGGATGAAGATGACTATGATGATGTAGTGGTTGAGATGAACAGTGAGTCATATGTTGTTATGACCCGAGAGAATACCAACAAAAAGGAAAAAGTGGTGCAACCTGCAAAAATATCCAAGGAGTACCCCGTCACCATCCCGGTGATTGTAAGAAGAGGAGCTCCTATTCCTACTACTTCCACCCAAAAGGTAAGCTTTGTTAGTCCTTCTCCCTCTACTTCTACTTATGAGAATTCTTGTCCAACAAATGATAAATCTGATAGATCAAAAGCTCCTCCTACTTCTAGTAGTGATTCCCCATCCACATCTAGATCTTTTGACATTATAGACCATCTTAAAAAGACCAAGATTCAGATTTCTGAGGTAGATTTCTATCAAACCCATCCTAAATCCTTTTCCAAAATGGTTAACTTTGTAAATTCTAAATCTAAAACCCCAGCCCATTCTTCTAAAGGCCTTTTTCCCACTCCCTCTTCCTCACCTCAATCAAGCCTTGTGGCTATAGTCACTTCCCCTAATGAGAAAATTGAACCATTCTATGTGACCCTTCTCATAGCTGGCCATAAACTCAGTAACTATGTTATAGATTCAAGAGCATCAGATAATGTAATGCTGCAAAAGTGGCTCATGATTTGGGTCTAACCCTAACCTACACTTATGGCTCTTTCTATTCCATGGAGAGTAAGAAATTACCTTTGGTTGGAAGAATTAAAGATGCACAAGTAGCTTTTGCTACTTTTCTAGAGAAAGGGGTCTTAGCCATAATTTTGGTAGTTGATATTCCTCCTTCATATGGGATGTTCTTTGAGTAGAAATTTCAGTAAGGAGGTAAGAGGGGAAATCCAAATGGATTGGTCCCCGCCTTGATCCTGTTAAAGTGAATATGAAGATGTTGTTGCACTGAGAAAAAAATAGAGTATATTGTGCAAAAGATAGATGATCCTAAAGCACAAATACTTTGTATGAATACATTGGCCATGGGAAATACATGATCATGTCACAAGAGGAAACAAGTCTATAAAAGGGAGTGTTTCTTAACCCTAATGGTGTGTGGACTTTGGAGTTTGATGGGAGCTTCTCTTCAGCCGGTTCTGGAGCTGGTGTAGTACTCATTTCTCCTAGGGGTAAGGTTCATCCTTTCTCCTTCAAGTTTTAGTTTGAAAATACCAAAAATACTTGCCAAGTATGAGGCCCTCATTCTTGGGTTGTGCATATCAAAGGAAATGGGAGTGAAGAACCTTCTTGCTCATGGAGATGTAGAGCTAATTGTAAAACAAGTTAGAGACCTTTATCAAGTAAAGAATAGAAGGTTGAAGCACTATAGGAATTTGGTCTGGGATTCCATTGAATTCCTTGATGCTTTTTCCATTGAAGATGTGCCAAGGGAAAAGAACACTAGGGCTGAATCTCTAGTTGTTTTGGGGTCCTTGTTGATTCCTCATCCTGATTTCCCTCAAGATAAATTCACCATTGAGATGATCCATAGACCTAGTGTACTTGACAATGCAAATAATTGGCAAGTTTTCAATGATGACCAGCATTTTCTTTCTTTCTTGGAGCTCAGACACAACTTTGATTCAGTTGTACTTTGAAGGAAGTGAGAATCTACCTAGAGAGTGTGTGTCGTCAAATGAAGAGGGTGTTAAAGAAGAGATGGATCAAGATGGATGCATCAAAATAAAAGGAAACAAAATCCTTAAAGGGTTGGTGAGTTTGGAGGATATTTTTGATAAACATGACAAGTATATGAAGTCTAAAGTTTCTCAAGAATCTTAGAAATCTCCGAGACGAGAAAGTGAATATTGGGAGTCTTGATGATCCCAAAATGGTCAACATTGGAAAATGCTACACTCAAGAAGATAAAAAAGGTGGCAAATCTGTTGAAGAGGTATGTTGATGTTCGGCTTACTCTTATGATGATCTTAAGGCTTTTCGGCCTAAAGAAATGTAATATTTCATTCCTCTTAAGCACGGAATCAAACGCTTCAAACAGAAACAAAGACAATATAATCCAAAGATAGATTATACAATTTTCCAAGAAATACAAAAGCTTTTAAAGGTGAAGATCATCTTCCCCATCCATCATTCAACATGGATTGCTAATATAGTGCCTGCATGAAAGAAGAATGGTGAGATCTAGATCCTGTGTGGACTTCAGAAATCTAAATCAGGGTTCTTTTAAGGACAACTACCCTCTCCCCATGATGGACCAGGTATTGCAAGATGTCACAGGCTCAAAGATGTTATCTATGTTAGATGGATTCTTAGGGTACAATCAAGTAAAGGTGAATACTGCAGATCAACATAAGATTGTCTTTACTACTCCTTGGGGCACCTTTACATACAAGATGATGTTGTTTGGTCTCATTAATGTGTGTGCTACTTTCCAGAGGGCCATGGACTTGGCTTTTGGTAGTTTGAAAGGGAAATGCATTGTTGTGTATTTGGATGACTTGACAGTGTTTTCTAAAGAAAGAACATATCACTTCTAACACCTTGAAATAGTATTGCATAAGTGTAGAGAGCATGGGATTTCTTTAAACCCTAAGAATTTTGTATTTTGTGTCACAGAAGGAAAGTTGTTGGGAAACATTTTTTCAAAGGAAGGGATCAAGATTGATCCGAAGAGAGTTGAGGCCATCCAAAGCAAATTCCTCTTCCATCAAGTAAGAAAGGTGTCCATTCTTTCTTTGGTAAGATAAATTTCCTAAGAAGATTCATCCCGATTTTGTAGAACTTACTATGAGCATTACTCACATGATGCAAGGGAAGAAAAATTTTGGTTGGTCCTCTGAAGGGAAGAAATAATTTGAGGACATTAAATAGGCTATTGCAAAGACTCCAACCTTGGCGTGCCCTGACTTTAGCAAATATTTCATTATCTATTGTTATGCCACTAAAAATACCCTAGCTGTTGTGTTAGCCCAGAAGAATGCTAAAGATCATGAGCTCCTAATTGCATTCATGAGTTATATATTGAAAACTCATGAGCTGAAGTACACCATGATGGAGAAACATTCTTTTGCATTTGTTAAAGCTGTCAAGCAGTTTAGGTTTTACATCCTTAATTCTCATTCTGTGGTGTTGGTGCCTGATACAACAATCAAATCCATTCTTACTCAGCAAGAATTTGGAACCAAGAGAGGTAATTGGGTAGCAAAGGTGCAAGAGTATGATCTTTACATCAGGCCAATAAAAATGGTTTGGGGTAAGGGCCTATTTGAACTCATTGCTGAGGGGTCTACCAAGGAGTTATCCAAAGATGGAGTTGATGTCCCTATTTTTCTATTCCTCATCTTGACAGATGTATGGTATGCTGACATTGCTCATTTTCTAACCTATGGAGAGTGTTCATCTCACTTGAGTTCCAAAGAGAAGAGATCGATCAAACTAAGCTCTGCACAATATGTGTTATGGGAGAATTCTTTGTTCAAACAAGGCATAGACGGAAGGTTTTTGAAGTGTGTAGACAAGGAGCAAAAAAATAAGTTGTTCTCTGCTTTTCATGACAAGGCTTGTGGAGGTCATTTCTCTCTCTCTATGTAATAGCTCATAAAATAATTCATGTATGTTATTATTGGCCCACTCTATTAGAGATACTTCAAAATGGGTTGGTAAATGTGAAGCATGCCAAATGTTTGTTAGAAGACCTAAGTTGGTTGCTTTTCCTCTCAAGCCTGTAGTGATTGAAGATCCATTTCAAAAATAGGGTTTAGAATTCATTGGAGCACTCAATCCATCTTCCATTGCTAGGCATACTCACGTGTTAACTACTACAAACTACTTCACTAAGTGGGTAGAGGCCATCCCAATCAAAAGCACTACTTCGAGGTAGTGTGTAATTTCATTAAGGAGAACATATTAATAAGGTTTGGGGTACCGAACAAGATTATGACTGAAAATGCTTCCAAATTTTCTTCCGTTGAGATGATGGACTTCGTCATGGGTATGGGATCTCCCTTTCCCATTATTTGGATTACTACGCCCAAGGAAATGGACAAGTAGAATCAATAAACAAGAACTTGGTGAACATAGTTAGAAAGCTTGTAAATGATTCTCAGAGGAATTGGCATAAGAAGCTATATGATGCACTTTGGGCTGATAGAATTACACCCAAGAGAGCAATTGGAATGTCTCCTTTCCAAGTGGTGTATGGTGTGGAAGCTCAACTGCATGTCATGGTGGAATTTCCAGCCTTGCATCTGATGAAAACCATTGAAGATTCAAGTTTCAGTAGCTCTTTAGATAAGAGAATTTTGTACCTTCAGAAGCTTGATGAAGATAGGTTACAGGTTTTTGATAGGATATCAGCTCATTAATTGAAGGTGAAAGCTTTGTTTGAAAAGAAAGCTAGACCCAGATTTTTCCAAGTGGGAGACATTGTGTTTCTTTGGGACAAAATACATGAGCCACAAGAAAACCATGGTAAGTTTGATTCTATGTAACTTGGTCCTTTTAGAATCGGACATTTTTCGGAGATAACTCTTTTTATCCTGGATTACATGGATGGATCTTCTCTCCCACTTCCTTATAGTGGGAAGTACCTAAATTTTCTCAATTCCTAGGTGGCTAGGAATTCCTTTTATACATTGCATTTGGTTTTTGGTTTTGGCTTGTTTCCCTTTCTTGTTCTTTTTTTTGTGTGGTGTGTTTTGTTTTGGGTCTTCCCTTTTGGTTTGTTTTGTTCCTTTTCTGTCTTGTGTGTGTTATCTTATATTGGTTTTTTTCTTTTGACTCTATTTTCCCAATGGATAAGACATGACACCGGTCTTCTTTCCCTAATTTTTTTGTGGTTCTTGATCTTTCCTCATTCACCTATCAAGTCATCCCCGTAAAGAGTAATTTGTTGTCGCCCTTAAAATTTCCCTCTTTTGAAGTCAAGTTTTGCAATTTTGAGTCGAGTACCTTGGAGTATTGGATCACGTCGAGCTGGTATTGTTTGCAATTTTCCATTCCATAGAGAACAATTTGAAAGTCAGGCATAATGGTGGAGTTTTTTCCTTTCTTTTTATTTTCTTCCCATGATCGGGAATGACAAGCGTATCTTCCCGTTCATTTTGTCCCAAAGCATCCCTGGTACTATGTGGACATTTCTAATTAGATGTGGTAAGGCTATTTTTCACAGAGAAGCCTCAGGCGTCCAAACATACAGCAACTCCAAGGATAGGGCCCAAGGGATAGTCTTCAAATAAGCACAAGTTTTCTACATGTCCTAGGTCCAAAAGAGGAAGAGTCGATCATTAAAATTGACTAAGTATGAGTGGGTCGGTAGAGGCCTCCACGTGCCTCAATAGCATAATTTCAGAAGTGAAACCAAAGGGCCAATCTCCAAATGAGCGCCAGACTCACCACGTGGTCAAAGTCAATGGAGAGACAGAGTTGGCCATTAAAAATTCCACAACCGGTGAAAGGAGCCACATGTCTGCTCGGGGAAATTTCAAGAGGCATTTCCAAAGTAGAAACTCAAATGAGCACCAACTCTCCATGTGTCTAGGGGTCAACATAAGTCAAATAGGAAATAGGCCCGAATTAGCTAAGTATGAAAAAATCGGTGAAGTTCTCCACGTGTCAGCCTGACACAACTTCAAAGGCAAAAATGAAAAAGGTGTCTATAGGCCCGCTTCAGTTTAAACCTCTCCCATGTGGATGACCCAAATTTAAAGTTATAAAAGCATATTGAATGGCCCATATTTAACTGATGAAATAATGTAACGGCCATATATTAGAAAATCTAGTTTTTTCCACCATTAACATTTCTTCGCGAATCAAGAATTCGAAAGGGCGTGAATGATTGGAATGATTTATAACCATTTCTTACTTGCTCGAGGAATTTTTAACCATATTTGGTGAGTTATTTCATAGGCTTTCAAAGCCATTGTAAAGGGTGGGAATTTTGAGATTCTGGAATTGTATTTTCAAATCGAAGAAATCAATACAAGGGTTTTCCCCTTTTTCCTCTATTTTCTCTTTCCTTCTTTCTCTGATCTGTGAATCATGTAATCCTTGCATGCTTAGAAACTTTGTGTTCTAGTTTATACAATCTCAATAACTTTGAGTCTGCAA
Source organism: Taxus wallichiana var. yunnanensis (assembly GCA_018340775.1). NCBI lineage: Eukaryota > Viridiplantae > Streptophyta > Pinopsida > Cupressales > Taxaceae > Taxus > Taxus wallichiana. The sequence continues at coordinate 521,610,886 of CM031234.1, forward strand.
ATTGTTCCTATTATAAATGTGAATGGTTCTACTCTATGTCTCATTTTCTCAATACATATAAGGGTTTTATCTACCATCTCTTTTCCTGAAAGTATTATCTTCTTCTACCTCCCTCCTCTCTTCAAGTCTTCTATCCTCATGTATTGATAACTTTCCAGGCATAAAACACATTTCAAGATATCAAGAAACCACCATTGAATGAAAGATTGTGTATTTGTACATAGGTTTTTCCCCTACTTTCAATAAGGGAACCTCTCCCATTAAAGAGGAGGGACTTGCTTGTCCCCTGACTATGGTTTCATTCCAAGTGCAAATCTAAAACCCAACACCACTTGAAGAAGATTTTTGTAACCTCATGCATCTCACTACAAAATTGAGAACATTATCTTTCTTCCACCGCTCAATAGATGACTTCCTCGCATACGGTGATGAAGAAATGAATGTGTTGAAAAGAGAATATGTGGAAATACTTTAGAGCATAATAAAAGGAAATTTTGACCCTGAAGTCTTTGATGAAATTTGGAGGTATGCTTTAGCTCTACAAATAAAATATGAACATCTTGAAGCACCACATAAAAAGGAGGAAGAAGATGAGATGTGCCATATGGAGAAAGACCCTGATGGTTGCCCATATTATGAGGTTTTCATTCCTAGAAGATTCTTGGATGCTTCTGTAGAAGATATTATCATGGAACCTTCGATGAAATCCAAAGCAACTTCATGAAGGAATAAGTAGAAGAAACAAATATAGAATCACCATTCATAAATTCCATTTGGCTTGATTCACAGCCAATAGGGGGAATAATGTATTCAATAAAGGAATATCCTTGTATAATTGATGATCCAATGCTCTCCAAAGACTCCACCGATGATGATGAAGACGGCCAATTGAAATTAAGCATGGATGATCTCTTTTCAAGTTTTGATCTTTCAATTAATGATGAAATGGAGAGATGTGAATAAGTACAAGAAAGTCACTGTAGTCATATTTTATACCCTTATACCAATAGTCTAATCCCATGTGTGTCACTATCACCCCGAGCGGATGTTGGGCGCTCACCTAAGGCACACATGGGATTTGAGTCTCTCCTTTATGTGAGTATTGTGAGAATGCATCATCTTATGATAGAAAATAAAATATAGAAGAATAGAAAAGAACCATACAACATTCTAAGAACCTAGAACGAGTTGTCATCTCATTGCATCCAGAAAAGAGTAATAGCAAACAACATATGAAAATGGTTCATACATAAAGGAAATGGATAAGGAATATACTCATGAACATGTATATGGTTTACAATAGAGCCTTATATTCATATCAACATGTTTAAGTACCACATTACATTCCATGAAACCATTACAAACCTTCATATTACAATGCAGAGCTAAGTCATGCATCAAAACTACACTATGTTCATCACATTACAAAAATGATGTAGACCCATCCCTCTAAATGTGCCATCACTCCTAGAGTTCTCCTCATCCCTAATCCCTAGAACCCTCCATTATATTTCTACAAAGCTTTGCATCTCTTCAACTCCATTCTTTTCTTCTATCAGGTGCTTGTATTTATAACCTTAGCAACCACCACCATGCCTTTCTAAAGTTATAGATTGGTTTCCAAGTGTCGAAGTGGTCCTCCATGGAAGCATGCCTTCTCAGATTTGAGCTCTCCACTCTTTGCAATGATTTCTTCTAGAACCTTCCATCGCATGCCTCAAATATTCCCTTTTTGATCCCACAATCACCAAGTTGGCATTATCCACAAGGTTCATGCTTTTCTTGTGTGCTTCCTGGGACGCCAAATATGGCTAAGTCCAAAACCCACCTTGCCTTGCGTGCGCATGCCATGTGTTCTGCAAAACACTGCTATAACCCTTCCCTACATGCCTTCAACCCTGCGCATCCTTCTTCAACTAGGTCTCGCGTGCCCACGCGCCTTCTCATCCTTAGCTAATATTTTGGGGCCCAACATCACCCCACACTATGCATGTTCTTCATCCTCAGAAACACTTTCTTCAATGAATCAAAGAATGAATGGGCTCTTACAAATGGTTGGAATGGAAGAATAAAGAAATGAAGAAATGGGGGAAAGAATGAAAGAATGGGGAACTTGTTTATCGCTGGAGGAGGAGAGGGAAATCCTTCCCTAATTCTACTTCTAACTTTTCCCAAGCATCGACCTCATTCTGAGCTTGCGTTGACAAAGGTCACCCACCAGGGCATTTGCCTCCTCAAAGCTTATCCCTTATCCCTTAACTTTCATTGTCTCCATGATCCCCTCCAATTTTTTCCCAAATCCTCGAGCGCGTCCATCCTCCGAGTGATTTGGGGGTATAATTCTTTTATCGTTTCTTGATTGAGCCCTGTAAGGTCTTAATGACCTCTTATTTCTTTTCCACTTTGGCTAGGATTTTGTCTTGCTCAACCTTGTTCCCCTTATTCTTTTCTTAGAACTCCTTGAGTTCCACTTCATGGGTGGCAATCAAGATACTTTCCACTCTAACCATATCCATGCAATTATCATAAGAATCCTTAGCAACTTGCGTGGTGGCTTTTACATTGGTGAGGATCTTGTTGTACTGAGAAAAACTTTCTATAACCTTTATCTTATCCTCTTTTTCTTAGCACACCAACACCTCTTTTGTGGATTCTAAGGCAAGTGGACTTCTCTCCATAGTGAGTATGTGGGTTAAGTCCTTTAGGCACTGTAAGGTTTATCCATATTTTTACGCAGGCGGTGTTAAGTCTGGATGTTTCAAGACAATGGCATCCATGATCATCTCTATTTTCTTGTATACCTCGTGCACCCTTGCCTTCTCATCTTTTAACTCACACCTTAACTGAGCATTGATTTACTCCTCCCACTTTAGGTCCTTACTTTTCTTAAGGAGATCCTCCTCCTTTTTCTCCAGCTCTTCCTCTAGGAACTTCACCCTGTCATTTCTTGAAGAGTCTGGATTCAACCTCAACTGAAACTTTGTTGAGCACGTTGAAAATTTTCTCATCTGATAATTGTTAAGCATTTACCAAGGGGTTTATTCCTTTTGTTTCTGGGACCTTTGTCAATGCTCCTTAGCTTATTTCAAATTCGGGCTCATCAATGTGGGACACAAATTCCCATGATAGCATTTTTCTTGTCCGAGGTTATGCACCTTCCTCATCAAATGAAGCCATGGCCAAGATTTGTTTCGTTGGTACAGATTCTCTAAAAGCACTCACACAACATCTTGTTTAGATCATTGTTGTAGCCTATTCCATGACCTTGTGCTGATTTTGTGCTCTTCCTCCATGTGTGTGCATCCCTTGGAAAGCTTACGGACCAAACTAGGATACCCCCTCATGCTTTGTCATATTCTTTTCCTATGCTTTCCTCCACAACTTCCTTCAACACCTCATCTGTGTTGCATTCTACCTCTTGTTCCATCAGCTTCTTGATAATTCCCGCAACTTATCTCTTTGCAGCCTCTTCTATCTATTCCTTCGTGAGGCTTGGGGTCCTTTGATCCTTTGTATTTACTTCTCCACTCATCCCCTTGCCTTGAGCCTCAACTTCTTCTTTATCATTCTTCTCCTCATCCTCTTTGTTATACTCCTCATCCCCTTCTTCCTTATAATCATGTGCCTCACAGATTGGATGGTCTTCACCACCTTCAGGCTCATCATCATCATCATCTTTTTCACCAATGTAGGCATATAGACTCTCCATTTCTTCTGAGTCTTCCTCATCCGTCACCTTCTGCTTCTTCCTCATTGGGGATTCTAGTACAGAGATTCTTATTTTTCTTTCTCCTTGACAGGTGATCTCTTCATTGGTGATTCCTCATGGGTGAGGTGCTCTTCACGCTCCGATGCCTCTTCTTATGGGGTTTTTTCCTTGACATTGGACTTATTTCTCCATGTAAGTACTAGGCTTAGCACTTGCTTCCAACGTGCCCACTAATTGTGTGGTTTGAACACTTGGTGCCTTCTTCTCCTGCACCTCTTCTCTTTCTCTCTTCCTTGGTGTGGAATTATTCCTTCTGTAGGGTCTTCAGGAGTAGATACTTCATTCTACAAGTAAGCACCCTTTTCAAACTTTGGCCTTATGCACTGAGATACACTCTTTTTGTGGTCCTCCCTGCAATCGGCAGTGTTAAAGGCTTCATCATTTATACTTCGTGGGAGACATATTTCTCCACATATGTGCACTTCTTTAGGTAGATGAGCTTTCAACACAACTTGTGGTGGTCTAGATCTACCTCACTAAGGTTGAACCTTAGTCTCTTGGCCTCCTTAAACCGATTGACTCTGGCTTGGAAGTATTGCGCAGTGAAGGAGAAGGGTAGCTTACACCATGGACTCATAGTCCCATCTATCAATGTAAATCTACCAATGCAGAAGTGTTGGTACACTTACAAATTATGCCTCTCCATCCATGAGCATTGGTAACTACTTTGGGATCCTCCATTTTACTCCAAATGCATCATGCATTCACTTGTACCACTTTTCCAAGCGCGCCTTGTGAGCGGCCATCATGGTTTCACAAGTGTACTTCACAAACCTTTTTGCGGGTGAGGGATCCTCTTCTGGATACTCCCAAACAAACTTTTTTGGCCCATCGGGCACTCCAATCTCTAAAAATATAATGGTGAGGAGGATGTTACTGAATAATATCTTCTCTCCCTCCTGTGCACTACTTATGATCTCATCTACGATGAAAGTAGACAAGTTATAGATTGTTCCCTCTGATATCTTCCGGAATACATTTAGCCATGCCTTGTTCATGTGTGTTCATCATTCCTAATCATTGAGCTTGGTCACCATGCAAGTGAGAATCCTCATAAAAAGGTCTAGAATCTCGACAATGTCAAAGTATTGCGACCCTTTCTTGTAGTCATATGCGGCTACAGTCTCCTTGATAGCCTCCTTATCACTCAAATCATCATCTATACTCTCTCCTTCACAAATAAGGCATGTGAGCTTGGATATCAGTTGTGGTGTTATGCACATCTTGTGCCCTGTAAAATAAAAGTGATCTTCATGCACATGCGACATCAACCATTGATAAAGGTGCTCATGCTTGCCAAAGCAAGGCAAATCATATAGCTGTAATAATACTGAGTCTTCTCCAATTTGACCTTCACCTCATCGCTGTAAATGGGCATTCCATTTGGCGTCCTCTTGTTATTTGGGTGAACCAAATCTAACGCCATTTATTTCTCAGTTGTGCTCGTGTGATGGTTATAATCACTCACGGCCATCTTTTGCAAGTGTGACTCCCACTCTTTTCCTAGCAATACCCCATCTGGGTACTACATTTCTACGTACCATTCTTCATTAGAGCTTATGATGGCAACTATTTGCTTTCCTTTACCCTTTCCCTTTGTTTTCTTTAGTGAAACGGTTGGTTTCTTGGGTGCCATATTTTCTAGTCAAGATAAACTTAAAAATCCTTCCCCTTGCTCTGTTCTACTACTCTGCTCAATCCCAAAGCTCACTCTTATGAAGAAATCCTTTTCCTTTGTGCCCTAGCTGCCAAACCCTAACTAGGAAATCCTTCCACAAGATGACGCACCACAAATAACTTTTCTTCACACTCGTGTACTCCTTCCTTCTGGTTTGTAGATTCACTTTAGTCACACAATCAGATTTCTCGTATTCTTATTCCTTTGCACAAATTTCTCTCTAGATGCCCTAGTTTGCAAGAGCTTCTTTCACTTCATAATCACAAGGTAAAATAATGATGTGCCTAACTTCATATTTATAGTTTTTCCTTCTTTCCAGCATTAAATTCTATACCACCTACCACCGTACTTGACACTAAATGTGGATTTTTCCTTAAAACTGACCTCAAGTGCTTTTACCCATGCACCTAATCCTGTAAAAACCCTTTACAACCTTGGTGCATAAAACTCCAATCCAACCGATGACTCTTACATGTCGTCTACGGTGCGTAAGGCACTTATTCTATCCTTTACCGAATCTTTTCCCTCATTTACCTCATGTTGTTCTGAACTATTCATCCTTTATACATGGTCTCTGTAAAAACCTCCTTGACACCATAATTTATAATCCATCATTTCCTCGCACACTTTCTCCACCTTACATGCTTCCTTCTACTAGGCCACTTAACTTGTAGTGCAGGCTTATACTTTGCATTATTCCTCCCCACACTAAAATAGATGCACAGTCCTCTACGCATACACAACCTTGGAAAAATAATGTGGTTACCAATGTACAAGGTGCAAAAAGAAACAAAAAGAAAGGAACAAGCAATGAGAAAGGGAAACATAAAAAAAAAAAAACATAAAGGGAAATTCTAGACTAATTGGCAATACTGCCTTATTACAAACACCAAGAAGACTTATTTATAGTAGGGCTTCAACCTACTCCCATTGAAATGACATGGTAATCTCATCCCATCCGGTGCTTCAGAATCGACAATCACCTAAATTAATAATGTATGAGATGATGTAGGGTCCCAACCAATGGACTTTTAACTTCCCAGGATGGTGAAAATACTTGGAATCATACAACAACACCATCTGCCCAACCTCAAACTTCTTGTTCTTGATATGATGATCATGTCATGCTTTTTGTCTTGCTTTTTCTGTCTTCTGACTCCATCTAGCAAGTGATCACCTTTCATCTAACTACATCAACTTATCAATCCTTTCTTCCAGCACTTTCTCATTAGCTAACCCTCCTGCACATGCTATATATAGTGATGGTAACATGAATTCAACTGGAAAAATAGCCTCACACCAAACACCAATTGAAATGGTGTGGCCTTATTTAACCTCTTGTAGGTTTTCTGTATGCCCATAGAATAGCTGATACTTTTTCATCCCAATCCTGTCTTCCAATGTCACATATCTTAGTCAATGTGTGACTTAGTATTTTGTTAAATGCCTCGGCAGTTCCATTTGCTTAATGGTGATAGGGGTTAGTCTTGTGATGGGCCACCATAAATTCTGTGAATAGGATCCTGACCATTTCATTGAGAAAGTGCATACCTCTATCACTATTTAAACTTAAAGGACAACCATACATGTTGATTATGTTCTCCTATAAAAATCTAGTAATTTTTGTTCTAGTGCAATCCTTTGTAGGTGTTGCCTCTACCCACCACGTCGAGTAATCAGTGTAAGTGATGATATACCATGAACCAGTCCTTCACACGACTAGTGAAATCGGCCCTACAAAGTTGATTGCCCACTTTTTAAATGGTTTAGAACTGGCTATTGGTCTCAAGGGAATTTCATCCCTCTTTCCAGGTTTGCTAAGGCACTAGAAAAGGTCACAGGCCTTACAAAACTCAATACAATCCTTATAGATGGTTTTTGTATGTACACTGAAATTGTGCGGTACTACACCACCAGAATGATGTTACACATGCCCCAATGATGATACAGGTCTCCTTGCAAGGTGTTCGGAATCCAAAAAGGCTCGCCAAGTATACGCTTGTATCCTGCATGCCCCGCTCAGCCTCCACATGCTTTGTTTTCCCTTTTCCCCCTTTTTTCTTGCATTTTAGGCTTAAAGTGATGTGGAACCGCCGCCTGCTGGTTGGCGGTCCCATGAGGGTAACTCCCATTTGAACTCTTTTACTATAAACAATGGAAAAACACTATTACTAGGGAACCAAAAACATTAATGCAAGCCAAAGTGGTTGAAGAAAGCATGTAAATTTGAAGATTTACATTTAACGCGATCGTCATAGGAATCGGAAAATGTGAACAAAACCACCGCCGAGGACAAGGCAATGGTCCAGTAACCGCCACCCCCGCATGGGGTGGTGGTTTTGTTCACATTTTCCAGATTCCTCTGATGATCACGTCAAATGTAAATCTTTAAATTTACATGCTTTCTTCAACCACTTTGGCTTGCATTAATGTATTTGGTTCCCTAGTAATAGTGTTTTCCATTGTTTATAGTAAAAGAGTTCAAATGGGAGTTACCCTCTGGTAAATACATTGGTTATAAATAGCCAACTTGTTTTCAAGCAAATGGCCCCTCATCTTCTCAATTCTCTTATTTAGTCTTCAATTTCTTGCTTAGAATTCTATCAATTTCATGTTTTGCTTCCATTGTTGGTCTTTTAGAGGTCATATAATATTCTTGTTTCAGTCTTGTTCCATTGCTACTTCATACAATCAGTTTAGCATAGAATAGCTTCATTTCTAGACTAGAATCCATTAAAGTTGCAGGTTTTGTTTTGTCACAAGGATAGTTTCGAAACTCTCGGTACACTTTTGTTGTATTCCTGCAATAAATCCCACTAGGAATTACATAGTCAAGCTCTGTTCACTTGCGTTATCCCTCTCCTACTCGCATTGTATTCGGTCTATATCCAAAGCTGTCATTGTTCGAATGCCATCTTCTGTTGATACTATCATATACATGCTTTTCTGGATTCATGAGGACACGAAGGAACAAGGAGATCACACTAAGGGGATGAAATCACACACAACTAGATTTACCACTATTCTGTAAACGCTAGGTTTGAGCTATCAAAGTTCTAGTTACAACATATCAAATAGAGTAGTGAATTATTTCATTTTAGTCAAAAAAATTCTCTCGATATCGCAAGGAAGCTGTGGGCATTGATAGCGAGAACGGCGTGATTCATTCCTCACTTCGAGGTAGGATCAAAATTCTTTCAATTCAAAATAAATAACTCGCTTAGATACGTAGGATAAAATCACAATGCACATGTGAATAGCCACACGAGGGCTACTTTGTTTGTTTTAAATTTTATTACTAGATTAGTTGTTTATTTTCTAAATATACTAGAGTAGTTGCTCTTTAATTTCATTGAAATATGTCATCCAAAAGTACAAAAATAGAAGAATGTTTACATAGTGTAAATACTTCTTTGTTTAATCAGTTTATTAGTGCTAGTTAAAAGTCGAATCATTTTTTATGACAATCAAAAGACCTAGAGAGCCTCAAGAATATATATTTGAACCCATAGTGCCTCAGCCAAATCTACCCACAACATTAGCTGATATAGATCAAGACCTTAGGATACATGTCTTTCGAGCAACAGCAAACTTACAAGTAATTAGTGAACAACTGAGAGGGTTAAATATCAAAGATGACAAGGCTTACACATTTTGGTCAAACCATCCTACCTATAGACTACCTTGATAAAATACCCGAATGACCGTACAAGGATTTGAAAGAGAGTAAGCATTTGATTACGATCCTTTAGTTCCACAACCTGATGCAGGAGACCTCCTCGTTGACATAGATACTAGCTTACGCATTCAAGTTTCCAAAACACCTGTAAGGTATTCCGAAAAAATCATACAACTTCTAGTTCTAAACATAGAGGCTGAAAATGCATACAATTACTAGATAGTTGGAAGAAGGGATTGATTCATCACATGACCATAACAGGTCCACAACAACCATGAACTCACATTTGTGATCCCCAAATCCCATAACCCAATGGGCCTACAAATCAGTTAAGTATCGACACTGGCTTATGAACACTGGTATTTAGATCCTCACCACTCCCACCAGATATCATCACGTAATTCTTCGTACTAAATATAGAAGCCAATCAATCTAATAATTTCTGGGCTAGACCAGAAAACTGCCCATAGTTCACTACAAATCCACTAAGTTGCCTAGCATAATTTTCATGACCATGTCCGGAGATATATACGAAGCTCCCACAGGTCACTTCCCACTTATCCAACAACCAAGAAACAGGATCTCGGCAAAGCTTGACATTAATTGGAGCCTCCGAACAGCCATTATATCCAAATGAACCATTACACCAATTCAGGTTAGGAGGGCCTTCTTCACCTTAGATTCATAGATTCCATTATTACGTATGGAGGATATAATATTCTGATTAGCTTATCGTATCCATTCGCATTCAACATCCACCTTTGTCTCGACATGACCTCAAGAGGTCGGGTACGAGGAAGAGGTACTTGTATATTTCCATGCTCGCATGTCACTTTTCCATCGTACAAAATTGGTGAACTCGCGTGAACAAATAGTTCCTCCTTTTGTTTTATTATTTTTCATTTCTTTCATCCACCTTTGCTCTTTCCCATTATTCTGCGGTATTTATATACCCCGAATATGTCGGGATACGATCCATATGGCAGACCTCTCTCAGGTCTTGAAGTAAACTATATTCAAATAAATAGACAACCATCGCCCTCGCTTTCTGCATGGGCTGATAATTATTCAAGTAATTACTTGTCATCTCAAACTCCCCTCAAATAACTAGCTCAAGTTCTTCATTCCGAATTAAGGAGTTTGATCAGTTTGCACAAACACAACAGCCAGAGCCCTCAGGCTCTAACAATATGATGTTTACTGGAGAATCCACTTCATCTCCTCGGGTCTTGTTCAGACCACAGATCAGTAGACAGTCAAACCCACTCCCCTTTTTGGATGAGGAATACTTAGCACGCTTCACTAAAAGTGAACAACACTTCCAAAATATGTATCCACCTATAGGGAGTTTACAAATACAATCTGATACCCTATTCCAGGAAAACACCCCCATTCCTCCACCTATGGGAAATACCCTCGGTGAGGCTTGGCAGGGTAACGATCAATTCATAGTAGGGTATCATACCCCTTTACAACCTCAAGCTATACAACAAACACCCTTAAGGAAAAGCATTGTGTCTTCACCAATGGAGGTCATTTCAACCTTAGTTGAAAAGGTTAGAGGGCTGGAACTTGCTCAAGCAAACCAAAATTCATATTTTGGGCAAGCAAGAATCCCCAACCCTCTGTATCATCCTATTCAAGTTGACCTCCCTACGAGAACAGGCACGTTAGGCATGCCTCCTCAAAATCCTTATAGTTACCCATAGCAAACACTAACTAGGATCGTGTTTTCAAGTGTCGTTCCATTTGAAAACATGACACCTCCCGGCTTGGCACCAAACAACCCATACTAGAACAATGCTCCTCCTTAAACATTTATTCAAAATCACCACAAGGAGATATGTTCTCTTCTCTGGGATGTTCATTCAACCACAGGGATTCCCTTATGTCCCTACAAACGCATATGCTATGCCATATCAACAACCCATTCCACCTCCACCCCCTCAACAAGCACCATCAATGGTCGAGGCCTATGCGGTAGGGACTTATTTAGAATATTTAAAAGAGCCCCTAGACTTCACCATACGAAATGTTATACTTCCAATACCTCTTCCCAATTTTCCCAAATATAAAGGGGAAGGGGATCCAAACGCACACATTAAGGCCTATGCCACTGCCATACGGGAGTTACTCCCTTGGGATGGGGTTATCGCTAAAATATTCCCTAAGACCTTAGAAGGCATTGCCCTTGATTGGTATTACAGAATACCTGAAGCCTCTCTACACTCATTTAAACAACTCGTGTCAGAGTTCATCAAAGATTTTGACATGAACAAATTGTTAAGAATGGGAATCAAGGAGTTCTTGCATATTAAACAAGAACATAACGAATCCGCTACTCATTTCATTCAAAGATGGTGTATGGTGATCTACTCATCAGCAAGTGCTCCAAACATGGATCAAATGGAACTATGTGATTTATTCCTTAATTCTCTAAATAGAGAGATAAAGGAAGAAGTCCGAGAAGTTGCCACTAAGAACTTCTGATGAAGTACTCGAGAGTGCTCTCTAAATCAAACAAGCGGTGATAGATAGTGGTTGTAAGACATATGGGACAAATGGGAAATTAACCACTCCCAATCAAAACACCATGGCCTATCCTAACACCAGGAACGCAAATCAAGGACCTAAGATCCTTAACAAAACCGTGGAGTTCAAGTTAAAACGGATGGAGTAAACATCCACCTTGTTAATAATCAGATAATAATTTTTAAAATGTGATGGAAAACATTGTAAACATTTTTCCAGTCCCTGTTAATAATCAGCGAAATAATAATTTTACTCCAACAATCAATGTGATGGATTTTAATCATCCACCACTTAAACATCATCCATTTACTTGCTTTGGGTAACATGGGGCACGTTTACGTCACCAACTATCCCCTTGGGATATTATCCAATTTGTGATTTAATCACTTACTCTAAATTTAATTCACCCCATCATATCTTACCCATGAGTGATTAAATATTAAATATTTAATTACGCTTCTTCCCATGCATCTTAATCACTTATCTACCCCAAATTTATTCTATCTATGTATCACATCTATTTTTCCTCTTCCCTAAGCGGGATATTTCCCGTATTCAGGGTAAGTCTTATCTTTCTTGAAATCGCTCATTTTGGCCATCTCGGGAGTCTATTCCGCGATCGGCGCCGACCCATATGGTCGGCGCCGATTTTCTAGGAGCGGCGCCGATTATAAAAGCAAGTCCAGAACTCAGTTCTAAGGACCGAAGAGAGAGCGAAAAAGTGAACAGATGAAAAAAGGAAGCACTTACGCATGAACAGAGAGCGAGAGAGACACAGGCTGTAAGAAAGAGAGATCTTTTAGCATCAAGGGTGTCAAGTAAGGGCAGATCCTGTCGAATCAATCCCTGAGAGGAGCACCGTTACTCTGCCCACATCACGTCAACATCGCACACAACCATCTATCATCTGGTGACTCTGTTCCAGTATCTCGCCAACTTCGGCACATCCAGCAGACCACATTCACCTTCTAATTCCCGAATCTTATCGCACAGTCCCTGATTGATCGATCTGCCTTTAGTCGACGCCGATCTCACCCAGTCGACGCCGATTCATCTCAATCGACGCCGACCACATCAGTCGACGCCGATTCTACCCAGTCGACGCCGATTTCCCTGCAGACAGGTAAAAGGACACAGGTAACACAAATCAGCATTATTTCATAGTTCCCTGTTTTCTGTACTTTCTGTCTGCTGTTTAGATTCTGTCTTATTACTGCAATCAGAAAATCTAGCTTTTTACTTACATCTTTTATCATGTATGCTTCTTTTCTTAATTGAAAGCGTGGTGACATCCAGGAAGCTTATCGCTTCCGGACCGCTTCTCGGGCGAGTCCACCTAAATATCTCTTAAATGCCGTCTTTTTCTGTCAAGCATCGGTGTCTTGCAGGTTACTCGGATCTATTGTGCGAATTGCTCGTGTGCGCCCGTCTTATCTACATCGGCTTCCTCATTCGTCTACATCTTCGGATCTTATCCATCAGGTATCGATTTTATTGGAGTTTTTCAGGGTTTTTGTGTTTAGTTTGGTGCATTAACTTGGACAGGTAACAAGCGCGAAATCCTTGATCTACATTCTAGCATGCCGGTGGGACTTGAACCAAAGTCCCTTATTGGTAAGTTCATTTCTTTTTTAGTTTTGAGCTTTGTTCTTTTTCTTCACTGATTTCTATCAGTTATTTGAGCATTTCTTTTCATCATTTCAATCTTGCTTTTTATGCGGAATCGTTATCTTGAAATTTTTCTATTTTCTTAGAATAGAAATTTTTCGTTTCACCATTATCCGGATATATCTTTCTGGTTTTTGTTTGGTGTTTGCTTAACCTCTTCTTGCGGAGCACTTTGCTTGTTCGTGGGATTGTTCGAGGGGAAGAGCTCAACAACGCGCTTTTTGAAGTCCACACACCTTGGAGAGCTAAATCTACAGGTATTCCTCTTTTACGGTGTTTTCTCCTTTTTAGGATTTCTTTGTCGGTTGCATATCACATCCAAACACTTCAATTTTTGGTGCTTAAAAAGAACTTAATCGCATTTGGGAAAGAATCTGTTTGACTTGTCTTCATCGAAATCAAACACTTCGTTTTTAAGTGCTTAAAAAGAACTTTTCCTTTGTCATTGCTGCATGTTTTTCATCTAGTTTTAATTAGACTGGAAAATTGATCAAAATCGGTAGTGACACTATTTGATTTTTTTTTTTCACCCTTGCACACAAAGCCAAAATCACTAGGTATAAAGCATTTAAACAAAAATTCCTTCCCTGGCCTCGCCTACTTGGAAGTGATATCCAAGAGGAAGAGCCTACGCGGTACTCGGGCGCGCTATAAATTCACGGAAGATTTTGGTATATATTGGCAAAGCACCCGACTCCCTTATCGCGGCGGTGTGTGAAGTGCGGGGTAGGCCCTATATCAAGCCACGTCCGGTCTTTTCTTGAAGTGCCTTGGGACTCCTCACCAAACATTACCCAAACCATCCTTAGTTTGGCTATACGAGTAGTTCTGTTCTAAAAGCCTTCCCTAACATTTTCTTTTCTTAAAAGCATCAAAATTTAAAGGAGATAATCACACTTGTTGCTTGAATTATGCGTGCATTAGTTAGGTCAATCTTCTTTTCTGCGTGTTTATGACGGTTATCACTCGGTCACAATCTAGAAGAATGGCTCAATTGGTTCCTTCTTCCTCGAGATCACCACTAGTGTGGAGGTTACGGCACCCCCCCAATCTTCCTCGGGACCGCTGTTAGTTGGTTCCCCATCATGGTCATATAATCCTTTCTATCAAGCCAAAGCAATCCCATCACGTCCAGCTTCCCCTAGTCCTTCGGAAATATCATCTGGCTCGGAGTATGTTCCCCGTGGGGATCCTGAATTCCAGGCATTCCTCGACCGCAATCCGATAGCCCTCATGGACTACCTAGTACACAAGTCTATTCAAATATCTGATCAAGGACCACCAATCCAACAAGTGTACGATTATCCTCGTGGATCACCCCAGGCCTTTGTAGAGCAGTTTGCATCATCTCTCTTGCCTCGAGTCACGGAGAAGGGCGAGGCCCCTATGCCTCCCTTTTCTCTTCCACCTACCATATCGACTAGTTCTCAAATAGTCTTACCTATTCCTAACACCGCAGTTACCTCGAATATTCCACAACCTACTTCTGAGAGGCCTTCTGCCCTGGCTATAATGAATGCGTCTGCACACCCGCATATTGCTGTTAATTCATCTATGCCCTCCATCGTGTCCCAAGGTCAGTACCTCTTCATGAGCCAACCCCCTCCGAATAGTCAGTTGGCTCCTACTTCTCGTCCTCTAGGGGGTCTTTCTTCCAATGTTCCAGCAACTGTGACCTTCGCCCATCCTCTAACATCGGCACCCTTAATACCTAATCCGGCAGTAGAAGGCCCCTTTCAGGTCTTGTTCCCCAATATGTCCAATCAAGTCGGCACTCATGTTCCTCAATCTGTCTCGATCCAATCAACAAACATAGGAGTCCACCAATCACAGGCTCCATCCGTCATCCAACCTTCATTTTCTCAATCACTTATTATCTCCGGCATGACTGCTATCATGAAGCTACTTCATGACAAATACCCCACCGGTGTCACCCGAGAACACTGGTTATTCCTCTTATCATCCTATCCATCAGCGAGATGAATCCCCATTGACACCTCAACAACATCCACCATTTGCTTCTTCATGTAGGACATACCCGATGTGCCTCCTCCTCAATCGCGTGGTTCAAATTCTCTTCAAGAAAATCACGAGACTTGGAAGCCTCCACAAAGGGGCTCGTCCTTCATACTCCTTTGAAGAAGTGTGTAATGAACCCATTCACCCCTCAGTGGCTTTCAAGCCTTATCCTCCCCAATGGGAACTTCCTAAATTTTCAAAATTTCATAGTCGGGAAGACCCTCGACAACATTTGCGAGCATTGAACATGCTTGCTACCTCATAGTCGAGGATCGGGAGCTTATGCTCCGTACCTTTCCTATGTCTCTAGCGAGGTCTGCTTTAGGTGAGTACAATAACATTCCTCAACATTCCTTGTTTTCTTTCTCTCAATTGGAGATGTTTGTTGAAAACTTTTCAATAAATATCGCGCATAAGATCTCGATCACGAGATCTTTATAACATTCGCGATTCGATGATGAGTCTATTGCAGACTTTGTCGCTCGTTGGAGAGGGATAATCAACCAATTGTCTTTCTCCCTTCCTCAATCCCAACAAATCGAGTTGTTTACTCGATCTTGTGCTAATCACATTTCTTCCACTTTAAGGATCCAAACTTTTCATACCTTTGAAGAAGCCTTCACGATGGCACGCAAACTTGAATCTCGCGCCATTGAGCAAGGGAAGCTAAAACTTCGCTCTAAATCTAAACCAGATTTTTCTCGGTTTACCAAACCAAATTCTTCCCCTTCTAAAGACAAAAATCAAGGATCCACCAACGCTATCGTATTAAAAGCATCACGAGCCGATAACACTCCTAATCAAACACCACGAAGAGACTCCTCATCTTCTCGAAAAGGGACTTCATCATCTCGATCCTTCGCTCCATTGGGGGAATCATATGCCTCTATCTTAGAAAAAATGTTGGAAGTTCGCATGATCGAACTTCCCCCCATTAGGGATATTGATGAAAGCCGAGAACGCCCATTCTGGTATAGGGAAAATGATTTCTGTCCTTATCATAGAACCAAAGGTCATGACATTGAACGATGTCAGACTTTCAAAAATCTTGTCCAGAAATTCATTGATAAAGGCGAGCTCATTCTGGATAACCCAAATGCTCCCCCAAATCAGGCACTCGATGTTTTTAAACAACCTTTTCCCAATCATGCCCCGAACCATAATGCTTCAGAGTCTCAAAAACCAAACACCCACACTATCAACTTCATCTCTACTGAAGAATCTTCTTCTGAAACCAAGCCATCTGCGAACACATCAATCGAATCAGAACCTCCTTCCACTTCATCAATCACTGGAACTCCACCATCTTCAGATAGCCCGTCTTTGAATATTCCTACATTACTAAGCACGGAGTCATCTCTCTCCGCTCCTTTGTCTGACCTTCCATCCATACCCGAGACAGTGTCATCCTCATCTGTCTCATCGTCAGACATTCTTTCAATACTCGAGGCAATTACATCCCTTCGAGTTTCCACTGCAGACACATCTACTTCTGTTGCTCCCATTCCCGCTGCAACTATGCCCTTGGTGAACGTACCTATAATTGTGCCGACTTCGATGGAAGCGTCTTCGATTTTGACCCTTCCTATCTCTTTTCCTACAGTAGTTTCACCCATGATTACTGCATCAGAAGTAGTCCCTTCGCAAGGAACTGCTTCTTCATCACCCCCTTCTTCCATCACTAATGTTACTTTGCCTATTAAAGAAAAATCAAAAGAAGTAGTACCAACACCTATACGCTCGGTTCCGGAACCTAAACCGAGACAACCAAAATCTAACATTACACCATCAGTATCTCCCCATTTGCTCCCCCCGAAAAGGTTACAATCACCTTATGCCGTTGAAGTTGTCACCATCCCTGAAAAAGGAAAGCCCATATTTCGGACCATCAAGACTCTTGGTGCTCTTCCACAAAAATCTCTCTCTACGCCTCATAAACGATTGGATTTGCCCGCTGAGAAGGCGTCTTCTTCTACACACTTATCAAAGCCATCATCTTCTTCTACAACACATTCTTCACCAATACCCCGAAAAGTAGACTTACCTACTAAAAAGACGTCACCTCTTCTATCAGGATCATCATCTTCATTACCAAAAACCAAGGCACTCTATGTTCCTCCGATTACACCTACTTTGGGAGCTTCTTCCTCATCTAAATCGACATTATCTAAATCATCAGTAAATTCGACCAAGCAACCCCCTTTGTCTCCAAAGACCGCAAAATTTGTCACATCTCCATCATCTTCAAAATCTATTTTAGGGGCTCCTCCTCCACCAAAGTCAATCATGTCTCACTTACTCCCATCTCAAGTGCCCAATACTGCTCCTCCAAATGTCAAACAAATAAGAGGATCCCTAAAAAGACTGTTAAACCTAACATGCAAGTTCTTTTACCTCGGCAGTCGGTTAATGTAAAAGAACCACCTTCATCATCTCTGTCCTCATCTTCGTCTACCGGATTCTACACCGAAATCCTTCATCAACTTATCCAATCTTCATCCATAACCCTTCCTCCGATTAAACCTTATAACCCTAAAGGAGTGAAACCTACCTGGTTTAACTCTGATTTGATTTGTGCTTACCACCGTACCCCGGGTCATGATACTGAGGGATGTAAAGCTCTTCAAGCTGTTGTGAACAACCTTTTGGAAGAAAGTGATCTTTTGCTGGAGGAGGAGGAACAAGTACCTCCTGTCACCTTAGCCCCATCTGAGCCCCAACGATCCACTCAGACCTCTAGTGGTTCCACTCCACTTGATCTTCCACCTTCTCAAATTGACACAATCCATATCGCCACTAGAACCCAACACTATGATAACCCATCTTCATCTTCAGCATCTCGACCACGGGTTGTCATTTCTGCAGCCCCTGAAGGCGTTTCTCCTTCCTCATCAGCCCCACGACCCAGGGTCTCTATTCGTGCTGCACCTCGGGCTCAAGTTCCCGTGTCTGTTGAGGAGAGTGTTATGAAACAACTCACCCAGGCTCCGGTCAAAATGTCTCTTTTTGACCTCATCCAATCCTCTCCACAACATCGCCAGGCTCTAATCGATAATCTGCGTCGCATCGCAGTGAATTCCGATGAGCCCCAGCCCTTCGAGTTGGTTGTTGGATTGAATGGACCATCAACCGCCATTTCTTTTGAAGATTCGGAAATTCCTCCTCTTTCTTCAGAGGATTTGGAGGCTCCCCTCTTTATCACAGTCCAAATCAATAACACTACCTTAAAACGTGTTATGATCGATAGTGGAGCTGCACTCAACGTCATCTCCTCGCACACGTTTGAGCAACTTAAGTTACCAAAGAATGTAGTGTCACCCCCGCCTTTCGCCCTTCGATCATTTAACGATCAGCTAGCAGTTACTTTAGGAACTGTGGTCTTACCCATTCGAGTAGGTAAGAAGCTGCTTCATGAACTCTTCTACATTGTCGAAGGAAAATTCCACTATAATATGATCCTCGGACGCTCCTGGATTCGCGCAATGCATTGTGTCCCATCCACCCTCCATCGATGCTTAAAATATCAATATGAGGGCAAAATATATACTCATCCAGGAGATCCTTTTCCTTCCGCACAATGCGACATGACCACAAGATCTGCCCCTTTAAAAGAAAATGCATGTTCTCCTGACGGGGCCTCATCTTCTTCCATACCTGCAACCAAACTACCGGATTTACAAAATCTAGAAGAGACATTGCAGCGTTTCTCACTAGGAGAGCTTCCTCTCTTTTCTTTTGATGCCCATCTCAAACCTAATGAGTATGGTAGACCAGACAAACAACCTGAATATCAACCAGGTCTCGGTCGCATCGTCACCATTGGTCTGCCCAATCAACAGACTAATTTCATCTACGGTGGTCTTGATACGCCTCACTATCGCCCAGATTCTCCTCCTAGGACCAAACCTTACTTAACAGGGTTTGATTATCTACAGAATCCCACGTTTGCAAAAACTTATCTATATCGATGCGCGTGGAAAGGCTTTGGCCTGGGAAAATATGAACAAGGTATACATGACCTCACATCCATTCCCACTCTCATGCCACATCAAAAATTTGGTTTAGGATTTAAACCCCTTTCAAAAGCCACCGTCACTATTCTTGATGAGCCTCTTCCTACTGAGGAACCATCTTCTCCCGCTAAGTCAGAAACATCACTTGATGTGGACGACGACATTTCCATCCCGTCTAACTTTTTTTTTTTTGATCAATACCATTTCCTTAGGGCCGTTAGCCTATGAGACTAACAATCGGTCCGCTTCTATACCATTAATCTTCCCTGAAATAGTTGGAGACGATTCTCCTACTATC
This sequence comes from Taxus wallichiana var. yunnanensis, assembly GCA_018340775.1. Lineage (NCBI taxonomy): Eukaryota > Viridiplantae > Streptophyta > Pinopsida > Cupressales > Taxaceae > Taxus > Taxus wallichiana. Next base: position 521,630,542 of record CM031234.1, read on the forward strand.
AACACTATCCACTGTGTGGATGACGATTCCGTCCTCACCTATCTGGGGGCAGAGGATTCATATCTTCCCAAGACTATTCCTTCTGACTCGTCTACGCTTCTCAACGAGGCCACTATCGACCTTAATATAGGGACTTCTGAAGACCCTCGCATCATTAAGGTCGGCCAATCCCTTAATCCACAGGAGTTAGGAGATTTTACCACTTTTCTTTCCAAACATCGCCAAGCCTTTGCTTGGTCATACGAGGATATGCCAGGACTCGATCCCGATATTGTGGTCCACAATATCGTTACTCTTCCCAACATCAAACCAGTTAAGCAAAAATTACGTAAAATGCACCCTAGAGTAGCCCTTCTTGTTAAAGAAGAATTACAGTAAGCTTGCTCTCGGCTAACTTCATCGACCCATCGATTATCCACAATGGGTGTCGATGTAGTACCGATGTAACTAAAGCTCTTTGGGAAAATTGAATTTGTACCGACTTAGGGATCTTAATCTTGCTTGTCCAAAAGATGATTTTCCTCTACCTAATATCGACCAACTCGTAGATTTAACTGCGGGTCATGAGATGCTTTCTCTTATGGATGGTTTCTCTGGATATAATCAAATTCTCATCGCACCAGAAGACCAACATAAGACTTCTTTCATAACTCCTTGGGGGACCTTTTGTTATCGTGTCATGCCTTTTGGTCTTAGAACGCGGGAGCAACCTATCAACGAGCAATGACCTACATCTTCCATGATCTCTTACACAAAACTGTGGAGGATTACGTTGACGATCTCCTCGGTAAATCCAAACGTCGTCAAGATCATCTTTTCATCCTTGCACCTCTCTTTGAGAGGCTTATCCACTTTTGTCTTCGTCTAAATCCATCTAAGTGCGTGTTTGGCGTTCTCACTGGTAAACTTTTAGGTTTTATCATTTCCATTAGGGGTATTGAAGTGGACCCCGCAAAAATAAAAGCTATCCTTGAGATGCCTCCCCCTTCTAACAAAAGCAACTCATGAGTCTCGAGGGCGTCTTGATCGGTGCGTCGTTTTATCTCCCAATTGTCGGACCGTTGTCAACCTTTTCACCATCTCCTCCGTAAGAATGTTCATTTTGAATGGGATGAGCATTGCCAAAAGGCCTTTGATGATCTCAAAGCTTATCTTCTTTCTCCACCTGTGCTTACACCTCCACGCGAGGGGGAGCCTTTCTATCTTTATATCTCTGTGACTGACCATGCTCTGGGAGCCATGATTTCGCATCGGGACACTTGTGGTAAAGAACAAGCTGTCTATTACATCAGTCGTACCCTCCATGAGTATGAGACACGTTACTCCGAAGCTGAAAAACTATGTTGTGCTCTCTTCTTCGCAACTTCTAAGCTTCGTCATTACCTCCTTAATCACAAAACTTACATTGTCACAAGTGTCAATCCACTTAAGATGATTCATGCAAAGCCTTATCACAATGATCGTATCACTCGTTGGCTTATGCTCATGACAGAATTTGACCTCGAGTTTATCCCGCAAAAGTCTATCAAGGGTCGGGTTATTGCGAGATCAATTAGGTGATGCTCCTCTTAGGACACTCAAGACCCCCTTGCTCGATTCCCGATGAAAATATCCAACAAATTGATTTTGGTCTATCTCCATTTAAAGTAAAGCTCTTCTTTGATGGATCGAATGCGTGAGGGGAGGTGCGGGTTTTGTGATGATTCCTCCTTGGAGTACGCCTATCCCGATCGCACACAAGTTGAACTTTGAGTGCACCAATAATATGGCTGAATCTGAAGCTCTTGTCTTAGGTCTTGAAATGCCATTAATCTCGGCGCTCGTCATATTGACATCTTCGGTGATTCTGAACTCATCGTTAATCAAGTCACGGGCGTCTATCAATGCAAAAATGATATCCTTCAAAAATATCGTGATATCGTTCTCGTTCAACTCCAATCTTTTGATAAGTTCACTATCAAGCTATTCCTCGCTTTGCTGAATCGATTCGCGAGATCTGATGGCCTCATTAGCCTCACTTATCCCGCCTTTTACGAAGACTCGCGTCTTTATGTGGGTCATGCTGACGATTAGATCAACCATCTCATCTTGGCAACTAACCCGATCAATCTTTGTCATGACCCATACTCGGGATGAGTGGTATCAACAAGATAGTTGATTATCTCTCATCTCGGTGCTTCCTCGGATCGACTTCCGATGGTAGAAGGTCTTTTATCCAACGCGCCAATCGCTATACTATTCTAGGCGGCCTTCTTTACAAACGCGGCTTTGATGGTATTTTGCTTCGATGCCTCAAAACCCATGAATCATCTAAAGCCATCCAGGAGGTCCATGACGGTATCTGTGGTGGACATTTTAGTGGTTTAGCTGTAGCTAAGCGCATTTTACGTTTGGGATATTATTGGCCTTCTCTTAATCGAGATTGTTGTGAATACACTAAGAAATGCGTCAAGTGTCAGCAACATTCCAATCTCACACACATCCCTAGTCAAGCTTTGCAACCTGCGGCGGATTTGTGGCCTTTTTCGCAGTGGGGTCTTGATCTTATTGGTCTCATCAATCCCCGTTCTTCACAGCGTCATCATTCTATCATTACTGCCACTGAGTACTTTACTAAGTGGGTAGAAGCTATCCCTCTTTCTTCAACAAAGGCTAAACCCATAGTTGATTTCGTCTATCAACACATCATTTGTCGCTTTGGCATTCCACATAAGCTCATCACAGATAATGGTAAGTCTTTCAAGAACGCTGATTTGCAGAATCTCTGCAACGCTTTCAACATCAAGCTCAGTTTTTCTTCTCCATACTATCCTCAAGCTAATGGTCAGGCCGAAGCGTCCAATAAAACTTTGCGTAATATCCTCATGAAGGTAACTAGTCATTTGGTAGGGATTGGCATTTACATATCCCTTTTGCTCTCTGGGCTTATCGGACTAGCATTCGTACCCCTCTTTGGTGCTACTCCCTTCTCTCTCGTCATGGAGTGCAGAAATTTGTCCTTCCTTTGGAAGTCAAATCCCATCTCTCGTGTTTCTCTCGGAGAATTTGTCTCCGATGAGGATTATCGTCAAAATCGTCTAGCATAACTTGAATTATTAGATGAGCGGCGTCTCAACGCTCTTGAGCATCATCAGGTCTATCTTGAACGTGTCAAGCGTGCTTATAACAAGCACTTGCAACACCGTGACTTCAAAATTGGTGACCTTGTTCTTAAGGAAAATCAAAATGTCACTACACTCGAAAGAAGTCAGCGGGGTAAGTTTGCTCCCAACTGGATGGGCCCGTACATTATCACTCATAAATATGGGTCTGGGGCTTATCGTTTATCTTCCATGGATGGTATACCTGAAGCGGAACCTCTTAATGCTTTGCATTTACGGCCCTTCTACTGTTAAAATCTATCTTACACAAATCTAGTCGCAACACAGATCTTTCATCCGTCCTAATAACCAGTCATCTACTTTCGTGGTGATTCGAAATTGTGTGGTTCTCCGCCTATTGCCTCGTTTACCTTAAATATGAGTATCGCGGCTCTACTCATTGCACGTTTCTTTTGGATATGTTCCTCCTCATGGTAGGAATACCTTAATCACCACTTCATCCGTCCCAAGTACTTATCTTAATCGGATCTACTCGGGGCATGAGTGCATGTTCTTCTATGTTCTCTTCCCCTCCATCTGATCTATCTAGGTCTAAACTCAGCTTCTTCCAAGAAGAGTTTCAAAAAAAAAAAAAAAAAGATGCTATCCAAAAGATAGACTGATCCCTTGAAGGACAGCTATCCATACATTATCAAGTGAATCAAAAAGAAAATAGACCATGCCCTTGAAGGATGGCTATTATCAAAAATTCTAAAAATATAGACCATACCCTCGAAGGATGGCTATCATTAAAATTCAAAATACAGACCGCTCCCTTGAAGGGAATTTGTTTCCAAAAGAAATATTCAAGGCTTCTTGTAATTAAGTCTTTTAATCGGTTTATACACTTTTTAGCATCTTTGAAAGACTTCCGCATCGATCGGTCTTTCCATATCAAGCAAACTTCCGCATTGATCGGTTTGCTTTTACGCCAAAATCATGGTGAGATTTAAGACCTTTTGTCGATCATATGGAGAATCCTATTTTCCTACTATGGACATGTATTTTGTCCCTTGTAAATTCCGACAAGATACTTACTTTTCTTTCCGTTTCTATCCTAGATCTGGTTTGCGACTAGTTAGTGTCAGGTTTATTTTAATCTTATATAGGGCCTTGTATGCTTGGTCTTTCGGTTTCCTATCTGGATTTTATCTATGGTCGGTTGGAAGTCCGACTTATCTTTTTTTTCTTATCCGAGTATCTTCTCTTCTAAGTCAAGGTTGTTTCCATTTACATCTTTGGCTCTTGCAAAGAGTATTCCCCATTTCTTTGTCTTGCATCCAGTTAAATTGACATTTCACATGTTAATTCAATCAAAATTTATCTTCTATCTAAATTCATCTTATCTATCAAAACATCTATCTGTATTCATTTCTCATTAAAATTACATCCATACATCAAACACATCTATCTATCTATCCATCAAAATATTTAAAAATATGTACATCCAAGGTACATTACATCTATCTATATCTAATCCATACATCAAACACATCCATCTATCTATCCATCAAAACATTTAAACACATCTGTCTATCTACCCATCAAAACATTTAAACACATGTACATCCAAGTTACATCACATCCATCTATCAAAGTTATATCCACATATCAATCTATCTAATCACATCTATTTCTATCATCTATCAGTCTATATCTATCCAATCACATCTATTTTATCCTCTATCAGTCTATATCTATATCCATCTATCCATGTATATCAAAATTAAAAGCATGAGTACAATTATATGACAAATAACATGATGAATCTATGTATACATGTGTGTCTGTACAAAAATGGGTGGCTTTCAATCAAGCCATCTATACAATGCCTTCCAATCGAGGCTACATCACTATACAGATACAAAATCTATCAATCTCTATATAGTAAAGTCCGATGCATGGAGGACACTATCTCCTCCACCCTCCTCTGCACCTGGCTGTCTCTCCTGGCCGCCGCCTATCGAGCTCGATGCACCTGCTGCTGGAGGTCTCTGCGCACCTCGATCTCTCCCAGTGCTCCCACCACCTGAGGCTCCGCTCGCTGTAGCCGTCGTGCTGCTCTCCTCCGCGCCCCGTCTGCAAGAGGCACATCACGGGGCATCTTTGTGCTAGGGCATCCTCATAGTATCTCACCTCGGCGAGGAGAGGCAGTATGTGCTCGGGCTCACGGTGCCGGTGCTCGTGCGATCTTTCTTTGGTCTTCTTTGGGGCTCTTTGGCTGGCTCTGGTGGTGGTGCTCCTCTAGGGTCGTGCCACTGTGTGTCTGGGACTACGGCGTGGCACCGGTCTCTCCATATTTGGCCCTGAGGGCCTCCCTATGTCGAAAGTAGCGATCCCTCTGCTGGATCGCTATATCTCGCTCTGGCGGCGGTGTCTCTCTCTCCTGATCGGGGCATCCCTCTCTCTGTCAAAGCCACAGATCTCCTCCAGAGCTACCTGATGTGTCTGTGTAAGGGTGGCATGCTCTCCCTCTAGTCTATCCAGCATCGCAGCTATGTCCTCCTCGTCAGCATCTATAGATGGCGGGAGATGTCGTGGTAGCTCGGTGTCATACCATGCTGCGTAACCCTCATCTACCCCTGCGTCATCATCGCTGTCTGTAGAGGGTGGGGCCTCTCTCAATGGGTCTGCCGGGATCAAAATCGGCAAATCCGTCTCCTATCCCACCTATATGGCGTGTAGGTGGTCGGCACTGTCTGTACTAGGCCGAACTGCCTCAATATCCGCATAAACGGGACTCGCTCCCACATATCCGGCCTACGGCCCCTGACCACCGGCTCGTCTCGGTCTACCAGTGGGCATCTGACCGGCCCATGTCGGAAATGCCGATATGGCCTCAGAGATAACTGATGCGGTGTCGGCGTCTGGCGCTCAGTACCACTCGGCCGATCTACCTGTATCCCCTGCGGCCATGTCAGCCCGCCATCTCGAAATCCATAATCAATCCCTCCCACTCCTGCTGGCATCCAAGGAAGCCCGGATGGCCTGATCACCGCTATGTGCTCATATGCCCAGCAATGGAGCACAAAACTGACGTCAATCCCTGTCCTCCGGCCAGTGGTGTACATCCATAGCTCATGATATATCTGAGCTATCAGGGCATCAGCGAAGGCAAAAACACATGCATCTTTGCGAGGATGTCGCATGAACACGAGTCTAACGATGATATGATGGGAATCTCCCACCTCCTGAATCTGGCAGGGCAAAGTAGGAGATAGCCATCTGAATCAAGGCTATCCCCTACTCCGAGGGCTATCCTGCCTGTACTGTGAGGCTATCCTCACTGCCCCAGATACTATCTCTGAGTCATCTGCCCTGTCTCTGTATAATCGCACTAGGGCCCTCTGCTGCTGCTCTCGCGGTGTGATCTCAATCGGGTCCCCAGTGATCGGCAGTCTCAGAATCCTGAATATATCCTCATGGGTGATGGTCATCTCACCCGTCCTGAACCAAAAAGTGCACGTATGGCTGTCCCACCAGTCGCACTAGTGCCCGCATGAGCTCCACATCTCGTGGCACTCGTCTGTAATACCGGAAACCCCCGAGCCCGGCTAGCTCTAAATGTCGCCAATCTGCATCAGTCACATCAGGGAGAATCGTCTCCAATAACTCAGGAATGGCATCCCTCATATGTAGAGCCTCTCGTGCCTGCATCCACGACATCAAAAGCATAATTAGTCTCTTATTTCCCCAAATCACATCCTACGAAACAATAACAAAATTCTAAAAATGAAGTTATTTATCAATCGGCGTCGATTTGATACAAATCGGCGTCGTTCATTTAAGTCGACGCCGATTATATCAATCGCGCGATCAGCTCAATCTGATCGGCGCCGATTTAACAATCGGCGCCGACTGCCTGTCCGGACATAAACCGGACCCCGGCCTCCCAAAAACAAAAAAAAAAATCAATGAAAACAAAAATTCAAGTACAATGGGTTCGAGAATGACCACTTACCCCTGGTCGTGTCCTCCTGCGCTTCTGACCGCTCCCAGAGGCTTCCATGGCGCTCAAAATCAAATTCTGACTCTCTCTGAATCAATCGTCACGTTGAAAATAAATCGTTTACGTTTTCCGTTCGCATATTTATATGTGCCTGGATTGGTCGGCGCCGATTTTTTGGGTCGACGCCGTTTGTTTTAGTCGTCGCCGATTAATTTGGTCGCCGCCGATTTTCCATATTTGTTTGCCATAGTGTTGATGCTTGGCTTACTTATCTATCTGATCATTGTTGTGTGCTGAATTTTGCCTTTTGGCACATCTTTTTGATATCACCATCTATTTCGGGTTTGTTCCCTTTGCATGGGACACTCGTACTTTTTGACAACTTAGAGTTAAGCGGGTGCAGGCACTAACGTTGTTTGCTTTAGACCGCTCTAGTTGTCCCTACCAATGTGTCTCTCTTTAGATCTTGACTATTTTTGTAGTTCTCCTTACACTCATGGAGTCTAGGCACTTTGTCTCTACCGGCTAATGCTACCAATGTGAATTCCTTAGGTTGCTGCCTTTTTATTTGTTTTTATGCGTCATCAATGATCAGATCTACTCCAGACATCCGACTGGGGCATCCTGCATTTTTCATCTACCTTTTTCAAACTTGGGATCGTTTGTTCTATCACCCATCCCATCCCTAGTTTGAGGGGGATCACATCATCACACATTCTTCCCTTCTTCCATCCCTTTGTTTTTGTCTCATAACCTTGCTTATCGCAAGTTACTTGACAAAAAGGGGCAAAATGTAGACACTTAAAATTGGTTACTCAATTTAGTGTCCCTCTCATCCATTTACTTGCTTGGGTAACCTGGGGCACGTTTACGTCACCAACTATCCCCTTGGGATATTATCCAATTTGTGATTTAATCACTTACTCTAAATTTAATTCACCCCATCATATCTTACCCATGAGTGATTAAATATTAAATATTTAATTACGCTTCTTCCCATGCATCTTAATCACTTATCTACCCCAAATTTATTCTATCTATGTATCACATCTATTTTTCCTCTTCCCTAAGCGGGATATTTCCCGTATTCGGGGTAAGTCTTATCTTTCTTGAAATCGCTCATTTTGGCCATCTCGGGAGTCTATTCCGCGATCGGCGCCGACCCATATGGTCGGCGCCGATTTTCTAGGAGCGGCGCCGATTATAAAAGCAAGTCCAGAACTCAGTTCTAGGGACCGAAGAGAGAGCGAAAAAGTGAACAGATGAAAAAAGGAAGCACTTACGCATGAGCAGAGAGAAAGAGAGAGACACAGTGTAAAGAAAGAGATCTTTTAGCATCGAGGGTGTCAAGTAAGGGTAGATCTGTCTAAAGAATCAATCACGAGAGGAGCACCGTTACTCTGCCCACATCACGTCAACATCGCACACAACCATCTATCATCTGGTGACTCTGTTCCAGTATCTCGCCAACTTCGGCACATCCAGCAGACCACATTCACCTTCTAATTCCCGAATCTTATCGCACAGTCCCTGATTGATCGATCTGCCTTTAGTCGACGCCGATCTCACCCAGTCGACGCCGATTCGTCTCGATCGACGCCGACCACATCAGTCGACGCCGATTCTACCCAGTCGACGCCGATTTCCCTGCAGACAGGTAAAAGGACACAGGTAACACAAATTCAGCATTATTTCATAGTTCCTATTTTACGTATTTTTTCTACATCTTGTTTAGATTCTGTCTTATTCTATGATGAGAAAATCAGCTTTTACTTACATCTTTTATCATGTATGCTTCTTTTCTTAATTGAAAACGTGGACTGACATCCGACGAGGAAGCTTATCGCTTCCCGGACCCGCTTCTCGGGCAGTCCACCTAAATATCTCTTAACGCCGTCTTTTTCTGTCAAGCATCGGTGTCTTGCAGGTTACTCGGATCTATTGTGCGAATTGCTCGTGTGCGCCCGTCTTATCTACATCGGCTTCCTCATTCGTCTACATCTTCGGATCTTATCCATCAGGTATCGATTTTATTGGAGTTTTTCAGGGTTTTTGTGTTTAGTTTGGTGCATTAACTTGGACAGGTAACAAGCGCGAAATCCTTGATCTACGAGGAACAAACATCAGAGGAAATAATGATCATGAATCTTCAACTTCTTTAAATCCACCAGTCGCACCCCAATTAGGAACTCGACCTCAAACTAAGATAGTTGGTTTAGTGGAGTTAGACATCGAGCTACCCATAGAAACCATAACAAGAACATGATATTATTCATCCCAACCTACTCCAAGTTATCCATTAGAACCAAAAATAGTCAACAAATGTTGGTAAAACCCATAGGTGCCTATGATTTAATTAACGATTTAACCAAAACCTTCTCTCACATCTCCTTTTTGGATTTGTTAAAAAACTCTCCCGCCCATAGGGCTGCCTCTTAGAAGCATTAGGCCTTGGTCATTTAATCAACATCACTCCTCCCCAAAAACACAAGTAAACCATTTGGACTTTTACGTTTATCCTGGGGCAGCCAGGACAAGGATCTGAGAATTTATATTTGATATAAGCAAAATGCCAACAGACACTAAAATTACATGAAGAGGTGACCTAGCTTTACATTTACAAGTTTGGGTCTACAATAATTATGTTAAACATGCAATGGTTGATGATGGGGCAGCAGTTAATATAGTCCCCTTCACTTTTCTTCAAAAGTTAGAATATGGAGAGACAAACTATTCCACAATGCGAAATACGCTAAGAGGTTATGATAGCCTCAAAGCCACTTCAATTGGAACCATAGTTTTACCAGTCACTTTAGGACCCAAGATGGTCCTCACCGAGTTTTATATTATAGATCGGGAAACCAATTATAATATGATCCTTGGTTGGCCATGGATACACCGCATGAAGGAAATCCCTTCCACGTTATTCCAAGAAATAAGATTTCTACACTTAGGGAAAATATTCGTGGCACAAGGTGACCCAAAACCCTTCGATATACACCTAGCTAATTTGAAGAAAAGACTGGGCATTCACTCCGAGTTTGAACTCCCAACAAATCAACTCATTAAACCAATTAATTTGAAACCAAAAGAAGAGTTGATACCCACCACAGAGTTAGAAGTTACAAATCTAGTCGAGGACATTGCATTATTCAAAAGTGAGACCAATGTTATAAAAACAGTGTCACTAGGGACTACCACGAAAATTTTTGAGTTGCTGGAAAAGACTTACCTATTCTCCTACCATTTGATTCCATGGGTATGGGACACACCTTGGGAATTGCTTCTCTTCCATCAGATGAATTTTTTATGGTAGAGGTAACCAAAGCAAAAGAAATAGATACGACAAATATCCCAACATCCATTTTTCCAAGCAAGTATTGGACTTTCCACTTCGATGGAGCTAGATGTCACTTTGGAGCTGGGGGGGAGTGATATTTACTTCACTGAGGGAAAGATTCTACCTTTCACCTTTAAATTAAACTTTGAATGTACAAACAACGGGGTGAGTATGAAGCTCTCCTCCTTGGCCTCATCCTAGCTAAAAGAATGGGTGTCGATAACATTAGAGTGCTAGGAGACTCGCAACTAGTTGCAAACCAAGTCTTTGAGGTATATGAAACTAGGGCTAAACATTTACAACTCTATAAAATAGCAGTATTAGATCTAAGCAAGGGTTTAACTTCATATCAATTGAAGCAATCCCACAAGAGTAGAACCCTTACGGAAGATTCAATATGAACCCCGGCTTCCCGTTTCACCCCAAACAACGAGTTGAAGGATACAAATTTCACAGTATCACTTCGTACCAAACCATTAGTACGTAAAATACCAACAAACTCACTCCTAACTCATGGAGAAGCTGAGGATGATTTTTCTATCGTAGATCACTTTGACGATGATAGAGTCACTCTTGAATATCTAAACACCTATGAAGAGCTACACCTTGTTCTTTGTATAGTCGATCTTTCCCTAATACCACATTCCTCTTCCTACTTTGGAAATCCCATGGTAGAGTCTTCTCCACAGAAGGATCTCGATATCTACGAGATAGAAGACAGATAAATTTTGGAACTACCTCCAGCCCCACCTAAATTTGAAGAAGGTAAAGCTTCTTTAATAGAAAAAACCAACGACATAAACATTGGAGCGGAGGAAGAACCAAAAATCTTGAAGTTAGGATCCTCATTACCTCTGGATGAGATATAAATACACACCCAAATCCTCAAATAACATCAAAAGGCTTTTGCATTTAACTATAAAGAAATGATGGGCATTGCACCACATGTCACGGTGCATAATCTTTTCACTAAACCAAATGCAAAGCCAATTAAAGATAAGTCAAGACCAATGAAGCCAAAAGTGGCTCTCATGGTAAAAGAGGAAGTAATAAAACTTCTCCAAGTAGGATTCATCAAACCCATTGAATATTCACAATGGGTATCTAATACCATTCCGTCCTCAAAAAGGATGGGAAGATACGCATTTGCATAGATTTTGGGATATTAAAAAGCTTGTCCCAAAGATGACTTCCCATTACCATCCATCGAGCGTTATCGTTGATGCAATGTGACTAGATTTGAACTGCTGTCCCTCATGGATGGGTTCTTGGGTATAATCAGATTAAAATATCTAAATAGGATCAAGCCAAAACTACATTCATAACTCCCTGGGGAACATATTGCTACGCTATCATGCCATTTGGTCTTAAGAACACCGGCGCTACATATCAGTAGGTAATGACATATATATTCCACAATATTATCCATAAAATTGTGGAATCCTATGTGGATGACTTGTTGGCCAAGGCCAAGAAACATTGTGATCATCCAAAAGTGCTCCGTATCATCCTCTCACGATTAATTGAATATGGCGTCACATTAAACCCAGAGAAGTGCATGTTTGGTGTGATAGGAGGAAAAATTCTAGGCTACATTATATCTTCACGAGGGATTGATGTTGATCCAACCAAAATACGGGTTGTTCTCGAAATGATCCCACCATCGGATGAGTCTGGAATCAGGTCATTTCTTGGGAAACTCGGTACAATCCACAAGGTTCATCCTAGATCTAAGTTTTTCAATCATCCAATCAACAATCTATTAAAGAAAGATTATAGCATTGATTGGACTGAAGAATGCAACGAGGCCTTTGAAGTAGTTAAATGCTTCTTGTTGTCTCCACCCATGCTAATGCCTCCCAAACCAGATCGCCCTCTAATCCTATACTCATGAGCCACTCATGTCTCGCTAGCCTACATGTTGGCTCAAGAAGACAATGATAAATGAGAATGTGCGGTCTATTTCATTAACCAAACATTGCTTGATTATGAAGCATGCTACACACAGGACAGAGAGAGAATGCCTTGCCATAGTATTTGCAACAAAACTTTTAAGACATTACATGTTAAACTAGGAAACAAGGGTCATTGTAAAGACAGATCATTTACGAACATTTCTCATGTAAGGGTCTTTATCTAAAAAGGTTGGACATTTTATAACCTTAATGGGTGAATTTGAGTTGACATTCGTAAACCAAAAATCATTAAGGGACAAATCATTGCAGATTGGCTAGCTGAAAATCCACTAGATGGAGGTGATTTGGTAAATCTGGAATTCCTGATGAGTGTATATACTTCATCGAAACCAGGCCTCCCATCTCTACATGTCCCTGGTATACTGATATCATCAATTTCATCATAGACCACACATACCCGGAAGGTGCCACATCACAACAAAGAAGGTGGTTGCGCATTATTACTACTAAATATGTTGTCTTAGAATAGGTGCTCTATCGTAAAGCCTTCGATGGCATGCTTCTAAGATGCGTCAACACGGAAGAATCCAAGAAGATTCTTCATGAATCCCACAGTGGGATATGTGGAGGCCACTTCGGTGGTCACACCACCACTCGCAAAATACATCGATGGGCTACTTTTCGGCCCACTCTTGAGCATGACAAAGTGGAATTTATACGTAAGTGCCACAAATGCCAAGAATTCTCTCATGAGATTCACATGCCAAGCATAATCCCTGCAACCAATAACAACTCGTGGCCCTTCTCCACGTGGGGTCTGGACTTGATAGGGAATTTCTCTCCTTCATCAACCGATGGAAATAATTTTATAATTACAGCCATGAAATATTTTACCAAATGTGTGGAGGCCATGCCTCTCACCACCGTATCGAGTTTGGTAATTGCCAAATTCATTCGAACCAAATTATCTATGGGTATGGTGTCCCACAAGTCATTACCTCGAGATAATGGCACGTCCTTTAAGAATGATGAAGTTCGTGAGTTATGTAGCAAGTTCAAGATAAATGATCACATGGCCTCTCTTTACTACCCTCAAGCCAATGGGCATGCTAAAGTGACAAAAAAAAAAAAAGGCATTAAAGGCTATTCTTCTCAAAATAGTCAAGGAGAATAAGCGAGATTGGCATCTAAAACTATATCCTACCTTGTGGGCCCATTGAACCTCAATAAGAACACCAATAGGAGCAACTCCTTTCTCACTGGTGTTTGGGGCAGAAGCAGTTCTCCCGCTTGAGGTTGAAATACCCAGTCTCTGCATCTCATTACAAGGGATTCTGGATGAAGAAGTTTATAGGGAGGCATGCCTCTCTCAACTGGAAAGCCTTGACAAGGTCAGGCTAAACACCGAACAAAGGCACAGATCCTATGCCAACCATATGTGCCAGCAGTACAACAAAAAATTCTATGAGCGAGAAATATATGAAGGAGATCTAGTTTTAAGACTAGACATCTAGATCAATAAGAAAACTGGCGAAGGAAGGAAGTTCCGGCCCAAATGGTTGGGCCCATACCGAGTCATGAAAGACTATGGAAATGGTGTTTATCTCTTATGCACACTAGAAGGTGATGAATTTGGTGAAACTATCAATTCCTTGCATCTTAAATGGTTTTATGCATAAAACATCCAAATCACCACTTGTACATTATAGATACCTACATTGCATTAGTCATTTAGCTGGTTCATTTTGTTTACTCATTTTGCAAAACTGGTAGTCCAGGAACTTGCTCTTAAGAAATCTGTTACAAATTTTTGAAAGTATTGGCAAAAGCATTCAAAACACATCTCTTCAAACATTATCAACTATTTTTCAAATCTTTTCATCAAGTTCGACAGACAAACATTGACAAAAACCATACCAAGGCCTACATACTTGGCTTTTCTCTTTCTTTCTACTAGGTGAAGTTGTCCTTACCTACGGTCTATTCTAGAAGCTTCTTGGTGTCACATCTATCCCTCTTAAATCTCTTTGAACAAAAGGATATCCCAAAGTCATAAATTAGAAATGTCAAAATCAAATGAAATCAAAAGCACCAAGCAAACAAAATATTTTATTTTACACACTTCTTTACCCCATCAACCTTCGGTGATAAGCCCACATCTCTTACTGGTGGTGTGAGGTTGGGAAAGGAAAGAAGTTCCCTTACTCGCCTGTATCTTGCCTTTGGTGACAAACCTGTGCTTCTTACTAGTGGCATGAGGTAGGGTGTGGGGGGTCCAGTCACACAAATTAACAAATCTTGGTATGCTAAAAACACAAATCAAATTCTATTAAGAGAAAACAAATATCCAAATTCCAAAGAGATCAAATCCTCAAAACCAAATTTTGTCAACCAAGTTGCCATTTATGAATCTAAGTCTAGATAAACTAGAAAGTAAGTGTCCTTCTAAGCATGGTAGTAGTTCTGAGTAGATTAGGTGTGTAGGTCCAAATTTGGTTTCTATTACTGGTTTATCTATCTCTCATTATTCCATTTAGTCAAACTCATACAACTTGTGCCCTTCCTAACTCTTGGTGTTGAGCCCTCGCATCTTATTATTTGCGTGGAATTGGGATTAAGGCAAGTTCATCTCTTTATCACTATGCATTCATCATGTTTTGCCAACATAAGAAGAAATTACGAATATTTCCCAAAGAGTTTAAAATTTCAGCACTACCATATGTTAGTATCATCTCATATCAGCATTACAACAAACATACAAAGTAAAACATTTTTTTACTATCATTTGTTATCCATTGCATACATTCTAAAAAAATGAAAACAAGTATTCTAAAAACATATAAAGTACACATGTGGAAACAAGTCACAAAATTCCAGGCACCAAGAGTATGGATCTAAAAGAGATACATACATATATATATATATATATATATCAAGGTTCATATACAATGCCATCATGCACTAGGCATGGTCAAAACGCTCAATGAGCCCAAAATGTATAAAAGCACTCATATAAATATCTGACAAAAATGCTACAAAATGGTCTCACAATCCCTATGGGATCCTGTGCGTACCCAAAATTGTATGTCTTGTATAGTTGGAAATCGTTACAAGCACCCCAATGATGATACGAGGTCTATGAGAATGACTCCTCGCAAGGTGTTCGGGATCCGGAAAAGCCCTCGGAGTATGCGTTAACATCCCGCATGCCTCGCTTTGCCCCCGCGCCCTTTGTTTTTCCCTTTCTTTCCTCTTTCTTTGGCTTCTTGGCCTTCAGTGACGAAACCGCCGCCCTGCAGGGAGGCGGTCTCGTGACCGCCGCCCTGATCAGGGCGGCGGTCCTGTAACCGGGGACCTGCCTGCAGGGCGGCGGTCCTGTGCGCATTTTCCAGAACGTTCTTTTGACGCGACCCGCGTGAAATATCAACTTTTTACCAACTTTTCTTTGCCGACTTAAGCTTGTATTTATGTTTTTGCCGACTGAACAGTGATTTATCTTTGTTTAATAGTAGGAGAGTTCAATTTGAACTTGCCTTCTGGTGTTTGTAAATGCTATAAATATGCATCTTGTTTACATACAAATGGTCTGAGTTTTGGGTAAAGAATTTGAGCTGGAGCTTCTGGCCACCATTTCCTTGTGAGAGTCTTCTCATTTTTCAGTGGTTTGGTCTGTTAGCTTGCTTAGGATTGATAGTATAGTTCATTACATGTTTAGATAGTATTGTTCAGCTGTTGGTAAGCCACATACCCATCTTGTGCAGGCAGTGCTGTTGTTTCACCCATGGTCTGGTTTGTTTTGGTCTTGGTTCTTTGGTCTGGAGTCTTCATTCTTGAGCTTCAGTCTTCATACTCAGTCCTAGATTTATTTTATGAATCATTTTATTTTAGCATGGTTTAGAATTCAGAGTATTTAGTTATGCCTCACTGTACACCGACAACGATCCTGCTAGGAATTGCATGGGCCAAGCTCTGTTCTCTTGTGCCATCCCTCTCCTACTTGTACTTCGTTGTATTTCTCTGAAGCTGCTATTATTCATTGTTTGAGTACTGCTGTTTGTCATTTTGTTTTATCATTGCTGCAACAACCCTGGTAGGAATCGCATAGGCCAAGCCAGTTCACTTGCGCCATCCCTCTCCTACTTGTGCTTTGTGCCATTTTCACTTTAAAGTAATTGTCGTCCCAGTGCCTTCCCTTGCCGATGTTGCTATGCTCCTACTCTTTCTGGATTCACGTGAACATGCAAGAACGAAGAGATCACTCTGAGGGGACAAGCTACAACACAACTGGATTTACCTCTGCTCATAAATGCCAGGTTTAAATTGTCAAAGTTATTATCAAATAGAGTAGTGAATCATTTTATTTCAGTTAAGCTCGCTTTCAATATTGCCAGGGAAGCTGTGGGGAATGATAGTTTCTGAGAAACTATGATTTGTTCCTCACTTCTGAGGTAGGATTGAAGGTTTTCAATTAAGTTAATTAGCTGTCTTTTATTTAGATTCACACATCTGCATGGTGAATAACCACACCAAAGTTATTTCACTTGTTTAGTTTTAGTATAAAGTAGTTTAATTGTTACTTGTAATTATAATGTTTCAATCGTATATTTTGTTTAGATTAGTTTCCCTTTCAGTAGTAGTATAAATTGTTATTTTCAGTTTAAGTTAATTTAGAGATTCCATAACTAGATTAAACGCTTAAATTCTAGTTAGGAGGGTAAATCGCTAGGGAATTTATCTTTACCCGCTCATAGCCTCTAAATCTCCCCTTTGTCATTTTAGCTATACCATGGAGATCACACTACGGATCTTCCCTACCGATTCTCCCTGGTTAGCCATAGGAAAGTTGAACTTGCCAATTCTCATCCTTACTGCAAACTTTGTCTATCTAAAAAGCTCGACCATAATCCCTTGTGACTTCATCTAAGTCACCCGCATTTCAAACCTAATCTTGTCTGAAAGCACGACCTCGGGAGGTCGGGTGCGAGGAAGGTCACTTGTCGATTCCCATCCTCGCATGTCACTTTCCCACCGCAATGCTGGATCAAAAGAGGTGCACGCCCACTCCTAGGACTCGGCTCACGCCGGCACTCCGAATGTGCGAGGGCTCGCGATTTTCTGAACTAGTAGCTATGATGCTGTCGTCTCACTATGAGAATGACTCCTCATCAAGTGCTCAGCCATCCTATATCCAGCTACCTCAACGTGGAGAGAAGTCATGATCTTCATCGCATGCAGATAGAGGCAAAAACATCAATATGCCTACTAGTGGGATTTCTTGAAGGCTCCCCACGTCCATGAAAATCTCGGCACGACGAGTCTTCTCCAAGGGGAGAAGCAAGGTATTAGTGCATACTCGGTGAATCAAATCTCACCAGTCATCAGCAATCACTGCAAGTAAAGGAGAAAACAAGTTAGAAAATAGTCAAAGACAAAACCAAGAGTAAACAAAGCAAAAAGAAATAACAAACTAAGATAATTCTAACTAAAACAAATGATAAGAGAAGAGTGACAACTCACTCGGATCTCTGGGCCTCCAAGAAGGATCTCTAGGATCCGCGCCTACCACTAATGCCACCACTGACTGGTGTCCCTCTCCCACATCTGGGGCAATTTCATTGCCTATAATGGACTCACCATCTCCACCTAAGTCCTAAGAGAGCAGTTCCTCTGAGACCAGAGTCACCCTCTCTGCACTCCACTCCACCCTCTCGGCCCGTAAAATCTCCTGAGTGTCATGCCACTCGAGATCACTATCATCTCCCCCACCCGTCTCACTAATATCCATCTCCTCTGTCTCTCCCCCCTGTGAACTCCTCAAACTCGATTCCACATCAATGGGATCATCATTGGACATTATGGGCGATTTTGATGGCGAAATCCGAGGAAGCAAAGGTGCATCGAGGAGCACCGGCTCTCCTTCGAGCACGTACCACTCTCCTAGCCACAATAGGAACACCGGGAGTAACAATGGTCCAACCCCGGCCTCTAGGACATCCCCGAGCCTCACGGATAGATCTATACATGGGCCCACCTTTAGAGGAAGCATGTAACTATAGGGGAGGCCGAACTGTTGTGGTACTCTATCAAAGGGGTGGATCTCTAACTTCCCTGCCCTGTCTATAATTGGCTGGTAATCGATAGGTAATCGATGTAACGGTCCCCTCTCACCATACCCCTACCATGGCCTAATAAGGAATGGCCTCCATGTCTGCAGTGATCAAAGAGGCCACTGGTTGGTGAGGTGCTCTAAGAACTATCATCCCCATCCACCTCGCTGCCCTGATGGCCTCGGGATCCTCTACCTCTACACCTCTCCCATATGGGGTGATATGCTCATACACCCAACTCATGACAAGAGTCGGGTGGCTCAGTGAATGTCCCTGTAATTGGACTACCCTATATAAATCATGGTAGGTAGTCCTAAGGATATCTGCTCCCCAAGCGTAGACACGTCCATGGCCCTCAATTTGTGTAATAATGGGGGCCAGCAATATAAGAGGGTGTCCCCTCCCTTGTCCCCAATCATTCTAGATGCAAGGATGCCCATGATGGCCTTCTTGCAGAGCACGGGAATGTCTGACTCAATGATAGAGCAGATCCTCACTCCCTTCTTCGATCCCATCGATACAACTGCATCTCCCATGTAGGTGGCCCACTAAACCACCTGTGATCTCAATACTATTATCTTAAGAGATAGCTGCCGCCCAAAGGTTCAGAACCCCCAGTATACGGTAAACATCCTCCATGGTGATGGACCACTCACCCCTAACTCATGGCAATCGAAAGGTGTTCTGATCCGCATCCCAGTAAGAAAATAAGTCACATAGTATGTGACTGGCAGGCACAACGTGAGGGACCTATGTAATCCTCCAAATTCCATCCCTCTAAAGGGTATCTCGCTTTGCCTATGAAAGTGCCTCTAATCACCATGGGGATCCAATCACACTCCCTCTCTCGGCTCCATCTAATATAATCCTCCTTCTTATGCATACACCCAAAAACACAAAAAGGGAGTAAGTTAGTGCTAAATCTAGTTGGAAAAACTATTAAAAACAAGTAGAAATACTAAAAATGCAAAAATAAGTTAAATTTTATATTGTTTTGATCCTCTATCTCAGAGTGCCGCCTATGCAGAAGCGGATAATTTCATAACCGCCACCACCGCATGCAGGTGGTGGTCTGTCGCAAATTCAAAAGCGGGTTGCATAGCCCTAAAAATGCCTAAAAAAAAACAAAAACACCATTTTAACAAAAAAAGAAACCTACCCTATGAGCGCCCCCTAGAGACACGTTTAAAACTAATATTTTCAAAAATGACCCCCCGAGTGAAAGATTTCACCATTTCCACATTTTAGGTCTAAAAATGATAAATCGAGAAGAACTAACCTGAGACTTCATGCAGTCGATGTTCCACTCTCAGAGGCATGATCGCTATCTCACCATGAACATTTTGACTATACTCTCGTTAAAAACTGTCACCGTGGGTCCAAGAGCTCAAAAACTATCAAATCAATCCACGCAAATGAATAGTAAAATGACTTCGTTTTATATATATAGATTTCTAAAATTGATTTTAAATGTCTTTCTTGAGCAGGTCGGAGTGTCGATGGAGGTAAGTTCTAAAACCCGTGGAGATGGTTAGTCCTCTTTGCATATCAATTTAGTCCTATTTCTCAAAAAATTTTATCTATCTCGCACTTGAGTCCCCTTTTCATTTTGTAGGTAGCGGGATCGTGGATGGCAACTTTCCAACACATGGACGTATCAGGAATGACTCCTAACTCCCCATTTTCAGACCTCCATACTTAGATCCACCATTTTACGCCTCTTCATGGCCAAGACGCTTCTCTAAGGGGGCAATATGTACGTACCCAAAATTGTAAGGTACTAAACCGTCGAAACGATGTTACACATGCCCCAAAGATGATGCGAGGTCTCCTTGCAAGGTGTTCGAAATCCAAAAAGGCTCGCCAAGTATACACTTGTATCCCACATGCCCTACTCAGCCTCCGCGTGGTTTGTTTTTCCCTTTTCCCACTTGTTTCTTTCATTTTAGGCTTGATGACGGAACCGCCACCTCGCTCAGGCGGCGGTCCGTGACCACCGCCGCCGGGACGGGCGGAGGTCTGTAACCGCCACCTGCACAGGGCGGCAATTTTATTCACATTTTCCAGATTCTTATGACGATCACGTCAAACGTAAATCTTATAATTTACATGCTTTCTTCAACCACTTTGGCTTGCATTAATGTTTTTGGTTCCCTAGTAATAGTGTTTTTCCATTGTTTATAGTAAATGAGTTCAAATGAGAGTTACCCTCTGGTAAATGCATTGGTTATAAATAACTAGCTTGTTTTCAAGCAAATGGCCCCTCATCTTCTCAATTCTCTTATTCAATCTTTCAATTTCTTGCTTAGAATTCTATCAATTTCATGTTTTGCTTCCATTTTTGGTCTTTTAGAGGTCATATAATCTTCTTGTTTTCAGTCTTGTTCCATTGTTGCTTCATACAATCAGTTTAGCATAGAATAGCTTCATTTCTAGACTAGAATCCATTAAAGTTGCAGGTTTTGTTTTGTCACAAGGATAGTTTCTGAAACTCTCAGTACACTTGTGTTGTATTCCCACAATAAATCCCGCTAGGAATTGCATAGTCAAGCTCTGTTCACTTGTGCTATCCCTCTCCTACTCGCATTGTATTTGGTCTATATCCAAAGCTGCCATTATTCAAATGCCATCTTCTGTTGATACTATCATATACATGCTTTTCTGGATTCACGAGGACACGAAGGAATGAGGAGATCACACTGAGGGGTTGAAATCACACACAACTGGATTTATCAACATTCTATAAACGCCGGAGTTTGAGCTATCAAAGTTCTAGTTACAACATATCAAATAAAGTAGTGAATTATTTCATTTCGAGTCAAAAATTTGCTCTCGATATTGCTAGAGAAGCTGTGGGGATTGATATTTTTGAGAAATTGTGATTCATTCCTCACTTACAAGGTAGGATTGAGATTCTTTCACTTCAAAATAAATAAGCGCTTAGATACGTAGGATAAAATCACAATCGCACTGAGGCAAATAGCCACACCAGGCTACTTTGTTTTTTTTTAATTATGTTACTAGATTAGTTTTTATTTTCTAAATATACTAGAGTAGCTTCTCTTTAATTTCATTGAAATACATCATCCAAAAATACAAAAATAGAAGAATGCTTGCATAGTGTATATACTTCTTTGTTTAATCAGTTTATTAGTGCTAGTTAAAAGTTGAATCATTTTGTATGACAATCATAGGACCTAGAGAGCCTCGAGAATATATATTTGGACCCATAGTGCCTCAATGAATCTACCCACAACATTAGCTGATATAGATCAAGACCTTAGGATACAAGTCTTTCAAGCAACAACAAACTTACAAGCGGTTAGTGAACAATGAGAGGGTTAAATATCGAAGACGACAAGGCTTACAAATTTTGGTCGAACTATCCTAACTATATTTGCCTTGATAAAATACCGAATGACCGTACAAGGATTTGAAAGAGAGCAAGCATTTGATTGCGATCCTTTAGTTCCACAACCTGACACAGGAGACCTCCTCTTTGACATAGATACTAGCTTACGCATTCAAGTTTCTAGAACACCTGTAAGGTATTTCGAGAAAATCATACAACTTCTAGTTCTAAACATAGAGGCTAAAAAGGCATATGATTACTGGATAGTTGGAAGAAGGGATTAATTCTTCACATGACCATAATAGGTCCACAACAACCACAAACTCATGGTTGTGATCCCCAAATCCCATAACCCAACGGGCCTACAAATTAGTTAAGTATTGACACTGGCTTACGAATGTTGGTATTTAGATCCTCACCACTCCCGCCAGATATCATCATGCAATTCTCTGTACTAAATATAGAAGCCAATCAATCTAATAATTTCTAGGCTAGACCAGAAAACCACCCATAGTTCACTACAAATCCACTAAGTCACCCATCACCATTTTCATGACCTTGTCTGGAGATATATACTGAAGCTCCCACAGGTCACTTCCCACGTATCCAACAACCAAGAAACAGGATCTCGACAGAGCTCAACATTGATTGGAGCCTCGAACAGCCATTATATCCGAACGAACCATTACACCAATTTAGGTTAGGAGGGCCTTCTTTGCCTTAGATTCATAGATTCCATTATTGCGTATTGAGGATATAAGATTACCCGATTAGCTTGTCTATATCCATTCACATTCAACATCCACCGGCTGTCTCAACATGACCTCGGGAGGTCGGGTATGAGGAAGAGGTACTTGTAGATTCCCATGCTCGCATGTTACTTTTCCATCGTACAGTTTCCCACCAAAGCCTTGTTGATAAAATCTTCCGCGCAATAGCATTTCCTGCATAGTGTCCTCCTGCTATCCCACCATGTGCTCCCTCCATAATTTTCACATGCTCATGCTCCAATACACATTGGTACAAAACCTCATCATGACATAACTTATACGGTATCCATTAATCAACATGTAGGGTGCAACGCTTATAGCTAATTGCTTTCTCTCCAAATCCTTCATCTCTTGTGGTGCCACACCTATTTTTAAAAAACACGCAATATCTTCCAAGTCTAAGGGCATGTGCCGCAACCTAAATAGTTGTGTGTATGGCATAGTATCCTCAATGCATTTTGCATCCTCCTGAATTGCTCTTTCCTAGTTTTACAACCACTGTGAATTCAAAATCTTGAAATAATAGGACCCAATGACATATACACCCCTACGGTGTAGGCTTGTTGACTAAGTACCTCAATGTTATGTGGTCTATGTAGAATATAAATTGTGTTACCAACGAGATAGTGCCTAAACTTATGCAAAGTGCATAGATAATAGACAATGCTTCACGCTCAGTAGTTGTGTAATTCTGTTCTATTGGTGTCAACTTTCTACTTGCAAAACACAAGTAATGATCAGCAATTCTCTCACCAGGTTGTGCTAGTACTACTCCTATAGTTGTCCCTGAGGCATCAACATGCACATGGAAAGGCTTATTCTAAGAAGGAAAACATAATATGGGCATCGTGACAAGCCTATCCTTCAAAGTGTCAAATGCCTTCTGCTACACTTCCCCCCAATGAAAGGCACTCTTGTGTTTTAACAATTCCTCCAAGGGCGCGGTGATCTTGGCATACCCCTTGATGAATTTTCTATAATACCCCATATGCCCAAGGAATCGCACACTACAATTTGAATAGTAGGCTCCCTAATCCCACAATAACTACAACTTTGGCAAGATCCACTAGTAAGCCTTCTTTGCATATAATGTGTCCTAACAGGGTTCCAAATGGAGTAGCAAAGACACATTTCTTAATGTTGAGGGATATCCTCAATTGCCAACATCTCTCAAACATTAGCCTCAAATTTTCACAATGGTCCTTCACCAATCCATACACAATCTAGTCATCCAAGTAAACTGAAGAAACTTATGGATGAAATCCTGAAATGCTTATACCGCAATGCGCGAGAACACAACATGTGCATTCTTCAATCCAAAAGGTATAACTGTGTAGGCAAAACTTCCCCATTCAGTGGAAAAAGTTATCTTTCTCTTGTCTTCCTTTACAATCCTGACTTGGTGATACCCTAAGAACCCATCCCTAAAAGAGTATACTTTGTGCCGAGCTACTCCCTCCAAAATTTCTTCATTAAAGGAGGTTAGAAAGGGTTTTATGACACATACCGCATTCTGATCCATGTAGTCAACACAGATCCTTATCCTTCCATCCTTCTTGATACTAATAACCATTGGGTTTATCCATTCTAATTCTTCCACTACCTCAATGATACCAAATGTTATCATCTTTTCTATTTCTTCCTTGACCCGTACGCGTAAATTTGGATTCATCTGATAAGGCCTCTTCCAAATCAAGCGTGCACCTTCCTATGACTTGATTTTTATCTCCCCAAGGAATGGTGGATGCCTTTGAGTTCATGATACCCATGAGGGAAAAAATCCTAGAACTCGTGTAACAAATCAATGACCTTTAAAACTTACCTTTCCTACCAATAGTCCCCAGTGATAGCTTCCTTTTTTTTATGTCTCATTGTTAACCTTATTTATTTTTAAGGGCTCGTGGTAGGTGTGTGCTCACTCATCAATGCTATTTATGACCTTGTGCATACCTTTTAAATGGTTAACATCCAAATTTTCCATCTCTTCACCATCTACTACATAGACCATTTTTCTTTTTTCTTTTTCCATGCACGCACGCTCAAGTTGTACTTCCTTTGATTCCTCTTCATTGAGGCACGTCTCCAAATAAGGTTCACCCAAGTAATTCTAAAAGCATATCATCTTCCATAGCATTATCTCCCATCATAAGGAGCTTGATTACTTACAACGCCTTATCCACTAATGGCTTTGTACTCCTATACTCAAAATCTTGAATGAGATCAGCTGCCAACTCCTACCAATTACCTATTTAACGACGCATCTATGAATGAATATAATATGCACACATAGCCTTATAATGTGGAATACAACTTATGTACCCATAAAAAGGTGGTAATGCTTCTGCGCTTCCCATCTAGGCCTTCTCACATGCTTGGATATGAAATGAGGTGGTCTCTTTACTATGGTAGTCTTATATGACCGTTGGTGCGTTGCTCCTAGAGAACCTTACAAAAATTTAATTCTTACCTTACACCACTCTAGGAGGTTCTCCCGATATGTAGCCCACCAATGCGCTAAAGTTTTGAGTAGGTTATAACTGAGCATCCCCCTTCTCTCATCCTCATTCTTCCATTGAGCTTCCATTTCCCATGCAATAAAATTTCAAGATATGCTCCTCCAGAGTAACTTGGAAATTTTTTCCCTCCTAGGAACTTTACTAAGCATGCCTTTGTCACCCTTGTTATAGATCCTCTCAATTGTCTCCCAATAAACTCATAGGTCCCATGCGCCCAATTGTCGCATGCCACACTAGTGGTATCACTCAAGGACTAAGCATCTTCAAACTAGATGACTCCCTCCATGGGATGAATTATCTCAGGATCTCTGATGGAGCACACATATATTCTATCAAGGACTTCTTCTCCTAAGGGCTCAGTATAGGGCACTGACTTCCCATATGTTAAAGGAATGATCACCCTTTCTTCCTTGTTTTCAAAGCTGATATACCCTTTGTTAAACCGCAGGTCAGCATTGTTCTTGTAACACCATGGGCACCAAATAAATGCTAGAAAGGTGTCTTCCTCGGAAAGTTCCAATACTTCTAAGTCTCCAGTGAACTTGGCCCCTTGAATGGTGATAATTGCATCCTTCAGGACTCCAATGGGCATTTCCTTAGTTTTGTTTTCCATATACAACACATTCAAATATGGTTGTAACATGGAACTTCCCATCTGATGCCAGGCATCTAAGGTAAGAACATTGACCTCGATCTGTGTTGATGAGGATATTACTCAGAATCCATCCATCAACAACCACATTCAAAGTAATCTCCTTGTCATAGTTAAGGCTATGAGGAGGAAGGTTTGCATGCAAAACATGTTTTTTTCACTCTGCTCTAGTGCATGGTACCTTCTCCCTCATCCATTCTCCTAACAATGGAATAATATTATCTTTCCTTAACATCCTACATACCTCCTTGACTTCATCCAAGTCACCCTTTTGAGCCTCGGCATTCTTCCTTTGCTCCAACTATTTTGATTTCTCCTTTAGACATTAGATCTCCCCTTGCAAACTTTGAATCACATCCATAGTCTCTTGATACACCTCCTTCTGATGAGAAGGGTCTGGATATTTTCCATGTACCACTTCCTCTCTTGAAACTAGTGTCCTTTTCCTTGGCATCTCCCTGGTACATGTGGACTCTGCTTGCATCGTCACCAGTATAGGTTCTATCCCTGACTCATGCACCACTCTTAGCATCCATTGTGAATTGGCCTTTTTGATGCTCACCATCCTAGTGCCCTTGTATTTCTGGTGCTTCTTGGTTCATATGCTCATAAATCTCTAGACACTCTTTGTACTTATGTTTCTTTCCACACCATGAGCATTGTAATAGATCAGGACACTCACATTTGTAATGCTCTGTAGATCCATAATTATAACAGGTTCCTCATAGGAATTCACTTCATCCTCCACCGTAGTTACTTAGACCATGAAAACCTCTTCGCATGCTCCTCCATCTACGTGCCCTTTATAACAATGGTCATCATCCTTGGGACTGCTGAGGCTAGTCTAGTGAACACCCAGATTAATAGCATCATGGATCTAATCAATCAGTCTGCAATCCTTGGTATCATGGGTTTTAGAGGTACAAATATTACAATAGCAAGAAACATTCTTACAAAGTACACGCTGCAGTAGGGGGCACCTCTTACATCAAGATCCCCATGGAAAATATCACAATCTACCGTCATAGCACGTACTGATTTCTGAGGTCAACTATCCTTTGCATGCCCTTCCACTTCACATTGTGTACACCAAAGCCCGCTACAAACCTCATGTGCTGATTTTTTAGATATCTTATCTAACCGCTTGGCTATTGCAGTAATCTGAGCCTCTAAAAAAGGACAAACACCAGTATCGATGCTCCCGACAGCTTCAGCACACAAGGCATCTTCCAACACCTCGAGCGGGTCTGTGAAAGTCTTGTGTGATAGATCCCTTCTAAATGGTGTTATCAATCCTCCAAAAACCATTGGGCATGTTGAGAAGGATGAATGTCATGGGATAGTTTAGATAAGAGAGTCTTGAAACATGCTTCATACTCCTACATACTCTCTACCATTCCCTGTTGGATATCCTTCAGAGCTATGATGATCTTCTACTCAAACTCAGGGATATGAAACTCTGCTAGGAAGGAATTTTTCAATGTAGTGTAGTCTACCACCGTCTGATGGGGGTCATACTTCCTATACGAACTATGCACACATCCTTTCAACGTTGTTGCAAACTAAC
This sequence comes from Taxus wallichiana var. yunnanensis, assembly GCA_018340775.1. Classification (NCBI taxonomy): domain Eukaryota; kingdom Viridiplantae; phylum Streptophyta; class Pinopsida; order Cupressales; family Taxaceae; genus Taxus; species Taxus wallichiana. Next base: position 521,657,851 of record CM031234.1, read on the forward strand.
TTACCTTCCACTCTGGGGTAGTGATCCCTTTCACGCGCCATAGTAATTCACACTTGTGCACATTCTCTGCAACATCTTCAATACCCCTATAGTCTGGTAAGTGCAAAAACATCTTAAATAATACTTGTGGAGGTTGTTGAGGCCCATGTCCTCCTAATCTAGAGCCTTGGTTCCTTTTAGTGTTTCCTCTTCCACCAAATCCACTAGATCCTCCAAGCCTCATTCCTCCTAACCCACTAGATCCACCTCCTTCAATCAGAAAAGGACTTAAAGTGGTCGCGCCTAGTGTTCTGAATGTCCAACTGAACTATGCATTGATGGTTTGTGATATTGTCCCACTACCAATTGTATGTCCCATACCACTCCCAAACGTGATACCCAAACCTTTCATACTTGCACCTTGTCCAAAGATTCCTCCAAATACAGGAATGGCTTGTGTAGCCATGGATGTTCCAAATGAGAAATTATATCTCATAGGCATATATCGGTTACTCCTACCAATACTAACTGGGTTAACAATACTTCTCCCTTGATCTAGAAAACCAAGTGCCAGGGGTTGGTTGTTAGGTGGGTTCAAATGTGCGCTCATAGATCTTATTTCTCCATGCGAAAAACTCACATCAGAAGTTGAAGGGGCTTCCCTCCTACACTTTCCAAGATGGGATAGCATAGACTGCTCAGGTTCCATGTCCTCTACTTGAACCTCAACTCCTTCCCGCAATGTTTACCTCCATAGATCCATCACACTTGCAACCTCACGTTATCTAGTCATGTATCTTTCATGAGCTTTGCTATACTTTAGTCGTATCTCCTCCCTTTCCTTCTTAGGTGCAATGTCCACCATCTTTCTCCACCTTATCTTCCTCTCCCAATGCTCAGAGAAGCTTTAGACGGCCATGGGAAATGCTTCTAAACTCAAAGTAATGACCAAGATCTTCATAGCCAAAGGAATAACACACAACAATGATCCTCTGGGATCCCTTATCTCAAACTCAACAACTTCTAGGCAAGAATACGTAGAAATGGTGTATTTAAGAGTATAACTGGTCAGCACTCTCTTCCACCAGTGATCAACAACACGCGTCCAAGTCAGATCTACATCCTACAACCTTTGATAGTCATCTTGGGTCCACACGCATGATCGTAGTACCATCTCGACTGGATGCATCTGTTGAAAGCCATTCATATACTTCTCTTGTAAAACATCAGAAGAATATCTCATATATCTCATGGTATAGGATCTCTTCTACCCATCTATGCACATCGAACTCAAGTCCAGTCTTTGAATGTTTGAGAAAACTCATCCTTTGTGCTCTTGAACCATGTTTAAAAACTTTCTAAGCTCAGATGCTTTGTCATCACACATCACAGGGACAAAAATTCATGCCATTTCTCACAACTTCGAAAAGAGGTCCTGGCAATAGAACCAATATGTAGTCATATTGTATACCCTTATACCAATAGTCTAATCCCATGCACATCAGCCTATCACCTAGCGGGCATTCGACATTCACCCGAGGCATGCGCGGGCGTCGAGTCTCTCCTTTATGTGAGTCTTGTGAGAATGCATCATCTTATGATAGATAATCAAATGTAGAAGAATATAAAAGAACTATACAACATTCTAAGAACCTAGAACGAGTTGTCATCTCATTGCATCTAAAAAAAGACTAATAGCAAACAACATATGAAAATGGTTCATACATAAAGGAAATGCATAAGTAATATACTCATGAACACGTATATGGTTTAGAATAGAGAATTTTATTCATATCAACATGTTTAAGTACCACATTACATTCCATGAAACCATTAGAGACCTTCATATTACAATGTAAAGATAAGGCATGCATCAGAACTACATTGTGTTCATCACATTACAAAAATTATTGCAGACCCATCCCTCTAAATGTGACATCACTCCTAGATTTCTCCTCATCCCTAACCCCTAGAACCTTCTATTATATTTCTACAAAGCTTCGCCTCTCTCAACTCCATTCTTTTTTCTTCTACCGAGCACTTATATTTATAACCTTAGAACTACCGCCACGCCTTTACGAAGTTATAGATTAGATGCCAAATGTTAAAGTGGTCCTCCATGGGAGCATGCCTTCACATTCACCACGCTGGCACCTTATCCACAAGGGTCACACTTTTCTCATGTGCTACCTGGGACGTCAAATATGGCTAAGTCCAAAACCCACCTTGCCTTGTGTGCACTATGAAAAACACTTTGCTAGAACCCTTCCATGTGTGCCTTCAACCCCGCACATCCTTCTTTAACTAGGTCCCACATGCCCATGCACCTTCTCATCCTTAGCTAATATTTGGGGCCCAACATCACCCAAAATCATGGTTTGAAGATGATGAATTCAAGATGGTCATAGATAATCTTCCATCCTATTTTGATTCTTCACGTGATGTAGAAATGGCACATGAAGAAATGGAGGAAATCAAAGAATCAAACTCTCTTCCCAATGAAATCATGACTTATCAAATGGAATAATCCCACTCTCTTTTCAAATCCGAGGAGAATGAATGATTTGAACACAACCTCTATTCACTCGGGGATCAGTATCATCATCACGGTGAAAATAAATCCTTTCATCTTTCACTTGAGAAAGAAGATTCAATAATGGATGGTCAAGATGTTATGTAAATTTATTCTCATAGTACTTCCATAACATGGTTCTCGGCCTCTTACCAAGAAGAAGATATGTTTTTTGAGCTTGAAGGAGTGCCTTTCCCATGAAGCTTAGACCTCTTCTCCTTGTCAGTAGGTTTCATGAATCAAGTATGCTTGTGTTTTCAAGAAATTGAATCTTTGGAAATGCAAAGCATGGAAGAGGTGAACAAGAATGTTTCAAATGAATCATGGGCCTGTATGGATCATAATTTTAACCATCTCCTGGAGGAACAACAATAAGATTCTTCCAATGAAGATAAAAATGAGCCCATGAAAATTTTAGAAGAACTATTTGTACAAGATATCTTGAAGGTTGTGGAAGAAATTGAAGATCCTTAACTCATCCTTGAAATCTTAACCCATGCTATTGAGATACAAGACAGGTATGAATCAATTTGTGCTTCCTATTTTGGTGCACCAATTTTTTAGGTTGAGATGAAGTGGTTGGATAATCTTGATGAATTATCTAAACTTTGGTTGATGAGAATTAACATGAAAATATGTCTTTTTCTTCCACATCGTGTGAAGAAGTTCATGAGTGTAAAAGAAGAAAGGTTCTCATATCTCCTTTGGAATTCCTCAATCTTGAAGATAACATCTCTGTTGTGGGAAATAATAACATGGAAAATATTGAGCTTATTTACACCAAAGAAATCCATTCAAAACAAAATAAAAATATGCGAGAACTTTGGGAGTGTGATCAAAACCAACTTGTTCCATCATTTCTTAATGGTCCACAAATGAAAAGCAAGAATTCATATGGAAAAATCCAATGAAGGGTGAGGAATGTTTATATGGCCAAACCAAAAGTTGGAATTTTTAAAATTATATCAAGGTGCACTCGAACGAATGCATATTGGCGTCGATTTCTCTAGACATCAAAGCAGGGGTATGCATAATTCTTTCCAAATGATCCAAAATCAAACTACACTCACCATCCTCCAAGCTCCAATTCATCTTGAACATGTTACCATGCTGCAAAAATATCTTAAGGATGATGAAGATATTTGGCTCAATGATTTAACCTCCATGTCTGAAAACACTTGCTCAAATAAACAAAGCAAGATGTTTTCGGAAGTTCTTGAATGGGAAGAAAATCCATTTTTTCTCACTCCTAAGTGTTTTACTGATATAAGAGACAATTTGAAGTTGAAATTTAAAGAATATGAATGTTTTCATGATAGGAGCAATTTTCCCACTCTTGAAGACATGGAAAAATGGTGTCATATGGTCATAGGATGTAAAGAAGGAGCATCAAGGTATAAGATTTTTGAGAGAGTGATGAAGTGTTCATTGGATGCAAGAATGTTTTTTGTGCAGTATGAGTATGAAGATGGAAATATGATCAGACTTATTCTTCTCAAGCCATGAAAATCCATCACCAAATCATGGTTTGATCAAATAATAGTTTTTGTGCTTCAAAGGTCATACTTCAATCCGTTATTTCATGATGGCATGTATTTTTCTCCACCTGTTGTCGGGTATGTGTATATCTTATTCCCACCTATGTAAATTTCCCTCCCCCTATACATAATTTCCCTTTCTTATTGTGTGTTGTTTTCCCCTGGTGTGTTCAATACATAAAGTTGTGTAGCCAATTTTTCTAGTGACTCATGCAAAGCCCAATGGATAAGGCATGGTCAATCGATTATATGGTCTAAAGTTAAGATTTTGGATTCTCCGTGTCATGTCTTTGTTGCACTCATTCCATGTCATGTCCCCAAGCTAGAGCTAGTTGGTGTCATACAAATGTGCAACAAGTAAATTGACAATTTCCAAGCATGAAAATTATACCCATGTGTTAATTGTTTCAAGTTTTACCCTTCCAAGGCACCCTAGGTCTACCTAGTCAATCTGAGTGACCTCCCAATTGATTTTAGTTCATCCCCCTAGGCGATTTAGAAAATTCCAATCATTCCCCCTAGGAGATTTTAGGAGTTCATTGAAAAATTCAAAATTCGCGGTTGTGGGACTAGAGAACGCCCATGGAGCGGAGCGGTAAGCATCATTCTATTAGGGATAACATATCTAGGTGATTGGTAGTATAGAGCCTTTTCATCATCTTCAAAATGAAAGATGATATCTTTGAGTAAATTTCCATCTTCTAATAACCCATCAAGGGTAAAAGTGTCAAAGGGGTTGTTCTCCCTTGATCTTTGAAACTTGTAACATGGCCTACCATGTGCTTTGGCAGATAGGGGAATATTTTGAACTAGAAGAGCCTACTGCAAGTCATACTCTCCACAACCACTTGGTCTAACCTTCATCTCCCATGCAGTGAAAGGATTTTCTGAGGTGGAAGCACCATTTTCATTGGGAGACAAGGTATCTGGATCCACTTGTGAAGTGAGGGCCTTCGATTGAACAGGAACAACAATCTCCATAGAAGGACACTCATAGATAGTAGGAAAGTAGCCTAAAAATGCTCTATAATGAGAAAATGGTTAGGGATCCCCTTGTATAGTAAGTGTTTGTCCTTCATGGTGTAACTTTAAACATTGATGATACGTTGAAGGTACGGCTTGTATGGCATGAATCCATGGACAATCAAGCAATATGTTATAAGGAGCTCCAAGTCTAAGACATGGAAATTTGTATCATGGTTTATAAGACCCAATTCCAGTGAGAAGTTGATCATACCAGTTGATTATTGATCTTCATTTTCATACACATTTATGGTGATTACCTTTGTCTCCAAATCAGCTTTTTTCACCCTAGGTTTCGAACTAGTTTAAGAGTACAAATATTTAGACCTGATCTATCATCCACAAGCACTCTTTTAACCTTCCAACATTTAATTATTACCTCAATATATAAGGGCAGGTTATGGGAGGGATTTTCTTCTAGGATTTCCATTAGAATGAAGGTTATGTGTTCTAAAGGAGTGATTTGTGCTACCATGGATTGTAAGTGCATTTTGTCAATAACAATGGATACTCTTGATCCCTATAAGGTTTTACAAAGGATGTCCTTATGAATGTTAGAAATCTTAAGAAGGTCTAAAATTGAAATCTTAGCTGTGGTTTTCTCTAATTGATCTAATACGTCATAATGACTCTCTTAAGGAGGAGGGGGAGGAGGTTTTGAGATAACAAGGAAATATATTTACATTGCCATAGTGTTCTCCCTTTATATGATCTTGATTATGTTGATATGTTTTTAACGGGTTAATCAACACAACCTATTAAGGCATCAAAATGGTCTGTCTTTACTACATAATTGGTATTCTTATTTTGAGATGATTGTCCCTGATCCTGATTTTCCTTTCCTTTGTGCTTGGGGAAAGGTTTTTAAAGATCCCCATGTTTATGTTTGGAGATTTGGTAGGTGTGGAAGAATCTATTTTTACATCACCACTATTGATCAAGTCTTGAATGTAATATTTTAGTTTCAAGAACTTGTCGGTTTTGTGACCCTTAATGCGATGAAATCCACAAAATTCATTTTCCCTAAACTAGGAAGGATTAGGTGTGTCATCCACATAGGGTTTTGATTCATGGTATTGAACCATGTTGATGGCCTCTAACTATTTTAGTATTAATAATATTGATTCAGATAGAGGGGTGAAAGTACGATGTTTGTACTCTGAGGCGGAGTTACCTTTGAAAGCTTCAAAGGAGCATGATTTCAAACAACTTATACATGTTTGGGGTCTACTATTCCATCACTAACAACTTTTTTATTATTATTAGGAACAAACTTTATTTTTTCATTAGTTTTGGAATCGTTATGATCACGTGAAAAGGGTTTTAGGGTCCCTCTAGCTAACAATTCTTTTTGATTTGACTCCCCTTTTCAATCACCTCTTTGAATGTGTTACCACAATGCATTTGCAAGTGGAATGTAATGTCAGGGTGAAGGTTGGGTAAAAATATACTTATTAGTTGTTTTTAGGTATGGAGCAAGGGAAATGACTAGCTAACCCTCTCCACCATTATAGGAAAGCAGCAAAGTTATCATTGTTTCACATTACATAGATCTAGCATGGTGACATCACTCTCTATATTAAAAGAAAAGTGACGTATAAAATGTTCCACTAGTTCGACCATGTAGATATGGATCCCTTAGGGATGTGTAAAAACCACTCTAGCACATGTCCTCCTAAACTTCGTGGGAAGAGGCAAATAAGATAGTTTTCACTATATGTGACCTCTTGACATGCCATATAGAAGTATTTGATATGATCTCAGGGGTCACCTTTTCCCTTATATTTATCAAACTTTGGACAATCAAAATTTCATGGGAAAGGTACTTGTAACATGGCTCTATCAAATGGATAAGGGCACAATTCATCAAACTGGTATTTTCTGTTATTACCGGTTTTGCCTTCTTGCAATGTTAGAAGAGAATTCTTCATAGTGGACCACTCTTGATTGAATATTTGGTCTTGTGTGGGTGGCATAGGCCTATACAAAGGGTTAAATATAGGTTTATTCCCACTCCTATTTGCTGTAAAAAAATTCCTCACGGGGTGTTTTCGTGTCTCTTTACGAGGAGTAGTTTTTGGAACTCGTGGTACAAAGCCTTAGGTTTAGCCTTTGGTATGGCTTGTTTTAAAGGTTTTGGTTGTTCCTTGTTTATGTGTGAAGACAAGCTTGCCAATTAGCTAGTAAGATCTTGTACTTGTTGCTCTAAGGTTACTTCTTGAGTGGGTACTTCGTTACGATCTTCATGTGGATGAGGTTTCTCATGATGAGCATGTTCCTCATGGTATTCACAATGTACTCTAAAAATAGGTATATGATAGTCTCCATCATTTTCAAAAGGTATCTCCTCATCATTATGTCATCCAGAAGTAGAGGCATGACCCGAGTTTAATATTTTATTGATATGGCAAAGAGGACGGTCTATTTCTTCTTCTCCATGAACCATGCCGGAAATAAGAGAAGGGTCTATTGTAGAAGGTAATCGGGCTCCTAGTTCTATGACATGTAAAAGGACCTCATGCTTGTTTTGAAACAAGTAATCATCAAAGTGGGGTGGATGACGTTCCATGTCCACACAAGGAGAATTCTCCTCACCACCGCTATGATCAATCATGACATTATCCTCCAAAAGTGGGTTGTCACTTCCAAAGGGCTTGTTTCCTAACTTTCGATACCCCATTCTTGTAATAGGGGCATAACATGAAATATTTTACTAAGGTTTACTAAAAGGGACCCTAGGTAAATTTTCACAGCGTAATGACACTAAGTCGCTATAAAGAATGGTGACTATCAAATAGTCATGAATCTAATAGGTCAATATGAACCCAAGGATACTAAAGAATAAAGAATGATCTACCCTAACAAGACAATACGTGATGAGAAATATCTAGAAAAATATAATGGTGTAAAAACTCAAATTCGGTCACAACAAAAGTTTACTTTCTATGATTTTTCAAGATAGGTTTGAAATAAAATAAAGTGATGACAACACAATATCACCACTTAGGCCAAGTTTGAAATAAACAAGACCTAAATGCTAAGAAAGTGTTGACGCAATCCTCCAATAAGGTATACTACAACCAGTTTCTAGACACTAACAAAGTCTAAGTTTTGGAAAATGGAAGTTACAAATGCGAGCAACATAACAATACTATTTGGACACTTTAATAAAGCTTTGCAAGAAAGCAATATTTTAGTATCAAAATGACGTTATAGCGATGTGAACACGTAACCTCAACACTCACAAAAACTCAAGGCAATTTTAGGATTCAAAAACTATTCCTAAGTATATCAAGGAATTACTATGCGTGCGGTATGAAAGCAAAGATAACAATACAATTTAGATATTTAGGTCAAGTTTCACAATGGAAACAAGACATGAATATCAAAATTATATGGATTTAATGTGGGCGAGTGTAACAACTCAAAGGAAAATAGTGATAATACCACCTAAATACAATGATAATGAGTCTCAATATGGGTTTGATACAAAGGGCCTACTAGAACATGATGACGTACCATTCACACTTTCAACACTTGTATTCCGGCATTGTAACCTAGTCATGCAAGTAGACTACAAAAGTGGTGGACACAATTATTTCTAGCGGTATCTGTGTATGTTGTTCTTCTTTTGTCCCAAATGGGAAACAAGAAAACAAAGGTGTAAACCAAGTGGTGATGAAACAAACTAAGTGTAACTTTGGTATAGTTTTGCCTTGTCTTAGGACAAGTGAAAAACTAGGACAAAGTAACATGTCATAGGTCTCGTGATGAATAACACATAGTTTCAACTTAAATGGACTCTTTGCCTTGTTCAAAAAAAAAGGTTTTGACTCCAAACAAGTTGTAACTTTGTGAGAGCTCTATAGAATATGATGTCTAAGTCAAATTGGCTCCAAGCCACAAGCTTCCTAGTGGTTCTCTCTCTAGGTGTCACAAGTTACTTCTGCAAGCTCGGTTTTCCAAAAAAGTCACACTAAATAGTCTTGGAGTATCCTGGCTTTACTTTACCCCCTTTAATATAATAATAAATAAATGCGTTCAATTGTATTTTCACTTGGACCATAATGGAAATAACTTTTATTCTAATCTCATCTAGGCGTACTACTCGATTGGGTAGTGGAGAACTTTCCTGTTTCATTCACAAGGTTCCCTCTTGTGTGAACTACTTTGGGGCTCCTAGGAGCATTCCTCTTGTTATCTTAAGGCTTATACCAAAGGAAATTTCTCCTAGTTAAGCGGAAGAGCCATAACTCTTAACTGAAACCTGCAATACATTGTGTTGAATAATATGTTGGTGTGTTTTCTTATCTTTTAGATTAAGTAATTTGGTTTAGAACGTCATTGGAAACCTACAACACACATGAAAATTAGAGGTTTTGTCTAGATTCTCCTTGCTTTGGCTAGCATTAGGTCCTTCACACAAATTTTTAGTAGTTCAAAAAGATATACAATATCATAGAAAGAGGATTAAATGGTATTTTTGGTTCTCAAGATCATCCAAGGGTGTGAGAGAAGATCATACACAACAAGTAACCCAACTAGATAGCAATGAAAATCTTATAAATCAAATAACCACCATAAAACTTTGTAAATCAAGGTTTATTCCCAATTAATCCAAGTTCTTTTTTAATGAAAAACTAAAGTTGTTTTTGGTTCTCAAGATCACACTAGGTGCAAGAGAAGAGCATACACAAGCCTTAGCCTTAGTTATTTATCAAATGAAAACAATTTTAAACTAAAAGATCATATACATGCCAAAAATGAAAGTTTATTCCCTTAAGCATAAAAATGAATGATGAATTTTCCTACTTACTCTAAAATTAGCAAAAGAAGGTTTAGATGTGATTTTGATTCTCAAGATCACACAAAGTGCAAGAGAAGAGCATACAAAACCCTATTCCAAACTCATATAAAGAATGAAAAATAATCACTTATCAAACCCTAAGCCAATTTGTTAAAAAACCTACTCTAAATCAGAAAATCTACAGTAACAACTAAAAATCCTTGGAAAATGAAAAAAGTAAAAAAAAGCGGTTGAAATTTTAGAATTTGAGCCAACTTTACCTCAGAGCGCTAGTGTGCCTCTTAGTGTAGTAGTGCGTCCCTGTGAGCATCAGTTCTCACTTTGTAGCATCAACGCATCCTTAAGAGCATAAGCATGCCTCTATCAAAATTACACAATCAAATTGTGTAGGTGCGGTCAGAGAGGAGTCGGCACATACTTTGAAACACCAGACAACTTAAACATAAAGGAAAACAATTCAATGAAGTGCACACACGTCCGGTGAAGCGTAGGCACTTCCGGTGAAACGTAAGAATGGCCTTGAAAATGTGAACACTCCCCTTTGAGTGTGGGTGCACACCTTCCTTTAGGTGGTCGAAACACATGTTTTGACAAGAAAAATTGAAAAAGATCAAATCTTTGACTTCCTGCTAGAATTTTGATAGCACTTCACCTCCTTAGATGCAACATCCCATTTTAAGACTTTAGAAACAAGGGGAAAAAAAAATTACACAATGTTCTCTGTTCTAAATAAAACATCATTTAGAACAAAAATTCCATGCCAATCAATCTCATAACAGATAACCATATGCATCTGTAATGGCTCGGTAAATTACCTATCTCTCATTCCATGGCTCGGTTACCAACCGATCTCTCATGTTTATCTTAAAGTATAGATTATTTATACTACATATACTTGGTTTCCCTACCCTATTCTGGGTACTAAGTGATATGTTTAAAGAACCTATCTGAATATTTGTTACCAATATTCATCTGACATCACATTTCTTTAAACTAGGTGACATAGGACAACGTAACCAGTAGCTTGTGATACTTTGGCCAAAGATTTTACACATGTTGTTCATGTTACTATTCCTAGATGCATACTCATCGATTTAGACTACGTCCTTCACCTCACTCTCTATTATCTAGAATGGTCTTTACCGACTTCTATCAATTCACTTACCCAAGGTTTGACCCACAGCCCAAAGTTAACAACATAATTTAATATCGGAAGACGCTCACAATGACTTAGGGCATATGGGCATACTCGAGCAACCTAAGTCAACCGAATGTGCCTAGGTACCCTGAGTCATAGAAATCTACTTCCTATTCTAAACATGCTACTAACTTGACCTAGAGAGAAACTAATTTCAAGTCCAGATGTGTGTAGATCTAGATGTGTGTAGAATACATGTCAAGCAACATATCCTATACTTTAAGATAAACATGAGAGATCATTCATTCATCACAATGCCTAATAAATAAATGAATTGATTCATAAACATGAGAGATCATTCATTCATTCATTCATAAAAGTACATCGTGATAAACATGAGAGATCATCCATTCATCATGATGCTAATAATTATGAATTAATGACCACAGGGGTATGTAAGTATAGAGTACATCCATTAGAATTGATTCATCACGATGTACATACCCCTTGGTGGTCATTAATTCATAATTAAATTTGGATTAAGATTCAGATTGCAACAACCATGCCTAACCCTAATTCCAACATTCATTAAGTTCTTTATCCATAATTAATCTGATTTGATATTGAGAACTTCATTAACTCATGTTTGCATTGATGTTCAATAACTCGGCATAACAAGTAGTTATCCCAAAAATAGGGCAAGCAAACATCAAACGATTAATTTTTAATGCAACCTAGCTGTCCAAAGAAGGTGTATCATCCACCTAGGTTCAACTAGTGTTTACTTTATATAAAATGAAGTACAAAGATTAAAGATCATAACCACCATTCCTTTTATTTTTCATTCTTTTGAGAGAGGAAGAGTCTTCCTCTACATGATTAGATGTTAGGGTTAACATAACCTTTTTATCATTCATCACTCATATAGTTTAATTGTATGTCCAATACATATTTCATTATTAAACTATAGTTGTTTAGATAGAGAACAACATCTTTTGCAACTTAACAAGTTTCACTATAGTAAGGGAGATTGTACTATCCCCTTAATCCAACTTATTAATTGATAATAGTAATAGTATACAAACAAATATAAAGAACATTAACAAGATATCATTACTATTTCCTTCATACAAAGTATAAGATAATTTACACCACAATTTGGAGTTAGTCTCCAAACCTTTCAATTCATCATGATAAAATATACACTTTACAAGACTATGCATTTCAGGCATACTGCATGTTGATCAACATTAAGATCATAAAAGAACATAACTTTTCTTTTTCAATACAACTCAAGAATGAATTGAAATTCTTTACAAAAGATCCAAACTTAAATAAGCCAATACATCATAAAAAAATTGCCTTCTTTTATCACTTACGAAGTCCATCTGCAAAAATTGCTAGCACGGGTTAGTTCATTGAACTGAGCATGATAAGCACTAAGCATTAAAATGAAGTGCATTCCACTAATTGTTCCATTAAAACAACTTTGCTTTAATGAAACAATTAATATATCATACAAATAAGCATAAGTAATAACAACTAGAAAAGAAGTACAAATAATGAGTCTGAATTCACTTTAAGAAAAGAGCATAATATAATCAGCAACCACTGCATTATATCATATAATAATTGACCCAATCAATTACTTATTTAAAACAAACAACAGATCTTGTCATCTAATTATTTCATAATTCTTTCTGAATTGAAATACAAAATTTAACTTTACTATGTAACAAAAAGAGTTACTTTCAGCATAGTACATATTTAGGATGATTCATCCTACAACTTAAATAAATAAGAAGAAGAATCAATACAAACTATCCATGATTCACTATTCATCTGAAAGATAGAAAACCGGTTCAGAAAGTACATAACGATTACCTACATAACTACATCAATCAAGGAAACCAATAAAAGGATTCACCATTTAAGAGACAACATCTAATACAAGAATCCCAAATCAATCCGAGAAGGAGAGAGAATCAAAATAGTCTACTTGCAAGCCTTAAATAAATTCTACATTATAGAAGATATCATCAAAGATCTAAAACCATACGTTCCAAAAATCAAAGCAAGACTTACACAAGGATAATCTCTTCTCATGTCCATCAAGGAAGATTCATAATATGATAGAGTGCAAAAAGAGGAGTCCTTCAATAACAAAATCCAAATGGAGCATGACTCAATCAAACAAGGTAGTTAGTCTAAACATGATTACATTTTCCCTTCTACAAGATAGACTCAGTTGTTCACTTTCCACATCAATACAACATTGACTCAATAAAAATTAGCTGAGATCAAGAAATATCAAATGGGGATGATTGGGTTTTTCCATTACTAAGAATGACAAGTCCCAAAGTTTCCTAAACATACAACTGTTTCCATGAACTTTCCACAATCGACTAGCAACAAAATAAACTAAACAATCCACAAGGAAGTTTCCATTTCAGAAGAGTGAGTTCACACTATTTCATACAAGATAGAAAGGACAGAAAAGCTAAACTCAAGAAGTCGAACAAGCCTAGGATAGTAATCACTCCTACAACATGGAAGAGAGTCAATCTATAGAGAGATGTTCAAAATGATAGAACTTAACTTTCCACAGTTAAAGGAACTCAATAGAAAAGATCTAATCAAGAATTCATTCACCTTTGTATTATCAATTGAATTCCAATTTCCATTTCAAACCTAGAAGTTCTTTCACTAGTTCCCAAAAGAGAATACAAAACCAAACACACAGTTTATAGAAAGCAATACTTCTAGTTTCCCTTATGAATTCAAACCTTATCGAAACTACCCTAGTTCATATACAAAAAGAAATCTAGGATGCAATAATGCCAAATCCTTATTCATCTATTCGTCATTGATTAAACATAAGTTTCTAAAATCTCATGAATTCAAATAGTAACTGAAATCCCAACTACAAGGACTTACACAGCTCCATACAAAAGAAACATATAGTTTGTGATCATAATGAAGAACAAATTATACAAAACAATCCCGAACCAGAGGTACTAAATCCTCCAAACAAGATTTAGTTTATGAGAGTATTCAACTCTTCTCTCTTTTAAAAACCCATAAATCAATTAAAAAGGATCTGAAAGAGAGTAAAAACCCAACACACATTTAAGTCAAGAAAAGTTTCAACATTACCCTCGAACTTGACTGAAACAGAAATCACAACAAAATAACTTTCATAGCTCCATCTAGTACATAAAGATCGAGACAGAGAAGGTAATTGTTCCAATCAAATAACACAAGAAGAAGTATGAACACAACATTTCCATAAACTTGAGAACCCATTATCAACTGTTTCAAATGAGCTCGAATTCATACCGAAGGGTAAGTAATAATACAATATCGAAACAAAGGTTCCATATCCCCACAATAAGATATAGTTCCATAAAGGTCCAACATCCTTCTAACAAAATAGTCAAAGACTTTCAAACAAGACGTGGGTTACCCAAAGCAGAGGAGAGCAAAATATCCTCAATGTTTACATGCCATTACATGCTCAAAGTAAACGGTACAGTCTGGGACAGAAGTTCTACAACCCTTCCAAACTCAAGATGCGTCTAGGAGAAGATTCCAAAAGAGACTCAAATAAAATCCATTTAATCAAGCTCTTTCAAGCAGATAGTCTCGAATAAGAGTTCTAAACAACACAAAGCCTCGAATACAAGTTTAGAACAACACAAAGCCTCGAATACGAGTTTAGAACAAACACAATCCTCGAATATGAGTTTAGAACAAACACAACCTTGAAAGTTCCACATGCATATCACCATTGAACTTGCAGAGAGAAACATCCAAAGACTTACATTATCATGCAATGGATTCATATCCAAAAATCACAGAGATTATTTCAACCAAGAAATTAAATAACCAAACAAAACATGCAACCATTTATCTCATGAGAGTAGAATTATTTTAATGAAACATTTAGAAGAAAGCAAGAAATCTTAATGGGTAGAGCCTATCATGCCTGATAGTGCTTCTGCTAATTCGAAGGATACTTCAGTCAAGCTTCCAACTCTTTTTCTCCTCCAAGAAATTTCAAAACCAAACATCTCTTTCTCCAATGCCTCATATACTTTCCTTCGATCGAAAATAGACCAAAGAAACCAAAAATAGCCACAAAGTAAAATTTGAACTGCTGGTTCAAAGAACTAGATAGCTCCATGCAGAGCAAAAATCACAAGGCATGCAAGACCAAACAACCTCCAACAAATCCACCCTCATTGTTTCCAAGATAGTTTGCTTGCAAAATTTGAGGTTCATTAATGCCATTACTCCCCAATCTCCTACCTATCTCTCCTTTCCACCGCCTCCTAAAATTGTGAATGCTATTTCAACCTTTGCATGCATTTCTAAGTTTAACTGTGACTCCATGTAAGCTTCCACTAAGTTTACATGCCTTTGCCAAAACTAGTAGTACTTCCCATTTATTCAAACAAATCAAATCAAATAAATGCCTTTGGAACCGTCACCAACATGCCATGCGACCCTAGGTCCCTTTCATTAGTTTAGGATAGATTTCCATAACTTAGGTTATAACCTTAGGTTAGTCTAAAAATTAATTACCTTAGGTTTAAAAACATTGCCATAGGTAATTTTCCAATTTAAGATAGGGTATAATTCAAACCAATTTAGTAGTAGGTAATAGGTTAAAAGTATACCTAACATCACCTTAGGTTTTTCCCCATCCCCACATAGAATATGAAGCTTAGGTTAGATTGTCACCCGAATAAGTAGACATAGCTAGGAAGTAGGTGCATTTACCTTAGTTTAGAATACCATTAGGATAATCCCATAGGTTTAGGATTTAGATTCCCTTCATAGTCGTGAAGCAGGATTCATTCCACTTACACCGTTAAATTTCCTGAGAGGTCAATCCCAAAGAATGAGCAAAAACATACAACCAAATGCAAGCACGACCTTACAAGACAAAAAGAATTTGTAAACATACAAAATTTCATTCCGCTACATCTCTCAACTTATGAATGTCAATTTACCATTCAGTCTGGTAAGGAGATTTAAAACATTCCTTGGATCACTAGAATTGATCCAAGGATGAGTCAGTTAAAAGAGATAAGTTTGCAACCCTCAAAACCATATTGCAACTCACCTATCAAAAGTGAAAATGGATTCTTGCAAGCCATATCATTTCAGTCTAATGAATCTAAGAGTAGAAATGATTTATCCGTAACAAGAATGATCTTCAACAATCAAGGGAACACACCTCATTCAATAAAATCACATGCCAATGCTTGCAATGCAAAAGAGAAATATAACAGTTTTTCAAAGGTGTTACATACTTCCCTCCTAAAAAGAATCATCGTCCCGATGATTATCTTATTTTGACCATTGCATTAAGGACAATCAATTTATTCACTTTCTTATCATATGTTTGTAACAATATCAGAATTTTAAAGTTCCAGAAATCAGCATTCACATAGTTGCTTATTAAAAAAAATAGTTATCTGCCCAAAACTAGCATACTTATTAACATATAAAGATAAAATCACAAATTTTTTTATCAGTCATCAGAGTTAATTATGTTCAAATAAATATGGAAAAGTAGATTTCATATCTTCTATATTTTCCTAGGTTGAACTTTCTTCGTTAAACTGGTCCCACTAGACCTTGCATTGACTTATTTCATGATTTCTTAAATGCAATTGGTGAGTTTCCAACACTCGTATGGATTTAACCACAATTATTCCTAGGTCTTGGACCTACAAGGAATTCCAATTTAACACGTGATAAATTTGAAACGTATTTCTTAAGCAAATAAATATGGAAAACATCATGCATTCATGACAAAGTAGGAGGTAATGCTAAACGATAAGCTACAAGGTTTATTACTTCAACTATTTCAAAAGGTCCCACGTAACGAGGTGATAACTTGGCAGCCTTTCCAAAATTTATAGAGCTCTTTTTGGTTTAACCCAAAGAAAGACCTTCTCACCAAGTTCAAATTTCCTATCAACCCGCTTTAAATCAGCATAACTCTTTTGCCTATCTGTTGCTTCTTTCAAGCATTCACGAATCATTTTAACTTGTTCCATTTCCGTAAGGATTTAGGTCCAATTACCTCTCTATCCTCAATGTTGTCCCAACTAATGGGGGTTCTACATTTTCTTCGTATAGTGCTTCGAAAGGTGCCATCTTAAGAGAGGCATGATATGTGTTATTATAAGCAAACTCAACTAGTGGAAGGTACTCTTCCCACTTATACTGTTGATCCATACAATACATTCATAACATATCCTCTAAAACTTGATTAACTCTTTCAATCTGTCCATTTGTTTCGGATGATACGCAGAACTGAAATTCATCTTAGTTCCTAGAGTTGCATTAAGTGTTTTCCAAAACCTTGAATTCATTCTAGGATCTCTATCAGATATGATTAATTTAGGTACTCCATGTAATTTGAAATTTTCATGTACAAATATCTTTTCCAAAATAGGAGAATCATCCTTCAAATTACCAATAATAAAATGTGCTACTTTTGTTAGTTTATCAACAACTACCAAAATAACATCATGTTTATTTCTTGACATAGGCAACCCTTGTACAAAATCCATGCTTATTACTTGTCATTTGTATTATGGTATGCTATGAGGATACAATAAACCGGATTGGGTGCATATGTTTAACTTTAACACGTTGACATTCTAAGCAATGTGTCACAAAATCAATAACGTCCTTTTTCATCCCCTTCCAGAAATATTGTTGTCTTATATCAGCAAGCATCTTTGTAATACCAAGGTGTCCAGAAAAAGGTGAATTGTGAAATTCTACTAACAATTTCTTTCTTAAATCATTTAGCGAAGGTATGTATACTGTTTTCAAATCTTAAGATTCCTTCGTTGTCAAAGTGAAAACCTTTATACCTCACATCATTTGGATCTGAAAGCAAGAGCTATTGTTTTTACTTGCTGAAAGTAAGAATCATATTCCATGACACTTTTTACTTCATCCTTAAACTGAGTTCTCAATGTTATAAGAGCATAAATGTGCTTCCTACGACTTAGAGCGTCAACCACTCTGTTTTCCTTACCTTTGATGTAATTTATGTCAAAATCATATTGAGAAAAAAACTCTAACCATCTTCATTGTCTTGCATTTAGATTTGGCTAAGTGAAAATATACTTCAGCCTAAGATGATCAGTTTTTAATTCAAAAGGTTTACCAAGTAAATAATGCCTCCAAACTTGTAGTGCATGAACAATGGTAGCAAGATCTAAATCATGTGGAGCATAATTCAACTCATGTAACTTTAGTTTTCTACTTTCGTAAGCTATGACATGATCATTTTGTAACAAAATACCTCATATACCTTCCCCAGATGCATCCGTTACAACCGTAAAGTCTCCATTAGGGTCTGGTACTACTAGAATAGGTGTTGATGTTAATTGTTCCTTCAAAGTTTTGAATGTAGATTCACATTTCTCATTCCAAACAAACTTCTTATCCTTTTTCTGTAATGAATTTATTGGTGCAACCACTTTAGAAAAAAAATACAAATTTTTTGTAGTAACCAGCAAGACCCATGAAGCTTCTAACTTCATGTACATTCTTTGGTGCAAGCCACTCAGTTATAGCTACAATTTTAGAAGGATCTACAACAATTCCATTCTTACTTATTACATGTCCCAAATAGTGCACTTCTATGTCATAGAAAGAACATTTAGATAGCTTACCATATAATTGTCTCTTTCTCAAAATTTCTAAAACTATCTTCAAATGCTCATGGTGTTCCTCAATACTTTTAGAATATATGAGAATGTTATCCAAGAATACAAGCACAAATTTTTCCAAGTATTCTTAAAATATATTATTCATTAAATTCATAAAAGTTGTAGGTGCATTTGTTAATCCAAAAGGTAAAACTGTGAACTCATAATGCCCATACCTTGTTTTGAAAGTTTTTTTATAAATGTCCTCATCCTTAATCCATAATTAATGACATCTAGATCGAAGGTCTATCTTTGAATATACCGATGCTCCACACATCTGATCAAATAGATCATCAATTCTAGGGAGTGGATATCTATTCTTGATCATTGCTTTGTTTAACATTTTGTAATCCATGCACAATCTAAGTGTTCCATCCTTCTTTTCCACAAAAATTATTGGTGCTCCCCAAGGTGAAACACTCGGTCTAATCAAACCCTTAGACAAAAGTTCTTACAATTGAGCCTTAAGCTCTACTAATTATATAGTAGTCATTCGATAAGGTGCCTTAGAAATAGGCTGGGTTCGGGCTTGATTTCAATAGTGAAGTCAAATTCCCTTTTGGGTGGAAGACCTAGTAACTCTTCCTAGGAAACACATCACTATAGTTTTGTAACAGCGGATATCGTTCCATGACATCATTGTTTTCTTCAGTAGTTTCTAAAATATTTACTGCATATAAGGTACAACCTTTATTTTTGGCCTTTTTAAGTTGCATAGCTGACAGTTTCCTAACAGAAATATCATGTTTCACACCTTGAATCTCTGTTGTTTTTCTGAGTCATCTAAACAAATAATATGTTTTTCAAAAAATTCCACTTTTTCCTTATGTTCATATAACCAATTAATACCTATGATTACATCATAATATCCCAAAGGTGCAACATAAAGATCAACTTCGGTGGAAAACTAGGTAAGTCAAGGACTGCTCCAAAAATACACATACTACCGTATGAACAACATTGTTTCCATAATGTCCATGTTTTATCCATGTTTCCATCTTTTCTTTTTAGTTTTGATGTTAATTTACTAGAAATAAAACATTCAATAGCTCGGTATTAAATAGAATAGTTATAGGTATGCCAAATAACTTACCCGAAACCTCTATGGGCGTGGCTTGTTTTTTAGTCTACTTGTCAACTCATGCAGCAGTGTGTATCTTGTGTTTTTGATTACGATCATCCTTTTTCAAAGGACATTGATTTGCATAATGATATTTGTCACAATTATAAAGCCTCCTACAAGTCCCTTTCTAGGCTCTGGATTTATTCCCACCCTTAAAGTTATCATTCGACCTCCATAGGACTTCGTGTCATTATTATTATTCTTGACAAAGTTGTTTCATGCATTACTAGAAACTTATTTTTTGTTATTTTCTTATTATTATCAGCAGAAAACTTACTTTTCATTCCAAATTTCTTCCATGCTCCTTTCTTAGGTGCAAGAGACGATGAAGAGGGGTTTGGAACTTTCTTCCTTACTTCCTCTTTATGAGCAGAAATTGCCTTCAATTTCTGTTCCTGCCTTATGGATTTTTCAACAACCCCTTCCATTGTGGTTGGGTTGTGAACATCCACCTCTCCTCCTATAACGGGATTCAATCCCATGATGAATTTATGTATCTTGAAATTTTCGTCAATTTTATACTGAGGTCCATACTTAAGGAGTTTAATAAACTGCTCCCAATACTCAATTACAATTAACTTTCCTTGAGCTAAGTTCTAGAATTTAGTCATTTTCTGATCATAATAAAGTTTTGGTATCCAACGTTTCCTAAAGTAACCTTTAAATTGATCCCAAGTGATATTAGTTTCATCTATATTCAACTCAGCCTTACGGTTGTCCCACCATGAAGATGCCTCATGGGAAAGCTGATATGCTCCCATATCGCCTTTGTTTCTTCTGAGAAATTCCTTATTGCAAAGTACTTCTCCATTTCATTGAGCCAATTCTTAGCTCCATCTCCTAATTTGGTGCCATAAAATTTGGGTGGACTTATCTATTTTATATCATTAGTGAGTTTAGTTGTCAGCCTAGCCTTTTTGTTCTCAAGCTGATCAGATATGTTCACATTGTTATTATCAACACCTAAATTGGCGTTGTCCTCAAGAGGTGGCTGATTATTATTACCAACATCTTCTTCCTCCTCATTTCCCATTACTTGCTATTCAAGTACATCCAAATGATCCCTTGTGTCCAATAGGGTAGTAAGGATCTCATCAAGTTTTTGGGTAGTTATTGCTCCTTCCTAGGTGGAGGATTATTTGCAACATTTCCTCTTATTCTAACCATTTTTTATTAACAAGAAAATTTAAGTTTCATCAGATTATGGACACAATAGGTCCAAGAGCTGTAACCTTCAGCTCTAATACCAAGATGTAACATTCCCATTTTAAGACTTTAGAAAGGGAAAAAAATTTTACACAATGTTCTCTATTCTAAATAAAACATCATTTAGAACACACATTCCATGCCAATCAATCTCATAATAGATAACCATATGCAACTATAATGACTTGGTAAATTACCGATCTCTCATTCATGACTCGGTTACCAACCGATCTCTCATGTTTGTCTTAAAGTATAGAATACTTTATGTATACTACATATACTTGGTTTCCTACCCTATTTTGGGGTTGAGTGATTTGTTTAAAGAACCTATCTGAATATTTGTTACCAATATTCATCTGACATCACGTTTCTTTAAACTAGGTGACATAGGACAACGCAACCACAGAAACTTGCGATACTTTGGCCAAAGATTTTCAACATATTGTTCATGTTACTATTCCTAGATGACATACTCGTCAATTCAGAATACATCCTTCACCTCACTCTATTATTATCTAGAATGGTCTTTACTGACTTCTGTTAGTCCACTTGCCCAAGGTTTGACCCTAGCCTAGGTTAGCAACATAATTTATTATAGGAAGATGCTCACGATGACTTAGGGCATATGGGCATACTCGACCGACCTAAGTTGACCGAATGTGCCTAGGTACCCTGAGTCATAGAAAGCTACTTCCTATTCTAAACATGCTACTAACTTGACCTAGAGAGAAACTAAGTTCAAGTCCATATGTGTGTAGATCTAGATGAACAAATATAGAAGGGTGTTGTCACATGTCAACTGTAACATTGTATCCTCGAGAAGCCCTTGGTCTTCTTGAAGGTACAGTCCTGCAATTGGCGTGTGCCAACATCCGTTAGAACTGATTCATCACAATGTACATACCCCTTGGTGGTCATTAATTCATAATTAAATTTGGATTAAGATTGATTGAAGCCACCATGCCTAACCCTAATTCAAACATTCATTAAGTTATTTATCCACAATTAGTCGATTTGGTATTGAGAATTTCATTAACTCATGTTTGCATTGAAGTTCAATTACTCGGCATAAGATAACAAGCAGTTATCCCAAAAATAGGGCAGAAAACATCAAACGGTTAATTTTTAATGCAACCTAGCTGTCCAAAGAAGGTGTATCATCCACCTAGGTTCAGCTAGTGTTTACTTTATATAAACAAAGTACAAATATTAAAGATCATAACCACCATTCCTATTATTTTTCATTCTTTTGAGAGAGGAAGAGTCTTCCTCTACATGATTAGATGTTAGGGTTAACATAACCTTTTTATCATTCATCACTCATATAGTTTAATTGTATGTCCAATACATATTTCATTATTAAACTATAGTTGTTTAGATAGAGAATGACATCTTTTGTAACTTAACAAGTTTCACTATAGTAAGGGAGATTGTACTATCCCCTTAATCCAACTTATTAATTGATAACAGTAATAGTATACAAACAGATATAAAGAATATCGACAAGATATCATTACTATTTCCTTCATACAAAGTACAAGAGAATTTACACCACAATTTGGAGTCAGTCTCCAAACCTTTCAATTCATCATGATAAAATATACACTTTACAAGACTATGCATTTCAAGCATACTGCATGTCGATCAACATTAAGATCATAAAATAACATAACTTTTATTTTTCAATACAACTCAAGAATGAATCAAAATTCTTTACAAAAGATCCAGACTTAAATAAGCCAATACATCATAAAAAAATTCCTTCTTTTATCACTTACGAAGTCCATCTACAAAAATTGCTAGCACGGGTCAGTTCATTGAACTAAGCATGATAAGCACTAAGCATTAAAACGAAGTGCATTCCACTAATTTTTCCATTAAAACAACTATGTTTTAATGAAACAATTAATATATCATACAAATAAGCATAAGTAATAACAACTTAAAAGAAGTACTATTAATGAGTGCAGAACTTGCTTTAAGAAAAGAGAAAATTATAATCAGCAGCCACTGCATTATATCATATAATAATTGACCCAATCAATTACTTATTTAAAACAAACAATAGATCTTGTCGTCTAATTATTTCATAATTCTTTCTGAATTGAAATACAAAATTTAACTTTACTATGTAACAAAAAGAGTTACTTTCAAAGCATAGTACATATTTAGGATGATTCATCCTTCAAATTAAATAAATAAGAAGAATAATTAATACAAACTATCCACGATTCACTATGCATCTGAAAGATAGAAAACTGGTTCAGAAAGTACATAATTGATTACCTACATAACTACATCAATCAAGGAAACCAATAAAAGGATTCACCATTTAAGAGACAACATCTAATACAAGAATCCCAAATCAATCCAAGAAGGGAGAGAGAATCAAAAAAAGTCTACTTGCAAGCCTTAAATAAATTCTACATTATAGAAGATATCATCCAAAGATCTGAAACCATACGTTCCAAAAATCAAAGAAAGACTTACACAAGGATAATCTCTTCTCGTGTCCATCCAGGGAAGATTCATAATATGATAGAGTGCAAAAAGAGGAGTCCTTCTAATAACAAAATCCAAATGGAGCATGACTCAATCAAACAAAGTAGTCGATCTAAACATGATTATGTTTTCCCTTCTACAGGATAGACTCAATTGTTCACTTTCCACATCAATACAACAATTGACTCAATAAAAATTAGTTGAGATCAAGAAAGATCAAACGGGGATGATTGGGTTTTTCTAGTACTAAGAATGACAGTCCCAAAGTTGCCTAAACATACAACTATTTCCTTGAACTTTCCACAGTCAACTAGCAACAAAATAAACTAAACAATCCACAAGGAAGTTTCCGTTTCAGAAGAGTGAGTTCACACTATTTCATACAAGATAGAAAGGACAGAAAATCCAAACTCAAGAATTCAAACAGCCTAGGATAGTAATCACTCCTACAACATGGAAGAGATTCAATCTACAGAGATGTTCAAAATGATAGAACTTAACTTTCCATAGTTAAAGGAACTTAATAGAAAATATCCGATCAAGAATTCATTCACCTTTGTATTATCAATTGAATTCCAATTTCCATTTCAAACTTAGAATTTCTTTCACTAGTTCCCAAAAGAGAATACAAAACCAAACACACATTTTATAGAAAGCAATACTTCTAGTTTCCTTATGAATTCAAACCTTATCGAACTACCCTAGTTCGTATACAAAAAGCAATCTAGGATGCAATAATGCCAAATCCTTATTCATCTATTTGCCATTGATTAAACACAAGTTTCTACAATCCTCACGCATTCAAATAGTAACTAAAATCCCAACTACAAGGACTTACACAGCTCCATACAAAAGAAACATATAGTTCGTGTTCATAATGAAGAACAAATTATACAAACAATCTTGAACCAGAGGTACTAAATCCTCCCAAACAAGATTCAGTTTATGAGAGTATTCAACTCTTTTCTCTTTTAAAACCTAGTATTCAATTAAAAAGGATCGAAAGAGAGTACGAAAACCCAACACACCTTTAAGTCAAGAAAAGTTTCAACATTACCCTCAAACTTGAGAAATAGAAATCTCAACAAAGTAACTTTCACAACTCTATCTAGTACATAAAGATCAAGATAGAGAAGGTAATTATTCCAATCAACTAACACAAGAAGAAGTATGAACACAACATTTCCATATACTTCGAGAACCCATTATCGACTATTTCAAATGAGCTTGAATTCATACCAAAGGGTAAGTAATAATACAATATCGAACCAGAGGTTCCATATCCCCACAACAAGATACAGTTCCATAAAAGGTCCAAGCATCCTTCTAACAAAATAGTCAAAGACTTTCAAACAAGACGCAGGTTACCCAAAGAAGAGGAGAGCAGAATATCCTCAATGTTTACACATCATTACATGCTTAAAGTAAACGGTACATTATGAGGCTAGAAGTTCTACAACCCTTCCAAACTCAAGATGCATCTAGGAGAAGATTCCAAAAGAGACTCAAATCAAATCCATTTAATCAAGCTCTTCAAGCAGACAATCCTGAATATGAGTTCTAAACAACAAAAAGCCTCAAATACGAGTTCAAAACAACACAAAGCCTCAAATACGAGTTCATAACAAACACAACCTCAAAAGTTCCACATGTATATCACCATTGAAATTGCACAGAGAGAAACATCCAAAGACTTACATTATCATGCAATGGATTCATATCCAAAAATCACAGAGATTCTTTCAACCAAGAAAGTAAATAACTAGACAAAACATGCAACCATTTATCTCATGAGAGCAGAATTATTTTAATGAAACATTTAGAAGAAAGTAAGAAATCTTAATGGGTAGAGCCTATCATGCCTGATAGTGCTTTTACCAATTCGAAGGATACTTCCAACCGAGCTTCCAACTCTTTTCTCCTCCAAGAAAGATCAAAACCAAACATCTCTTTCTCTAATGCCTCATATACTTTCCTTCGATCGAAAATAGACTAGAGAAACCAAAAATAGCCACAAAGTAAAAGTCAAATTGTTGGTTTGAAGAACCAGATAGCTCCATGCGAGATCAAAAATCACAAGGCATGCAAGACCAAACAACCTCCAACAAAACCGCCCTCATTGTTTCCAAGATATTTTGCTCACAAAATTCAAGGTTCATTAATGCCATTACTCCCCAATCTCCCACTTATCTCTCCTTACTACTACCTCCTAAAATTGGTGAATGCTATTTCAACCTCAGCATGCATTTCTAAGTTTAATTGTGACTCCACGTAAGCTTCCACTAAGTTTACATGCCTTTGCCAAAACTATCAAGTACTTCCCATTTATTCAAACAAATCAAATCAAATAAATGCCTTTGGAACCGTCGTCAACATTCCATGCTACGCTAGGTCCCTTTCATTAGTTTAGGATAGATTTCCTTAACGTAGGTTATAACCTTAGGTTAGTCTAAAAAGTAATTACCTTAGGTTTAAAAACATTGCCATAAGTAATTTGCCAATTTAAGATAGGGTATAATTCAAACCAATTTACTAGTAGGTAATAGGTTAAGAGTATACCTAACATCACCTTAGTTTTCCCTATCCCCACATAGAATATGAAGCTTAGGTTAGATTGTTAGCCGAATAAGTAGACATAGCTAGGAAGTAGGTGCATTTACCTTAGTTTAAAATACCGTTAGGATAATCCCATAGGTTTAGGATTTAGATTCCCTTCATAGTCGTGAAGCAGGATTCGTTCCACTTACATTGTTAAATGTCTTGAGAGGTCAATCCCAAATATCTCGAGCACAAAACATACAACCGAATGTAGGCACGATCTTACAAGACAAAAAGAATTTGTAAACATACAAAATTTTAGTCCGCTACGTCTCTCAACCTATGAATGTCAGTTTACCATTCAATCCGGTAAGGAGATTTAAAACATTCCTTGGATCACTGGAATTGATCCAAGGATGAGTCAGTTAAAAGAGATAAGTTTGTAACCCTCAAAACCAGATTGCAACTCACCTATCAGAAGTGAAAATGGATTCTTGCAAGCCATATCATTTTAGTCTAATGAATCCAAGAGTAGAAATGATTTATCCATAACAAGCATGATCTTCAACAATCAAGGGAACACACCTCATTCAATAAAATCACATGCCAACACTTGCAATGCAAAAGAGAAATATAACAGTTTATCAAAGGTGTTACATTAGATCCTACAAAGAACATCAAAATGCAACATCTACTACTAATCTAGTTTAAACAACTATCAAAATTGAAAATTGATCTAGAAAAATTTGAATTTTATTCTAAAAATATTGAAACTAATCTAAAATATTGAGAAACTAATCTAGAAAGCTTGAAACTAATCTAGAAATCTTGAAACTAAAAACTTTGAAACTAAGTTAAAAAGCTTTAAAATGAATGCAATTGGAGTATGCTCCCACCGGGCATGCCAAATAAAGACTACTAAAAGTCTCTAGCTAGGGTAAATGGCAAGACTAACACCACATAGTCTATTAACAAAGCTAGGAATTCAACAATAGTAACATCAATGATTAAAGCTTAATGGAATGCTTGAAATAACTAACATGATATAAATAAATCCTAGCTAAAGCATGCTTACTTAGTATCAATTGCTAACTAACATAGACCTAAATAGATCTAGGAGCAATCAAATTGGAGGTTTGTTGCTACTTCAAGAAAGGTGAGATGGTCTCTCCAACAATGACTACAAGATCATATTGGATACCCATCTACTAACCCCATTAAATATTGGAGGCAAAGATTGAGCAAGCTAATCCTAGAAGGAAGTTGGGCTCATAATCATATTTCTTATATGATATGCAAATCAAAGCATGGTGTAAAGTTTAAAGGTATGTGGTTAGTCCTTTTTATAGTTTTTCCTTTAAGGAAAACTTGCATCTTGGTGCATGTGGGACTAAAAGCACAAAGTAGATTAATAATTGCTAATCCTAATTAAGGTTTTCTAATCATGATTAGTGAATTAACAAGTGATTAGGATGTGAGGAGCCTTAATCAACCACTTAGGGTCAATTAGGAGGCTAGGATAAGCTTTTGAATCCTTTTGAGATGTTGTGAAAGGAAGTGGGGTGATTTTGAATGGTTAGAAGAGGGGCTTGAGCCAATAATAGGGTATATTGACCAAAACAAGAGTAAAATAGGTTTAATTAGCTAATAATCGCTAATTGTCTGTTTGGAAGAGGATTTTGACTTACGATGTGTCGTAAAATGGCATCCTGAATGTGAAAGAGACTAGGCAATCAACAAAGCGTTGTTACTTGACAAAAATGGTAAAAAATGTTATTTGTTTAAAGAAATCACTAATTATAATAGAAATGGTAAGAATGAGAGTGATTTGTGTGCTTTTAGCAATAAGATTGCAAAAGTAGAATTTATGTGTCTACATAGCGTATTTGATAGCTCAACAAGGTGTGAATTTTACTAGAATGTTTCTCAAAATTTTCATAGCTCATCTTATTAGTAGATTACTCTAGGTCCGCCATTAGGGATTCCATAGCTTTACTAAAATTAATGCACTCATCCTCCTTATCCTTAAGATCATTAATGAGCATGCTAACTTGGGTTTTAGATTGAGTACATTCCTATTCTTGGCTTCATACTCTTTAAGAGTTTCCCCATCTTTGGATTCTCCTTCTTTGTGAGTTGTATATTTTCTAGGGCACAAACAAGTTCAACTTCAAGAAAGACTATTGTTTTTTCCTTATTTAAAATATCTCCATTTGCAAAATCCATACCTTTTGCATTGTTTCAAACGTCATATTCACTAACATTAGAAGGATTATTATCATCTTCATATAAATACTCCAACTTGTCCCATAAGGCCTTGGCTGAATCAATCTATTACCATGGCATATACTAATTCCTATAATCACTCACATTGGCATTTTTTGTTATTTCTTCCATGGGTTACGATGAATCAGTGTAATCAACATCAACATCAAACCCAAGATAACTTAGGTAGACCTTCATCATGAATTTCCAAAAGGAATAATCAGTTCCATTAAATATAAGACCCTAATATGATAAGATCTCTTCTTCCATTTGATCAAACAAAATTGTGCTTCAAGAGAATCTCCTTCAAATAGTTAAAATTGCTTCAAAAGGACCTTTCTCACGCATTATATACTTTAAAACTAACTGATGCACCTTCTACACACTTTTTATAACCTCAAGTTTCTCCTTTCATGCTCTAACAAGTCTACCCTGCTCTATTTCTCATGTTACTAACTCATCTTGTTTGACCTATGTCTAGAATTAAACCTAATTAGGCTTGTATCTCCTCATGACTTAAGAGAAATAACCTTAACAACCACTTACAGACTAATTAACACCTTTAATGCATCATACTAAACATTTTAAACACCATGGAGACCTTTGGAGAACTCATACCAAACCACACAACATAATCTTGTTTAAACCATGATCAAAAACCAAAACAACTCATCATGACATCAAATTTAAACACTACCAATTAACCTTCATTTTTACTTTGATTTACACCTCATCTGACAATAATGCCTCCTAGACATCCTTTTCCATTGATGAAACTTGACATCAATGACAACAATACTTACAAAAATTCCAACAAAGTGTAACATAGGTGGGGCGGAAAGAAAGAGAAGAGTCCCAAAAACAAGACTCGATGAGGTAACTATGTACAATACAACTCTCACAAATTAGATTAAAATGAGAAAACCCAGTGGGAAAAAACTCCCCCAAAAGATATATAAAGAAGAGAAGGTAGGACTAAAAATCCCCACTCAAAGCTACAACTATTTTTAGCCTCTCGAAGTGATTATGGATAAGAAGTACATGCAGCGAAGAGTGGATCACCATGGAAAAGTGAATGAATCCACCAAGTTTGTTATGGATATCTAATCAAGGTGTGGTCCCTATACATGTAACTATACTCCTTGTGAAATTTATAAGTTCTAACGCTGCTCCATGACCCAATAATGTACCCAAAGTATATGTGAAGAAGGAATGTGTGATACCATGTAACTATGAAGAAGACTACCCTATGCATGATGAGTCCTGAATCATGGTGCCTACTACTTGAAAAGTATGAAGTGGACCAAAATTAGGTGATTCAAGAAAAAATCCTCAAAATATGGAAGGAGAAAAGGAGGAGGTGGAGGTGTGTCCCCATAAAAGCGTAGTCATATTTGATAAAAGATAAGTTAACGTCATCAAAAATGTGCTCAATCTCAAAAGTACTATCAAGTGTAGGTGAATCCAATGAAGAATCGAAAGGAGGAACAAAGTGATAGAAATAATATAGCTAATTCATATGATCGACTACACCTATTGCAATGATAATGTCATTGTGCAACTTTATGACATATATTGAATCTGGAGTGAACTCAACTCGCATGCCACGACCAAGGTGAGTAATATGATAGAATGATATGAGATTAGTTAACAATAAGGGAATATTTATAACATTGTTAAATATTCCACCACTCACTTTAAAATACCCTCTCTTGAAAACATATGTATGAGTGTCATCACCCAGTCAATTAGAAGACATGTCACAAGGCTCTAAGGAAGTGAACTCCACGTGTGAAGAATACATGTGATGTGAAGTGCTAAAATCAATAACTCGTGCGGGAGACGGTGGTACAACTACAACTAGATATCTTCGCTTTGTTTTCCCCTTACCTTGTTCTTTTTCTTTCTCTTTCCCTTTCCATTTTCCATTTGCATTTGTCTTAGAGGATTCATGAGTTGATGAAGATGGTTTGATAGACTCAAGTACTCCTATGTTGTTCTTCTCAAGAAGACTCATGAGGAGGTTGATCTTCTTCTTCAAAAATTTTCTTCAAACATGCCTACGATGCAATACCCACATTTGATCCTTTATTTTGGAGGCTTAGCACTAGAAGAGGAAGTGGAGGAATTTTGTTTGGTGGTGGCTTTTTCCTCTTTTTCACACGGGATCCTTTTTGTTTTGTTTCTTCTCTTTTGAAGCCTTCGGTTTGTCATGACCCACAAGAAGAGCATGAGATTTAGTGGATTTTAGAGTACCCATTTGAATTATTTTATCATGTTCCCTAGTCAAGTCAACAATAAACTCATCAAAAGAGGGCATTTTCCATTGTGCACCAAGTGCCCTTTTGGTTGCATGGAAGATAGAGACAAAATTAAAATAGTCACAACCAAGTTTGTCAAGGATGAAAAGAATAAGATGTGAATCCTTTTTTCAATTCCACATTCTTTAAATTGCAATCTCACATATTTGAACTTGGTGAAGAAGTCCCGAAGGGTCTTAAAACTGTTAGGGCTAAGACTAATAGGTTCATTTTCCAATTCATGCCCTCTCATTGCATCATGTTTCCCATTAAGTTTTTCTAAGGTATCCCAAACTTCCTTGGGTGATTTGGATGAAGTTATATGAAATCCCAAATCCAGTGACATAGAGATACATAAGATCCCATAAGCTTCATCACATTTATCATACCATTTCTCTTTCTCTGTAACATATGTTAGTTGAGTTTGCAAACCCATAGTTATCCAATAAATTTTTGTTTTCGTAAGGAGAGGGATACAAAATCCTTCAATTCGTAAAAATTGAAGGGAGTGAGAGCAAAAATGAGTTTAGATCCATTATAGATTAGAGAGAGAGAGAGAGTGATAAGAAATATCCCCCAAAATATGCTTGACCCACCTGATTTTGGCACTTTATAATTTCGGTGGACTTTACAAATAAACAGGCTGTGCAGACGGAGCAAAAAATCGATCAACTTTTCCAAAAATGGATCTCAAATCCGAGTAGTCGGGTGAAATTTTTCACATGAACAAGTTTTCCACTAATAGCCTTATTTAACGAAATCACACCTTTTAATTTAAATTCTCTACTTGATGGGTTTTAGCATCAGGCGTGGGTGATGTTTTACCTTACAACCTTCACATTACAAAAGAGGTGGCATAACACTAGCGATACACTTTCCTCATTATAATTCTAGTTCAAGATGTCAACAACTTTATAAACTAAAAAGTACCTTGTTTGAATTGCTCCGAGTAGAAAAGTGACATCCAAGGGTCAATGTTTGATCGAATTTAAGCGGAGATCCATCGGGATACCGAGCTCGGTGTTAAATCCAACTATGTAGACCGTCGTTCTCATGGGAAGAGGATGAAGAATTGACTGTGATGAGTCTTTATTAGAATCTAAGAAGGGGAGAGCCTATGGATACAACATGAGAGAAATGTAGGGCCGATCCTATCCAAACAAGAGAATAAAAGCCACATATTTGACTAGTTTAAACATGAGTATGGTAGGCTCGTTAGGGTAGAGGTGAATCTTTAAGGGAAGACCAAGCAATGGTATATCCAAGATGTAGCTGGAGTAAGGATTTTTGAATACATCTAAATCCCAAATGGAACATAGCTCAATTCTTGTGCTTAGAACAGACCTTCTCGAGTGAGGGCTCCTACGAGAAATACTTCAATCAAACCCTACCGAGATTTTTGTTGAGACCTCTCGAGTTGCAATGGATTTGGTGAGATTTTCACATTGAATGAAACAATCGGGATGAGACAATAGAGAGTAGGGACCGAGGGGTCAATGCATACGAGGGTGAAGCACGAGCCCACGAGCAATCTAAAAACATAAGCTCACCAATTTGGGAGCACAAGAGTCCAAAAATCGACAAAGATTGAACAAAGAGCTCACTGAGTTAGGGTTATGTTGGCTCCAATGTGAGTGTTCTAAGTCAAGAACTTCCACAAGGACCGCAATGTCCGAACCCAACACTTCCTCCCAAAATCAAAAACCCGTGAACTAATCTTGTCAAAAAAAGAGAAAATGGAGAGATTATTTTCTCGTAGACTTGTCAAAGTAACTTGAATGAAAAACCACAACTATCTAAAATGGAGAATCATTTTAGCAATCTTAATCGATACCATATCGGAAATTATGCCAAGATCAATTTTTAAAACAATCATGCACGTAGTAGTTGCATGAATTTCAAGAGATCTCAATAAGTAAACGCACAATAACAATAATCTCACATAACTCAAGAATGTGTAACTGGAACAACTCAATAACTCAAAAGTGTAAGTGCAAATAGGAGTAATGTGTAACTTCCCATGAGAATCATTCCCAGAATAGGAAAAGGGAGTTACATTCAAGAATACGAATGTAACTCTTTTGACACTCTATGTCATCTTGTGACATGTAATATATGTCATAAGTAACTCCTATGACGTAAAAATACACCTAAGAAAGATGAGTCACCAAGGGTGAGGGTTTATTCCAAGTAAATAAAAATAAAATAATATCCTACACCAACAAGCTCAGAAATTGTTTTCTTTTGTCTCTATATAACTTGAGACCAAAGCTCACATAGATAAACCCCTAAAGAAAATGGCATGCTAAAGAATTTAAATTACACACCTAGATAAATCCATTACCACTTACATTCTTCTAACAAAGGAGGTTTGGCAAGCGAAAGAAATTTTCTATAACATTAAGTCTTTTTCAATGGATATAGGAAAATGAAGCAAGACAAAATATTTCTATGCATTGCATGTCTTTCTTGATAAAGTCTTCCTATTCCAATAGAGTGTGAAAAGATTCATTTATAAAATTCTTATTAATGATTTTTTGATCTAAATAGCAGAGAGATACATATTTCATCAATCCCCGAGAGCATTAATTGACAAAAAGATAACTAAATATTTATATAAATAGTACATAGAGGGAATAAGCCAAAGGAAAACCTTGCCTTGTAGACTTAAATGACCCAAACATGGCAGATTGAGAAACATTAATTATAATCCAAACCCCAAGGCTTGACGCATGAAAATTATAAAAGGACACTCAATCCTGTCATAAGCTTTTCTAAAATCAATCTTCACAAATAGGGATTTTTGTTTAGAAACATGAACATGTTCCATTCCTTCCCAAACACCAATAACATTATGAAAATTTTATCTATCTTGAATGAAACTAGTCTTCTCAATTTTGAAAATGAGGGAACAAGACGTATGGGCTTGAGGGAAAGGGATTTGGTGATGAATTCGTAGGAGACATTAAGAATATTGTTTGGTCTCTAATTATAAATATGCTTAGGTTCTTTGGCTTTGGGGATTAACTTAATATTAGCTTGATTGAGGAGACCTCCCAAAGAGTTGGACAAAACAACTTTAGAATAGACTTTGTGAATATTATGTCCCACAATATCCCATAGGACTTGTCATGAATCATAGGAAATTCATAGATTCTAGAGGATTTGTCACAGAAATTTACATGACCTCTTCTTTGAGATTGATTTAACCCAAAATTGAATGAGAGTATGTGTAAGGTATTGTAAGAGTGTTTTATTTATTCACTTTAGATTAAGGTTATAAGTAATAGATATATTTTAATTAATTAATTTAATATCAATGTGTATATCAAAATATACCTATTTAGGAATATGCAAGATATATTGGTTAAAGAAATTGGTAAATAGTATTAGGCGCGAGTTGGGAAAATTTATCTTATTAGATGCTCAAGAAGATTGTCTAGAAGTGATAGAAGGGTGAAAAGATTGGCATTGGTTTCGCAAGTGCTTATTTTCTAGTTTTAGGAGTGTAAACTAAACTTGGACGAAACCATTGGATGCGTATGAAACCATTTGGTGGATTCTTACCTATTTGGATATTTTGTACAAAGAATTACTGGCATTATATTATTTGTTTTGCATGTGCAATCAACTACAATAAGTTTTTGTGAAACCCTAGGTCTTAAAAATGTGCACTCTCTTTATGAACTAAAATAGCTTCAAACCCTAACAATGGGTAGGAGACACTACAAAAAAGTTAATGGTTGGATTGAAGTGCAATTTTTACACTGCATATGTTAGAAATACTCTAGTGTGCTCTCAAACCACATGTAGTTCTCCACTTAACATGTGATATCTATATGGATGGAACTAGCTTTGGTAGTTTGATCACTTGATAATGCAAGCAATGGCTTGACATGTTTTGCTTGAATTGGTTTGGATGATCTCTATCTTGGGAAACATCACTCTAAAAACTAGTTGAGCGTGCTTCAAACCTATGTAGGGGTTGTTCCTAATGTGTTATTTCATATTTAGGGATCTTATCAAAGCTTGGAGAATTTTGAAATAATATTTTATCATGGTGATATTTAAAGTTCCAAGTGAGTAAATGAGTGCATTTGACTTGCATGTATAGGGATTTTTAGTTATGATTTTGCATTAAGGCCAACCCATGAGGAAATTACCAACCCATATAAATTTATCAAATTGAGGGAATAATTATTGGGTGACATTAGATGAAAACACTTATTTAGACCAAAATATATACGGATTTGGTCCTTATTTGGTGGTCATGTATATGCGAGTAGTGAGATTTTGGAAACTTATAGGCATGACTTTTAGAGGAGATAGACTATTGTGGGTTGATGTAAATAATATTTTTAGCAACTTGGTAGTGTAATTAAGGAGATAAAGTCATGTAATTATACTATGGGTAGGTAATTGAGCTAAAAAAGTGTGTACCAATCATGATTTAGTAATTAAGCTAATACTAACATTGTCAAGTGATAAATTACCAAATTTAGGTATCTACAGAGATCATTAGTAGTAAAGGGTTTTTTCACAAGAAACTTTATGAGCTTTAGAGATATTACATGGGAAAACTTAGAGGCATTTCATGAGGTCATCTTCTCTCTCAAGTGAAGAAGTATGAGCCATAAAAATTCAATGGTAACTGTAGCCACCAAAAATCCACTTCCGCAGTTTTAATGCTAAAGTGGTACTCAATATCCTCTATCTCATCATTTCCATTATAATTAGTGATTTCCGCTAATTAACTAATTTTTCCCTCTATTTTGGTCAATTAATGACACTTCGTTAATTAACTAGCTTCTATCACATTCTGGATGCCAATTAACGACAGTTCATTAGTTATAATCCTCTTCAAATCAATTAATTAACTATTATTAGTTAATTAAGCCTTTTTAACATGCATTTAATCAATAAACCCTTTTATTGGCTAAATCCCACTTTCAAATGCTTCCAATCTTATCAAATTCCTCCTAAATCACCTCCAAATAGCCTAAAAAAATTATTCTAGCTTATTAATTAATCTCAATTGATTAATTAAAGCACTGACTCCCATGAGTTGCTAACTCACTAGCTAAATCATCTAATCATAGTTAATTAGCCTAGAGTTATTGTATCATTTGTCACATATTCATTGTGATTCAAGCTTTCCCAAAATAGAAAGCTATAAAAAGGACCAAGCTCCTACCTTCACACCTTACACCTTGGTATTTACACCAAACACTATACTTTGAATAGTATTTCATATAAAACATATGATTTAAGAGCTTTCTCCATTAATTTTGCACAGCTACTTTGCATCAATTCCACCATTGTTGAATAGTAGAAGAAGATCCAAACTTGGCGGTGTAGTCATTCTTTAGTGAGATCTTCTCCCTCTCTTTGGAGAACAACATAATTTAATTTTCATAGATCTAATTAGGTTCATTTTAAGTTAGCAATCATTAACTTAGTAATAATTCTTATAGATTAGATGAGTAATTTCATGTAATTTTCATTATGCATTCTCATAAGCTATGATCATGATGGTTCTAGTATGAATTTGTAGCTTATATTTAGACTACTTGGTGTTAGTCTAGGTTAAATAGATTTGCTTAAAATTTATGTAGTTCACATTTTCCATGCACAGTGGGACTTACTCCATTGTCCTTTGCATTCATTTTCAAGCTTTTTTAGATTAGTTTTAAATTTTTGATTCACTAATCCTCTTTTACATTTTTAGATAAATATGAAGTTTTTAACTAGTCTAGTTAGGATTGCTTTGTTTGTGTGCTCTTTACATAGCATCAAAGGAGGTGAGGTGTTGTCAAATTTGGAACAAATTAACAAATTTTTGAGCTTTTGACAATTTTTGTCAAAATTCCCATGTTTTGATCATCTACAAGAAAATCACGTGGTGTTATTCTACTACTGCACTCTGTCAAAAGTCACACGTTGGTGTTACTAAGTCCTTTTGGTGTGCAAAGGGCCACATTGGTGTTCAAAGGGTCGTTTTGGTGTATCTCTCGGCCATGTATATGTTGCACTATTTTCTCGGCTCTCTCTGTCCATTCCTCGCTATTGTTACTAAGGTTGTGTTGGTGTCTCTCTTGTTGTGTTGGCTTTACATTGTCTACGATAGTCTACTTTATTTTTATCGGAGGCCCGTTATTGCGTTGAAGGTCGCATTGGTGTTTAAAGGGATGTGTTACTATTCAAAAATATGTGCTCTTTGTTGAAATGGGTGTGCTACCGTGATTTGTTGAAATTTGGCACTAACTTCGAGATTTGAAATTTTTATTTTTCTATTTTTTACATGTTTTCTTAACTGTTTTCTACAGGTTTTAACATTTTTTAATCATATTTCTAAAAAAATCTTAAGTTTTGATCAATGTTTGTGTTTTCATGCTTTATGAAAGTTAGTCTAAAAGTTTGTATATGCTCTTCTCTTACACCTTAGGGTGATCTTGAGAATCAAAACTTTTAGTTTCCATTTTCTAACATTTTGGTTAAATTGGAAACTTAATCTTTCATTTTTGGCTTAAGGAATGAACAAATTATCAAGATTTTTTTAAAGTTCATTTGGTTTAAATTTTTCCTTTACATTTATCTAGTTGAATCAAATCATTGTGTATGCTCTTCTCTTGCGTCCTTAGACGATCTTGAGAATCAAAAGTAACTTTGGTTCACTTTCTATTGGAAATTACTAAAATCATTTATGTGTAGGACCTAATTATTTTCAAATACTTGGGATCTAAAAAAATCTAATTACACGTGTGTTTCAAGTTGCCAATGGTGTACTAAAACCTCATTTCTTAATCTGAAAAATAAAAAATACACCACATTATTCAACACACTGTATTTGCAGGTTTCGGTTAAGAGCTATGGCTCATCCTCTTTGAAGCGGGGAAGTATATTGGCCTCGACCATAAAAATTCATTGTGAGGATTACCTTAGGAACCCTAAGTAGTTCACACCTTGATAGAAATGGTGAACAAAATGAGAAGTGCTCCGTTACTCAACTGGCTAGTACGCTTGTGTGAGATTAGCATCAAAATTATCTTCACGTGACCCCAGTGAGATACAACTAAACATAATTTATTTCTCATTTTATCAAAGCGGGTAAAGTAAATCCGAGATACTCCTTGATTTAGTTAGTACGACTTTCTTGGAAAACTACACTTGCAAAGATAATTTGTGACACATAGAGAGTGAAACAATAGGAAGCTTGTGGCTTGGAGCCAACTAGACTTTATCTATCGTGTGTTATAGAGCTCTCACAAAGCAAAAACTTTTTCGAGAGTCATAACCTTGTTATTCAAACAAGGGGAGAGTCCATTGAAGTTGGAGCCTAGTTTTATTCATCACAAAACTTACGACGTGTTACTTTGTCTTAGTTTTTCACTTGTCTTAAGACAAGGTGAAACTCTACCAAAGATACACTTGGTATTTTTCATTAACACTTAGTCTACGCCTTTGATTTATTATTTCTGATTTGGGACAAAAGAAAACATATCTACATAGTGTTATTGATTGATTGTGTCCACCACTTTCACACCCATTTATATTCGTCCTTGTTTGAGACTAGATGGTAAACATTGAAAGTGTGTTGGTACGTCTTCTTATTTTGATATCCATTTGATCTTGATACCCATGTCAAGATTTTCATTGTAGTTAGGTTGTCTCATCATTGACTTCCTTTGAGTTGTTGTGATGCTCGCATCATATTGATACAATTTGTGATACTTGCGTCTAATTTCCTTTTTGAAACTTGATTTAAGTCTCTAAGTTGTATTTTTACATTGCTCGTTTAACTAACTTCTTGATATACTTAGACTTAGTTTGGATCCCAACATTATCTTGAGTTTTGGAAAGTGTTTTTCGTTACACTACTCACATTGTGGTTATATCATTTTGTTACTAAAACCTTGCTCTTCCCATCAATCTTGATTAACATGTCTAAAGATTGTTGTTGTATTTCTCACATTTGTATCTTCCATTTCCAAGGACTTAGCCTTTGTTAGTATCCAAACTTGTTTTAGTATACCTTATGGGGATATCATTTTAACACCCTCTTAGTATTTAGGTCTTGTTTATTTTAAACTTGACCTAAGTGGTGATATTGTGTTGTCACTATTTGTACCAAACCTATACTTGAAAAATGTACGAATTAACTATTTTGTG
The DNA here is from genome assembly GCA_018340775.1 of Taxus wallichiana var. yunnanensis. Classification (NCBI taxonomy): domain Eukaryota; kingdom Viridiplantae; phylum Streptophyta; class Pinopsida; order Cupressales; family Taxaceae; genus Taxus; species Taxus wallichiana. The sequence goes on from CM031234.1 coordinate 521,696,759, forward strand.
ATTGGATCATTTGATCATTGTGTCCTAGATACTTGTTGTTATGTGTACCTTTGATAGTGTGGCATTATTTATTTATTTATGTTCTTCATGCATATTGCCTTTGGACTTGTTACCATTCTTTATTTGACATTATTTGTGATGACTTGACATTGGTACATTGCTCGGTTTTACCTAGGGTCTATTGTAATCAACATTAATAAAATGTTTCTCATTATGCCTCCTATGACAAGGATGGGGCATCATAAATTAGGGTCCAATCCCTTTGTTTTTGTCTAGGTTCATTGTAGTACATGTACACATTTTGTCAAACCTTAGCAAAAAAATTTCCTATCAAGCAACTCTTGAATCAAATTGAACATTGGAAAAGTTTCCTTTGTATCCTTTGTGTTGCTAAATGTCTAGTTGGTCTTTATTATGTTGCTTGAATCGACATGGAACTTCCTTCCATTTGAAGGAGTTTAATTACATTATCTAGGTCTAGGAATTTGTACCCAAAACTACCAACAATGAATAATTATCACATGGTTCCTCACATTTACAAAAATAGAGAACCTAGGTTTTAGAATTTCCATCAAAGGATGCCCATCATGACCAAACCTCATTTGGTTATCCACACTAGAGAAACCAATTAGTTACCTCTTTCCCCTCCTACATCTCATAATCATTGGTATGATTCAGAAAATTCCAATCTAAACTATTCTTTTGATTCCCCTCGGTCTTCTAAATATTCTAATATGAGGTATTCCTCTAATTCAACTCCTAAGTCGTGGTCCTCCCTTTCTTCGCAAGACCCCCTTATCAATCACCTCAACAACATCTTCCTCATTTGAAGATTTTTGTGACTCAAAGTCCCTCTAATCAATCATCTAAGTCAACTCATACATTGCGATCTCTGGCTTTCTACACAACCCTATTTGTTTTCGACATTATGTCATCTTCTAGGAAAGCCAATACCAACCAATTAAAAATCTCTGTCTTCTTCCACTCACAAGACATATGAATCCAAATCTACTTCGTCTCTTGAGTCATTTTCTATTAATCAATATTCCACACTAGTTGGACCCCTTTCTTCTAATCAATCTATTATGGTTAAAGAAAAACAACCCATACCAATCAATTTATTTCAAGATGAAGAAGCAATCAAAGAATTTATAAGGCTACATGATGACATTCCTCTAGAGGATTACAAGCAAGGATTCTCTTTAGACATTAATATGTTCACGTATTTTGGGGAAGAGGTTGATTCCTTTTGTCAGAAAAATAGAGGAATATCCTAAGATCATCAAACTTGATACTCCTCTTGTTCTTCCATCTTCTCATTCTTCATTACATGATGAAACACCTAGTTCTAGCATTGATCCATGGCCTATCTTTTCATCACCCAATCATTCTTTATCTATCATGATTCCTCAATCACAATCTCACCTTGGGTCACCACCGAGTATCCCATCATCTTCTTTTATATGTGGGCCACCTCCAAGAAACCATTCATCATCTATTTGTGGGTCATCTCTTGGTATCCCATTATCTTCTATTCTGGGGCTATGTCCTAGTAGCTCTTTATCTTCTATATTGGGGCCACATCCTAGTAGCCCTCCAACTTCTATTTTTGAGACACCTCCGGGAAACCCATCATCTTCTATACTTGGGCCACATCCTAGTATCCCTTCATCTTCATTCTATGGGACACCTAGTAGTCGATCCTCTTGATTCTTGGACCGTATGCTTTTCATCGATCACATTATTCTTCTATCAATTATTTTGGAAATTCCACCATCATTTCTCACATCAATATTCTTCATCCACTTTCTTCTCCCACTTCTCAAGATTAGACTAGTCATATGTTATATTATAGAAACCCAAATAGTTTCGTCATTAAGCTAAGATCAATAATTTCAAAAGCTCCAAATCTCCCAACAATTTAAATGATCATAAAATTCATAATCAAATGTGATTCAAAAATTCACACCAATGCAACCATCAATTATGACGTAAAGTGCATAAACCTTTGGATAGGGAACTCAAGCTCCCGCATACGAAATACATGTTTCAATATAATTCACAGTCATTTATTGAGTATGACCTCACCACGATCATCGAGATCATGGATAATATGACTCTTGATAAGCAAACAAACCTAGTCTTCCTTATCAAATAAATCACAAAAATTGTTGTTGGATCTTATCATGTCGAGTGACATTGTTGGTCCCAATTTCAAAAATACCAAAAATGAGAAAACATTAAAACATTACAAAAAAATCAAAGGTACAAAGATCAAACATTGCAATTAGGTATTGCATACACATGGATGTTCTTTCTTCCCTTTCTTTCCATTCCTCTGCAAGGAATCCACCATTTTCATCCCTTCGATGATATTTTGGTTAGTATATTTGCACGTATTTTGTGACATTTATCTCTATGGTATCTGTTTGATCTTGTTCTTTCATCACCTTGGTAAATTAAAGAACGACTAACCTCTTAGAGATATTATCACTATCTTCATCTAATAAACTTGTTGCGAAGAACATTTAGACCTATTTGTTGACACTATCCAAGGTTGTCATCGCAATCACTTCCACATCCTTCCATTACTCCATAAGTGATTATTAACCCCTTATCAAAATAAATCAATAGAGAGATGGAATAATTTTAGGAAATAAAAAAATCAATCAAAAATCAAATTGATATATAAATCTCTCTTGGGGTATGTCCAAAATCTCTACAGTGGCTATGGATGCCTAGTTGGCAATAGAGCAATATTTCGATTAGAATTAAATGCATATCCATCGAGGATATGGATGCGAATGGAAGTAGAGCAATGTATGGCTCTCCTTCCACCCTCCATTCATAAATAAACTTTGAAAATAAATAATTCCTACACATTGGCTAGGGTGTCTTCACTTGTTGTCTATAAAATCTTCCCTCCAAGAGGTAATAAATTTCCATGTGCACACACTGGATCTCGATGAACAAACATGATTAGTATGTTACCAAGTGTCTTTTTTGGACCTTATTCAAACTCTTGCTTTATTCCATATCTTGTCTCATGATTTTTGCTTTTCGCTAATCACTTTTTTCTTCGCGAGGTTTGTTAGCTACATTTTCCATGTCCTTACATGGAATTCACGTTGTTCTTCTTCTTCGTTCAGAACATCCATGTGTATAAGATTTCCTTTTTACCATGTTTGCAGGAACCTTTTGTCTCCTTTCAATAAAAGAATCCCCTACTTCTTTCTATCATGTGTTCCTTGGCTAACTTATGGCATGCTTACTCCTTCCTAACACTTCATTAGTTTAAGTTCATCATCATAGTGAACCTATCCATCTAGGCCCCGATCTTACTCCTATATGCCAAGATTTTTCCTTTACATATTCCCATCTCACACTAGGGGAAACTTTGCATCTTCAATTCTTGAACATACATGTGACATTCTTCCCTTGTACATCCCATCTAACGTTGGGGCATCCATGCTTCTTCATTTTCTTGCACATAACTTCGGAAAAATTTTGGAAAAACACAAAAATATTCGTATAAATTTTGAAAATCCCAAAACATTCAAATATGTTTCATTGGAAAAATCAAAACATTCAAAAACGAGTCATAGAAAACTCAAAAATAATAGAACATTGTCTCGAGATAATACCAAAAACAATGTAAAACATTTCAAAACTGTCCCACAAAAACAAAGTAGTAGTTTTCTTACTTTAGTTGTTTGATTATACATAGTTTTGGTTGCATTGCTTTTTTTTTTTGTGCTTTAAATTGGATTCATTTTCTTTCTTAGATTGAATGTTACTTTAATATGGTGTGCAATGTATTGAGTTCATTTTATCTTGCATACTTGTATATAATTGTGTTGCTTTGATTAGATTTGATTTACTCTTGATTTTTGTTTGCTTGTAAATTTGTTTATCATCTATCATCACATTTATACATCATATATCAATAAATTTTAATCTACATCATCATGAAATTAAAAATTAAAACATGTATGTTAAGCTAACATCATATGATATCACCAAAAGGGGCAAGAGGGATCACCTTCTATCCCCCTCAAACATAGACCATAGTAAAAATGTGTGGACTAAACATGTTATCTCATAACACACAATGAGATAAAATAAACACAGTCCATCATCATCATATATCCATATCAAATAAAAATGTCCATGTACAAAATAATGTGTCTCGATAATACATCAGATACAAAATGCCATCATGGGCATGGATCGAAAATGCTCCTTTATCACGAGGCATAATAAAAAACAATATATAGTACATTAGTACAAAAATGTGCCTTCATATCAAGGCATACATCAAAAATATACATCCAGTACAATACAAAGATTCACCCATGACTCTCACCTACTACTTTGGACTACCCGGCCTAGGTCCATGTGGCAAAATATGTCATGCAAGCCCCGAGGTAGTGGCATCGTTGTGTAGAAGATTCATGATGGTGAGCCGACGGCTGCTATCTTGATCTAGTTGAGTGGGATGGCCTTTAAGATATAGATATGGACCTACTTTTGGCTAATCGACTATAATCTATAGCCCTCTACCCCTAGAATGGCCCCATTGTAAAGCATCCTGTAGTATGTAGCCTCACATGTGATGGAAGCACACTCAAAAACTAAGTCCTGGACTCCGGATGTTGCACCTACCTTCTAAAGTGCATCACAATCCACTCTCACACCTTTGGCTAATTCAACCTATAACTATAGTCTCACGGTAGTGACCTGATCCCGTTGTGTTGTAATCTATCAGTAAGCTGTTTCGTTAAGGAAGTTAGATCACATGCACTCACGAGTGGCTGCCTTGTCTTGCAGAGATAACCTGTGGCACCTTGTATTCTCGCTCTCCATCCTACCCCCAGAATTTTGTGGTGGGGACCCCCATCCATCCCAACCATATCCATATCCCCCATCTCCTCCATCCCATCCATCCCTCAGAGAGAAATTTGGGTGATGGACTTTGTGCATGCGAGAGGTGATAAAGGCCTATAATGGACCCTGTTGTAAAGGCACTGTAATGGAGCCTCTTTGTAAAGGAACCTATAGTGAAACTTGTGGTTTTGTAAGCATTTGCACCTATATATCTACCCCCAATATACCCTAACCCCACACCTAAGGATTTGTATGTGTCGTGCTCCAAGATCCCGGCTCTTGTAGGCCATGTGTTGTTGTTATAATCCCAACCTATATGGATGCCCGTGGTATAGTGAGTCATTGTGGAAATATTATCACATACTAGGTTGCATATTCTCTAGTCTATCAGGGATCCAATATATGTGGATGTGCAACCCAAGGATGTGGAACCACCTGTAGGAAACTATCACGAGCTCGATGTGGTCTGATCTGTGGGCCAATGTCAAAATTCTCCCTAGATTTACACTTGTACCACATCTCATCTCTGAAAATTCCATAGATCTGGCCCAACTGGCATTGGAATCTGTCCACTTTGTACCACTCAATGATGTAATCCCTGCTACCAATGATAAAATGCTCAATATCTATTGTTTTGAGCTCTGCAGCATCCTTATGCCACTGATATAATCTATATGAGCACCATGTAACCATGCGGAGCTATATATCATCAAAGTATCACATGTAATATGTTGTGTCTCCACTATGGCCATGAATATCATCACCAACTAGAACCCAACCCATAATAGATGGCTCATCATGAGCCCTGGCTCACATCACTCTTATGGGATGCCCTATGGCAATGTGATCCTAGGCCCATATCTGTAATGATGTCATTGGACCCATAGTCTTCTAACCATGGTATGCTATCAAATATAAATATGAATACAATTGGGCTAGTAAGCACTGGCCCCAGCAATAAACCTCTCCACTGATGAGACCATGTATAACTCGATCATACCAAGAGAAAAGTGTGTGCCAATTTTTTCAGAAGCAAGATGTCGTTGACAAGATACATCAAGTACATTGGTACACATGCAAGTGGTGATTGGTAAAACATATGTGTATGTCAATTGTCATGCCTTGACAAGGTATGTTAGCTATGCCAAACATCTCCATGATATACTATAGAATATGGTCGTGGTTTCCATCATATGTAATCAATTGGCCCTAGATTGTAACTCTTAGTATATTTTAGACATCCTCTAGTGTGATGCTACTCTCCTGGTCCACAAACCGAAGGGTCTCGACTCTCGCTCTACCATCTCTCTCGATAAGGCAATGAGAAGGTTGTGGTATAATGTAATCTATGGCATGCGAGCCACATGAGAAAGACTGTAACATCTAAATTCATCTCCAAGAATATGCAATCGCAAAGTGAAAAAGTATCCTCATAGGCTTGCATCTACCCATGTTGCTCCCACGTCTCCAACTGGGTAGACCAATTTAAAAAATCAAGAAAATCACTTAGTAACATTATTTTCTACTAGAATTCATCACTAGATTCCTCTAAAATTTTCCTACATTCTTCCTAAATTTGTGTAAAAAGCGGCCTTTCATGTCAAGACTTTCCATCGCACCAAAGACAACTGACCCTTTTAGCATTAGTGTGCACTAGTGCTCACTCTCCCATTTTCACACTAACGCTTGCATTTTCATGTAGGCGCACCCCCTGTTCATCCTAGCTCGGTTTAACATAAATGCCTCCATTTTGATGCATATGTGCTCGCATTGGATTTTTCACACATACGTGGACGCGTATACATTTCTTCATGCTGCGTGACCCGACCACATACGTGCCTCAAGGTTTGTGCTAGCATTATCGTGCACTTTTCTAATTGTAATAAATGGCATTAAATGAGCTCAAAATTCAAAAAATTTACTTTGCATACCTATGAGCCATCCTCAAGAAGCCTCATGTAGTCTCGAATGATGTCTGCATGGTGTGTACAGTCTTGAACTTATGTCATTCCTCTCACACATCAGAGAAAAATCACTAATAAAAGTGGTAAGGGTAGGTAACAAATAACTAGCCACGTGGTATAATGTTGATAGGTGGGAGAACATGAGATAAAGAAATTTGAGAGGAGATGGTGAATAATCGCAAGCCCACGAGGAAGCCCGCAACTCCATCCCGAGCCAGCAGCAGGTGCGTAGGGTTCAAGGGGAGTCAGAGAGGCTTGGTGGTGGAGCTCCAACTTGGAAGAAGGAATTTGTGGTAGCGACGATGGACTCCAGGGATGAGAGACCATGCCCTAACTCTCAACCCTATTAAGAAAAATCCAAGTCAAGCACTGGGTATGGTTTGAGTAGGTTTAATGCCAAAGGAAATATAAGGGGAGGCACTCTAGGGTAGTGGGAAGGCCTCATTCAAAGAAGCCCTTGGCAAATCGAGGGCATCATTCCAGGAAATCAAGCGTATGTGGTTGATCTTGCTGGAGAAGCTCCTTCGTTGGTCGTTGAATGCCAGGAAGTGGAGGAATATTACCAGAATTTATCTCGGGATGCCATAATAGGCCGCTTAAATGGCCTATGGCCTTCCTCTACAAAATTATATCAGTGGATATTTCAAAACTGGATGGATAAATGTGAAATCTTCCTTTGTTCCAAGGTTTTTCGTGGTTCATTTTAGAGAAGTAAAGGATTACCAAAGAAAGTTGCCTAGCTGATGGGTAGTGGTTTTGGGGTAAAGATAGCCTATTTTTTACTCTTTGGTTCTAAGAATTTAATCTAAACACTCTGTCAATTTCCAAAATTCCAGTTTGGATGAGACTTCCCAATCTTCCTTTGCATCTTTGGTATGCATTGGAAGATATCGGTAATGTATTGGGTAGATTCTTAAAAGAAGACAAACAGATCTCATGCAGGATTATGCTCCTTCACCCGTATATGTGTGAAAGTCGATCTAAGAAAAGGATTGTCATATCGAATCAATTTAAAATTTGGAAACTTTATGCATTCTCAACCCTTGGATTATGAAAACACGACATTCCAGTGTAGAAACTGCAGAATCCCTGGTCACCTACAAGCATCATGTCCTGTGAATAAGAAGTCAGTTAAGAAGAGTGCTTCAGCCTCAACCAAAGGATGGGGACCATTAGATCTAGATTTGGTGGATGTGGCTACATTCAAGGAGGATCCCTACAATGTAAGTGCTGAGAATAAGGTTGAGGAGAGTGTGGAATGTGAAGAAATGGAAATTGTTCAAGACTCGCGAGGGATAATAGTAGTTAGTGGAACGAAAAGGGCACTTTCTCCTGCTAAATTGGATTCAGATCAGGAAGCTTTGTCGGAGTAATTGGGTGGCTTCGGCTAATCCCGATGCTCTCTCGCTTATAATTTCATGTGGGAATGGTAAGTGGTAAGAAGTGAAGAATAGAAAAAAAAGGGTCTAATTGGTAATATCACGGATTATTTTCTATCCTGAATGGGAAATAGCCCCTTTTTGGAAGTTTGGTTAAGTATTTCTTCAGGTAGGTTGGTATTCTTGGGGTATATGTTAGGAATAAAACTTAACTTAATTCATCATTAGTTGATATTTGAATAAATGTAATAAGTTCTTTATGCACTTTAGGGAAAGGATGTTTTGATGTATATGTATTGATGGAGATGCCGACATGGCACACATCCCCTTATCTTATTATATCATTCATTTATGATGTATTATGCTTAGGAGGTCGACCTCAAGTATTGGCCATAGGTTATAATGGTATATATAGGGGTTAGAAGGTTGTAGTTAATCATCATATTGAGTATTGGAGTGTTATTGTATGGTTTGGAGGTTACCCCCTCGAAGTGGTATTGGAGGTTGCCCCCTCGAAGTGGTAAAGCTATTATATGAGCATATTGTCATCATTTGTCTATATTTTGGTGTTCTCTCATGTTATTTTTCTCGTATATGTTCGATTTATACAAGTAATATCCTTACAAGTGGTATCGGAGCAAAGCGGTGATCAGGCAATTTGTGGGATGAAACCTAATGTTGGTGATTCATCTATATCTAGAGATCGACTTGAAATTTTTCAGATATTTTTGTGGGGAGTGGACACATAGTTCAAGTAATCTTCCCTCTAAATTTCAGATTTTTTGGAGCCGGTTTACCAAAGTTGTGTCCGTTTTAGAGTGGAAACCCTAATTTAAGGCCGTAATTTGAGGAATTTTCCTAAATTTCTTACATTTTCGGAAACCTCTCAAAAATTAAATTGGGTTTTGTGTTCTGTGATTTTTATTTTTGGCCAATCTTTAGCCAAAAGGGTTAGAAAAATTTTTGACCAAAAGGATCTATTCCTAAAACCCTAGTTTTGTGGATCATGGGGATGGTAGCATTTTTTGGAGATGGAAGGATTGATGCTAGAGAATGGTGGAACAAATTTAGGGATAAATTCTCTAAACCATCAAATATTTGGTTATTCAAGTTGTGGATTAGTGGCCCTACACATATTTCATTTTCTGAGTTAGAAAAGGAAAAGTTTAATTGGTCTTTGGAGGAAATGGAACACGTTTTCATGGACAGATGGGCAACAAAAGAAGAAGAAGATGAAGCAGAAGAAGAAGAAGAAAAAGAAAAATAAGAAGAAGTAGAAGAAGAAGAAGCAGAAGTAGAAGCAACATCAAGAAGAAGAAGAAGAAGAAGATGTTGATGATGAAGCTGCTACACAGGATAGTGCATCTCCAAGGAAGGAAGCTTCAATATTTCAGTTTGAAGGGTGCATTCAAAGAAAAAAAGGAATAATCGTTATGGATATGCATGGATGCGAGGAGGAACACATATGGACCAAGATGGAATTAGAAAAGCACACTCATTATATGGCTTCTTCTTATGTTTCGGGGATGAAACATGTCAAAGAGGGAGGCAATGCTATGCACCTAGGGAAAGGATGTTATGATGTATATGTATTGATGGAGATGCCGACATGTGGCACACATCCCCTTATCTTATTATATCATTCATTTATGATGTATTATGCTTAGGAGGTCGGCCTCAGTATTGGCCATAGGTTAGAATGGTATATATAGGGGTTAGAAGGTTGTAGTTAATCATCATATTGAATATTGGAGTGTTATTGTATGGTTTGGAGGTTACCCCCTCGAAGTGGTATTGGAGGTTTCCCCCTCGAAGTGGTAAAGCTATTATATGAGCATATTGTCATCATTTATCTATATTTTGGTGTTCTCTCATGTTATTTTTCTGTATATGTTCTTATTTATACAAGTAATATCCTTACAAGTGGTATCAGAGTAGTGATCCGGGCAATTTGTGGGATGAAACCCTAATGTTGGTGATTCGTCTATATCTAGAGATCGACTTGAAATTTTTCAGATATTTTTTATGGGGAGTGGACACATAGTTCAAGTAATCTTCCCTCCAAATTTCAGATTTTTTGGAGCTGGTTTGCCAAAGTTGTGTCCATTTTAGAGTGGAAACCCTAATTCTAAGGTCGTAATTTGAGGAATTTTCCTAAATTTCTTACATTTTCAGAAACCTCTCAAAAATTAAATTGGGGTTTGTGTTCTGTGATTTCTAATTTTTGGCCGACCTTTAGCCAAAAGGGTTAGAATAAGTTTTGATCAAAAGGGTCTATTCCTAAAACCCTAGTTTTGTGGATCATGGGGATGGTAGCATTTTTGGAGATGGCAGGATTGATGCTAGAGAATGGTGGAACAAATTTAGGGATAAATTCTCTAAACCATCAAATATTTGGTTATTCAAGTTGTGGATTAGTGGCCCTACACATATTTGGTTTTTTGAGTTAGAAAAGGAAAATTCTAATTGGTCTTTGGAGGAACTGGAACACGTTTTCATGGATAGATGGGCAACAAAAGAAGAAGAAGAAAAAAGCGAAGCAACATCATAGAAGAAGAAGAAGAAGAAGAAGAAGATGTTGATGATGAAGCTGCTACACAGGATAGTGCATCTCCAAGGAAGGAAGCTTCAATATTTCAGTTTGAAGGGTGCATTCAAAGAAAAAAGGAATAATCATTATGGATATGCATGGATGTCGAGGAGGAACACATATGGACCGGGATGGAATCAGAAAAGCACACTCATTATATAGCTTCTTCTTATGTTTCGGGGACGAAACATGTCAAAGAGGGAGGTAATGCTATGCACCTAGGGAAAGGATGTTCTGATGTATATGTATTGATGGAGATGTCAACATGTGGCACACATCCCCTTATCTTATTATATCATTCATTTATGATTTATTATGCTTAGGAGGTCAGCCTCAGTATTGGCCATAGGTCAAAATGGTATATATAGGGGTTAGAAGGTTGTAGTTAATCATCATATTGAGTATTAGAGTGTTATTGTATGGTTTGGAGGTTACCCCCTCGAAGTGGTATTGGAGGTTGCCCCCTCGAAGTGGCAAATCTATTATATGAGCATATTGTCATCATTTATCTATATTTTGGTGTTCTCTCATGTTATTATGTTGTATATGTTTTGATTTATACAAGTAATATCCTTACATAAGTTAAAGTATTTAATTAAAATACATTAAACTTATTTCAATAGGTATTAGTCGTCCTTAGTTGTCAATTAACTAAGTGATAGTGTTCTCATCCCTATGTTTGTGCGATGATGTTATATCTTGCGTATTTTTTTCCCAAGTGATTTCCATGAGTGACAATAGGGGCGATTAGGGAAATATGGTATTTCTGCATATTTGCTCGATTAGGTGATTTGCTTCCATATATTGTGGATGAGATAGAAGTTGTCCAATATCTATAAATATTGCAACTCTCTCATTTGTTTTGTAATGCCTGATTTTGATATTAATAAAATACATAAGCATCGTCTTGTTTCGTTCAAATCTTATGTGTCAATTTTTTTTTGAGTATTCATTGTCAAGATTTGGTATCGAGTAGTATTCTTATCCAGAGAGGAGTATAGGAAGTTTAGGGATATCTGGAGAAATTACAGAGCTAGGAGGAGCCATAGATGCCCCCAGCCGTTTCACATCCCCTACCCGGCTCCACACCCTAAATCACAGTTGATTTGCAATTGAAGATCACCTGGAGAATTAAAGATTGTTTCTGCAGGAGCACTAGGTGACATTTTTCTTTTGTATTTATTTATTTTTTAAATTACTTGTAGCTATCAAGTTACCCTGTACTTGCTTTTTTTTTAAATTGCAAGCATTTTTAAAAAATATATACAATATTTTTATCTATGGGGACCCAATATTTTCAAGCTCCCCACATTACTTCTTCTTCCTCTTCTCTGTACTTTGTCTTCTCCTTCCAAGCTTTGTTAGAAGAAGTTTAAGCGACAAAAAGGAGATCCAATCGAATGTGGAAGCTTCTTTGTGAACTGCACTCCGCAGGAGGAGAAGAGGATAGGAGATTTAAATGATTTCAACGTGCCTACATCCAAAACAAAGACTACAAATTGAACCTAGAGAAGGTTTGCGATTTGTAATAAAAAAACTCATGTTGGAAAAAGGAAGAAAAAGCTGTCTATAAGAAAAAATACTGCATAGAAAGAGAAATAATAAAAGAAAACTATGGCCAAGGGTTATTATAACGCTTAGGCAAAGCGGTTGAACTGCAGTTGTGCCCTAAAATACACTATGCATGCACGTAAGCCCTTATCTACATTTCGTTTAAAAAAATTTGCTTTAAAAAATTTCCATTTTGGACGTTGCAAAAAAATAGAAGAATAAAAAAATTTCCATTTTTGGAAAGGGGAGAAAAATATTGAAATCAAAAGTTTAAAAGGTCATAACTTTCAACCAATACCTCATATTGAGGTGTCATTTTCTTTTAAAGTGTGTGTTTTTACAAGCTCTACGTCTTGGTCCAACTTTTAATAAGATTTTTTTTGTAAAAAATGCACAACTTAGAGATTGTTTGTATTTGAAAAGAGCCCGAGAAAAATTTAATATATATTTTTTTAGATCGCCAAGAGAGCCATTTTATTTTTACAAATCGGCCATTGAGCCAAATTTGTAACAGGGACAATAGTGCCAAAAATTCATTGTACATGACCGAAAAGGAGCCTAAAATAAATAAAATAATTTTATTTTATTTTTTTGGCAGTGGGGTGTGCATGTTTTAAGGGGGAAAAGTGTTCAATTTTTTCTTCTTATTTATCACTTTTCACAATGGCCGCAATTACGGCACCAAAATTATTTTTGCCAGATTCTCAACTTTTGTGTTCTGATAATTATCCAAAGCATGGAAAATAAAAATTCATGCACAACTTGATTTTGAAAATCTATGGTCCGTTGTTTCTGGTACATTAACAAGATCTGCAATAGATGTTACACAACAAGCTACATTTGATTGTGCAAATCAAAAGAAAATTTAATAATCTTGTTTAGTGTTTCAAATGAGGTACAACCTCATATTCATGAGACCACAACAAACAAAATAATATTGGGACAAGTTGAAAATAGTATATGAGTCAAAAAATAAGAACACAATACTTCATCTCTAGAGTCAACTATTGAACTTGAAAATGCAACCAATTGAAAAAGTTGAAATTTTTTTAGAAGAGTAGCAACTTTTTGTGCATCACTTCAAGCTTTAGAAGAAGAAGTAACTGACACATCACTCATGCCTATAGTATTGAGATCTCTTCCTCCTTCTTATAGGATTTTTGTGACCACGTTAAACATAACTGGTCAAATAACAACTTTTGAAGAGTTAGTGAATATGCTACAACAAGAGGAAGCTATTCACTCAACTACTAAAACTGAAGAGCAGGCACTTACTTCTAATCAAAAAGGAAAAAAATAGGCTAAGTCTAGTAAATAGCCTCAGAAGCAAGGTAATACTCAACAAGGCCAAAAGGACCAACAAAAATGTCTTATTTGTGGTCAAAAGGACATGAGTTAAAAAAATTGGTACAACACATTCCAATAAGGATCATCAAGTGGTAAAAGATTAATTACCAACAAACAAAATCTGGTCAACAACAGAGTAAACAGGGACAAAATAATCAAAAGTGGAAGAAGAAACCAACTCAACAAGGAAATGTAGCCGAATAGGAAGATCAATTTGATGATGATGACTTCTATATTCTGCATAGTCAAATGAAGTATCCAATTCTACAAATAAAATTTGGTATGTCGACTCGGGTGTAACTCGACACATGACAGGAAAGAAAGATTGGTTCTTCACAATGAGTAAAACACCCACCAAAAATCATGTCTCTTTGGGTGATGATACATCTTACAGTGTTGAAGGCATTGGTTCCATTTCACTACCACTTGGGCAACATAATTGTAAAATTACAGATGTTCTTTATGTCCCTAGTTTAACAAAAAAATATGTTATCCATGAGTCAATTATTAGATCATAATCTCAAAATTGACTTTAATTGTAAATGCGGTAAAAGTCGTGCCTAATTCGAGATAAGTCACGAAGCTCCAAAATTATTGCAAAAGCTTCGAATGTGGGAAGAATGTTTCAGTTGGATTTTTTTCAATGAAATGATCAAGCACTTGTAGCTAAGGATACATCATCAACTCAACTATGGCATCGAAGACTTAGACATGTGAGTTTTGGCTATCTTGACACACTTCGTCGATATGACATGGTTAGGGGTTTACCACCTCTAAAAAAGGGTACAGATAAATGTCAACATTGTTTGGCAGGAAAACAACATAGAGCACCATTCAAACATAGTACATTTCGAGGCTAAGGCAAAAATTGACTTGGTGCATACCGATATGTGCGAGACCAATGAGACCTAGCCACTTTGGGTTTTAATATTTCATGCTCTTTGTTGATGATTTTTCAAGAAAATGTGGATATATTGTCTTTCTACAAAAGACCAAGATTTTGAAACTTTCAAGAAGTTCAAAGCCCTTGTTGAAACAGAGTTTGGTAGGAAAATAAAAACACTTCCTTCAAATCGAGGGGAGAATACACCAACAATGAGTTCAATGATTTTTTGAAAACACATGGCATTCGTCATCAAATGGCTCCTCCTCACACACCACGAAAAATGGTGTTTTTGAAAGGTGAAATCATACTATCATGGATATGGTGCAATGTATGATTGATGATGCAAGTTTATCAAAAACATTTTGGGCCGAAGTAACTAAAATGACAATCTATTTACTAAATAGAGTTCCCACTGTAGCTCTTGATGGAATAACACCTTAAGAAGCATGGTCAGAGCATAAGCCATCTATTTTACACCTTAGAGTTTCGTATGTAAAGCGAGTATGCACATTCCTAAGAAACAAATAACTAAGTTTGATATGAAATCAGAAAAACTTATCTTCTTGGGATATAATGATGAATCACTTGGCTACAAACTTATGGATCCAAAAACAAGAAGGGTATAAACTAGTTGGGATGTTGATTTCTTTGAGAAGAAAGAATCGATGCTCCTTCCATACACTCACATGATGAAAAATAATCCCTACAAAGCGAAAAACAAGAGGATGGTAATCACTTTGATGATGACAAAGTGATGATGGGGAAGATGGTGAAATTCAACCTCCCACATGAACCACAAAAAGTATGCCTAAATGGTATACAAGTATGATTAGAGATGTAAAATTGGATAGTGTCCCCGACACATCTACCACTGGAATGAGGACTCGTAATATGGCTTGAAATGAGGTCAATTTGGCCTTAATGGGTAAATTTTTGAAACTACTAAGCCATCCATAGTTTCAGAAGCCCTACTAGTCTAAACCTTGGAAAGATGTTATGGATGCAAAATATAAGTCACTTATGAAAAATAATACATGGAAACTTACAGATCTTCCACCAGGGAAAAATCTGATTGGATGTAGATGGATCTTCAAAACAAAGTACAAATCAGATGAAAAAATTGATAAACATAAGGCTAGACTATTTGCTAAGGGATATGCTCAAAAAGAAGGCATTGATTATGAGGAGACTTTTTCTCCCATAGCTAAGATAAAAACTTTCAGGTTAATATTTGCTCTAGTTGCACAATTTGGTTGGAAAATACACCAAATGGATGTGAAAAGTGCCTTTCTTAATGGTGATTTACAGGAAGAAGTTTACATGATTCAATCAGAGATTTTGTCATACTGTAAAGAGGAAAAGGTATGTAAACTCATAAAATCACTATATGGTCTAAATCGAGTCTCTGGGGAATGGTACATAAAAATTGACGAGCATCTCATTCAACACGGATTCAATAGGAGTCCATACAATCCTAATATCTATCTCAAAAAGAAAGGGGGAGATAGTGATCATTGTAGTATATGTCGATGATCTAGTCATCACTGGAGGATCAGTGAGGATGATTGAGTCAACAAAGAAATATCTAACACGATCATTTGACATGACCGATCTCAAGCCTGCATTATTTTCTTGGACTTGAAGTTTGGCAAAGATAAAATCATATCTTTGTGTCACAATTAAAATACGCCAAGACAATGCTCAAAAATTCAATATGATGGATTGTAATCCATTTTCCACACCTATGGAGACAAGACTTCAAATATCTTGAATAGATCCATCACCACAAGTAAATGTAACTCTCTATCGGCAGTTGATCGAGAGTCTCATCTACTTGACTTACACTAGGCTGGATATCAGCTATGCAGTCATCTATCTTTCATAGTTCATGTAAGAACCAAGGGTTTCTCACTGGAAAGAAGCAAAGTGGATATTGAGGTACATCAGAGGAACTATGGACTATGGCCTAGAATACAAGAATAATAATAACTTCTTCTTGACATGATATTCAGATTCAGATCATGCAGGAAACATAGATGATAGGAAATCCACTTCAAGATTTGTATTCTTTTTGGGATCTAGACCGATATCATGGGGGAGTAATAAGAAGACTTGTGTTTTAAGATCCTCCACAAAATCATAATATCGTGCAGCAGGTGGAGTTATCTGTGAAGTGATATGGCTCGACATATACTTGAAGGATTGGGAATACCACAAAAAGATCCAACTATCCTACATGTTGATAACGAAGGAGTAGTAAAACTTGTTCGGAATCCAGTTTTTCATGAGTGCACCAAACACATTGAGGTGTAGGTACATTTCATTCATGAACATGTTCAGAACAACAACATCCAACTCCAATATTTCCCAATAGATATGCAACGTGCAGATGTCTTCACAAAGTCACTTGCTTGAGGTAAATTTGAGGGTTTTAGATAATTTCTCTCATGTTCACTTGAGACCATGTTGAATTAAGGGGGGGAATGTTAGGAATAAAACTTAGCTTAATTCATCATTAGTTGATATTTGAATAAATGTAATAAGTTAAAGTATTTAATTAAAATACTTTAAACTTATGTCAATAGGTATTAGTTATCCTTAGTTATTAGTTAACTAAGTGATAGTGTTCTCATCCCTATGTTTGTGGGATCATGTTCTATCTTGCATATTTTGTTCTGGATGATTTCCATGAGGGGCAATAGGGCGGTTAAGGGCAATATGCTATTTTTGCATATTTGCTCAGATTAGGTGATTTGTTTCCATATATTGTGGATGAGATAGAAGTTGTCCAATATCTATAAATATTGCAGCTCTCTCATTTGTTTTGTAATGCTTGATTTTGATATTAATAAAATACACAAGCACCGTCTTGTTTCTATGAAAAGATTTTGTGTCAAATATTGTTTTCAAGTATTCATTGTCAAGAGTACATGCTCAAATTTGTTTCTTAATATTTCAAGGGTATTTAGGCCCTGTTTTTATTGGGAACGGGTCACATCAACCCACTTTATCAATAAAAAAAAAAAAAAACTAGCCGCGATGGTTTTTACCCCGTGACTTGGTATTTATACCCATTTTGACCCCCACACCATGTCTCTCACCCCCGAAGTGCTATGGGACCACCATGATTCTTCCAATTTCTTCTAGCACTCATCACGATGATTATTTTTAATAAATAATCATTTTTCACACATTTTCGCTACGTTAGGGCTTTTTGCTTCCCGACGACCCTTTCTGCTACCTAGGGCCAATTTTTGCTAATCAGCGTTATTTGGTGATGTCCCATGATATTTTCATTTTTCTCAATTATTTTCTTCTTGGAAAATTTAAAAATTAAAAAACACCCAAAAATGGTAAAAACTTTCAAAAATCTAAAATAATTGGTAAAAATTCACAAAAATCCAAAAAGTGTAAAAATTCAAAAATTGGTGAACAACATGCATGTAGTGAAGCCTATATCAAATGCATCGTCCTCAAACATCGAAATTTTTCCTACAAAACATATTTCTTAGGTTCTCACTTGTTCTCGCACAATGACTTGTGATTCATTTTGATCTACCTCCATTAACAAAATTGGTTTGCTTGTTATGTCTATACTATCTTGGCATAATGAGTTACTCGGTATTGTTTCATAAGACTACTTGTGTGCTGTTATTCCCCTTGCATGTATCCTTGCCTGGGGCACCATTTTTAAACCTTGTTGTTAAACTTGAACATTGAGGAACTGAAGCTTGATAACATAAACATTGGTGTAACTGTCTTGAACGTTGTTTGTTTGAGTATGTATGTTTATACTTATTTTCCTATCAGGTTAGCTAGTTTACTTTCTCGTATTGCATTGCATTATGTATGTTTCATGGATGTAAGCATTTTTAACAATGACAAAATGTTAGTATTATAAATTTTCATGTTATTTTACACATTTGTTGTATGCATACATTTTAATAAGGGTCAATGATATAGATCATCGAGAAAAATGATGAAACAAAGTTTTTATCAACGAATTTGGATGTAAAGGCTATTTCCATTTTCATCTATCCATTCTCATTACTAGCAAGATTTCTTCCACCATGATTCTTATTTCTATTTACTTCATATTTTTGATCGTCGATTGACTTCTTCTATCACCCCATCGACACTCAAGGGGGCATCTGTCATTCTACTAATTTTTATTCAAAAAAAAACTTGTTTATTCTTGTCTACTATCTTTGCAGTGGCATTGTTTATGCCACCTCAAAGAGGGGAAAATGTAGACACCTAAAATCCACTTTCGTTGTTTTAATGCTAAAGTGGTACTCAGTATCCTCTATCTCATCATTTCCATCATAATTATTGATTTTTGTTAATTAACTAACGTTTCCCTCTGTTTTGGTCAATTAATGGCACTTCATTAATTAACTAGCTTCTATCAAATTTTGGATGCCAATCAACGACACTTAATTGGTTATAATCCTCTTCAAACCAATTAATTAACTATTATTAATTAATTAATCCTTTATAACATGCATTTAATGAATAAATCCTTTAATTGGCTAAATCCCACTTTCACATGCTTCCAATCTTATCAAATTCCTCCTAAATCACCTCCAAATAGCCTAAAAATTATTCTAGCATATTAATTAATCTCAATTGATTAATTAAAGCACCCTAGCTCCCATGAGTTGCTAACTCACTAGTTAAATCATCTAATCATGGTTAATTAGCCTAGAGTTACTTTATCATTTGTCCCACATTCATTGTGATTCAAGCTTTCCCCAAATAGAAAGCTATAAAAAGGACCAAGCTCCTACCTTCACACCTTACACCATACTTTGAATAGTATTTCATATAAAACATATGATTAAGAGCTTTCTCCATTAATTTGGCATAGCTACTTTGCATCAATTCTACCATTGTTGAGTAGTAGAAGAAGATCCAAGCTTGGCCTTGTAGCCATTCTTTGGTGAGATCTTCTCCCTCTCTTTGGAGAACAACAACATAATTTGATTGCTCATAGATCTAATTAGGTTCATTTTAATTTAGAAATCATTAACTTAGTAAGAATGCTTATAGATTAGATGAGTAATTTCATGTAATTTTCATTATGCATTCTCATAAGCTATGATCATGATGGTTCTAGTATGAATTTGTAGCTTAGCTTTAGACTACTTGGTGTTAGTCTAGGTTAAATATCTTTTCTTAACATTTATATAGTTCACGATGAACGATGCAAAAACTTCTATGATGTCATGAAATTCGGCAATTCTACCATATGCATCTTGAATGGATTTTATTCTATTAGTAGATTTCTAAGAATGGAGGAGAGAAAAGAAATCTTTAGAATCTCTATCACTAACTCATAAGGAATGTGATATTCTCTTAAGCTATACCCTTATGTCTTTATAAAATTTGTCAACTTTGATTTTGTTCCTCTATGAGAAACTTGATATTTCAAACAAGATTGAGTAGGGATTTATCAAGCTTTTGTGAAATTCATTAGAATTCATGGTATGAAGCCTCATGAACATGTTATTTTAAGATAGTAACATGTTTTCCATAAATTATAAATAATTTATTGTTCCTCAAAATGGCATCGACCATATATCAATCCAACATATATCTCCTGTGGGCCTAGAAATCAAATTCCAAATTCTCTTGATATGCCACAAAGTCTTATCATGCTTAATATAATCAACGTTGAAATAAAAATGGGTCTTATTATTCTTGAGTTAAGGGAAGATCTAATAAATATAGAATAAAATAGTTTGATGGTCTAATAATCAATTGTCATTCTCTCATCAAATCTTATATCAATCATGTGCGCAAAGTATATCTCGCTCTTCAAATCCAATCTTTTCTTATAGTCAATCTGTGGCTTGGGAAACCCTTTGGAGAAAAACCCACATGAAACAATGGTTTTATTAGGAACACCAATTCTAAAGTCTTACAATGGTTTTGGTTGAGTACCCACTTAACCTGTGAAACACCCACTTCACAACTTCAAGCACCCACTCAAAGATTTATTGAGCACCCACTCAGTGAATTTTAGCAAGCACCAACTTGCAAGGAGAACCAACCCCTAATTTAATCAGCTACAATTGATCTTTTTTACAGGCACCTACCCACAAGGAGGCTGCAACCCCCTGAATATGATAAGCTATAACTTAGACTTATTATTTTACATACAAATTTTGATCATCTAGTTTCAAAATTGCTTACACAATAGATTATGATCACTTTTATGTATTTGTTTGTGTTCACTTTTTCACTCTCTTCTTCTCATTTGATTGAACTCTTCTTGCTCAATCAATCTATCACATTGATGTTTTCTCTCATATGATATATCTTTCTTTACTTCATCTATCTACTGTGTTCCTTCCTTTCTCTTTTCTTTATGTAGCTCATTTTTAGCTTGAATGCATCATCTTCTCACTTGAGCAACACCCGTATTGGTATCAAATTTCCTCTATATAGACAATTGACCCATTCTAATGCTTCCTTTGGTGTGTCATGCAATCTTTCCTGCTCTATCACCTAAAAATATGGTTCATTAAATGAATACAACTAACTCCAAATTTTTCTCTTGCTATATTCGGCTTGATTTCACCTTTTCTATGCATTCACCAAAAAATATTTATTAGCCGATACCTAAAATAGATTTCTCATCTTTCTAGGATTTCCAATGTGATCAAGATGAGTGAGCCACTTTTCTCGATATTTAATTTTTCCTTGAAATCAGGAATCACATAGAGAACTATAACTATATTTCCACAAAGTCAATGAGCATTAAATGTTGATAGTTGGAACTGTAGATTTCTTCATTCTTCATGGAGCTCAAGTTGTATGCTAGCCGCAATCACCAAACAATCGAATCACCATTGATTTTGGAGAAAAAATATCACTTGTCCATGTTTAAATCAATTTGATTGTCCTCGAGCCTTGTCCAATTCATACTTGTTTAATTTGTGGCTTTCCTTAGCTTCTTTGATTTTTCTTTGTATCGTGGAACTTTCCTTTGATCTGTGGATTTTCTCCTTTGTTGGAGGATTTTTAGTTATCCATGGATTTTTTTACTTACATGATTTTAATTTTATGTGGTTGTCCTTCTTGTTTTCTTCCTTCTCATGGTTTTTTCCATGTCTACGACTCTATCCTTTTACCTGTGGCTTTTATCATTCTCATGGATATCTTCCATCTTTAGTAGCTTTTCTAGTTCTTC
The DNA here is from genome assembly GCA_018340775.1 of Taxus wallichiana var. yunnanensis. Classification (NCBI taxonomy): domain Eukaryota; kingdom Viridiplantae; phylum Streptophyta; class Pinopsida; order Cupressales; family Taxaceae; genus Taxus; species Taxus wallichiana. The sequence continues at coordinate 521,718,561 of CM031234.1, forward strand.
ATTTTTTTCCTTTTATGCATGGCTTCCTCAAGACTTCCTTACTCCCACAAATTTTCTTTTACTATTCTTACTTCACGGCATTCTTCCTTTACATCCATGGCCTTTCCATTCTCACTCGTGGCTTTTCCTTTTCTCCTTTTACTTTGGTAGATTCATTCCTTTTCTCCATGGTTTACTTGCCTTCACTAGCTTCTTCGCGACTTCTTCTTAGAGTTTCACGGCCTTCCTCAAACTTTGGTGGCTAACTCTTATTATGTCCTTCATGTATGCAACTTACAAAAAGTTGATTAAGTCCCTTAGAACTTATCCTTGACCATCCTAAAGCTTCTGTGAGCTGACACTACCAATCAACCTTCATCTTTTCTTACTTTCTCACTTTACCAATTAACCCTTTTTCCATCAATGCCACTTGACATTAAATACTTTTTCCATTAATGCAACTTGACATCAATGAAAACACATATGAAAATGAAAAAGGTCCAACAATATCCCCCTTTTTCATTGATGAAAACACCTCAACACTTCAATACCGTAGAAACCTATAACCTGATGGAAAAATACTTGCATACCTAGTTTTGAAAATACACTTTGTAATCTCTCCCTTAGCAGATTTTTGTTTTCAACTTCTCTCCCCTTTTGATATTACTTGGTTGGTTTTGCATGTATCTCCCCCTTTCTATATGACTGGTTGGTTTCTGATTTTAGCTTCTCTCCCCTTTGACAACAATGACAAAGGGCCATCTATGCCGCATATTAAGATGAAAAATTTGGTAAGTTGGATATAGCATGTTCCTACCTCAAGAAGCTCCCCCTTGGCACATGCTTCTGATCCATATGACCTGATATGCTCGTGGAAATGCTCCCCCTGAGTTGATGTATACTTTGATAATCTTGAGCTAGCAGACTAGCTCCCGTGTCACAAATATTGTTTGACACTTGATTAGGAGCTGATATTACATGAGAATTCTCCCTCACCTTATCTACACACTTCTAGTTGTTGGTGGGATCAGAATGACCCTAATTCATTCCTTAAGTGCTCAAAAGTAGCTTTTGGTAGTGGCTTGGTCATAATATCTGCAATTTCTTCTTTTGTGCTCACATATTCTAGATTGATTTTCTTATCATTCACTTGTTCCCTCAAGAAATGATATATAATTAGAATATGCTTGGTCTTTGAGTGGAACATGGGGTTCTTAGAGACACTTATTGCACTTGTGCTATCACAAAATAAGGGAATTGGACTATCATATTTTACCTTGTAATCTTCCAATGTCTGCTTCATCCATAAAACTTGAGTGCAACACATTGCGGTAGCTATATATTCTACTTCACATGTTGAGAGTTCCACTAATGATGATTGCTTCTTTCTCAGCCAAGAGACTAAACAATTTCCAACAAATAATTCTCTGCCACTTGTACTCTTCTTATCATCAACACTTCCTACCCAATCAACATCTATATATGCTTTTATGTTGAAGTCATTGCTTTTGGGGTACCACAATCCATAATCAAGTGTTCCCATGAGATATCTTAGTATCCTATTTTGACTTTCTTGAGGTGTGTTTCCCTTGGATCTTCTTGAAATCTTCCAACTAGACCTACCTGCCTGCATGATATCTGGTCTTGATGTCGTGGAGTAAAGTAGACTTCCTATCATGGATCTATATAATGTTTTGTCTACTTTTGGTGAGTTATCCTCTCTTCTCATCTTACATCCAACTTCCATTGGTGTTCCTATAGGTCTGCAATCTTCCATCCTGAACCTTTTCAACATTTCTTTGATATACTTGGTTTGGGATATGAAGATACCTTGATTTGATTGACTGATTTGTAATCCCAAAAAGAATGAGAGTCCCAAGCATAGACATTTCAAAACTCCTCCTTCATCAGATCATAAAATTCATAAGTCATTTTATCATGATCTCTCTCAAAAATGATATCATCCACATATACAATGACTATCATTAGATGATATCCTTCTTCCTTGATGTAGAGATTACTGTCAGCAACACCTTTTCTAAAACCTTACTCAATGAGGTATGAATCCAATTTTTGTACCAAGCTCTAGGAGCTTGTTTGAGTCCATATAAAGCCTTTTCAAACTGCACACATAATCTTTATCTTCAGTTAGTGAAAATCCATCAGGTTGTTCAATATATACCTCTTCATTCAAAAACCATTTAGGAAAGCTGATTTCACATCCATCTAGAATACTCTTATCTTCTTGTAAGTCGTGCATAAGCCAAGAACAATCTTATTGCTTCCATCCTTGCCACTAGTGCAAATATTTCATCAAATTTGATTCCTTCCATTTGTGTGTAGCCTTTGCACACCAGTCTTTCTTTATTTCTTGTTACTTCTCCTTTTTCATTCAATTTATTTCTGAAGACCCACTTTGTTCCAATTACATTTTTATCCTTTGGTCTTGGCATGAGCTCCCAAGGTTTCATTCTTTTCTATTTGATCTAGTTCTTCATTCATTGCATCCACCCAATACTTGATCTTTGACTTGCTTCTACAACATTCTTGGGTTCTATCATTGACATGAGTGTTATATCTTCATGATTTTGTTGCTCTCTTAGTCTTCTTCTTGTGATAATGTCACCTTCTCTATTTCAATGATCTGATTTGATGGATGATCCCTCTTAACTTGTCTTGAGGGTGTCTTAGTGTCTGGTATTTCTTCCTCTTCATCTACTTCTTCATGTGGACTTCCATTTCTTCATCATCTTGTGTTCTTCATGATTGTTATTATGTTGAGTGCTAGACTTAGGAGTCTCATCCACCTTTACATTTGTGCTTTCAACAATCTTTTGCAACCTTATTATTGTAGCACTTGTAAGCCACGTTGATTATTGAGTATCCAAGAAATATGCCTTCATCACATCTTGAGTCAAATTTTCCCAAATTATCTTCATCTCTTTTGATGTAGCACTTGCTTCCAAAACTCTTATGTGTTTCACATTCGCAAGATTGTTCTTCCATAATTTCATAAGGTGTCTTGTCACTGTTTACTCTTAATTGAGCTCTATTTAGAATGTACACTATTGTATATACTGCTTCACTCCAATATCTATCTAGGAATTTAGATTCATTCAGCATTGTTCTCCATTTTTGCACAATTATGTTTTCCTTTCAACAACTCCAAAGAGGTGTTCTAGTGGCTGAGAATTGTCTTCTAATTCCATGTTCTTCACAAAATTCATCTAACTCATTAGACCAAAATTCTCCACCTCTATCTGATCTTAGGCATTTGATCTTTTTGTTCTTCTCATTCTCTACCAGTGCCTTGAATTTATTGAATTTGTCTAAGGCTTCTGACTTTTTCTTTAAACACGCTACCCATGTCATTTTGGTGTAATCATCTATTAGCAACATGAAATACACCTCACCTTGTATACTTTTAGTTCTAGTAGGACCACAAAAAGAGATCTATATGAATCAACTCCAGAGGTTTGGTTGTAGAGTATTCCTTTGATTTGAATGATCTCCTTGTTTTTTACCATGTAGGCATGCTTTGCAAAGTATATCTGTTGGTTTTACAATTTTTGGCATATGTTTCACACACCCTTTAGCACTTAGTTTTACCAGATTCTCAAAGCTCATGTGTCCAAGCCTCTTGTGCCATAACCAATTGTAATCAACCTTACTTGTGAAGCATTTTTCATTATTTATTTCATTTAGAACATACATGTTGTTCTTTGTCCTTTTGGCTTTTGCAACTTTCTTTCTTGTTTTTCCATTGATGATATCACAACCTTTGTCATGGAAGATCAGATTGTATCCCCTTTTGCACATTTGACTCACACTTAATAGATTGTGCTTGAGACCTTCAACATATAGAACATTTTCTGTGATAGTATTTCCATTATCTAGACTCAAGGTTCCTTTTCCAACTATATTTGTTGAATTGTTATCACCAAATCTCACAACACCCAATGCATTGTTTGATAGTGAAATGAATTTTATTTTTTGTCACATGTCATATGGTTGGAGCATCCACTATCCAAGATACCATATTTTATCTTCATTTTGCACATGAAATGTGGTTTGCACTATTGAGAAAGACTCTTTTTTTTTTTTGCATCTTTCTTTACAACATACACCCATTTCTCTTGTTTGGGTTATTTTTATTTATTTGTTGAAGCTACATGACCCTTCTTATGATACTTGTAGTGAACAACATTATAGTTCATTCTAGTGTAAGATGAATTATAGTTTCTTCTATAGCCTCTAGTATATCTTTTACATTTCGTGACTTTATGTCCAAATTGATTACATGAAAACAATAACCATAGAAAGAGTGAGTGTACCTCATTACATAGGTGATTCTGGGAGTAGTTTTCCTTCTCTTGACTATTTTGATGTCTTTATTTATTTACAGCAGAAGAGGTGCTTGGAATTGATGTAGTCTTGTTTCCTTCATTCTTTGTAGGTTCCTTTCCTTACTTTCTTCCTTGAAACCAATTCTAGACTTATCATTTGTGTCACATTGGCCACTTAGTATATCAGTAAAAACATTAGAACTCTTCTCTAGCTTTTCATACACTATCATCTTGTTGCTATTTGTTCCATCTCAACTTTTAGTCACTCCAGTTCTAAGTTCAGTTTTGTGCATTCATCCTCCTTTGATTTGTAAGAGTTTGAGATCTTTTCTAGCTGATTTTCAAGTTCTTTGAGTTCATTAGCCTCTTCTTCTTCTCTTAGAGTTTGTCTTTCCTCAAAGATGTGGATTTGTTCTTCATAATTTTAATGTGCATCTCAGATTTTGATTATTTTCTTCTACATAGTCTCAATTCTTCAAGAGCACATACTAGTTCAACTTCAAGATTCACTTCACTTCTTCTTCATCAAAGTCTTCAAAGTCAACTGTATTATTTCCTTTGGAGTTGCATTCTTCAGATGCATCCATGGCCATAAACAAACATTCAGACTGATCTTCATCATTTTCATTTTCAGATTTTCCTGGGTTACTTGAATCATATTCACTTGATTCTTCTTTTGAATAGAATTTCATTTTGTTCTTAAAGAACTTCTTCTTGTTATTTTTCTTTTTATATCTAGTTTCTCTCTTGTTGTGTTTATGACTGTCCTCTTCATGTTTAGACTGAGCTTCTTTATTTTTGTTTGGACATTTAACAGCAAAATGACCTACTTGTCCACATGCAAAGCATTTGAAAGGAGTTTTCCTATGTACTTACCTGAACCTCTTTTCAGTCTTCTTATAAACATCCCTTCAATATTTTCATCATCTAATTCATCCTATAAATCTGATCCTTCTTCTTCTTCTTGCTTGGACTGGGTTTCTTTCTTAACCTTAAATGTTACCTCTTTCTCGATATTCTTGGTTTCAATTTTCCTCATCTCATACATTAAAAGAATGATTTGTAATTCATCCATTGTGAGAGTTTTCATGTCTTTGGCTTCCTCCACCGTTGAAACCTTTGCATCAAATTTAGAAGTCAAAGATATTAGAATATTTTGGACTATAATAGCTTCTTCTAGTTTCTCACCTAGGCATCCGATCATGTTGATGAATTAATCTATTCTTTGCATGTATGTCGGTATATACTACACTCATCATCTTTCATCTTCAAATTCTCAAACTGATTTATATAGGCATGTAACTTTGCTAACTTGACTTTTTCATCTCCTTCGTAAATACTTTGAAGTTTAGTCCAAATCTCCTTTGTTGTTGTGTGGTGTATAAATTTCACAAATTTCATTTAGTCAAGCCGCATAGGATGGCATTCATGGCTCTTGAGTTTCATTCATATTTTCTTTATCTCTTTGAAGAAGTGATTAGTGTGGCTACTGAGGATTGTATCCTTTCTCAACACATTCCCAGATATCAAAACCAAGTGACATCAGATAAGTTTTCATCATTATTCTCCAGAATACATAATTCATTCTAGTGAAGAGAGGTGATCTTGACAATGATAAACCACCTTGTGCCTAATTTTTGCCATGCTTGTGAAAAGAGGATCTCCTTGAAGATGTTAAGCTTCTAATAGAAGGACCCACTCGATACCAATTATTAGAGATCACAAGCACTGAGAGAGGGGGTGAATCAGTGCAGATTAAAATTAATTTACAGAGTTATACCAATCCACAATTACTTAAATTTGTTTAGTATTATATCAAATGCATTTTTTCAAACATATATCAGAAAAAAACACTGAACACAAAATTTATAATGGGAAACCCTTTCGGGAGAAAAACCCCTTAAAACCATAGTTTTATTAGGAACCCCAATTCCAAACTCTTACAATGGTTTTGGTTGAACACCCACTCAAACCACTGTGAAACATCCACTTCATAACTTCAAGCACCCACTCGAGTGAATTTTAGTGAATTTAAGAAAGCACCAACCCCTAATTTAATCAGCTACAACTGATCTTTTGAAGGTACCTAACCATAAGGAGGAAACAACCCCCTGAATATGCTAAGATACAAGTTAGACTTATTATTTTTACATACAAATTATGATCATCTAGTTTCAAAATTTCTTACATGATAGATTATGATCACTTTCTTGCATTTGTATGTGTTCACTTTGTCACTCTCTTCTACTCATCGATTCAAACTCTTCTTGAAAAATCAATCCGTCGTGTTGATTTTTTTATCATCTGATATATCTCATTTACTTCATTTGTCTTCTATTCCTCCTTCCTTTCTATTTTCTTTATGTAGGTCATTTATCTTGAATGCATTGTCTTCTCACTTGAGCAGCACCCGTATTGGTATCTAATTTCCTCTATATAAACAATCGACCCATTCCTAAATTTTCTTTGGTGTGTGGTGTAATATTTCCTGATTTTTCACCTAAAAATATGGTTCATTAAATGAATATAACTAACTCCATATTTTTATCTTGTTATATTCAGCTTGATTTTCTTCTTCTATGCATGCATTCGCACTTAAAATATTTATTAGTCGATACCTAAAAATAGATGTCTCATATTTCTAGGATTTCCAACGTGATCAAGATGAGCAAGCTGATTTATTTTTGATATTTAATTATTCCTTAGAATCATGAATCACATAGAGAACTGCAATTGTATTTTCACAAAGTCAATGAGCATTAAATGCTGATAATTAGAACTGTAGATTTCTTCATTCTTCATGGAACTCAAGTTGTATACTCAGCTGCAATCACCAGACAATCGAATCACCATCAATTTTAGAAATCAAAATCTCACTTGTCCATGTTTAAATCAATTTGATTGTCCTCAATCCCTCTCCAGTTCATACTTTTTCAATCCATAGATTTCCTTAGCTTCTTTGACTTTTTCCTTTATATCGTGGCACTTTCCTTTGATCTCGTGGCATTTTTCTCCTTTGTTGTGACTTTTCAATTACCATAGTTTTTCTTTACTTCTGATTTTTTCAATGTTACGAGGCTTTTCTTCTTATCTCATTGCCTTCACATGCTTTGTTCCATGTCTACAATTCTATCCTTTTACTTGCGGATTTTATCATTTTCTCGTGGATATCTTTCATTCTTAGCAGCTTTTTTGGTTCTTCGCGGCTTCTCCTTTTATGCGTGGCTTCCTCCAAACTTCCTTACTCCCATGGATTTTCTTTTACATCCACGGCTTCACCATTATCACCTATGGTTTTTCCTTTGACTCCTTTTTTTTTAGTGGCTTCATCCTTTTACTTGCAGTCTCCACCAAGCTTCCATGCACTTCTTCTAAAGTTTTGCATCCTCCTACAAATTTCGGTGGCTAACTCCTTATGTCCATGGATTGCACAAAAGTTGAGTAAGTCCCTTAGAACTTATCCTTGACCATCTTGAAGCCTCTGTGAGCTGACACTACCAATCAACCTTCATCTTTCTTGCTTTCTCACTTTACCAATTAACCCTTTTTCCATCAATTCCACTTGACATCAATGACAACACATATGAAAATGACAATGGTCCAACATCAAGCTTTGATCCAACAAGCCAAAAACCAAATTCACTAAATTATCTACCCATAATGAAAAATCTAAAAATGTAGCCAATGCCATCATAGTCATGTCACCTTCCACATCTACATCCAATGTCAAACCTCCACAAAGGGCTCCTCGGCCAACTCCTAATTATACACCCCTTGGAGAGTCCTACGTTTTATCTTCCATAAGAAAATGGTTGCATGCCTCATCCAACTTTTCCTGTATCGACATGTTGATGATTTGTGACCCAAACCCGCCTATAAGCATCACCAATTTTGCGGTCATGATATCAAAAATTTCGCACCTTCAAAGACCTTTTCCAATAACTCATTGATCGTGGGAACCTTCAATTAGACAATCCTAATGTTCCTCTTAACCAACCATTGGATGTCTTCAAGCAACCCTTCCCTAATCATCTTCCAAACAATCAAACTACTCCCCACATCTCAAGCACCCAACGCCCATACGATTAATAATCTAAGTCAAGATTCAATATCACCACCAACACCCATTCTTCCTTAATCTATTGTACCCATGTCTATTTCGACATCTACTCTTACCTTTATAATCATATTTGCATCCCTACCCTTATCTACATCTAGTATACCCATGTCCACTACACCCACATCTACTATACCTACATCTATTACATCTTCATCTATTATACCCACATCTATTACATCGACACCTATCCCAACATCTACCTCTACATTCATCCCTATATCTACATCTATTTCTTTACCCACATCTACTATACCAATTTCCATTCCCATATCCATCTGCATATATATCCTTACCCATACACCTACATCTTCAACCATATCCATACCCACATCAACAACTGAAACTATATCTACATCTTTATCATTTCTTGAAGACTATATTAAGATGACATCTCCTCATGAATCTATTACAAGAAATGTCCCAATCTCCTCCCCACCACTAACAAGTACAACCACCCCTACATTAACACATCTAAAACCCATATCATCTACAAACCCTTCTCATATTTCCCATTATGTTATCCAAAGATCATATTTATCCTCAACATTTACATCTACAATAAAATCTACACCTACATTATCCACACCCATCTCCAAGAACAATCCCAAAGTTTAAATTATTTTCATCTCTGCTAAAGGTAAATCCTCACAAAAAATCTTAAAAATTGGTAGCCCTACTCAAAAATCTCACTCATCCACATAAAAATTTGGAACTTCCTCCAAAATCCCATCAATCTAATTCATCCGAATTCTCATCTTCTATCCGAGGGTTGTTACCTTCTATTTTGGGGCCTTACCCTTCATCTAAATCCCCATAACCAATAAATTTAAATCAAAATCATCTATCCCTCTCATCAAATGCGTGTCAAAATCCTCCATTCCACCCATCAAATCTGAATCAAATTCATCCATTCCTACCAACAAGTCTACATCAAAATCACCCACTCTGTTTCGCACGGAATGTTTCGGCTCTGCAGAATAGACTTGCTTCTATCCTATCATTCCTTTGAGAAACAGATAAGGGTTAGGGCTAGGAGGAATACCTGTAGAATGTTGAGATGGTGTGCGCGTACCGTAGAGAAAGATCAGATCGACTGCGAAGAACTCCTTTTTGTCTTGGAAGGACTACCTGCAAGTAAGAATACAAGACCACAAGATTTTAATTAGACAACAAATGAGGGATCTGCCTTAGGCCCAGGAAATATAAAAACTTCCTTTCGAAGGTGGTCAGTTCCCCTTTTAATATGATTCAACACAAATGATAATATAGAAAGCTATTGCAAAATCACGATTTAGGTATCTCGTTACAAAGCAATAGAAACTAAACTATCAATAATAAAGCGTCACGTTGTTTGTTCGGTTACTAGTCGTTGATACGTTCAAGTTGAGTTATAGGGATAAACCAGGCTGAATTTGGGGTTGTTAGGTGGCTAATAGGCAAGCAAAAGGGTTTTGGGGTATAAGTCACAGTGACCGACGGCGGTCACTAGGTAACCGACCACGGTTAGAGAACCGCTGCCGGTAGAGGATAAATGATACCGGTAGGGGCAGCAATCTAAGTGCTTCTGGATAGAAGTTGGTTGTAAGGTGATTGTGGGGTTATTAGGATTGGTGGATGGCTGAGGGGATGATGGGAGGATAGGGAAGACTCGTAATGTGGTAAAATGGCCTTCTGGGCAATATCAGGGTGTGTGGGTGAAGGTTAAGTGCAGTAGTGGCTGGTAGTAGATCTAGGAATAAACTTATGATTACTATTAATCAACAGGCTCAAGAAAATGGTGCTTAGAAACATATAACATACTACTTACTTGCCCCTGATGTAGATGCAAGTTTCAGGACTGTGATGATGAAGACAGGACCCAAGTTGGATGCAGTTTCCTCTCGATGCTCGGATGAGTGTTACTGGGCTCTGGTTATTCAGTTGCAGTCTTGGGCTTGATGTCCTTCTCTGCAATCTCTTCTTGTTTCTTCACTTGTCTCTGCTCGGCCAAGCAAAATCTGGATTCTCTCGATGATTTCTCCTTCTCCGATCAAATGAAAATCGATCCTTGTTTTTGGTTGGAAGTGGTCATTTACGGGGAACCGATGGCGGTTATCAACAACCGGACGGCGGTGGTCGAGTAGGAACCGGTACCGGTCCGGTCAAAGCGGGCTATTTTTGGTAAAATAGCCAGCTTTCCCTCCTTTTCTTCCGAGGGATTGGTAGCGGGCTTGGTCAAGTCATTATGAAGTTGGTTTTAGGTGCGGATGAGGAGTAATTAGTCATAGGTGTGGAATTGGACCAAGTTATAGGTCTTAATTAGGTTAGTTTAGGGTTAAGACTAGGTCACGATGAGGTGGCGACATGAGGTGGCAGGTATGGTGATGTGGATTTATTAATTATAAGGTAATTAATAAATAATTGTGTAAGGTTTAGGTGGTGAGGTTAGGTTGCGAAATGCGATGCGGGTCACAAGGGGTCGTAAGACACAAATTTGGTGTCTACATTAGCCCCTTATTGTCGTGTAGTTTGTTTTGTAAAGCTGCACGGACAATAATAAGAAGTGGTTACTCCTGTTAAGGGTATAGGTAATCCCCCTCAAATCTATCACAGATTGAGGTAGCGTGAAATCAGGGATAGGGTTGATAAAGGGTAAATGGTGTTGAGATGAGGGTGAGATGGTGGGGTAGGTCCAAAGAAGTAGACGCACAGTTGAAATGCAATAGTGCGACTAGGGTACATGATTTGACGAGAAAACCAGCAATGCATAGGCAAAGGTCGATAGTTTATCCAAACAAGGGTGATATAATCCTAGTATCCAAGGCATAGGAAGTAGCTCCAGGGTATATAATAGGTAAGGTACAAGAACGTTTAGGCATGTTCGGCAGTACCAAATGGTTGGTTTGGTTGAGATAAACGTCACGGTCTAGGTCTTAGGCAAAGTTGGTCGACAGATCAAGTCAAGGACCCTAATCATGCTAAAACACGAACAAGTGAGCTGGATTGAACAAAAAAAAATACATGATGGGTGGAGAAAAGTGTATGTTGTTGATGTTGGGTAAGGTAGTTAAGTGGTACGGCCTTGGGTCGGGCTAAGTTGTTGAGTTGCGGCCTTGGGTCGGGCCAAATGGTTGGGGTGAGGCCTTGGGTCGGGCCGGATGGTAGGTTACGGCCTTGGTCGGGCGGGCAGTTGGGTAGGTTTGGCCTTGGGTGGTTAGGTAGGTTACGGCCTTGGGTCGGGCCGGATGGTTTGGTTGGCCTTGGGTCGGGCAAATGGTTGGGTTGCGGCCTTGGGTCGGCCAAATGGTTTGGTGGCCTTGGGTCGGGCCAAATAGGTTGGTTGCGGCCTTGGGTCGGGCCAAATGGTTGGGGTGAGGCCTTGGGTCGGGCCGGATGGTTTGGTTGCGGCCTTGGGTCGGGCCAAATGGTTGGGTTACGGCCTTGGGTCGGGCCAAATAGGTTGGTTGCGGCCTTGGGTCGGGCCAAATGGTTGGGTTATGGCCTTGGGTCGGGCCAAATAGGTTGGTTGTGGCCTTGGGTCGGGCCAAATGGTTGGGGTGAGGCCTTGGGTCGGGCCGGATGGTTTGGTTACGGCCTTGGGTCGGGCCAAATGGTTGGTTGCGGCCTTGGGTTAGGCCGGATGGGTTGGTCGGCCTTGGGTCGGGCCAAATGGTTGGGTTGCGGCCTTGGGTCGGGCCAAATAGGTTGGTTGCGGCCTTGGGTCGGGCCAAATGGTTGGGGTGAGGCCTTGGGTTGGGCCGGATGGTTTGGTTGCGGCCTTGGGTCAGCCAAATGGTTGGGTTGCGGCCTTGGGTTGGGCCAGATGGTTTGGTTGCGGCCTTGGGTCGGGCAAATGGTTGGGTTGTGGCCTTGGGTCGGGCCAAATGGTTGGGGTGCGGCCTTGGGTTGGGCCAGATGGTTTGGTTGCGGCCTTGGGTCGGGCCAAGTTGTTGGGTTGCGGCCGTGGGTCGGGCCAAATGGTTAGAATGGTTGCAGCAAAGGTTGATATAGGCGATGTGGGTGAAAAAGGGCAAATAGTAAATAAGGGCAGAAATTGGGGGCAATTTGGAATAAAACCGATGTCGATTCTATATGACCGATATCGGTTATGGTACCGATACCGGTTCCTTAGGGCACAATAAAACCGATATCGGTTATGGGCGAAAAACCTATAAAAAGAAAAATACGGCCTGTCATTGTCACTTTTGCAATTTGGAAATCTATTTGAGTTGTCTGGCGTGGAAAGTTAAGATTGGAGCATTAGTTGGGTGAGGTGGCGTTATTTGGCTGGAGGAGGTAGTTGTTAGTGGGCCCGAGTGAAGAGGAGGCAGCAGTTGATTGGTGGAGGACCCAGAGGAGGACATTTGGAGCCATGGCACAACCAGGAGGAGCAGGAGGGGCTGGACCAGCTGGACCACCACCACCCATCCCTCCACGACGACGTGTCGTCGTACGGGTAGGTTCGAAACCCCTCATTGTGTGTATTTTATTGCATTATGCTATATTTGGGGTTTGGGTAGGAATGTACATTTTTTAGGAAATAATTAGAAAATGGAAATGATTTGAAAAAGAGAGAGGGTAGATAGGTGAAATAAGCCAAGGCGGCTGGGTGGGTAGGTTTTTAGGGTATTTGGGTGGGTAAATTGGTAAAAAAATGAAAAAATGTAGGTGGGGGCCGCGCGAGGTTCGGCTCCGGGAAGTTCAGCGACCGATGTCGGTCGCTAAGCGACCGGCATCGGTCGCAAAATTCTAGGGTAGGGTGTTTTGTGTTGGACCGGCGTCGGTCGGTCGTGGACCGGCGTCGGTGGGAAGGGGACCGCGGTCGGTTATGGGTGACCGCTACCGGTCCTTAGTGATTTTTAGCTATTTTTGTTGGTTTAGGTTATGTTGTTGTTTTTGAGTTTTTGGTAGTGATTTGGGTATGGTTTGGGTTGGGGTGGGGGTGTTGTGGTATTGTTTGGGTGTTTCAGTATAGGTGCGGTCCTGACTTAGGTTTATTTCAATTTGTTGGTGTGGGTTGTGATTTTGTTTTTGAGTTTGTGGATGTGGTTTGGGTATTTGGGCATGGTTTGGGTCGTTTGAGTATGGTGTGGGTTGTTTGTTTGGGTGTGAAGAGGGAGGGGATAGCGTAGAAGTTTTTAGGGGAAGATAGATGGGCGTAGACGTGTGGTATGGAGTCGGGTTGTGGTTAGGTGGATAAGAAAGGGGATATAGAGAGGTAAAGTAGATGTTGTGATAAAGAGTAGGGCTAATGTAGTGGGTTGGTTTTGTAGGCACGTCAGCAGCTGACGATGCGGGATAGGATGCCCCCGCTGTTGGTACGGATGCGGCCACACGTATCCGCAGCACACTGGGGTATCATGCGCGAGGTGGGACTCGGCGGAGTCCAGCTGTACAGAGTGATCGATAGGGATCATAGTTTGATGGTCGCCCTCATCGAGAGATGGGATCCGGCGACCAATGTGTTCCATCTCCCGACTGGGGAGATGACTATCACATTGGAGGATGTGTATCGTATCCTTCGACTGCCGATTGAGGGAGAGGCAGTCTTTCAGGTGGACGCAGAGACTGCCATGGACAGCATCCTACGAGAGTTTTGGGATGCGGCCGTGCTTATTGGCGTATCATGCGCGAGCATCGGATGAGGATATATGCATGCGCATCGCCATGAGACACGGCTTGCCGTGTTGATGATGATCGGGATCACCTGCTTTGCCCTCCCGGACTCAGAGGGAGGCCGCTTTCCACGGGCGCTGATGGGGGTTCTACACGAGATGGTGGAGGAGCACACCTGTTATGCTTGGGCACCAGTATACCTGGTACAGTTGTATCGAGAGCTGTGGGGCTATCGCCGGATGAGGCGATTCGGGATTTGTTCGACGTTTTTGCTGCATTGTTGGGCATATGAGCACATCATATGCCTTAGACCAGTAGGGCTGCCCCAGCAGCCAGGGCCACAGGTCATATATAGATACGGCTTTCAGAGGTGGTTGGGGGTCGTGGGCCAGCCACGAGCAGTGCTTGCAGGGCGGGACGTCGCTTATTACAGGCATTTATTAGAGGGCCTGACAGCGGCAGATATCGTATGGAGACCTTACAGAGGTCATCACCCGCGCAGAGGAGCCCGATTACAGTTGCGCTTGATCCAGTACACTTTCTGGATAGCAGGACGGAGGCCGGGAGAGTATGAGAGGATACCCCTAGAGAGGGTACGCAGGCAGATGGGGCTGCGACAGGACGAGCCACCTCCCTTCCCTCAGTACCGGAGGGATGATGTAGAGGCCCCACTGCCTGCACCACAGCCCTTGGACCCAGATTGGGTTCTTTGAGAGGCAGCGAGATGACACTTGTAGATGATCTTTGGTTATACGGGAGCATATATGGTTTGGTGGGCTGGTCGAGAAGCAGCGAGATAGACACCACTGCTGCATGCCGGACTTAGCGCCCGGTGGCAGCAGAGCGAGATCGGCTCGAGGGCCGAGTATAGTTATTACGAGGGCACTTGCTGCTGCGCACGAGCACGTATAGGTGTTTTACAGGGGTAGCTAGCCTAGAGCTCGAGTACGAGGCACGAGCACAGTACCACCACCACCCGGCCACAACAGCCCAGCACAGCAGTACCACCAGTGCAGTACAGTACCATGTACCACCATGACCACAGCACCACCGGCACACGCAGTGCACCAAAGCCACAGCACAGGGGGCACTGGTAGTAGGTGTCAGGGGACCAGCCCCAGCACCTACGGTGGCTCGAGAGCGTTACATGGAGGCTAGAGCGGAGGCCCGATACTATCAGGATATTCTTGATGGTACCGGGGCTGATTATCAGCCCTATGCGGCACATAGAGCAGAGACCTCTCGGAGCCAGAGGTCTCAGGGAGGTGCAGCCACAGCTGGTGGGTCCGTCACAGGCAGGAGGCGAGAGGTAGGACAGGGACCAGCAGGCAGACAGGCAGAGGGAGGTGGAGAGAGCTGAGGGGTCCCTGCACATTTTGTATATTGGACATGGGCACCGGTCTGCGAACCGGTTGTGTTGATAGAGGCCTGCGTGCCTATTTATTCATTTATTCATTCATTTATTTATTGTATATACCGGCCTGCGAGCCGAGTACAGGTTGTACAGTTGATACCGGCCTGCGAGCCGAGTATGTTTTTGATATGAGAGACCGGCCTGCGAGCCGAGTTGAGTTTATTGACGGTTATTGCGGCCTGCGTGCCGGCTTTGTTATATTATGAGATTACGGAGGCCCCGATGTAGGGCACATTGTATTTTTGAAACTTTGTATATATATAGATATGATGTTTTGACTCACATGCTGTGCGTAAAATGCGTTAAATGTTTTGTCGATGGTTTGTGATATGTGATTGATTCACCTGGTGTTATATATTAATGATGTTGATGTCTTTTGTTGATGGGATGTATATAGATATAAATGATGAGTTTAATTGACATGTTATAGTATGAAATGTTGTATGTTTTGGCTTTGTGACATTGAATGTATGTAGCTGTTAAGTTGGATCCAAATGGTGTATAAATTGATGGTTTTTGATATCGTTTATTGATGGCTTGTGTGTTTTTGTAATGTAGATAGATGATGGTGATGAAATTGTAATGAGATGTGGATTTAATGAAAAATATGGATAATGGTGTTGTGCATGCAGGAAAAAGGGACGGGCGCCACAAAAATTTCCAAAAATGAAGAGACGACTTAGGTTTAAGCAACAAGGGGTGACTTGACCGATATCGGTTATGTAACCGATGTCGGTAGATATATGACCGGTATCGGTTATGTAACCGATATCGGTTATGCAAGAATTGTTTTCCTAAAAATAGAACTTTTGGGTTGGCAACTTAAGTTCTTATTTTTAGCATTCTTATTTTTAGAGTCATGAAACACGTTAAATATGCGAATGCGACACTTTTTGACAGCGAGCTACGGGTAATTGCATGAAAGAATTTGAGTGATAAGGAGGAAAGAGACAGGGAAGTGAATGTGATGAGATTCGAGAGGGCGAGAAAGACAAGTTAATTTGAAAAGGTGGTGAACATGGTGAACAAGGAGAAGCATCCAGCGAGCGAGGGACGAGGGGAAGACAGTGTTCCGCCCCAAAGCTGCTTTCATCAGGAGAGGTAAACGGTTTGGTTGTAATTTGATTTTTGCATGTTTTCTGAATAGGATGAGAGAAGTGTAAGTGGTTAGATATGAGAAAGAAAATGTGATAGCAAGGGTTGGGGATGGTATGAGTGCTACGGGGCAGGTAAACAGGGTGGGCCTGTATGTTTTTAGGTAGAAATAGGAGTAAACGGGCTTCATAAATATCGAAGGTGTATGTTTGAAGCAGGGTAGGTATATTTTGACAGTGACCGGTATCGTTTATAAGTAACCGGTATCGGTTAGCCAACCGGTATCGGTTATGCATAACCGCTATCGGTTACTGTAAGGGTTTCCAGATTTTGAGAAAAAACCCGTAGAGATTTGTTCTTTTGAGTAATTATGTGTCGTTTTGATGTATGCAGGCAGAAGCAAGGTTAAGGATGAATGATATTGTGCGGCGTTGTTGTCACGAATCCGAGCGGATGTAACACCAGCTGAATGGGCTTTGATAAATCGGTTGGGGTTAAGTGGAATCCGCTATTATTCAAGAATCGCGCGTAACCATGCTATGTTGCAGGCGTTGATTGAGAGATGGAATCCAGAAAAGAATACCTTCTATCTACCAACAGGGGAGATGACAGTGACTTTGGAAGATGTGTTCCGTATTTTGAGACTCCCAATGATAGGAAAAATAGTGTATCAGGCGTTGCCCAGCGCGGGGCGGGCAGCGATAACAGCAGTATTTGGGTCAGCTGCACGAGATTTGACACAGCGAGGTTTATCATTTACGTATGGTACAATGTATGCAACACATCTGAGGAAACAAGGTTGGCCGTGCTATTAATGATAGCGGTGGGGTATTATGCATTGCCGAGGGCGGAAGGTGGAAGATTTCCCAAAGCATTGATGAGTGTTATTTGGGAAATGATAGAAATGAGCGTGACATTCGCATGGGCACCCGCATATCTGGCAGAGTTATATAGGGGTTTATGGGCATGCAAGCAAAAACACAGGACGACACTGGATTGTTCGTACTTATTACATTGTTGGGCCTATGAGCATATTGTTTGTGTGCGTCCAATAGGCCGACCCATTGAGTCGGGAGAGATAGGAGTGCAAAGGTTGGGATTCAGACGATGGGTCCAGACAAAACAAGAAGCGAGATCCCAGGCCGTGATAGATGACATTGAGTATTATAGACAGGTATGGGAGATGGTGACAGTTGCGGATATTTGTTGGAGGCCGTACGAGAACTATATGGTGATGAGCACATAGTTGAGGAGTTGAGGGTGTAGAGCGATTGAGGTGGATCGCGAGGCATAAATAGGGTGAGTACGAGAGGATTCCTCTAGATCGCGTGCGGCGACAATTTGGGTTCGTTCAGGATATTCCTATGACATATAGACCATACATGAGGATCGACGCCGAGGTAGCATTCTCACCTCCCCGGCCGACACCTCCAGAAGGGCCAGAAGAGATAGCAGCCGATCGTAGGGTGATGGATGCGGGAGCAGCGGAGGCCTATAGAGTATGGTGGGTAGCGAGCTGCGAGGTGCACGTGAGTGCCCGACATAGCTGTGATTATAGCGAGAGAGATCGTCTGCAGGATTTGGCTCGCTTGACTTCAAACACGAGTGAATGAGACAATGGGAATGTTAGAGGCTTCACGATTCTGAGTGGAGAGACCGGAGGCAAGATTCCTCACGCGAGAGGACGTATTCGTATGTTACGAGGAGATGTTGGCGGATCAATGGGAGGAACCAATGGCAAAGTGGCACCTTTGAGGATGGAGAGGCCAACCGAGAGGCATCGGCGATCACGATCACCACGATTCGGGAGGAGGTGCAAGAGTCTAAGTGGATTTTATAGGAATATTAGAATAAATAAGGATCTTTGACTGCATGAGTCGATGATAGAGAAGATGTATTTGGTTAACATCTAAAATAAAACTAAATATGTATGTGGTTTTGAGTGATGATAATAATAAGAATGGTTGTGTTTTAAATGTTGTTTTTGTTTGTTTTGAAAAAGGATAAAGATGAATGTTGGCACATAGACAACACATGAGAGGGTATGGTAGGGGATGGTCGAGCTAACCTTGGGAGACTCCATGTCTCCTAAGTGCTGCCTACATAGCCCATTGCACAAAGCAAGGAGGGGCCTCAGACCGATGTAGTTCTCCCTTAGGACCAGGGAGAGGTGAATTCAGGCAATTTGGTTGTGGTTAGGCAATTTTGTTGGTTAGTAAAAATTTGATGTTGGTAGGGTAATGTTGTTGGTGTTGGTAGGGTAATGTTGTTGGTGTAGGTATGGGTGAAGCGAAAGTTAGCATACCCAAGTGGTAGGGAATCGTGTCCTGATTAAGGGCAACACACAATCCTAGAGCCGAGCAAAAAGAGGCAAGAGTGTCCCGTAATTGAGAAGAGCTAAACAAACCACATATTAATGTAGGATGAGCTTGAATCCCTAGGTACCTTGCATAGGCGAGAAGTCGATAGGTGAAAAGAGTGGTATAATCACAATATATCGGATATACGTCACGTCCCTTGAGTTTTGTTGTGCTTTGACAAATGGTGGGGTGAGGTGGTTGATGTGGGCGAGGGTGCAGAGAACTTATTATAAGATGACGATTCTGACAAAAGAAAACCAAATCTAAATAGACAAGTCCATGACTCAAAAGTGCTTTGAAGTATTGCTTGTATTTTTATTTTTCTGGATATAGACTGATCGATGCGGGAAGTCTACATGGGATATGTATTTTGTTGTTCTTGAGGTCTTCACGAAGCTGATCAATGCGAGAAGCTTCTGATAAGGCTGACTGTGTATAGCTGTCCTTCAAGGGAGCAGTCTATTTATAGTAGTGAGATGCGAGTGTTTATGTATAATTTGTCCTTCTGGGGAGCGATCTATTTATAATAAGAGCAATAGTTTGGCATATAGCTGTCCTTGAGGAGCGAGTCTATTGTATAAGTTATAGGTCTAGATGTCCAGTTGGGCATGAAGCATCTAGTTTTTGTAAGAAGTTTGACTCAAGAAAATCCCATAAGTGTGTAATTAAGAATGTGTCATTTTGATACTTTGAAGTCATGGACTAGACTAAAAGGGGAAGGCATCTTTTAAGGGGAGGTGATAATCAAACCATGTGAGCTTGATTGGATTTGGAGATGTAAGAAACAAAGTGTATGCGGTGGTAAATGAGCTCAAGGGACGAGCGTAAGGTAGATAAGCAGTGATATAACACTAATTTCAACAGTAGAATGGTCGAAGATGCAAGGCATTAAGGGGCTCAGGCTCAAGTTTACCATTAAGCGAAGCTAAACGATAAGTGCCTGATCCGTAAGTGTGAGTGATAATGTAAGGCCCAATCCAATTAGGAGAAAATTTTCCACGTTTACTCTTTTCTAGTTTGGTTACATGTTGATTCTCTTTGAGGACAAGATCGCCAACCTTAAAAGTACGCTCATGAAGCCGTTTATCATAAGCACGCTTGATGCGTTTTTGGTAGATTTGAAGGTGATCAAGAGCCGTAAGACGACGCTCGTCAAGAAGCTCTAATTGGGCTAACCGCTCTTGGCGGAAATCATCGTTGGTGAGAATATCCTAAAGAGATATTACGAGGAGGGTATTTGTACTTGAGAGGCAAGAGCGACCTCGGTACCATATACCAAAGAAAATGGTGTGGCATTAGTGGAGGTATGAATGTTAGTACGATAAGCCCAAAGGGCAAAGGGAATGTGATCATGCCCATTTCTTCGGACTCATTGACAACTTTCATGAGGATTTTGGTTAGGGTTTTATTAGAAGATTCAGCCTGACCATTGGCCTGCGGATAGTAAGGCGATGAGAAACTAAGTTTGATACCAAAGTTGTCACAAAGGTCTTGTAACAACTTATTTTTAAAAGATTTACCATTATCTGTTATTAGGCGATGAGGAATACCAAAACGACAGATAATGTGATGGTTAACGAATTCGACAATTTTTTCTTTTTTGATTGAAATGAGTGGAATGGCCTCCACCCATTTTGTGTAATATTCGGTCGCTGTGATTATCCAACGGTGACGTTGTGAAGAGGTCGGGTGAATCTCACCAATAAGGTCTAAACCCCATTGTGAGAAAGGCCAAAGATCTCACGACCTGTAGCGGATGGCTAGGAGTATGTTGAAGGTTGGCATGTTGTTGACACATAACACAACGCTTAACATATTCATAGCTTGATCGTTGTTAAGTAGGCCAATAATAACCTAGGCGAAGGATTCGTTTAGCCATGGCAAGGCCACTAAAATGTCCACCACAAATCCCATCATGGACTTGTTGGATGGTATAGGTGACCTCCGCGCCGGTTAGACAGCGAAGGAGGATGCCATCAAAGCCACGTTTATAGAGAGTCCCCCATGACAACATAACGAGAAACACCTTTAAGAAAAACACGTTTGCCGTTACTAGTAAGGTCAAGTGGGAGAACAGAGGTTGTGAGGTAGTCGTGAAATTGGTGGTACCAGGTATCCTGTGAATTAGTAGACACAGTATTTATCATACAAACTACCGGAAATTTGAGTAGGATGGGGCAAAAGTTGTTGGACCAAGGCGAATATGTCGAGTCGATTGGTGAGGTAGGAATTTGCGAGGCTAAGCAAGCCATAGTATCCGCAAATTTGTTAGTGGAGCGGGGAATGGTCTGGATAGAATAACGAGTAAATGAGGTCAAAAGTGAATCCACATAATGTTTGTACTTTTGAAGTTCCTCATTCTTACATTGGTAGATGCCCATAACTTGATTGACTACCAATTGAGAGTCGCAAAAATATTAATAGATTTGACACCTAAGTGTAATGCAACTTGGAGACCCAAAACAAGGGCCTCGTATTCCCTGTATTATTAGTGCAGGGGAAATCAAGCCGGAATGAAAGAGGCATAGGTTCAGCATCAAGAGGATGAGAACAATGCCGGCTCCTCCGCCATGCTGGCATTTAGATCCATCGAAGAAGAGGGTCATTTGATATGACTCTTCCCTGAGTGAAAGAGTGGCGATGAGTTCGTCGGGGAAATTAAAATTGGTGAATTGTTCCCTAGGTAAAGGGGCCTCCGCAAGTTGGTCTGCAATAGTTTGTCCTTTGATTGACTTCTGTTGTACAAACTCAAGGTCGAGGTCGGCGAGGAGCATAAGCCATCGGGCGATGCGTTGGTTTAGATGTGGTTTGGCATACATATAATGAATGGGGTCCGTGTTGGTGATGACAAAGGTTTTGTGATTCAGGAGGTAATGTCGGAGTTTGGTGGCTACGAATGATAGGGCTAGGCACAATTTTTCTACATGTGTATACCTAGTCTCGTAATCCACGAGAGTACGACTTATATAATAAACGGCTTGTTCTCGACGTGCCGAGTCCCGATGTGCGAGCATAGCTCCTATAGCATGGTCAGTGGCAGAAAGGTAAAGGTAGAAAGGACGATCATCCTGAGGTGGAATAAGCACGGGTGGTTGCAAGAGATAGGATTTAAGAGCTTCAAAGGCTTGGTGACACTCTTCACTCCATTGAAAGGCAATGTCCTTTTTAAGAAGGTGATGAAAAGGGTGACATCGATCCGAGAGTTGGGAGATGAAACGCCGGATGGATTGAAGTTTACCCTGCAAACTACGCAATTGTTTGAGGTTTTTGGGTGGGGGCATTTCTAGGATAGCTTTGACTTTAGATGGATCGACCTCAATGCCACGCAAAGAGACGATAAAGCCAAGAAGTTTTCCCGAAAGAACACCAAAGACACATTTCTTTGGTTGAAGCCGGACTGAATATTGCAACAGGTGATCGAAAATAATGGTTAAAACATCGAGATGTTCACTGCGATGTTTAGATTTGCCAAGAAGATCATCGACATAATCTCTGAGGATAGTGTGCATAATGTCATGAAAAATGTAAGTCATAGCCCGCGATAGGTAGCACCGGCATTCTTAAGGCCAAATGGCATGACACGATAATGAAGGTTCCCGAGGAGTTATGAAAGTAGTTTTATGTTGATCGGCGGGGCTACCAAAATTTGATTGTATCCCCGAAAAGCCATCCATGAGAGAAAGCATTTCATGGCCGCGGTGAGATCAACAAGTTGATCAATACTTGGGAGGAAGTCATCCTTGGGGCAAGCGAGGTTAAGGTCTCGAAATCCGTGCATATCCGAAGTCCCCGTCGCTTTAGTAGCAGTGCGATGTTAGAAATCCATTGAGGATAGTCGATAGGCAAGATGAAGGACACGAGAAAGAAGTCGTTGAAGCTCTTCTTTGACCAGAGAGGGCGATGCGTGGATGCATCTTTCTCGAGTTTTTGTTTGGTGGTTTGGAATCGGGGTTTAGGGTGATGTTATGGACAGCAATGGTAGGATCAATTCCTGGCATGTCAGCGTAGGACCAAGCGAAAGCTTGGTTGCGGGTACGGAGAAAGGTAGTAAAGGCGGCTTGTTCTGATGTGTTAAGGGATTGTCGATCTTCACAATGTGAGGATCCTCCTCTGTGTGGATGTTGATTTCTATAGTCGACTCATTCAACATGGTTTGAGTTTCAGATGGTAAGGCGCGTTGAATATAGGAGTCGTCCGCCCCAAGGTAAGTGAGGATGGAGTCATCATCCTGGCACTCAACAACATTAATCGAAGGCGAATCCTCTTCGATCATGTCTGGATACAGAAGGGGAAGAGAAGATGGATCCTCATTATCGCGTTGATAAGTGAGAGGACCTATGAAGATAGCATTTATGAAAAAAAAAAGTTAGGAGGGATAGATTCAGGGTCTATCGACTCTGTGGGTGATGATGGCAAAGTGGGTGATGATGGTTTGGTAGGGGTGACGTCGTCTTCTTCAGGATACGGTGACACGAGTGTCTCTGTGTAGGTGTTTCGGGAAAACCGAGACCACTGCGATCATTGTGTTTGCGTGTAGTCACGGGAATGAGTGTATGTCGGCCTTGTTCGTAAAGACCAAAACAAAGCCTTTCCAAGCAAGTGAGTTAAGAAGGTGAGGTAAAATGACGATTTGTCAAGTATTGAAAATCGGATTGGAAGGAACCACACCAAGAGGAGGTTCAAGGGTAACGGAGGATGCGTCAACACCCCCATACGTTAGGTTGGTGCGGCAATGGGGTGGTCCATAAGAGATTACCTCCCCCACGCGACGGTCGTAGGTGGGATGTGCATGTAACTGTCCATACTCCTGTGGGGTATGGAAAGAACTAACATTATATAGGCGGTACTCCCCCAGCGTAAGGCGTTGAAAAACATCTACTAAGGGGTCGGAGGTTGGGATGTTATCTGCGGGAAAGGAAGTAATATTTGTAACGGCGGTTTCATTAGTTGAAGGTGTAGGTGCATCGGAAGTGGATGGCTGGGTTGGATGAATGGGTGTCTTGACTGGTATAAGCACATCATTAGGGCGATACAACATATTGCAAGTTTTGAAGGGGGGAGGATCAGCTTTTACGGTGTAGGACTTCCCCTCGTACTCAAATTTTATGCATCTATGTAAGGTGGAGGGAACACATCCCATAGCCGGATCGAGGCGGCTAACAACATGTTGTATTGGAACTCTCCCTCGAAGGACATAGAAGAGTTCGGGTAAAGTACGTGGTCCTACATGAATGTTAAGGATCACGGTGCCTAAAGTAGAAGTAATAGCATCATTGAATGATCATGACATGATGGGGTTGGCACATGCAACTAGAAGGGATATTCATTTGTTGGAAGGCTTTTGAAGAGATGATGTTTAGGCTAGCGCCCCGTCAATCATAACACGCGTACCCGAATATCCCGAGCGTATGTTGAGATGAAAAGAAGCGAGTCGGGATCTTGCACCAAAGTCGATAATTTCATCTTGGAGCCAGCGCGCGGCGGCTTCTTTGTACGAGAGCGAAGTGGTTGGGGAGATAGATTGTTTGGTGAGTGAAGCAACATGATTGGGTGTTAGAATAGAGGTAAGAGGCAAGGTTTCATTAGGTAAAACCTCTATCCCTTGAAGGATCTCAATGAGAGCTTGTCGATGAGATTGAAGTCGAATGAGATCATCTGATGTCATTTTTAAAGGCGATTGGTGAAGCTGTTTGATCATAGTTCGATGGGCAATGCCATTAGAGCGGGATAGGCGGGTCGCGAATAACCACTTTAGGTGGTGGTGCATCGGGATGGTGGACGGAGAAAGAGATGCCACGAGGCGTGTTTTCTTTCGCTTTCCCATTGGTTTTTACGCCCTCGAGTAGCAACACTAATCATATTGATCTCGTGAATACGAGAGGAGGAAGATGGTAGGGATAGGTCATGGTTTTGAGAGGTGGGGTGTAATGATGATAGATCTTGGTGAGGCGGGGACAGGTGGTATAGGAGAGGGAATTGAAGCTAAAGGTCTCTCTCTTCGTAAGTTGTCTTTCTTAACTTTTCTATCTGAGAGAGGTGACGGATGAAGTATGGTTTTCAATGCTTTGCATCCCTCTACGTCATGTCCTGGTGTGCGGTGGTAAGCGCAGATTTTAGACTCATCGTAACCTATAGGTCGAGGTTTAGATGGATCATAAGGTCTAAGTGGGGGTAGGGAAATGGTCGCATTCTCCACCAACATAGCAAGGATTTTGGCGTAAGACCCTTTGAGTGGGTCAAAGTCAGAGGAAAATGAGGCTATTGACTGGGTCGATTCTGGTGATGACGTGGTGTGGTTGGTTTGTATGGGGGGTGGTTTAGCCAAGGAGTTTTGGTAATGGGTTTTAACTAACCGTGGTTTCTTTGATGTAGAGGCTATGTTTAGCTGGTTGGATGATGAGGCCACAGATGATGTGGTATCAGAAAACAACCACGGAGAAATAGGAGTGACAGAAAACAAATCTTTTGATGATGGAATTTGTTTAGGGTTGATAGGTGGACAGGATACGCGGGGTGGCGGTGTTTTATACCCTTGGATTTTGTATGGGTGTGAGAAGGCGTAGGTCGCTTTAAAGAAAATGCGGGAGGTATGATATATTGATGTAAGGTAGAGGATGGGGTCCCAATATGGAAGGTAGGTGTGCGACGAGGGTTTTAGTTGTGTTAACGGCATAGATTGAGGAGATTGAGTCTATCTTCTAATGGGATGGGCGGCTTTATTTTTAGATAAATCAAGCCGCTTAGGTGGGTGTGTTAGACTAGGTATGGGTGAGGTCCCAGCGTAGGGGAAGATTTGGCTAAGTTAATAGAAGTGGATGAGGTATTTGGTAGAGATGAGGGGGTGAAGATGAGGACATGGGCATTTTAAGCACGTAAACACTTCGGGTATATGGTGGAGGCATCAGGATCGGTCATTTGCATTTGAGTAGAATATGGCGTACTCAAACGTTCCCATAGGACCTGTCTATCTTCTGTGGAATGACAGTCCTCACATGTGAATAGGAACTTTTGTATGGAAGAAAGGTGGGTTGTGATTCCGGTCCACTTTGTGGGTGTGATCTGAGGGTATATGAGGCACTGTATCAATGGGCGTTAAGAGGTCAACCGGTTGCTGAAAAGATTTAGGTGATGAAGGACTAATAGGTAGGAGGGTGTGTTTGAGAGGATCTGTCATGTTTAAAGAATGTGGTGATGTCGGTTCAAGAGGTTTCTCGTCTAAGGATGACAAAAGAAGTGGCGAGCCTTCCTCTTTATCTGACAAGAATGGTAGAAGGAGCGTTTGGGAAATAGATAAATTAGATAACATCCGCTCACGAGTCTTGTAAGGATGTGGTGTAAGAAGGCTCATTTGTGAGAAGGGAACTCTGGGCAGCTAATTCCTTGATGGGTAAAGGGCGGAAAGGATTTGAGTTTGTCTTGATGACGAGGAAGGGGGTTCGGTTTCTGCGTTAGTGAAGAGGCTTGATTGAGAATTTGTTCGATAGAGGTCTTTGGTGGGAATCGAAGATTGCATGGATCTCATGAACACTCTCCTCGGCTAAGATATCTTGGTTTAGTTCTTGTTAGAAGAATGATTCGGGAATGGTTTGTTGAATATTTTCAAATTTCGGTTAGTTAGGGGCGTTAGGATTATCGAGGGCTATATCCCTGCATCAACCATTTCTACACTATGTTTTTCAACATCTTGCAGTTCTCATATTTGTGTCCCTTCACGCGGTGGAAGATTCTGAAGTCATTTTCTTTGTACCAGGAAGGTATGGCGCGAGTGGAATCGAAACCGGAATGAGGTTTAACGGGAGGTAAGGTAATGGCTCTGCTTTGAGCAATTTTCCAATATCACACCATATGTTTCTCCCGAGGAGTGTAGTTGATGGGTTACGCTTTATACTTATAGGTGGTTTTGGCGGGGTATTAGACGGTGGTTGGGATTTTACCATCACCGCGTGTTGCCCCTTTTGATTTTGAAGTGGTCGATGGGTGAGGATTGGTGGTGTTAGGTTTGTTGGTGGAATCTTGGGTTCGGAAAGTGGGGTTTTGTTGCTGTGACCGCAATTTCTCTTCCTCTAAGGCTCGAATCTCTAGTTTTCGAGCCATAGTAAAGGCCTCGTCAAATGTACGGAAAGTTTGAATTTGGAGGGTAGGGGAGATGTGCTTAGCGCAGGCCCGCGTAAATAGTTTGATAAGTTCGGTTTGAGGCAAGGCATACGTAAGTTGGTTGATAAGGCCCCGCCATCGTCCAACGAAATCTGCGATAGATTCGTCCTCAAATTGTCGGATGGCATAGAGGTCGGTGATAGATACTTTCTTGGCAATGTTAATGGAGAAATGATCCAAGAAAGATTGGGCTAGCTGGTTAAAAGAGAAGATTGAGTGCTGGGTTAAAGCACTGTACCACTCAGGCGGGTCTGATAAGGACATGGGAAAGGTGCGGAGTAGTAAAGCGTCGTCGTGAGCAATCGGATAGCGAGGCATGTCTAAATGATCGCGAAGTGTTGTTGAGGTCCTCCTTACTTGTTAAAAGCGGGTAAATTTTGGTAATTCCCATTGAGGAGGATATGAATGAAGGGGAATTTGAAGGGTGGATAGGCTCAGAAAAACTTGCTCGTATGTCAAGGCGCTACGACTTCTGAAGCGAAGCCTCAGTTTTGCATTTTGTCCATCATTTGTTTAATTAAATCAGTAGTTGGATGAGATGATGGTGTGGTTGTGGTAAACGGAGGCAAATTGGGCCAAGGGCCATGCTAACAATGGTGGGGTTAAATGTTGATAAGGTATGGAGGGACGATTGTGTTGAGGCAACCGAATAGGGATGTCCTATATAAGTTGTTGAGGATTCTAGGATATGTGTGTGGAAATGAAAAGGTGGGCGGAGCTTGAGAAGGAAAGCTCGTGTGGATAGGTGGTAGAGAGCAAGTCATGAGCATGGAGCAGTCTGCAAGAGAGACGAGGTAGGAGCGTCGGTGGTAATGACATGTTAGGCCCAAGATTAACCAAAGGAAAGCCAATCATGCCGTATGGACCCCAGAAGCTCTTTGAGGTAGGCAGCGGGACTAAGGATGCGGAAGGCAAAGTGGAGTTATCGAGGCGGAGAAGGGGCTAAATGAGCAGCTATCTTGATAGGCATGCCAACAAGGAGTTGACCGTCGGGTGTACGGTCGAGGGCATGAGACAAATAGTCTTGTCAGACTAGGATTAGCATCAGAAATTTGGCAAATTCTTTATCTCCCACGGGAATTTTAGGAACCTCATTTGGTGTCAGTAGGATTCCCCACAGAATGTGAAGGGGGTGATTCAGGCAAAGAAACAAAGCAAGCATGTGAAACCATGGCGGCGGCTTGCTTTCGAGTGATAACAACCATGGACAGGAGTTCACAGTAGGGTTTCAATCTAGCGGGGAACAAGCAGACTCGAGATTGGTGAAATTGGTAGGTTCTTTGGTTTGTCGGGAAGCTGGAAAAAGATAACCGATATCGGTCTGATAACCGATGTCGGTTAGACTATAGCCGACGTCGGTCAGTTAACCGATGTCGGTGTAATAAGACTGGTAATATAAGAAGCTGCTGATTTGATTGTTAACAACGCTCAGTATATTTATCAAATTGTTCTAAGGTAATCACAGAAGACAGTGTATAACAGAGAAAACAGAACTGAAAACAAACAAGATGCACACACAAATCTAGAGACTAACCCTAGGGTTAATTTTAATTATTGTGGGCTTATGCCTTTAGATGCGGAATGATGTCAATCCTAAACAAAAGACTTAGGGGAAATGTCAAGTTTGTTTTGGCTTATAAGGTTACCTCAATCGGGCGGAGGAATACCGCGGAAAAGGGGGGATGTTTTGAGCTGTTGTGTTAATTGTGAAGTGATTCGGTATGTGTTGTGCAGTGAAAGTAAGATTAATTTCCTGTCAATACCGTGGAAATCACCCCCACGTGTACGACCTGTTACTTAGTCTATGTTCACTAGAATCGAAAACAGCAAGCAAGAATGTAATGCACGTGTTTTAAACCCAAATCGAAAATGATATTCGATGAAGCAAATGAGATGACTTTCACTAATGCGAAACTAGGAAAGCAAGACAAATTCTTTACTAAATATAACAAAAACAGCAACAGCAAGTATGCTTCCTAAAATGAAAATAAGCAAGAGAAACAGAAACCCGAAATGGGTCCCACCGGGCGTGCCAAAATGTTTCGCACGGAATGTTTCGGCTCTGCAGAATAGACTTGCTTCTATCCTATCATTCCTTTGAGAAACAGATAAGGGTTAGGGCTAGGAGGAATACACTGTTGAATGTTGAGATGGTGTGCGCGTATAGTAGAGAAAGATCAGATCGACTGCGAAGAACTCCTTTTTGTCTTGGAAGGACTACCTGCAAGTAAGAATACAAGACCACAAGATTTTAATTAGACAACAAATGAGGGATCTGCCTTAGGCCCAGGAAATATAAAAACTTCCTTTCGAAGGTGGTCAGTTCCCCTTTTAATATGATTCAACACAAATGATAATATAGAAAGCTATTGCAAAATCACGATTTAGGTATCTCGTTACAAAGCAATAGAAACTAAACTATCAATAATAAAGCGTCACGTTGTTTGTTCGGTTACTGGTCGTTGATACGTTCAGGTTGAGTTATAGGGATAAACCAGGCTGGATTTGGGGTTGTTAGGTGGCAAATAGGCAAGCAAAAGGTTTTGGGGTATAAGTCACAGTGACCGACGGCGGTCACTAGGTAACCGACCACGGTTAGAGAACCACTGCCGGTAGAGGATAAACGATACCGGTAGGGGCAGCAATCTAAGTGCTTCTGGATAGAAGTTGGTTGTAAGGTGATTGTGGGGTTATTAGGATTGGTGGATGGCTGAGGGGATGATGGGAGGATAGGGAAGACTCAGAGTGTGGTAAAATGGCCTTCTGGGCAATATCAGGGTGTGTGGGTGAAGGTTAAGTGCAGTAGTGGCTGGTAGTAGATCTAGGAATAAACTTATGATTACTATTAATCAACAGGCTCAAGAAAATGGTGCTTAGAAACATATAACATACTACTTACTTGCCCCTGATGTAGATGCAAGTTTTAGGATTTGTGATAATGAAACAGGACCCAAGTTGGATGCGATTTCCTCTCGATGCTCGGATGAGTGTTCTTGGCTCTGGTTATTGATTTGCGATCTTGGGCTTGATGTCCTTCTCTGCAATCTCTTCTTGTTTCTTCACTTGTCTCTCTGCTCGGCAGCAAAATCTGGATTCTCTCGATGATTTCTCCTTCTCCGATCAAATGAAAATCCGATCCTTGTTTTTGGTTGGAAGTGGTCATTTACGAGGGGCCGATGGCGGTTTATGCAACCAGGCGGTCAGTAGGAACAGTATCGGTCGGTCAAAGCGGGCTATTTTTGGTAAAATAGCGGCTTTCCCTCCTTTTCTTCCGAGGGATTGGTAGCGGGCTTGGTCAAGTCATTATGAAGTTGGTTTTAGGTGCGGATGAGGAGTAATTAGTCATAGGTGTGGAATTGGACCAAGTTATAGGTCTTAATTAGGTTAGTTTAGGGTTAAGACTAGGTCACGATGAGGTGGCGACATGAGGTGGCGGGTATGGTGATGTGGATTTATTAATTATAAGGTAATTAATAAATAATTGTGTAAGGTTTAGGTGGTGAGGTTAGGTTGCGAAATGCGATGCGGGTCACTGAGGGTCGTAAGACACAATTGGAATCCAAAGCTCCTATCAAACCCTCACAAGAGTAAGGCATCACTTTTTCGTTCATCTGCCTCTCCCAAATCCAATAAAAATATAACCCATAAAACCCCCTCTTCCAGAAACCCTCGTCGGGTCATATCGAAATCTTTCATCGTCTCATTCAAGCGTCGCAATCACCCTTCCACCCATTAAGTATCTTGATGCACATGGGAAAAAAGTCACATTGTTTTGTCGTAATGAAATTTGCACTTATCATCGCACCCTTAGACATGATACTAAACATTGTAGGGCCCTCCAAACCCTCATTGAAAATATCATAGAAGAGGATGACCTTCTCATTGAGGAAGATCACCCTCTCCCATATACTAGTTCATCCACATCCAATCACAGTCCTCCAATCAAGCCTACAATTTCTAAGAAATTTAAGTCCCCTTCTTCACTCAAATCCTTCATTGCAATCCCTCCTCCAAACCCTAACTCTTGGAAGGATGGTCCCCCACTCTTCATCAATGTCGTTCATATTACTACCCACTCTCACACTTATAACCCACAACAATCTACCCAATCCAAGTCAAAATTCCTCATCACTTCTCTTTCTAACGAGCCTACCCCATCATCTTCTTCACCCAAGTCCAAGATATCTATCTTAGTTGCTCCACTTGCACAAAATCCCATAGCCATCGAGCAAATCTTGTAAAGTAACTCCATCGAGTCCCAATCAAGATGTCTTTATATGAGCTTATCTAAAGCTCTCGTAATCACCAAAATGCCCTTATCAAATATTTACACGGTATTCCCATCACGAGCAATAAATCTTGGCCTTTCGCAGCCCTTTCGTCAGAGATCTAACAACTTCTCTCGCTATCTCTTTTCATAATTCTAAAATTCCTAATATCTTACCCGAAGACCATGATCTTCCCCTTTTCATCAATGACACCTTTATCTCGATGCTTTATGATTTACAATGGTGTCGGCATCAATATCATCTCATCATATACCTTTGATCAAATTTGGCTTCCCAAATCCATTGTCACTCAATCACCCGTAATTCTTTGAGGTTTTAATGATGTTGTTGCCCCCACTTTGGGTACAGTTATCGTCCCCATCTACATCGGTGAAAAAATCCTCCACGAGCTCTTCTACATTTTTAAGGGAGAGTTCCCATATACTTTTTTCTCCAACACCCATGTATATGTGTCATGTATTATGTCCCATCTACTCTCCATCGTTGCATCAAGTATGAACATGAGGGAAAAATCCACACTCTCCTCATTGATCTTCCTCCATTCAAAGCATGTCACATGACTTATAGATGAAATGATGTGCTCATTCCTAAACAAGATCTATCTTCTCAAATGTCCACTAGCTCATCTGTACATGCATCCAAGTTTCCTAATGACGAATCTCTCAACACTGTTATGCAACATCTTTCACTAGGGAGTATCAAATCCTTACCCTCAATGCTCTTCCCAATCCCAATAGACTCAGTAGACCCGATAAAGCTCATATGTATCAACCAAATGTCGGGATATCATTTCCTTTGGTCCACCTTATCTCAAAACTAATCTCATATATGGTGGTATCGATCACCCTTCATCTCACATTGACAATCAGCCTCACACTAGGCCATACACCAATGGATTCCATTTCCTCTATAACAAATCCTTCACCTATACTTATCTCCACACGGTTGTGCATGGAAGGGATTCAATCTTGAGCATTATGAGCAAGGCATGAATGATCTCATCATCGATAAATCCCACAAACCTCATGAGAAATTTGGATTGGATTTCAACAAATAACCCATTGATCCTTTTGTACCTACTTCTTCATCTAAATCCCCATGCACATTGATCTATCATCCAACCTTTCTACGTTATATGACTCCATGGACATGGATGATATTGTATTCCTTTCTTCTATATTTGTTTTTAATCTCTACCATCACTTTGGGACTGGTCACTTATCATTCAATGGTGAAACTATGTCCCTTCCTCTTCGATTTTCCAACATAGTAGAGGAAGACTCCCTAACATCAATGTCCTTCAATGTAGCGATGACGATTCCATTCTTTCCTACATGGGGCCATAATATTCTCATCTTCATAAGTCCTTACCTCTCAACACATCCACCATTCTCAATGAATTAACCATAGACGTTAATATAGGGACTCATTAGAGCCCCACATGACCTTAAAATTGGTCAATCTCTTGATCCACAAGAGTTGGGTTCCTTCACCACCTTGCTTTCTAAGCATAGTCAGGCCTGCATATGGTCATAAGTTAACATGCCAGGTCTTTATCTCAACATAATTGTCCGCAATATTATCACCATTTCTAATGCTAAGTCGGTTAAACAAAAGATTCTTCACATGCATCCTCGTGTTTCCCTCCTTGTCAAAGAGGATTTGCAATGTCTTCTTTCAACCAACCTCATCTTACCTATCAACTATATCGTAATGGGTCTCCAATATTGTACCCATTGTCAAATCCTTTGGGAAGCTTTACATCTATAGTGAATTTTGAAATCTTAATCTTGATTTCCCTAAGGACAAATTTCCCCTTCCTAACTATTAGAGATCACAAGCGGCGAGGGAATCGGTGCAGATTAAAAAATTTACAATAATGTTAATCCGAATTCCTTAGTTGATTACAGCAATGTATGATGATCATTTAAACAAACATATGTCAAGCAAGATAACACAGAACACAAAAATTATAGTGGGAAACCCTTTTGAGAGAAAACCCTACTTGAAACTAAGGCTTTATTAGGAACACCAATTCCAAAGCTTACAATGGTTTTAGTTGAGCACCCACTTCATAACTTCAAGCACCCACTCAAAGATTTACTGAGCACCCACTCAATGATTTTAGCAAGCACCAACTTGTAAGGAGCACCCACCCCTATAATCTAAGCACCCACTTAGAAATATTATTTTACAATTACAATTTGATCATACATAATCAATATTGCTTACACAACGGATTATGATCACTTTTCTATATTATTTTGCACTTGCTCTTTTCAACATTCTCTATATCCTCTTTCTTTATCACTCAAATCTGATCTGGACCTCTAATATCCTCTCTCTTCCTCTTCTTCAACTCATATATTTCATTTACACTTGAGCTCTCTTTCTCCCTCTATCATTCTTCTAATTTGCATGCATTGATTTTTCACACAAGAAACTACACCTAAAACTACATGGAGTTTTTTTTTTTATATCAATCCATGCTTTTCTTCCTTTCACATTTTTACCATTTGATTTAAAAACTTTTCAACTCATTAATTTAGGAGCCAATTCAATTTCTCATTACTTGCATCGGGTTTTTAACCCATTAATTTAGGAGACAATTAGATTTTCATTATTCTAGGATTTGCAACTGAAAAATAAAGGTGAACTAAGAATGTCTTTTTCTAATCTTCATCTAGAAATATGGTGTTTTCTTAGGAATTTAAAATTTCTCCAAAGACACAATTGAACATTTCATAATGCCACCTAAACCTCGAGATTTCTCAAATCAGATCCATATTTTTTTCTCGAATGATTTGAATCATATCCGATCCTCAAACACACATCTGTAGCCTCTTTTTTTTATTTACATCTCTTCTTTTATATAGTGGTTTATCTTGTGTTCTACGGCTCTCCCTTGTTTTTCACAGCTTTTTGTAAGTCTTTCACGGCTCTTTTAGACTTCTGCTCCTTTTCTCTTTACTTCACGGATTTCTTATCTTATGTGGATTTTGTCCTTTACCTGGACTTTTCCTTTATACTCGTGGTTGTCCTCCTTTGCTTCACAACTACCTCTATATTCCTCCTTAACCCGAAGCTTCATTATTTTATTTGTGGCTTCATTCCTTGACCCTGACTAGCATTAGACCTATGCGGCTTCCTCCTGGACTTAGATGGTTTCTATATACTTTGGCAGGTGATTCCTTCTCATATCCGTGGCATATGCTAGAACTTGACTAGACCCCTTAGAAAATTCTTGGATAATAAATAAACATATAATCTTCATATATCACTTTGAATCTTACCAGAGAGATGACACTACCAATCAACCTTCACATTTTCATGTTAAGAGATTTTGTTGAATTCCTTCCTTTGTAACTTCTTCACACATGGTTTTAGAATTTATGCCACTTTACATCTTACGCAACTACATCTTTTTCCATAAATGCAACTTGACATCAATGAAAACTTCAATGAAAATGAAAAAGGTCCAACAAACTCCCCCTTTTTCATTGATGGCAACCATTTCACCCTCTGACAAAGAAACTACACTCTTTGATGGTAAAAATATATTCAATCTCTTCCCCTTTGAAATTTGTAATATGATTTATGTTCATTTCTTATTGATGGAAACCTTGTGTTTCTAATCTAATCTTTGTCCCTTTTGTATCTATTTTCTCTTTCTCCCTTGGGTGATTTCTAATTTAAGCTTCTCTCCTGTTTTTGATATTCTTTGGTTAGGAAATGCAGCTTCTCTCCCCTTTACATAATGATGAAAAGGGCCGCAAAACCTATCTCTCACATACTTCATATGATTTGACCTCATGAATCTCGCCTTAGGATTATGCTTCTTATATTAAATTAAACAATATCTTGGCATACCTTTTACTTCATGTTTGCAAGTTAGTCCTTGTGGTAGAATTGTTCCCCTTGAGTGATGATTCCAATTATTACTCATTGTTAACATGATCTATCACACTATCTCCCCCTCGTATGAAGGATCTATTGCACCTTTGATATGGAGATGATTAAACATGATAATTTTCCCTTTCCTTGTCTCATTACTTCCTAGTTTCTTATGGATCGGGAATGACCCCAATTCATTTTGTAGATGCTTAAATGTACTTTTGGTAGTGGCTTTGTCATGATATCATCAACTTCTTCTTTTGTATTCACATACTCAAGATTGATTTTATTTTCATTCACTTGTTCCCTCAAGAAATGATATCTAATTGGGATATGCTTTTATTTGAGTGAGACATAGGGTTCTTGGATACACTTATACACGTGTACTATCACAAAGTAAAGGAATTAGACTATAGATTTTACCTTGTAATCTTTCGTGTATCTGCTTCATCCAAAGAACTTGAGTACAACACATTATGGAAGCTATATACTCTATCTCACATGTTGAGAGTGTCATTGATGATTGCTTCTTGCTCAACTAGAATACTAGAAAATTTCAACAACAAAGAATGCTTTGCCACTTGTACTCTTCTTGTCATCAACACTTCCTACCCAATCAACATTTGTATATGCCTTTATGTTGAAGTCACTACTTTTGGGTACCACAGTCCATATTCAAGTGCTCCCATGAGATATCTAGAATTCTTTTTACTACCTTAAGGTGTGTTTCCCTTGGATCTTTTTGAAATCTTCCAACTAAACCCACAACTTGCATGATATCAAGTCTTGATGTAGTGGAATAGAGTAGACTTCCTATCATAGATTTGTATAGAGTTTTGTCTACTTTTGGTGTGTTATCATCTCTACTTAGCTTGCATCCAACTTCCATTCATGTCCTAATAGGTCTTCATTCTTCCATCATGAACATTTTCAGCATTTTATTTGATATATTTGGTTTGGGATATGAAAATACCTTGGTCTGATTGATTAATTTGTAGTCCCAAAAAGAATGAGAGGTATCCAAGCATAGACATTTCAAACTCTTCTCTCATCATATCAGCAAACTCATGATTCATTTTATCATGATCTCCTCCAAATATGATATCATCCACATAGACTATGATAATGAGCAGATGATCACCTTCTTCTTTGATGTAGAGATTACTATCAACAACACCTTTTTGAAACCTTTCTCAATGAGGTATTTGTCCATCTTTTTGTACCAAGCTCTAGGGCTTGCTTTAACCCATATAAATCCTTTTTCAACCTACACACATAATATTTATCATCTGTTAGAGAAAAACCATCAGGTTGTTTAATATATACCTC
This sequence comes from Taxus wallichiana var. yunnanensis, assembly GCA_018340775.1. Taxonomy (NCBI): domain Eukaryota; kingdom Viridiplantae; phylum Streptophyta; class Pinopsida; order Cupressales; family Taxaceae; genus Taxus; species Taxus wallichiana. The sequence goes on from CM031234.1 coordinate 521,755,136, forward strand.
TTCATTTAAGTAACCATTGAGGAATGTTGACTTAACATCCATCTAGTATACTCTGATTTTCTTGTGATCCACGTATGCCAAAAACAATCTTATTGCTTCCATTCTTGCCACTGGTGCAAATGTTTCTTCAAAATCAATTCCTTCCATCTGAGCATAGCCTTTGCATACAAGTCTTGCTTTGTTTATTGTCACTTCTCCTTTCTCATTAAGTTTGTTTCTGAACACCCATTTAGTTCCTATTCCATTTTTATCTTTTGGTCTTAGTACCAGTTCCCAAGTTTCATTATTTTCTATCTGATCAAGTTCTTCATTCATGGCATCTACCTAGTGTTGATCCTTACACATACTTCGTGACATTTTGGGTTCTACTATTAACAAGAGTGTTATGTCTTCATGGTTATGTTGTTCTCTTAGCCTTCTTCTTGTTAGAATGTCACCTTATTTATTTTAATGATCTGAATTAGAAGGATGATCCCTCTTAACTTGTCTTGAGGGTGCCTTAGTGTCTAATCTTTCTTCTTCTTCTTCTACTTCTTCATGCGGACTCTCCATTTCTTCATCATCTTCTTGTTCTTCATGACTACTTGTAGTGTTGAGTGCTAGACTTGGGAGATTCATCCACCTTTACATTTGTGATTTCAACAATTTTCGTAACCTCTTATTGTAGCACCTGTAAGCCACACTAATGCTTTGCTAATTGTAACCCAAAAATATGCCTTCATCACATCGAAATCAAATTTTCCCAAATTATCTTCATCTCTTTTGATGTAACACTTGCTTCCAAAAACTCTTATGTGTTTCACATTTATAGGCCTGTTCTTCCACAATTCATAAGGTGTCTTGTCACTTTTACCCTCAATTGTGCTCTGTTTAAGATGTAGACCATTGTGTATACTACTTCACTCCAATATCTATCTAGAAATTTTATATTCATTCAACATAGTTCTTTCCATTTCTTATATAGTCTTGTTCTTTCTTTCAACCACTCCATTTTGTTGAGGTGTCTGGTGGTTGAGAATTGTCTTCTAATTCCATGTTCTTCACAAAATTCATCAAATTCATTGGACCAAAATTATCCACCTCTATCTGATCTTAGGCATTTGATCTTTTTTTCTTCTCATTTTCCACTAGTGCTTTGAATTTCTTGAATCTATCTAAGGCTTCTGATTTTTCTTCAAACAAGATACCCATGTCATTCTGGTGTAATCATCTATTAGCAACATGAAATACACTTCACCTTATATACTTTCTATTCTTTTAGGCCCTGAGAGATTTGTATGAATCAATTCTAGAGGTCTAGTTATAGAGTATTCCTTTGACTTGAATGATCTTCTTGTTTGTTTACCATGTAGGCATGCTTTGCAAAGTGTATCTTAATGTTTTATAATCTGGCATATGTTTCACATAGCCTTTAGCACTTAGTTTCACAATATTTTCAAAACTCATGTGTCCCTAATCTTTTTGTCATACCAGCTATCATCAATTTTACTTGTGAAGCATTTCTCTTTGTTTATTTCATTCATAACATACATATTGTTCTTGGTTCATTTAGCCTTTGTTTTTTTCTTCCTATTTTGTAATTAATAATATCACATCCTTTGTCATGGAATATCACATTATATCCTTTCTTGCACATTTGACTTTAAACTTAGCATATAACAAGTCCTTTATAATACATTTCCCTTGAATGTTTTTCCATTATCTAGGTAAGAGTTATTTTTCCAACTATGTTTGTTGAGTTGTTATCACCAAATCTAACAGCCCTAGATGAATTGTTTGATAGAGAGATGAATTTACTTTTGTCACCTATCATATGACTAGAGCAGCCACTATCTAAATACAGAATTTATCTTCATTTTGCAAATGAAATTTGGTTTGCATAGTTGTGCAAGATTCATTTCCTTGTGCTCATTTGTTGGATTCTTGCTTTACAACATATACCCATTTATGTTTAGGAGGTTCTTGTTTACTTGTTGAAGCTTAATGACTTTTCTTATGATATTTGAAATGAACATTGTTATAGTTCGGTTTGGGAGTAATATGGACCAAAGTTTTTCTACATTTAGCCTCTAGAAATTTTTCTACATTTAGCAGCCTTGTCCCCAAACTGATTACATGAATAACAATAACCATAGAAAGAATGTGTTTACCTCATTGCATAGGTGATTCTAGGAGCATTTTTCTTCTTCTTGATAGTTTTGATGGTACCTTTAATTGCAGCAAATGAGATATTTGGTGTTGGTGTGGTCTTGTTTTCCTTCTTCTTTTTTGATCCATCTCCTTTACTCTCTTCCTTGAAACCAATTCTAGATTTATCATCTATATGACACAAACTACTAAGTATATCAGTCAGAGACATTATAACTCTTCTCTAGATTTTCATATATTATCAATTTGTTGCTCATTTTTTTCATTTTAGCCTTGATCTCACTTTAGTTATAAGTTAGAATTATGCATTTGTTCTCCTTTGATTTGTAAGATTGAGAAATATTTTCTAGCTGAGTCTCAAGCTCTTTGAGTTCATTAGCCTCTTCTTCTTCTCTTAGAGTTTGTCTTTTCTCAAAGATGTGGATTTTCTCTTCATAATATTTTAATGTGTATTTTAGCTTTTGATTCTTTCTTCTACACAATTTTAATTCTTCAAGAGCACATACCAATTCAGCTTCAAGATTCACTTATTCTTCTTCTTCATAAAGAGTCTTCATAATCAACTGCATTCTTTCCTTTTGAGTTACTCTCTTCAAGGGCATCCATGGCCATAAATAAACATTTAGACTGAGCTTCATCATCCTCATTTTTAGATTTGTCTGAGTTGTTTGAGTCTGATTCACTTGACTTCTCTTTTGTATAGAAATTTTTCTTTTCTTTGAAATACTTCTTCTTACCATCTTTCCTTTTGTAGCTCATATTTTTCTTGTTGTGTTTATGACTATCTTCTTCATGTTTAGACTGAGTTTCTCTATTCTTATTTGGGCATTTAATTGCAAAATGACCTACTTGTCCACATTCAAAATATTTGAAACGAATTTTTCCTTTGTACTTACCTAAACCACTTTTCAATCTTCTTACGAACATTTTTTCAATCTTTTCATCGTCTACTTCATCCTCTAAGTCTAATTATTCTTCTTCTTCTTGGATTGGGTCTCTTTCTTGGCTTTGAATGCAATACCTCATCTTGGAAAGGACTTTGATAATTCATCCATTTTTTCTTCATGTCTTTGGATTCTTCCATAGCTAAAACCTTCACATCATACTTAGCGGTTAGAGATCTTAGAATCTTGGACTATGATTTGTGACTACTTCTTCCATCTTCTCACCAAGGCCTTTGATCATATTGATCACTTCATCTTCCCTCTACATATAAGTTGCAATAGTCTCATCTTATTTCATCTTTAAGCTCTCAAACTGAGCTCTGTAGGTCTGTAGTTTAGCTAGTTTTACCTTGTCATCTCCTTCATAAATATTCTAAAGCTTGGTCTAGATTTCCTTGGTGGTGGTGCAGTGCATTACCTTTACAAATTCTATTTTAGTCAATCCACATAATATAGTGTTCATATCTCTTAAGTTGCATTCATACTATGTTTTGTCTGCAGTAGAGGTGATTGGCATAGCTGGAGGATTGTAGCCTTTCTCAACACATTCTCAAATATCAAATCCAAGTGACATAAGATATGTCTTCATCCTTATTCTCTAAAGTGTGTAGTTTGTTCCAATGAAGAGTGGTGATCTTGACAGAGATAATCCACCTTATGTTTGATTCACTTTACCATGCTTGTGAACATAGGATCTCCTTGAAGATGTTAAGCTTTTGCTAGAAGGACTTGCTTTGATACTAATTGTTATAGATCACAAGCAATGAGAGGGGGGCTGAATCAGTGTGGATTAAAACTTTTACAATAATGTTAATCTAGAATTCCTTAGTTGATTGTAGAAATGTATGATGAAAATTTAAACAAACAGATGCCAGTAAGATAACACAAAACATAGAAATTATAGTGGGAAACCCTTTCAAGATAAAAACCCACTTGAAACCAAAACTTTATTAGGAACACTAATTCCAAAGCTTCTAATGGTTTTGGTTGAGCACCCACTCAACCTATGAAACACCCACTTCATAACTTCAAGTGCACCCTGTTCGAAGATTTAATGAGCACCCACTCAGTGGATTTTAGCAAGCACCAACTTGCAAGGAACACCCACCCCTATTATCTAAGCACCCACTTAGAAATATTGTTTTATAATTACAATTTGATCATACATAATCAATATTACTTACACAACAGATTATGATCACTTTTCGTATTATTTTACACTCAATCTTTTAGAATTCTCTGCATCCGCTTTCTTTATCACTCAAATCTTATATGGACCTCGATCTCTACTCTTTTCCTCTTCTTCAGCTCATATATTTCATTTACACTTGAGCTCTCTTTCTCCCTTTATTGCTCTTCTAATTTTCATGCATCGAATTCGACTTGAGAAATTACACCTAAAATTGCATGGAATTTTTACTTTTATATGAATTCATGCTCTTCTTCCTTTTGCATTTTACCATTTGATTTGAAAAACTTGCATCAATTTTTCAACCCGTTAATTTAGGAACCAATTCGATTTCTCATTACGTGCATTGAGGTTTTAACTCGTTAATTTAGGAGCCAATTCAATTTCTCATTATTCTAGGATTTGCAACAAAATAAATTTGAACCAAGGATGTCATTCTAATCTTCATCAACGCATATAAATACGACGTTTTCTTAGGGATTCTAACCATTTCTCCAAAGACTCAATTGAACATTTGATGTTGACACCTAAACCTCAAGATTTCTCAAATCAGATCCGAATTTTTGTTTGAATGATTTTGAATCATATTTGATCCTCAAACACATATTTGTGGCCTCTTTATTTTAGTTTGCATCTCTTCTTTTATATCGTGGCTTTATCTTGTGTTTCGCATCTCTCCTTGTTACTTGCGGCCTTTACTAGTATTTTGCGGCTCTTTTAGACTTCCACATATTTTCTCTTTACTTCGTGGATTTCTTATCTTCTGCGGCTTTTGTCCTTTACCTCAGATTTTCCTTTATACTTTTGGTTGTCCTCCTTTATTTCGTGGCTACCTCTATACTTCCTCTTTAACCTGCAGCTTCATTATTTTGCTTGCGGCTCCATTCCTTCAACCCACGGCTAGCATTAGACCTCTGCGGCTTCCTCTAGACTTAGGCGGTTTCCTATAGACTTTTCCTTCTCATATTTGCATGGCATGTAATTTAGAAATTGACTATACCCCTTAGAAAATTTTTGGATAATCAATAAACATACAATCACTTTGAATCTTACCGGAGAGAGCTGAAACTACCAATCAACCTTCACATTTTCATGCAGAGATTTTCTTGAATTCCTTCCTTTGTATCTTCTTCACACATGGTTCCTATAATGTATGTTGCCTTACATCCTGCATCTCCACCTTTTGCCATCAATGCAACTTGACATCAATGACAACTTCAATGACAATGACAAAGGTCCAACACTAACATTGACCAACTCTTTGACCTCATCACGGGGCACGAGATGCTTTCTCTTATGGATGGTTTTTTAGATACAATCAAATCCTCATCGCAATAGAAGACCAACATAAGACATCTTCCATCACCCCGGAGAACCTTCATTATCATGTCATGCCCTTCGATTTAAAAAATTTAGGGGCCACCTATCGGTGTGTCATGACCTACATCTTTTGTGATCTTATCCATAAAACTGTAGAGGACTATGTTGAAGACCTCTTAGGTAAATTCAAGTGTCGACAAGATCATCTATAGACACCAATTTTTGGTATCACCTGTCCCTCACCCCATATTCACTCCCCTTTATCATCATTTCTCAACTACATACCTCTCCTCCCATTCAAATCCCCATTTCTTTTCTAAAATCCCATTTATCCCCCTAATTATTATTTTTCCCATATTAATCATGTCATTAATTTTTCTTCCCTAATCACCCTTAATTATCCCTAAACCCATCCATTAATCCTTTTATCTTCCCTAAACATCCTTTTTACCATCCCTAGGTTCCCATCTACCCTCATTTAATGCATTCTTATCCCTAACCACCTTTTATCCTCCCAAAGAAACCCTAGCCTGCCTTAATCATTTGAAACCCTAATTTAACCCCTTTTGGACCCCTTGCATTGAGTTAATCAAATCTTCACCACCTAAATCGGTGGTTTTCCATAGTCACCAGGTGACCCATGCAAGTCATCGTCGACCCTATAAATACACCCATGCCCCCTCCTAAGGATGAAATTTTTGGATATTTCAAGCCTTCTTAGAAGTCATGTTTTGTTTATTTCTCTTCTTTAAGGCTACTGACTATCCTTTTGGAGCTACTTTGGAGATCTTGCATGTTATCTTAGGAGATTAAAAGTCCATTTCTTTACTTAGAGCCCTCATCATAGCTTCATCACCCCTTTTACATCAACCTTGCAAGTTTTCTAGTTATCTTGGAGCTCTACCCTAGCGTCAATCATCATTGATCCTTCCTCATAATATCTTTTTCTATTCATTTTTCCTCATCAAACCCTAGATCCCCTCCTGGTCACCATTGACTCTACACCTGATCAACCCAACCCGCATCTTCCTTATTATTTATCATCCACCCTTTTAATCACCTATTTTCCAAGCCCATGATATCCCGGATATCCCAATCTTATTATTTTACACACTTGTTACCTTAGATCTCATCTTCATCACACCCGATCCGCCGACTCTATCTCCATCTTCCCTAATTTTTGACCTCTATTTCATTTTGCAACATGTCTTTCTTCTTCTTCGGTGTTTAGATCCCTTTGCCTCTCTGATCCACCTATTCAGGAGCTTATATTTTGCTTTTCATCCTCATTCGTCATCGATCTAACTCATTCATCGTTGACTCAGTCCACATTCAACACTTTATCATTAGATCTTTTGATTTTCTTACATCCTTTCTATTCCTCTAGCATCCTAATATCAAATCTAGGTCTTCCATAACATCCTAGCACCTAATCAAAGCATCTCATATCAGCTTTTTGGGCCTACTTCAAATCTAAATTTTCTTCCTACTCTATTGTAGTTGTCATTGATTATGTCGATCAGGTCTCGAGCCATAAATCAACCCAACCAGGTTTGGTTTAATTTATCATTTATTGTTATCAGATATAATTTTTATCTCTTCTAACATATTTTAGACTTTTATTTTAGTTCAGTTATCTACTACATCCTATCATTTATGCATCATTTTCATTTTATCAATCTTTTATCAAAGTGGGTTGACATCCATCCCTAGGAAGTTATCACTTCTCGGGACTAACATTGTCAGGAAACCCACCATCCTATCTACTAATTGTTCTCATCTTTAGCTTCTCTTTATTGAGTAAGTCATCAAGCTCACATCAAGGAGGATATTTTACACCTGCATCTTCACCATCATCCTCATATCAAGAGGTAGCCTTAAACCCTCTTAGAATTGGAGTTGTTTATTTTTTGTATTCCTTTCCACTAATCTGAAATAAGAGTGATAAAATTATATCAACATTCTAGCACACACCGATGGAACCAGCCCTTTATCTTTGGTGAGTTGTTTCATTATTTAATTTCCATTTTCTATTTTTTCTCTCTTTCCACTAACCACACAAGTGGGAGCTTTGCTTGCTTTAAACGTGGTGGATTTCTTGCTTGGATCAATAACATGTGTGCTTAAAATTAAAATAAAAAAGGAAAATAACACTTATCCATGTTTTCCTCATTTTGTCCCTATTTTCTCTGTTTGAATCTTCTTCCCTCCCTTGTTTATATGATTTCATTAAATTTAACATTTCATTTTGGGAATTAAAAAGAACACCTTCATAATTGTTTGGCAACAGAGTCTAATTAGGAGGTAATTTGTTACATTCACATTTCTTACACAAACATCCAAAACTCACAAATCAATTTACACATCTTAAAAATCTTCTACCAGGTGGAAATATTTAGATTTCATCACCTAATAAGAAATTTGTCATGGTGTTCTAGTTGTATTAAAAAAATTGGCTATCGGTATATTGGCTAAGTACTGGACACCCTTATCATTGTGGTGCATGAAGTGTGGGGATAGGCCCCAATATCAAGCTCCATACCAGTAGTCATCATAGATTTAAGCCTCACATATCTTTAGGTATATCAAGGACGTCAACCAAAACAACCTGAAACCATCCTTAGCTTGGCAATTTCCTAGGTTCCCTTTGAACCCATTTGTTTTCTTTTTCACACTCTTTTAATAAACAAAATAATTAACACTTTTTTGTGTGACTTATCTGAAATATTAAGAAAATAACATAATTTCTTGTTTGTTCTTTCATGCCTATCATCACTTGTTCTCAAACAAGAAAAATGGAACAAGCAACATCATCCAACAATATCCCTACTTCTAACATTTATTCTCAAAAAAATTCATCCCTTTTCATCATGTCCTCTACCCCCTTGATCACTTCAGTTTCTCGGCCTATTGTTTCCATTTCTCCTCTCCATGGGTCTCAAACTATCTAAACTAATCCCCATATTAAAACTAACCCCTTCATATATCATCAATATATTCCTTCTAGAACGGATACACCCCATCTTCCACTTCCCTAGGAGCATTTGGACCTCCCACCATCCCTCGCGGATGCATGGAGTTCAAGAGCTTCTTGATGCCAACCCCATATCCCTAAACATGACTATCTTATCCATAAATCCACCAATCTTCCCATCGAGGGACCCCTCTTCAACAAATCTATTCTTATCATTCTTAACTTGAATCCACTCAAGTCCTCGACTCTTAACCTAAATCCACGCAAGTCCTCATCTCTCAACTCATTGTCTTCTTTTCTAGAGCCATGAGAGAGTAAGAAATGGTGCAACATGAGCATGGCCCCCATGAACCATCCACCACAATTCCTCAATCCCATCAATCCACTCAAATGGTGGTACCTATTTCACCATGACCTACCTCGCATCAACAAAGTGTACCCTTTTGTCGGAGATCACAAGCACTAAGTGGGGGTGAATCAATGTAACTTATAATTTTTAATTTATTCCAATACAATATCCTTGTTTAATAGTAGTAGTGTATCATGAGAATTCAATCAAACACATGTAAGATAATAAAAATATTGAACACATAATTTATAGTGGGAAACCCTTTTGAGAGAAAAACCCACTTGAAATGAAGGCTTTATTAGGAACACCAATTCCAAATCATATAATATTTGGTTTCTATTGAGCACCCACTCAACTTATGAAGCACCCACTTCAAAGTCTTCTAACACCCACTAGAATAAATGCTAAGCACCCACTCAACTAATTTAGTAAGCTGTAACTTGCAAGGAGCACCACCCCTATAATCTAAGCACCCACTTAGCTAATTTAGCAAGAAAAAAATTGCAAGGAACACCCACCCCTATGATCTAAGCACCCACTTAGAAGAAAATATTACAAATTGATCATATAAAATCAAGATTACTTACACAATAGATTATGATCACTTTTTCTAATTATGTCTCTACACATAGATCTGCAGCATTCCTTTCTCTATCTTTGAGCACTCTCTCACGTGATCTCGGTCTTCATGATGAAAGTAAATAATGCTTGAATTAATTATTCATACAGAGGCTTACATATATATAGGAAAAGGATTTCCTATTATCAAGGAGGTTGTTATAACAACACTCCATACAATTCTCCAGCATATAACCACCCAATATGCGCTTAAACCTATTTACGTGGGTTGTTATAACCCTATTAACAATACAATATTATATTATCATAGATAATATAATTTCTCACACATTTCAATATTAATCAAGCAAGGAGCACTAACATAATATTCCTAATAGTCCCCCTTAGTGTGAACATGGGGAAAACTTGTCTTTGTACTTGCACATGCTTTCATGATTAGGTGATTTTTACTATAGGATGATCACAAACCCATTATATGGTTTTCAAATGGTTAACCACGAACCGAAAATGGTGGTTTTCAATTGGAGTACCACAAACCAAAAATTAAGGTTTTCAAGTGGTTTACCTATAACCACATCATGATGTGCCAAGTACAATTATTAGCCCTCATCACATTTCACCACGGGAAATAACATAGGAAATTCGATTGAATTATGTTGTTCATACATAAACTAAAAAATTGGAAATGGAACATTGGATCATGTTCCCCCTCAATTTGAAATTTCCTCTTATTGAAAATTGCAAATTGTACCACACTGAAAGAAAACACACAACAAAAAATGCCACCAAACCTTGATGTGGCCCCATCATAGGTATGTGACAAGAGGTCACTAATTGACATCCATCCTCCTATGCCTCCGTCCTCCGGTGTCATATTCTTAGCTCGAGAAAATTTAACTTTTGTGGATCAATGGTTTTCAAGACGTCGGGCAACACTAAAAATGCATCTATAAGGCAAAAAAAATTATTTTTACAATATTTCAACTCTTGACAATACGATAATTTATTGAGTCTATTTTGACAAATACCACAAAAAATTGACGTATGACATTGACCCACAACTTATCGACACTTTGATGGACACAACATATAAATATTTACATAGATTAACAAACATAAAAAGATGAATTTTGACTTAAATGACATGACACATAGACCCATGACTCACAACTGAACTTTAACATTAAAAACATAATTGACTTATTGACACAACAACATAATCTTAAAAGACATGAGGACTCTTAAACGATGACTACTAAAGACTGGACTCAAGATTAAATGACTATTAACCTAATCTGCATTAACAATAAATAAAAACAAATATCAACAGCTCGTATACCATTACCAACACTAACAGTAGTTTTATCAATCGCCAAATTTGCAATGAGATTCCCAAGCTGGCCCGTAAATTTTCTACCAATACAACATCTGGAGTCTTTGTATCATTCATGGAGCCACGATTTGCAAATTCGAGCAAAGGATCCAAATAAGTAGTATCTAATCTGTAAATTGGTCAAACACAATGTCCTCCACTTGTTTTCCTGTTGAAAGATCTCAACTTAATTCAGTCGTCAATGCATTGATAAATCAATGAACTAACTTAGAAGAGAAATGACTGTTAATATTTTGTTTTGACTACATATGAAGAGATCTGCATGTGTTTTTTGAATATCACAGCTATGCCAATGTCTATGTTGAGTGTCGTGAATAGAATTTGTTGAAGTCTTCAATGCGAGACAAGATTAACTCAAGGATAGGCAATTGTATTCCAATAGAATGAAGCATGGTGGAAGAAACTTAGACAAAGACCACGTGTTATTCATTAGACACATAGTTATCCACCTTAAACTATTCTCTACCACATTTGAAATGACAGTCCACTAATATCCACCACGTCCTCCAGGCAGGTGTAAAAAGATATAAGCAAAAGGTCGCAACATAATGGTAAAAAGAATTGATGTCTGATCTAGAAACTCATCTAAAAATTCATACACGTGGATCAAGCTATGCAACACGTCAATCTAATCCTGAATATACATCACCTTGTAAACATCCCTTTAAGCAATGAACATTTACATAACAGATGTGCCCCACAGGAGTAGAAACTTAGGTAAGATGTTAAAAGCACATCGACTCAGATATAGACATACAGAGCCTCTATATTTCACAAAACTATCACTAAGAACAATGACAAAATTATAGAACCAATATTGAACACATAATATGGGACAATAGGGAATGTTAATTGCCCCTGGACTACTCTCAAAAAACCATTACAGGCACAAGACTATTTTACTCTGATACCAAATGAAAGCAAATAATGCTTGAATTAATTATTCATACAGAGGCTTATATATATATAAGGAAAAGGATTTCCTATTATCAAGGAGGTTGTTATAACAACACTCCATACAATTCTCCAAACATGTAACCACCCAATATGCACTTAAACCTTTGTTATAACCCTATTAACAATAAAATATTATATTATTATAGATAATATAATTTCTCACACATTTCAATATTAATCAACCAAGGAGCACTAACATAATATTCCTAACACATACATCCATCGACTTGATTTAGAGTCTTCGTATTCAACTACGTTAGCGGTTCATTGATAATATTTTCTAGTATATGTATCTATCTCTGCTCCATGGGCTCGAATACTCTCTCTTGACTCATAAGAATGCTCGAGTTAATTTTGTCAACCAATGATGTATTTGATCAGCTCTTAAGTTTTCCCTCGTACTGAAAACAACTCTTTGCTTGATCGCACTTCTCTCCCTTGCTCAACTCATGCACAAATGAGTGAAAGCATTACTTTTATATGTTATTCTTCTCTCCAATCCAAAGGAGTTTGGTCCCTCATAAAAATTCAACCCATACAACTTCATTCAAATAACATTATTTTAATGGTCACATATGACCCAAGTAGGCTAGAACCCTTTCCAAAATTTTCAAACGAACAATTCAAAATTCACCTACTATAACATGATTTGTCTTGTCCCAATGTATAGTGAATCAAATCACCTTTCCAATGAATCCAAAATCACAAAAATATGATATTTAGGATTTTCGAGGCTCGGTGTCGCTTTTGCAGATTTCTTCTCCTTATCATGGCTTTTTCCCATGCTTCGTGGCTTTCCTTCTTTACCAGTGACTCCCTCTAGTCTTTTGTAGCTTCAAGCTTCTATCCATGGCTTTCTCTAGTCTTTCGCAGCTTTGTTCTTTGAGCTGCGGCTTTCTCTAGTCTTTTTCGGATTTGTTCTTTGATCCAAACTTTCTCTAATCTTTGATGGCTTTCTTCTTTTATCGTGGTTATCTCTAGTATTTCGCGGCTTTCTTCTTCTATCGGTGGTTATCTCTAGTCTTTCGCAGCTTTCTTCTTCTATCTGCGTCTATCTCAAAACTTGATGAAGAATCCATTTTAGCTTGCAGTATCTTTGTATCACCCTAGAACCATTCTAAATATCCAATTGACTTGACTTAGACTATTGTTCACCTTCGAACCATTGAGAACCATTATTATGCGATCACCTATAATTTCTCTGAGATATGGCACTACCAATAAACCTTCATCACCTTGACTTCTTCACCACTCACTCTTCACTGCTCACCCTTTTTTCCATCAGTGCCACTTGACATCAATGGCAACATCAATGAAAATGACCAAGATCCAACACTTGACTTCCTCTATCCCCATCACATATTCAACCACTATGGTAACTAATGCCCCTACCCATAATCCTTGGGAGTACCATCTACTTATTTCACCACCTAAAAACATAATCAAACTTTGGTTCCCATTTCTACATTCCAAATTCACTAAAATGTCATCACTTCACAACCCCGTCCTTTGAAATCCACCAACACTCATGACCTTCTCTCCAAAGTGTCTTTCACCATATAATTTCTAATCAATCTACCAAAACATCTCAACCATCCCATATCTACATTCCAACTCACTCCATGCAAACCTAATCAATCATCCCCATCTCTCAACAACAATTTCAAATCTACTCATCCAATTACATCTTTGTCTCTCAATAACATCATAACTCCCAACCTATTCAATCACAACCCTTCAACTATATTCCTTCTTATCATCCACCCCGAAAAACACCCACTCATCCTCAACCTTATCAATTTCATCCTCAACCCCATTCATCCACTTCTTATAATATGTAACTTCATCCCCACACATCTAATGACCCTATGCATGCTTTGCTAACGAGGATGGCCAATCTTGAAGCCACTACTTTGGGGGTCTAAAACCATTTTCTCTTATAAAAAAAAATTAATGAGCCCATCAACCCATCAGTTCTTGTCAAGCCTTATCCCCCACACTGGGAACTCCCCAAGTTTTATAATTTCAACAGCAAGGAGGGCCCTAAACAACACCTTCGTGCCTTTAGGCACGCATGTTATCTCATTTCTAATGACCAATACCTCATGCTCTGCACCTTATCCATGTCATTAGTTAGACCCACCTTGGATTTGTACAACATAATTCCTCAACACTCACTATTCTCTTTCACCCAACTCATGAAACCCTTCTTAGAGAACTTTTCTATCAAAATTGTGTGTAAAATCACCATTATCGACCTTTATGCCATTAAACAATTTGAGGACAAATCTATCGTGTATTTTTTTACTAGATGGCATGGCATTATCAATGTTGTCCTTCTCTCATCCTCAGACCAAGCTCATTTGAATCCTCTATTGGTCATGTGCAAAGCATATCTCCTCTACTCTTCAAATCCAATCTTTCTAAACCTTCAAAGAGGCATTCACCGTGGCTCACAAACTAGAATTCATCAACAAGCCCAATCACTCCTACACCAACACCTTCAAGGCCCATGAAATTTTCAATCCCTCTTGATATCATCAAAAGTGTCATCCAAAAGCCATTTCCACCTTCGATATCCATAGCTACAAAAAAATATACATCATCTACTTCGATCTCAAAATATCCCTAGTGGAAATTATTGTTATTCCTATCAAGGGTGTTGGAAGCATAATGGATTGGGGGTGAATTAGTCCTTTAATGTTGGAAACTTGGACATTGAGAGGGGGTGAATCAGTGTCTCATTAAACTTTCTCAAATATTTCTAATTTCCAAACTTGCTAAGAAGAGCACATGAAACCATACGAAGAAATGAAAAAGACAAATACACAACATTTCAATGTGGGAAACCCAAAATGGGAGAAAACCCACTGAAATTAGAGAACTAACTTGGACACATTGTCTATGAAGTTACAATTATTTCAAGTTGAGATACAACTCAACTTTTGAGGCTATAACCCCAAGAATACAATCAAGCTACAACTTGATGATGGAAGATATAACCCCAAATTAGTTTAGTCAAGAACCATTGACCATTGACCTTACAAGCTACAAAGCAAGCTACAACTCCCTAATTATATTGAGTTACAACTCAATGTCTATACAAAATTTGATCACCATTCATCTTAGATGGAATACATCTAATTATGACCTTAAATTTTGCAACTGGCCTTCTTATTCCACTGTAAATTTATCAATTTTCAAGCCCCTGTTTTCCTTTCACCTGCTATCTAATTATTTGAAGCACTCAACTCACTATTCTTGGTTTACCAGCTCAAATCCTAGCTTATTCTTCAATATTCAACACTCAAAACTATCATATAGAAGTCACTCGCATTAAATTCAGTCTTCGACATCTTCCAACACTCTGTCTTAGTTAGAAAAGTTACATGTATTTGCCACTTTCACTCTGCCTAAAAGACAAGTTAATGCATTTCACTCTTCTCCTTTTGTTGCATACTAACTCCCCACCGATATAACACTCTCATACATTCATATGCTTTATAATCCAATCAAAAGAATAACAACCCTACATACTCTCACTGTCCTTTTTCATTCACATTCACACCTCAAAGCATCTTTTACTCACACTTCTAATTTTTGAATCCACTTTTTTGTTTTATTGCCCCATTACACACTTCATTATTTTTCAATACTTTTCAACTTCAAAAACACATTACTTTTACTACTTTTCATCTTCTTGAACGAGTATACTCAATCATGAAGCCATGTCTCTTCAAATTCTTTAGTTTTTTTCAAATGCTCCTTTTAATCCTTCATAGTTCTTAACTCAAATGGCAACTCTTTATATTCCAATTCGATCTTGGAGGAAGATAGAATCATTTTGTAATTTTTAGTGGCTTTTTGACTTCTCCTTGGCTCACCTTCTTTGAACAAGTAGGTCTAAGACGTTTCATCTTCTCATGAAGTCTAAAATAGACCCTTGTTACATGGTATGAGCTAACAATGCATACCAACATTCAAAGGTTTGGAGATTCTTTCACACTTTCAAAATAAAACACTCACACCTTAATGTTCTCTTATATATTTTTGAGCTATTAATATCTTTGCAAGAAGCTCTTATCCATTCACCATCACAAATTTTGCTTTAGAACATTTTGCAAGCTTTCAGATGTGAGTGCTTTGAAGGTGATCACAAGACCACTATCACGTGATATTTGAGATTTCAAATTGATTCAGACACATAAACCTATTTTTTTACCTCTTCCATTTCGTTTAGGACCTTTTCATGAGGATTATAACGTTCTCATCGAAGGATTTTATCAAGAAAATGAATTTTCTAACTCTACAGTGGTCCGCATGACTTTTTATTGAAAATTTGTCAAAACATTCTCCTCGGTTTATTGATGAAATCATTTCATTCTTTTTGTAATGTGTTTGTATTCTCTAGATAGAGATTCCTTCAAAAAAATAGGAATTTCTGTTTGTTGTAGCTCGAGTTTCAAATGATTTTGTCCTTGAACCCGAGAATCGGGGTTTCTTGAAGCTGTATAAACCCGATATCCTTCAAAAAAAAATTCTCACTCAATTCTCAATGGAATTTAAAAATTCCAGTTGTTGAGTCATTTTAATACCATTCTCCATCTTCTCCAATCAATTAACAAGCTTGAAATATTTCCAACATTCCCATAACAAGGAAAAACCGGTTCAAAGTGTAGAAAGAAGATGCAAAACATTCCTTGTTGAGTTCACAAGATGCTACTTGGATTTTGTTGAATATTTAATTTGCATGGAGGACCACTAAGACCTTCTTGACCTCCTTAGAGTATCCAAAAATAACATTTTCATATTAAACAATCCTATTTATGTGATGAAACTATCTTGCACAAAGGAGTTCACTTCACATTTATCATCAATAGCGCGCGCGCACACACACACACACACATTCTCCTCCCTTTTGTCTTAGTCTCCACATTTGAAGCACTTCACTTGTCATTTATACTTCAGGAGTAACATGATGATGTCATTTAAGGTCTTGAGAGGGATAGATTTCAAGAACAAAGTATCTTTAAACATACCCTTCTATATTGTTTTCTTAGCAAAGCAAAACAAGACAATGTGGAAATGAGATATTTGGGATTTGAACTCACCACAAGGATCAACCAAGTGCTCCATTAGCTCAACACTGACCTTATAAGGGAGCTAGAACCATTTTCCATTATAAATAACTTTTTAGCACTTTGATTGTACCTTTCAGTTCACATGATTGAATGAGAATGCCCTCGCAAGACTTAGATGGAATGGCTATAAATACTATGCTTGGATTATATACTTGTCACCACTATGGAAGGGATAAGACCTCATTAATCTATGAGAAGTTACACCACTTCAAAACTTGACAAGAAGTCAAAAACTCATTTCAACTCAAACACTTCAAGAAGCAAACCTGAGAGAGAGAAAACCTGCTAATAGAATGCTCATAACTTCTCTGATACTTATCCATTTTACCTGAAACATTTTGCAATACTTCAGGATTGGAGTTATCTACAAAAAAATCTATGATTTATCTGAAGAAGGCTCCATATTTTTCTTGGGTGCTAAGAAGATAGACAGCTCATTTTGCATTTCTTAATGAACCAGTTTTAGAAAAACTAGCATAACTTTCACATACCTCTTCAAAACTTGATGAAATTTGACATGAAGCACCAAAAATCACCCCTCTACATGATCCATGAGTTTATTTTTCATAAATATTCATTTTTATTCAAACCTATCTCACTTACCTCAGCCTACATTGTTAGTTCTCAAAGCCAACTTTGGTGAACTTTTGAATTTTGCCTCCAAGAGCTAAAGTAAACCTTGTTGTTACTCATACATGCCTTAGACACGATCCTTAGGATTCTCTCATTCTTTCATGATCTTTCCATGACATGTACCTCATTAGGCTCTAGAACTAGGCCTAAATGAGCCAATTTCAACTAAGACTTCCACCAAATGACCTGAAACTCATTGTAAGACATATTTCCCATGTTGAAATCATGATATATAACCTGTAGAACCTATGATCCAAGAATACTTACCATTTCCATACCTTTAGTAGACTCTTTCCTCATAAACCAAGCCTACGAACACTCGAAACTATCACGAATTCTCACTAAAACAATGAGAAGGCACCACCAATCAACCTTCATGCCTTTGACCGGGATTTACTTCACCATTCACTCCTTTGCCATCAATGCCACTTGACATCAATGAAAACACCAATGACCAGGGTTCAACAATCTCCCCCTTTGTCATTGATGGCAACATACTCAGAAAACTTGATGGCAAATACACTTTGAAGAGAGCATATCAGAATAGTTGCAGGTAATAGACAAAATAATAAGATATTATAGTCAATCTTCATATTACATACAGATGATTATATAGGAATTATATTTCCTATAATATAGGAAACCACTCACCTAAATTATACAAGTTGTTTTAACAACTCGTAACAACTCTAAAACTAATACAATACAAATAACATGAGTTGTTATAATAACAACTCATATAAACAATATACAAAATATAATATTGCTCACACATTAACATAATGGAGCACTAATATAATTATTTCCTAACATTCCCCCCCTTAGTGCGAACATGGGAAAACCTGCTTTGTACTGCAACATGCCGCTACGTAGCATGCTCATGATCTGGATGGTTTCAAGGACAATACCAACAACCTCTAGATGGTTTTCCAAGTGGTTAACCAACAACCACACAACAGATGGTTTTTGAGGACAATACCAACAACCTCTGGATATTTTTTCTGGATAACTAACAACCACGATATCATGATGATGCAGTAGTATCAACAACTCTCATCACTATCTCACTGTAGGGAATAACATAGGAAATTCTACTGAAATCTGTTGCTCGTACATACATAGAAAAAGCTGACATACTAGAAATGGAACATTGGATCATGTTCCCCCCCTCAATGTGAAATTTCCACTTATTGAAAACAGGATCACTGCAAACTGAGGCACACCACACTGGAAGCACTAAAATCAAACTGCACACACACATGTCACCAAAGCTGATATGCGGCCCCGTCATTGGCAACTGACGAGAGGTCGCTGAATGACCTCCAACCTCCGATGCCTCCTGCCTCCGGTTTCATGCTCAGAACAAGAAGTCTTCAGAGCCACTGTCTTCATTTACTTGTTCTTCCTCATAATCAGATTCATCGTCTATGCCCATATTTGCTTCTTCCATTTTGATTGTTCCATTTAGAAGATCACGAGCTCGATTTTTACAAAATGGAGTTTTATGCCCCTTTCTCTTGCAGTAAAAACATTCAATTTCCTCCTTATTTTTGGAGAAATTCTTGTACTTCTTTTTTAAGTACAATGCAGTTTCTTCTTCTACATCTTCTTTAGTCCTTTTTTCCTCAGCTAGAAGAGCTGATATCATATCTTCCAATGAGTTGGAAGGCATCTGACCAAGTGTGAAGACAATATTACTGTATTTGGGAGGCAAACTATTTAACAGAATAGCTTTTGCATCTTCATCGTCTACAGGAGCTTTTACTTCTGCTAGCTGTCGGAGAAGAGACCGTAAATCATTAATATGACTGGACATTGTAGTTCCTTCACCCATTTTTAACTTGAACAACTGCAATTTGAGAGAAAATTTTGCGTTCATTGCTTTAGCACCAAAGGTTTTGTTCAAGTTTTCCCACATTTCATGAGACGATTTCTCGAGATCAACATAGTGTAGCTCAGTATCTGAGAGAGCAAGACCAATAATGGCTTTGGCTTTATCATCTCTCGTTTCCCATTCTACCAATTTGGTCAGATCTGTAGGTTTTGGTTCTTTTCCATTGACTATCCGCCAGAGATTTTTATTCATCAATTGCATCTGGATCTTCACTTTCCAAGTATGAAAATTGAGCCCATTGAATTTTTCTAGAGGGACTTCCATTGTGAGATGGGAAAAAAATTCTAACAACACTTTTGACGTTTGACAAGACAATAATAACTTGAAAAATGATGACAACTTTGATTCTTTTGATTACTTTAAAAAAATCCTAAAATCACCTATATGAAATACAACCTATTATTCACCTAAACATATTTTGACGATACAATGATGAAAAATATATTAATAAACCTGTAACAACATGCTCTATTTGACAACAACTTCTTGATGTCAACATTTGACATATTAATTTTGACTTGACACTCCTAATAATACAAACATTTAATTTTACATAAGAGACAAGAAAATTATTAACAACAAAACATAGACTTTATTCCTAAACATATTAAATGACTCAATAATTAAATTTTAGCTATTTTTAAAAATGCAGCAAACTTATCTAACAAGTATCCCGAAAGCCATAAAGTAGACCGACCTCTTGAATAAAAGACACGAGTCTTCTGATATATATCAATTTCCTTTTACGAATGGTGTCAACTGAAGATGATTTGGCACAACTGGGTAATGGCATCAACTAGAAAATCTGAGTAATGAACAATAAGGAATCTGCAGACTGCGCATATATCATTTGGACAAATCTGGCAGGGAAGTGTACGTAGCAGAGATCTGGTCTGAGTTTGAATGATTCCGAATGCACTCAAAATTTTGACAAATCATATGCTCAAAACCCGAGATAATACTTGCATGTGAACGCATGCAGTCATATCATTGTTCAGATGCATGTAGTGAACGCATGCAGTCAGATTACTTATAATATGCAAATATTGATAGATGCATAAACTCCATTTGAAAGCCAGATATAGAACTCCTCAATCACCTTCTACACAATCAGTCCCCATTTGTTAGATGCAGTAAAATACGAGGCCGTATGGAGCTCTTAATCGCCTTCCACGTAGCTACACAAAAATTGACTAACTTTAGCAGATCATATTTTTCCTTTGCTACGTATCTGTTGACATAGGTCTCTCATCTCGCTCTGAAACCAACTGAAGAGAGCATATCAGAATAGTTGCAGGTAATAGACAAAATAATAACAAATGATATTCCGTCAATCTTCATATTACATACAGATGATTATATAGGAATTATATTTCCTATAATATAGGAAACCACTCACCTAAATTATACAAGTTGTTTTAACAACTCGTAACAACTCTAAAACTAATACAATACAAATAACATGAGTTGTTATAATAACAACTCATATAAACAATATACAAAATATAATATTGCTCACACATTAACATAATGGAGCACTAATATAATTATTTCCCAACATACACACACCAATAGCCTCACATCACTATTCCTAGTTTCGATGACTTCTCTCCCCCTTTGACATCTATGAAAAAGGGTTCTTGGCCACTTGACATGAAATAATGACAACTTAAAATAATTATGCATGAGAAAATAAACTTACTTGTCCACAAGCTTCCCCTAGAACTGTGTTTGTTCTTTTCTGAGCTCCTATGTCAGCCTTGAGTGACCTTTACTTGAGTGAACTAAGCTCCCCCTGAGCACAAGCACTCTTCCTTTGAAGGAAATTGACCTATCTCACCACCTAACCATGTCAATAATCATGAAGGAAACATCATCATACCTTTGTTTTGAGCCATAGTACCATCAACCACCTTCTAATCATGCAAAATGTGTCATTTCACCTCCAAACTTTGTTTTTACCTTCAAGATTCCACTTTAGCAATCCTATACTTTTGTTAGGGTTAGCACACTGTTGTACAAATGGATTAATCATATCTAAGCATAAAAATAATCAATACGAAAATAAACAAGAAGAAATAATACACAAGATTTAATGTGGTTCACCCGAGTGTGGGCTACGTCCACTAAGAAATGGCTAGTTTATTATCACATAGGAAATATAATGAAGATTTGCAATCTTCGCACCTTCTTGGATGTCATGTACTTTCTTCTTTACAAATATCTCTTTTTCTCTCAAAAGGAAAATTCTCTCTATTCTCAATTGAATTCTACCTTCTAAACCCTAGCTTTATGTTTATATATGCATCTACAATATTGGGGCACTTTAGCTATGCAATTACAACCATTAGATTCACTTTACAACTAAAGATAGATCTAATTCTGCAACTTAATTATAGTAGTCACACACATGCAACCGATGTCGGTTAGCCTTAATTGATGTCGGTTAGCCCTAACTAATGTTGGTTCCTCCTTGCACGACCAATACCGGTACATGGGTAATTGACGGAGGTTCATCAACCAATGCCGGTTATTGTGTATTCCAACAAGTTTGTAAAAGCATGCCAGTGAAGTGATTAAGCTCCACAACTCAACAATCTCCCACTTAGAGATAAATTGTTGCATTGTACCATACAACTCCATCCTCTGATCCTTTCCTTTAGCTTGTTTCTCCCTCTTTAAGTCTCAAACTCAAATACCAACAGAAGTGGAATTTAGCTTCAACTTCTCCTTTTCCAATGGATTCGTTAGCATATCCACAGGGTTCTCATTTGTATGAATTTTCTCCAATTTTAACTCGCCCATCCTCAATACAATTGTCATATGAAGTGATATCTCAACTGAATGTGTTTTGTTCTAGAATGACATGGTGGTGAGTTCTTTACTAGATGAATTACACTTTGAATATCACTATACAATCTGTAATCCTCTTGCTCCTTTCCCAACTCTTCCATGAACCTGCTCATCCATATCATCTCCTTGCTAGCTTCTATAGTTGCAACATACTCAGCCTTTGTAGTAGATAGGGCCACAACCTTCTGCAATCTAGAAATCTAGCTAATTGTTATGCCACCTACTATGAAAACATATCTAGTGGTGCTCCTCCCCATCTAAATCACCAGCCATGTCTGAATCCACATAGCCACGTAAAGAAGTATCTAACCCTCCATAGCATAACTACATGCCAGATGTCCCTCTCAAATACTTGAGAATCCATTAGATTTCTTTCCAATGATCTTTACTTGGATTAGCCATAAATCTACTCACAACTCCCGCTACTTGTGCAATGTCTGGTCTAGTACAAACCATAGCATACATCAAGCTCACAGTTGCTAAAGGATACGGAACTTGTGCCATGTACTCAACCTCCTCGTGTGATGTAGGAAACTGATATTTTCTCAATTTGAAGTGTCCAACCATAGGTGTACTTACAGGTTTTAAATTTTACAAATTAAACCTCTCTAACACCTTATTGATATAATGCTCTTGAGACAAATACAACTTCCTTTCTTGTCTCTGTGAATTTACATGCCAAGGATTCTCTTTATAGCTCCTAAATCCTTCATTGCAAATGTGTGAGATAGCTTTTCTTTAAGCTCACCAATGTCCTACATACTAGATCCTGCAATAAGCATATCATCCACATACAGTAACAAAATAATATAGCTCCCATTTCCAAGCATCTTGAAATAAACACAATGGTCTGATTCACATCTCAAATAATCATGCTCTTGCATGAAACTATCAAACCTCATATACCATTGCCTTAGAGTTTTCTTGAGCCCATATAGGATCTTTTTCAATCTACACACAAGTTTCTCCTTACCCTTGACTTCATACCCAAATGGTTGATTCATATAAATCTCTTCCTCTAAATCACCATGAAGAAATGTCGTCTTGACATCAAGTTGCTCTAAATGTAAATCCTCTACTACAACTAAACTCAATACAAGTATGAATATAAGTCATCTTAACAATAGGAGAAAATATTTCACCAAATTCAATACCTACTTTACATGCGTAAATCCCTTTACTACAAGTCTTTCCTTGTATCTCTTTTGTCCACCCTCTTCTTCCTTGATCCTATAAACCCACTTGTTCTGTAATTTTCTTTTACCTGTTGACAACTTAACCAAATTCCATGTCTGGTTCTGCTCTAAGGAGTCCATCTCCTCATTCATGCCATGCTCCTACTACTTGTGGGATTTATCTGCATTGCTTCTTCAAATCTTTCTAGTTCACCACTATCATTCAATAATAAATAAGACAAGTTGAAAATATTTCTAGAGGTCTACTTACCCTTTGTGACCTTCTCACTGAGATTTTGGGTGTCGGAGGCTCAATCTGCTCATCTTGTAGATTTTTATCTACTTCTAATAGTGACCAACACGGTCACCTTACCTTCCGCGACGCCGCCGGATAACCAACATCGGTCTATCTCTTCTTTAACCAGCGCGGTATAGGGATCGATGTCGATCGGGAAACCGATACCACCATTCTTTGTGTAAACTGTAGGTGTTAATTTTGAATCCAAGAGTTCATTTTCATCCACAAAATTCTCCATTGGTTCACCTTTGGGTACCAAAACTTGATCCTTGTACATTCTCTTTTCATTCCAATCAATGTCATGACTCCTAATTATCTTAGAACCTTCTAAATCCCAAAATCAAAATCCAAAATCACCAAAGCCATAACCAATGAAAGTACATATTTTGGATTTTACATCTAATTTCTTTCTATTTTCCTTATCAATATGCACAAAAGCTTCTAAGTCAAATACTCTAAGAAAAGAAATATCTACCTCTTTTCCAATCCAAGCTTCTTCTAGTATTCCACCATTCAGTGCACTTGAAGGTCCATGGTTAATCAAATAAACCGTCGTGTCTCTTCCACCCAAAACTGTAAGGGCAATCCAACATGTATCCTCATGTTTTTAGCATGTTTCATGATTGTCCTGTTCATTCTCTCTCTGCAACACCATTCCCTATGGTGTTCTAGGAACCAAATACTTTCTCTATGTATTCCATTTCTTGAATAATAATCATTGAAAGCCTTGCTTTCTGATACTCACCACCATTGTCAAATCTGAGGCATTTTAATTTTGAATTTGATTCATTTTCCACAAGGGATTTCCATCTTTTAAAAGTTTCAAAAACATCATATTTACGATTAATATAATAAACCCATACCTTTCTTATGGCATCATCAATGAAAGTAACATAATATTGGGATCCTCCCTAATAAGCTACTTGGGCTAGTCCCCACACATCTGAGTGTACAAGCTCTAATTTATGATTCTTCTTTGTTTCCCCAACTTTGATAAATCTCACTCTCTTCTACTTTCCAAAAATACAATGCTCACATAAATCAAGATCTACATGTTTCATATCTAATAACTTACCCTTTTCCTTTAAGATTTGCATTCCTTTTTCACTCATATGGCCTAGCCAATTGTACCACATGCTTGTATTTGAATCTAAAGTAGATAGAACAAAAAAGGAATCAGTAATACAGGTAGATAAATACAATTATCCTACCTTCTTTCCTCTTTCTACAACAATAGATCCCTTGGTAACTTTCTAAGATTCGGTTGTGAGTGTAACCATGCAACCAATTTCACACAATTGTCTTGCAGAAATTAGATTTCTTTTAAGGCTTGGAACATGCCTCACATATTTCAATATCCATGTATTTCCATTCGCAATTTAAAATGAACTTCACCTCTACCAAGTAATATTTCATGGTTCATCATATCCTAAATAAACATGCCCAAAATTACCCTAGACATAATTTCTGAAATAACCATTATTAGGGGTTGCATGGAAAGAAGATCATGAATCTAAAACCCATGACTCAATTTTATTATCCTCGGAGAGAACTAGAGCATCTTGCATTACCTCTTTTACAAGAACATTTTCCTCTTTACCTTTCTCTGGTACATTCTCTTTGTTTTCCTTGAACCAATAATCCTTCTTTGCATGACCTTTCTTTCCACAATTCCAGCAGATTATACCTCTACCTCTGGATTTAGATATGTCATTCTTAGACTTTGATTTCCCATTATTCTTGCTCTTGGATCTCTCCTTCTGCCTTCCCCTGCTTTCTACATTCAAAGCATTCCCAGATGATGATTCTCTGTACTTTTCCTGCGTATTTCTTCATTCAGGATTATACTAACCACATCATCAAACTTTAAAACATTAGTAGCAAATGTTGTATTACTAATAACCATTACAAGTTATCCCAACTATCTAGAAAAGAGCATAATAATAAAATTTCTTTCACTTCATCCTCAAATGGAATACTAATTGATTTTAATTGATTTACAATAGACCGGAAATCATTCAAATGACTTGATGCAGATCCACCTTCTTGCATCTTTAAATTAAACAATTTTTTCATCAAATAAATTTTATTAGAAGCACCGGAGTTTTTCATATATATTTGCTAAATATTTCATCAACTCTACCATATATCTTGCTTTGGTAATATTCGAAGCCACAAATGCTTCCAGACTCAAACTTATAGATCCCCAAGCCTTTCTACCAAGAATTTTCCATTCTTCATTAGTCATCTTTATAAGTCTTGCCTTCTAATCCAATAGTAAGTATAAATATTTCTAAATAGATAATCCTCATCCCGCATCTTCTATAATAGATAGTCACCGCCATCAAATTTATCTACTCATAATTTTCCTTCTTCTGCCATTTCTTTGCTCCCACTCAATCAAAAATCCCTCTGTGAGTAAATATTTCAATACACACAACCCTCAAACAAAGATGCTCGATACTAGTTGTTGGGGTTAGCACACCAGTTGTACTAGATATATTAATCAGATCTAAGCATAAAAACAATCAATATGGAAATAAACAAGAAGAAAAAATACACAAGATTTAATATGGTTCACCCAAAGTGTGGGCTACGTCCACCAAGAAATAGCCAATTTATTATCACAAAGGAAATACAATGAATATTTACAATCTTCCACACCTTCTTGGATGTCCTATACTTTCTTCTCTACAAATTTCTCTTTTTATCTCAAAAGGAAACTTATCTCTATTCTCAATTGAATTCTACCTTCTAAACCCTAGCTTTATGCTTATATATGCATCTACAATCTTAGGGCACTTTAACTATGTAATTACAACCATTATATTCACTTTACAACTAAAGATAGATCTAATTCCCGTAACTTAATTATAGTAGTCACGCATAGGCAACCGATGTTGGTTAGCCTTAACCGATGTCGATTAGCCCTAACCGATGTCGGTTCCTCCTTTCTTGACCAATATCGGTCCATGGGTGACCGACACCGATTCTTATGTATTCCAGCAAATCTACAAAAGCATGCCAGTGAAGTGATTAAGCTCCATAAATCAACATATACTTGAACTAAAAACCTCATGATCATGCCAAAAATAACATTTGAGAACCAAACTTACTATGTTTTACCTTCTTTCTTGGCTTACTCAACATGTCAAGGCACAAGCTTGACTTGACAAAGTAATTTCTCTTAACTTCTTCTTACCTTGAGAGCACCGATCCCTATATGATAGCTTGAGGTAAATCTGAAACAAACTTCTACAAGCCTTGGAATCCTACTCACATCATGAAGATCATACACATCACTCCCCCTAGGCCAATGACACCTTTCTCTACTAGAAAATACAAAATTTTGAGTTCTTACCTTGTTTTCATGACTCGTGGAGTAAATAGTCTCTATTACCCTACCTGAAGCATTATTTCAATGTATTCAACTTGTCTTGACTCATTTTTCAAGTTCTCTGTACTGATTTCTTGCTCAAACATGCAACTTATTACTCCTTGGTTCTCAAAATCCATCCTATTACCTTGTATCCTGCCTCTTTCTAAGATAATTGTGTCATTTAAAGATTGGAGGGATTCATCAGAAGATAACACAACTACCGAATTTATAAGAGACACCACATCCTTAAATCAATTTTACTCATATTTGTGCTCTTATTATGCCCTAAACTGATTGCTAGATTTCTTGATATAAACATGGATGCCCAACATAGATTGACATCTGTGTCCTTTACCACTAAAACCTACCACTGTGATTTGTTATGTTGTCAAACCCTCAACTAAATTTATCTCATATCACAGTACTTCATCTACTCCTTGCCTCCTTCAAATTTTATTTATCTTGTCTTATAAGTTCAAGCATTCACAACCTAGCAAGGCCTTGCTTTTTGGTTTCTTGACACTACACTATGATTACACCTTGTTACAACATCTTGGAACACTGTTAGAACAAAAAAATGTGATCAAAAACATTCAAATAGTCTTCCTTGGTTTGTCAAACCTCCCTCTTATCCCTTGAAGTATTGGATGTTTGGTTCATATGTGGGAGCATACTTATAGAAATACCTAGGAGACCTCCTAAACTTCATTAGTAATCTTTTTCCATCTATGACATGTACCCCAAATTTGAAGACACGACTCTATAACTCACTATAGCTCACCTTTTTACAAATTTACCTCTAAACCCTTGATTAGGTATTGGGAAAAGGTTGTCATGCATAAATGTGAATATAGGTAACTCCAAGGTGAAATGATAAGATATTTAGGTAGTCATTAACTAATTCTAGCTATGTATTAAATTTCAATATCACCCTCAAATTTTAAACCTCCCTCCCTTTGGAATCTAACCCCTCAAACTAGACTTCACAGTTGTGCACACTTTGTCTTATTGAAGATTGGTAAGAATATTTCTTGTTTCCATCGATGGACTCCATATTTTATTTCTTAAACACCTTGTAGACATGCTTACAGTGCTTTGTATTCAATCTCGGATCGAGATTCCATTTCTAGAGGGTTTTAATACACACTTCTTCCTCGAAACCCTAGCTTTGTCGTAAATAGGCCCGAGGAGGCCTTTCTTGCTATAATTATTAGTGGAAACTGATTCAAAGCCTCAAAATTATCATGAAGGTCTGAAATGGGGTTGTGTAAATGAAGGTCTTACCAAAAATTCATGGCAACCAAGTTATATGTCTTCCTTCGGGTGAAAGCTTCTCTCCTATTCATTAGAACAAGGTATACGCAACCCTCAAGATCAATAGTGGAGTTATTCACTTTACAAAACCTTCTCAAAGTCTCAAGCATCTTAGTCACTATCATGGGTTTTAAAACTTTAAAACTTACCTCGCAAGTCAAGACACCATCACACCTTTTGTTGTATAATAACTTCACACCCAAATTGCATATTCACAAAACACGGTCACCTCAACCAATACAATATAGGTCTAGTTTTGAGCACTTAATCAAGGAAATAAAGTAACATAACACTCATCCTTCCATTTTGAAATGGTAATTACATTACTCACTCCACAAGGTTACTAATGAAGGAATCTTACAATCTAGATCCTATTCAAATAACTCAAAGTATTAATGGACTTAACTTCTCTGGCTTCCTCAATCACACCTACTCAAAGTGTCCACATACAATGACATTTGCATCAATATGAGCACCTTAAAGATTGTGGTAACATGGCCATCTATTTGCTCAAGGATATGCTCCAACACATATCAAGATTCATGCTCTCTAAATCATGCAGAAATTCCTAAAAAACCACAAAGTTAACAATGTACAAGATTCACCAACTTATTAACTAAAATTAAACTAAACTATAAGAAAATATAATAATAGTTAATCTAATATAGGAGGACTAAAACATTGTAAACTATGCTAAGATAATATGGAATAATTTTAAATAATTATACTAAATGAAATAAAACCCTAAATGTGCAAGGATGTAAAAGGAAAGGACTTAGTTGATTGTTGGAGATCATGAGTTGTCATAGGTCCGATTGTGGATTACGGAAGTAGGAACGACCAATTAGAGGTCCCACAAAGATAAAATTTGGATGATATAAGGAGACTAAAATGCCCAAGAAGTCTTGAGGCACCCAGGGCACCTTGGTCTATAGAATAGGTGCCCTGGTCTCTATAAAATCTAAGAATATGATTTGGTAGTGTCACAAGATGTCCTAAAATATTCCTTGTCTTTTGACCTTTGGATCTACCAAACTACTCCGAATGTAAGAAATAATGCAAGATGAAGGAATGAGCTGCAAAAGACAAAGACGTATCAAAACCCTAAAAATAAAAGATGCAAAATGAATGGGTCGGACTAACCTCAATGCCACAACGGTGGGCTTACTAATTTGAGTGATACACTACATTTCAGACCCAAATGTAGTTCTGGGTGTGTGTGCACATTTCATGCCCTATGCACTCTTATGCTAGTAGCACTTTCTAAAATAGAAAGCAATAATAACTCTAGAAAAATGTAATAGTATGTGTGCATGGAATAGAATAGAATCCCTCCCCTTATCCTGTGTGTGTTGATGTAGATCTCCTAGCCTTGATGCATGGCACTATGTGGATGTAAGTGATGTAAAGGATACAACACTAGATGGAGTGATAGTAGTATGTGATGCTAGGACCCTCATTATGGTCTCATAACTTTGTATTTATAGGGTTCTCTTGCTCTAATTTCGTAATTAACCCCAACATGGCTAACTAGGAAAAAGATAAGGATGAAAAATGGCTAGAAGAGGCCCAAAAAGAGGTGGGAAAGTAGAACATGGATCGGGGTGCCCCATGTGGGACCAAGGCACCTCGGGGCACCCCAATACAGGCCTGGGCGCCTCAATTTAGGCTAAAATGATGGGACAAGTTATGAAATAGGTGGGCATGCATAGGAAAATACATGGGAATGATGAAATAAAAGGTAAAAATAAGATGGCCAAAAGGTGGGATTAATTAGTACTTTCTTCACTTGAGAACCCTCTAAATAGTAGTATAAGACCGAGCTAAATAATGCCTAAAGTGCATGATTTTGTGACTACACCAACTCAAGCATGAGCACTCAAAGTTTCTTCACTGGTCAAGACATGCATAGATTCTACATTGTTAATACCTCATGTACAAGATATTCAAAAACTTCTAAGAATGAGAAAAATTCACAAAAATTCAAATGCTTCTAATGAGATTTAATTTCACTGTGCCTTCATCCTAAGCTCAATAATCCTTTTGACTGGTGACAAATTTGCCATATGAAAATTCTTTCATCACCAAAAGAGGACTTGGATTTCTCACTTAATTGTAACATGGAGGATCTTATGACCAACTAAAAGAGGAGGAACATCTCTTAAGGTCTTAATATGCTTCCTTTTAAGCTGATATATGCCTTCCAAAAGACTAGAGAAGGAAAACCTCCTTATCATGTCACCTCAGAACAAGAGGAAGTCATCAAAACAGCATGATGACTCAATTTTTCCTTTCCTTGTCCTTGTTTTCTTATTAGACTTCTTGGATGTATTCCTTGGTGTGACCACCACATCACCTAAGCTCTCATCTTTTGCTTGAGTTTTAGATAGGTACACATATTGCAATTCATACACTTGTTCTAACACTGCTTGAGGGAGAAATTCTTCATTCTTTGTCTTTGGAATTTTTTCATCCTTCTTGCCTTTGTCATCACTTTTGAAGTCTTGTTTGTGCTTGTTTCTCTTGTGGACTGTCTTAGATTTTTTTGTCTCTTCAATAGTTTCCCTTGCTATCTTCTTATCATTCTTTATTGTCGAAATTTTGAATCTACTTTCTTGAACTTGTATATCCATTTTTTTTTCTTCTTCTCAGTATGTCTCTCAACCATAGTTGACTTGGTTTCACTCCTAGAGTTTGTCTTTCCTCTCGAGTATCTTTTTGTCTTGCCTATTAAATCCATTCAGCTTGTAGTTATATCTAGGAATTTCATAACAATGTTAGGAAAAATGTCCTTTCCCATGACAGTTGAAGCATACAGCTTGGTTCTTATCTCTGGAGTCCTCTTCTTCTCAGAATTGACTTAAAGATTCTTCTAGGAAATACTTGGTGTTTCGCATAGAATTTAGTTCCAGAATAGAGTTAATTCTATCCTTTCATTCTCTTGAGAAACAGATAGGGGTTAGGGTTAGGAGGAATACCTGTTGAGTGTTGGGAAGGTGTGTGCGTACCGTAGAGAGATCAGACCGATTGTGAAGAGCTCCTTTTTGTCTAGGAAGGACTACCTGTAAATAAGAATGCAAGACCACCAGATTTTAGTTAGACAATAAGTGAGGGAACTACCTTGGGCCAGGAAATATTAGACTTCCTTTCGAAGGTGGTCAGTTCCCTTTTAATACAAATTGATGCAAATGATAATAAAGAAGCTATTGCGAACTCACGATTTAGGCATCTCGTTACTAAAAGCAATAGAGACTAAACTACCAATAATAGAATGTCATGTTGTTTGTCTGGTCACTGGTTATTGATATGTTCAGATCAAGTTACAGGGATAGACCAGGCTAGACATGAGATTGCTTTGAGGTGAATAGGTGAAAGGTTGGTTTTGGTATAAGTCACAGTGACCGATGCCGGTCACTGGATAACCGATCGCGGTTATGAAACTGGTACCGATAGGGAATAACCGATATCGGTAGGGGCAGTGATTTAGGGATTTTTAAATGGAGGTTGGTGTAAGGTGGTTATGAGGTTTGGAAGGTTGGTAGATGGTTGAGGGGAGTAGTAGGGTGATAGAGAAGACTCAGAGAGTGAGAGAGCTGTCTTTGGGGTAATATAGAGATGGATGACCAAAGGTTAAAGGCAGTTGTTCTTAGGGTAGTAGATCCAGGAGTGAGCTTATAATCCCTATGAATTAAAAGTTCACAAAGTAGTGTCTAGAAGCATACAAGGTGATAAAAGAGACTACTTACTAGTTTCTAATGTGGATGCAGGTCCAAAGAATACAGTGGTGAAGACAAGGCCCAGTTGGGATGATCTAGCAATCGGAAGTGATCTGATGAAGCTATCCTCCGACTCTCCCAAGGTTTGGATGAGTGTGACAATGCTCTAGTTGCTCAGTTCAGTTTTGGGCTCGATGCTCCTCTTTGCAAACTCTTGTCTCCTTCTCACTTGTCTCTCCCTTACAAATGGATTCGGATCCTTTCATTTTGGTTGGGAGGTCATTTATAGGGAACCGATGGCGGTTACCTAACCGACACCAACCGCGTAGGGACCGATGTCAGTTAGGTCAAAGTTGGCTATTTTTAGTAAAATAGCCAACTTTCCCTCCTTTTCTCCTGAGGGGTCGGTTGTGGGTTTGGTCAAGTCATTATTAGGTTTGTTTTGATGCGGGTGAGGGTGATGAGTCTTGGGTGTGGGTCTCGGACCAATTCATAGGTCTTAATTAGGTTAGTTTAGGGTTAGGGCTAGGTCATAGTGAGGTGGCGAAGTGAGGTGGCGGGGTTGGAGATGTGGATTTATTAATTATAAGGTAATTAATAAATAATTAAGTGTGTAAGGTTTAGGTGGTGAGGTAGGGTTAGGTTGTTGGACGAGATACGGGTGCAGGGGTGTTGTAAGACCCAAATTTGGTGTATACACTTGGCTATGTGTCCTTTTTCTTTATAATTGAAACATATTATATTCTTCTCATATTCAGTCCTACAATCCCTCCATGGATATTCTTCATCTACTCTTCTCCTACAATTTCTAGCTTTATGCCCAAACATATTGCATGAAAAGAAAATTCCATGAAACTTACCTGGTAGTCTTCTTGCATTTTGCTACCTAATAGTCTTCTTGTGTTCTTTCTTTGTCCTTCTTGGTCTTTGAACATCCTTGACATGATAAATGGATTGGTTCAGCCTTCAATTCCCTTTGTATTGCTTGTTCTAGTTCCTCTCTAAGGGTCTTTAGATATGCATTTAATCTCTCACATTCTTCACTCTTGACTTGAATAGTTACCTTACATGTCTCATGCTCTACTTCACCAAAATTTCTCTATTTGTCTTGCAAGCCATCAAGTTGGTTAGTAACTTGTTCCAACTCAATCTTTAGGTTCTTTAGTTCCTCTTCAAATTTAAGACAAGACATTTTCTTTGTCTCTCAAGGCCTTTGATACTTTCTCAACAAATGAAGTTGCCTCATTAAGTTCTTGACCATGATTAACTTCCTTGATCTTGATTTGTGTCTTAACTCATTTATAAGAGCTTAAGAGATTTCATACTTCCTTTTAACATTGATTCTACTAATTAACCCATGTTTGTGTCTTGAGATCACCTCCAAGTTGTTAGGCTTGATTCAAGAGGACCAAGATCTGATACCAAGTGTTGGAAGCTTAGACACTGAGAGGGGGGTGAATTAGTGTCTCATTAAACTTTCTCAGATATTTCTACTTTTCAAACTTGCTAAAAAGAGCACATGAAACCATACACAAGAAAATGAAAAAGAGACAGTACACAACATTTTAATGTGGGAAACCCAAAATGGGAGAAAACCCATTGAAATCAAAGAACTAACTGGGACACCTTGTATTATGGAGTTACAATGATTTCAAGTTCTACAACTCAAATTTTGGGAATACAACCCCAAGAATACAATCAAGCTATAACCTGATGATGGAAGCTACAACCCCCAAATTAATTTAGTCAGCAACCACTGACCTTCTGCAAGCTACAACCTGTAAGGAAGCTACAACTCCCTGATTATACTAAGCTACAACTCAATGTGTATACAAAATTTGATCACTCTTCATCTTAGATGCAATACATCTGATTGTGACCCTAAATTTGTAACCTGACTTCTTATTACACCTGTAACTTTATCAATTTTCAAGCCCACGTTTTCCTTTCACCTACTATTTGATTATTTGAAGCACTCAACTTAATATTCTTGATTCACCAACTCAAATTCATGTTTATTCTTCAATATTCAATACTCAAAACTATCCTATAGAAGTCACTAGCATTAAATTCAGTCTTCAACATCTTCCAACACTCTGTCTCAGTCAGAAAATGTGCATATCTTTACCACTTTCACTCTACCTAATAGACAAGTTAATGCATTTCACTCTTCTGCTCATGTTTCATACTAACTCCCCACTGATATAACACTCTCATACATTCATATGCTTCATAATATAATCAAAATCATATCATCTCTCGCATACTTTCTCTATCCTTTTTCATTCACATTCACACCTCAAGCACCTTTCACTCACACTTTTAAATTCACTTTTTCTCGTTTTACTACCCCTTACACAATTCATTATTTTTTAATACTTTTCAACTTCAAAAACACATTATTTTTAATACATTTCATCTTCTTACACGAGTACACTCAATCATGAAGCCTTGTCTCTTCAAATTCTTTAGTTTGTTTTCAAATGCTCCTTTTACTCCTTCATAATTCTTAACTCAAATGACAACTCTTCATATTCCAATTCAAGCTTGGAGGAATATAACATCAGTTTATAACTGCTTAGTGGATTTTTGACTTCTCCTATACTCACTTTCTTCAAACAAGGAGGTCTAATACCTTTTATCTTCTCGAGAAAGTATAAAACATACCCTTGTTACATTTTATGAGCTAATAATGCATACCAACATTCAAAGACTTGGAAATTTGTTCACACTTTCAAAAAAACACTCACACCTTAATTCTCTCGATCTATTAAGATCTTTGCAAGAAGCTCTTAGCCATTCACCATCACAAATTTTGCATTAGAACATTTATGCAAGCTATGCACATTGCTTTGAAGGTGATCACAAGACCTTTGTCACGTGATATTTGAGATTTTAAATTGATTCAAACACATACCTCTATTGTTTGACCTTTTCAATATCATTTAGGACCTTTGCATGAGGATTATAACATTCCCATCAAAGGATTTTATCAAGAAAAAGAATTTTCTAACTCTACAAGGGTCTGCGATGTTTTCTTCAAAAGCTGTCAACAAATTCTCCTCGATTTCTTGATGAAATCATTTCATTATTTTTGCAATGTGTTTGTATGCTCTAGAAATATCTTCCTTAAAAAAATTAGGATTTTTTCATTGGTTATATCTCAAGTTTTGAATGATTTTGTCCTTCAAACCCTAGAATCAGGGTTTCCTGAACTGCATAAGCTGAGATCCTTCAAAACTATTTCTCACTAAATTCTCAACAGAATTTGAAAATTACATTTTTTGAGGCTTTGTAATACCATTCTCTATCTTCTCCAATCAATTAAAAATCTTAAAACATGTCCAACATTCCCATAATAAGGAAAAACCAATGGAAAGTATAGAATGAAGACTACAAAACATTCCTTGTTGAGTTTACAAGATGTTACTTGGATTTTGGTGAATCTTGGTTTTACATGGAGGACAAATAAGAACTTATTGACCTCCTTAGAGCATCCAAAAACAACATTTTCATATTAAACAAGCCTCTTTATGTGATGAAATTATCTTGCACGAGAGGATTTCACTTCACATTCTAACTGTTAATAAGCACACACACACATTCTCATCCATTTTGTCTTAGTCTCCACATTTGAAGAACTTAACTTGTCATATATACTTCAAGAAGAACATGATGATTTCATTCAAGGTCTTGAGAGGGAGAGGTTTCAAGAACAAAGGATCTTCAAACATACCCTTGTATATTGTTTTCTTAGCAAAGCAACACAAGAAAGTGTAGAAACTAAGAGATTTGTGCTTTAACACTCACCACAAGGATCAACCAAGTGATCCATTAGCACAACACTGACCTTTAGAGGGGAGATATAACCACTTTCCATTATAAACACAACTTTTTAGCTTTGTAACCTGATTATACCTTTTAGTTCATATGATTGAATGAGAATGCCCTTGCAAGACGCGAGACGGAATGGCTATAAAGACTATGCTTTTGGTGTGACGGCAAGTCATGCATCTCTAATACCAAGCAGTTAAGCGTGCCACCCCCAGAGTAGTTCTGGGATGGGTGACCTCCCGGGAAATTCCCAGTGTCACTTCCTCCTAATGTTGTTGGGCCTGATTGGGTGTATACTTGGCTCCATCATGTGGAGGGTATTGGTGTAGCAACTGATTAACACGATGAGATCCCTCTCCACCATCAGTTCGAGATTTTGGTGTGACGGAAAGTCATGCATCTCGATACCTGTAGTTAAGCGCGTCGGCCCCAGGAGTAGTGCTAGGATGGGTGACCTCTCGAGAAATTCCTGATGACACTTCCTCTTAATATGTCATTGGGCCTGATTGGGTGTATACCCGGCTCCATTGTGTAGGAGGGTATTGGCGTAGTAACTAATTAACACGATGAGATCCCTCTCCACCATAAGTTTGATCTTTTGGTGTGACGGCAAGTCATGTAGCTCTGATACCATGAAAAGAGTTTGCGAGAATCGAATCAGAAATGAGGCACCACGAAGTAGTTGCACTCCAACGGAATCGTGATAGCTCTAGCGATTGCAAGAAAGAATTGATCAGTAATGGAAGAACTTGCTCAACAGAAAAAAAGCTTGCATATAGAGGAAAGACAGTGGAGTGTCTTGGCATACTCATAAATGAATAGAAAAGGGGTACATATAGGGTGTTGAGTAACCCTAGTGCATGACACACATGAAACCCTAAACCTAACCCATGTGAGATGACCCTCCAACATGAGAGGAGGACACATAGGATAACTCACACTAACACCTTCTCATCCTCACCAATATTATGGGGCCCAACATCACCCCACACTACACCTATTCTATGTCCTCAGAAACACTCTTCAATAAAGAATGGTGGATCCTTACAAATGGTTGGAATGGAAGAATAAAGGAATGAAGAAATGGGGAAAGAATGAAAGAATGGGGAACTTGCTTATCATTGGAGGAGGAGAGGGAAATCCTTCCCTAATTCTGCCTCTAACTTTCCCCAAGCATTGACCTCGTTCTGAGCTTGCTGACAGAGGTCACCCACCGGGTGCTCACTTCTTCAAAACTCAACTCCTCTCCCTTAGTGCTCATTGTCTCCATGATCCCTCTAGTTGTTTACCCAAATCCTCAAGTGCATCCATCCTCTAAGTGATTTGGGGTACAATTCCTTCAGCCGGTTCTTGATTGAGGCTGCAAGGTCTCAATGGCCTCTGATTTCTTTTCCACTTCGGTTAGGATTTTGTCTCACTCAACCCTATTCCCCTTATTCTTTTCTCAGAACTCCTTGAGTTCCATCTCATGGGTAGCAACCAAGATACTTGCCACTCTATCCTTATTTGTGCAATTATCATATGCAACCTCAAAGCAACTTGCGTGACGGCTTTTACATCGGCGAAGATCTTATTGTACTAAGCAATAATTTCTATAACCTTCATCTTATTCTCTTTTTCTTAGCATGTCAATGCCTCTTTTGTGGATTCTAAGGCAAGTGGTTGCCTCTCCATGGTGAGTATGTAGGTCAAGTCCTCTAGGCACTATAAGGCTTATCCATATTTTTGCGTGGGCGGTGTTAAGTCTAGATGCTTCAAGATAATGGCATTCGTGATCATCTCTATTTTCTTGTATGCCTCGCGCACCCTTGCCTTCTCATCTTTTAACTCATACCTTAACTAAGTGCTTATTATCCCCTCTGCTTCAGGTCCTTACTTTTCTTAAGGATATCCTCCTCTTTTTCTCTAGCTTTACCTCTAGGAACTTCACCTTGTCATTTCTTCCGAAGAGTTTGGCTTCAACCTCAACTGAAACTTTGTTGAGCGTGTTGTAGATTTTCTCATCTGATAATTGTTGAGCATTCACCAAGGGGTTTATCCCTTTTGTTTCTGGAACCTTCATCAATTCTCCTTGGCTTATTTCAAATTTAGGCTCATCAATGTGGGACTCAAATGCCCATGATAGCATTTTCCTCGTCTGATTCCTCATCAAATGAAGTCATGGCCAAGAGTTGTTATGTTGGTATGGTGCTCTAAAAGTGTGCGCACAACACTTTGTTTAGATCATAAATTTAGCCCATTCCTTGACCTTGTGTTGCTTTTGTACTCTTACTCCCTGTGCATGTGGCCCTTAGAAAGCTTACAACTAAACTGGGATCTCCCCCATGTTGCCATATTCTTTTCCTATGCTTTCCTCCTCAACTTCCTTCAACACCTCATCTGCACTTTGCATTCTACCTCTTGTTCTACGGGTCCTTGATAATTCTCTATGATTCTTTCTCTACGGCCTCTTCTACATGTTCCTTTGTGAGGCTTGGGGTCCTTTGATCCTTTGTATTTACTTCTCCACTCACCCCCTTGCCTTGAGCCTTAATCTCTTCTTCGTCATTCTCCTCCTCATCCTATTTTTATACTCCTCATCTCCTTCTTCCTCAGAATCATGTATCTCATAGATGGGATGGCCTTCACCTCCTTCAGGCTCATCATCATCATCCTTGTCACCGATGTAGGCATCTAGACTCTTTGTCTCTTCTGAGTCTACCTCATCTGTCACCTTCTGCTTCTTTCTTACTGGGGATTCCAGTATAAGAGATTCTTCTTTTTCTTTCTCTTTGATAGGTGATGTCTCCTATGTGATTCCTCATGGGTGAGGTGCTCTTTGTGCTTTGGCACCTCTTCTTCTATGGTTTTTTCCTTGACATGAGACTTCTTTCTCTGTGCATAAGTACTAGGCTTAGCACTTGCTTAGGAGTGCCCACCGATTGTGCGGTTTGAACACTTGGTGCCTTCTTCTCCTACACCTCTTCTCTTTCTCTCTTCCTTGGTACAGCCTTCTTCCTTCTGTAGGGTCTTCAGGAATGGAGACATCATTCTCAAGTAAGTGCCTTTTTAAAATTTTGGCCTTATGTGTAGATACACCCTTGTTGCAGTCATCCCTGTAATTGGCAGCGTTAAAGGCTTCATCATTTGTACTTCATGGGAGACATATTTCTCCATGTATGCGCACTTATTTGGGTAGACAAGCTTTTGACATAGCTCATAGTGGTCTATATCTACCTCACTAAGGTCGAACCTTAGTCTCTTGGCCTCCTTGAACCGATTGACTTTGGCTTGGAAGTATTGCGCGGTGAAGGAGAAGGGTAGCTTGCACCATGGACTCATATTCCCATTTGTCAATGTAAATCTACCAATGCAGAAATGTTGATACACTACAAACTTTACCTCTCCATCCACAAGCACTAGTAACTTCTCTGGGATCCTCCATTCTACTCTGAATGCATCGCACATTTGCTTGTACCACTTTTCCAAGCACACCTTGTGAGCGGCCATCATGGTTTCACAAGTGTACTTTGCGAAACCTTTTTGTGGGTGAGGGATCCTCTTCTAGATACTCTCAAACAAAATGTTTTGGCCCATCGGACACTCCTATTTCTGAGAAGACAATGGTTAGGAGGAAATTACCAAAGAGTATCTTTCTCCCTCATACGTGCTACTTATGATCTCATCCATGATGAAAGCAGACAAGTTATATATTGTTCCCTCTGATATCTTAGGCATACTGACTAGTCATGCCTTGTTCACTTGTGTCCATCATTCCTAATCATTGAGCTTGGTCACCAAGCACATGGCCATCCTCATAACAGGGTCTGGAATCTCGGTGATGTCAAAGTATCATAACCCCTTCTTGTAGTCATACGTGGCTACAATCTCCTTGATAGCCTCCTTGTCGCTCAGATCATCATCTATGCTATCTCCTTCACAAATGAGGCATGTGAACTTAGATATCAGTTGTGGTGTTATGCACATCTTGCACCCCATAAAATAAAAGTGATCCTCATGCACATGCGACATTAACCATTGATAAAGGTGCTCAAGCTTACAAAGTAAGGCAACTCATACAGTTGCAACAATCATGCCTTCTCTAATTTTACCTTCACCTCGTCATTGTAAATAGGCATCCCATCTAACATCCTCTTATTAGCTGGACGGACCAACTCTAATGTCATTTCTTTCTCAGTTGTGCTTGTGTGATGGTTATAATTACTCATGACCATCTTTCGCAAGTGTGACTCCCATTCTTTTCCTAGCAATACCCCATCTGGGTACTACATTTCTACGTACCATTATTCATTGGTGCTCATGACGGAAAGGTTTTTTTTTTTGCCCTTGCCCTTGCCCTTGCCCTTGCCCTTTATTTTCTTTGGTGAAATGGTTGGTTTCTTGGGTGCCATATTTTCTGTCGGGATCAACTACGGACTTCTAACTCTGCTCTACTACTTTGCTACCCTCCAAATTCAACTCCAAAGCTTCAACTCCTGGAATGAATCCTTCTTTCTTTGTGCCCTAGCTATCAAACCCTAACTAGGAAAACCTTCCACAAGACGACGCTCTTCACACAACCTTTCCTTACACCCGTGTACTCCTTCCTTCTGGTTCACAAATCTACTCTAGTCGCACACTCAAATTTCTTAGATTCTTCTTCCTTCGCACAAATTTTTCTCTAGATGCCCTAGTTTACAAGAGATTCTTTCACTTCGTAATCGCAAGGTAAAATAATGATGTGCCCGACTTTATATTTATAGCTTTTCCTTCTTTCTAGCATTAAATGTTATACCACCTACCACCGTACTTGACACTAAATGCATATTTTTCCTTAAAATCGACCTCAAGTGCTTTTACCCACACTCATAATCATGCACGAAAAACTTGACAACCTTCTGACACGCACAAATCTAAATGGACTGAAGACTCTTACGCACATGTCAACAGCACCGAAGGCACTTCTTTTGTCCTTTTTCTTGATTTTTTCCCTTACCTACCTCATGTTGTTCCTACACTCTTCATCCTTTGTACATGGTCTTTGTTATAACCTTTTTGACACCATAATTTATCATCCATTGTTTCCTCACACACTTTCTCAACCTTACGTGCTTCCTTCTATTGGGCCACTTAACTTGTATTACAAGCCTATACTTTGCTTTACTCCTTACTCCACCCCACACTAAAATAGATGTGCGGTCCTCTGCGCATACACAACCTTGGAAAAATATGGTTACCAGCGCAGCAAAATGAAACAAAAAGAAAGGAACAAGCAATAAGAAAGGGAAACATAAGAAAAGAAAAAGCATAAAGGGAAATTCTAGAATAGTTGGCAATACTACCTTATTACAAACACCAAGAAGACTTATTTATAGTAGGGCTTCAGCCTACTCCCATTGAAATGACATGGTAATCTCGTCCCATCCAACATTTATAACTGGCAAGTGCCTGAATCAAAAATGTATGAGATGATGTAGGGTCCTAACCAATGGACTTTCAACTTCCCAGGATGGCGCAGATACTTGGAATCATATAACAACACCATCTACCCAACCTCAAACTTCTTGTTCTTGATATGATGATCATGTCATGCCTTTTGTCTTTCTTTTTCTATCTTTTGACTCCATCTAGCAAGTGATCACCTTTCGTCTAATTGCATCAACTTATTAATTCTTTCTTCCAAGCATTTTCTCATCATCTAATCCTCATACGCGCGCTATACATAGCAATGGTAACATGAATTCAACTAGTAAAATAGCCTTCGCATCAAACACCAATTGAAACGATGTGGCCTTGTTTAACCTCTTATAGGTTGTCATGTATGCCCATAGAATGGTTGATACTTTGTCATCCCAATCCTATCTTCCAACATCACAGATCTTAGTCACTATGTGATTTAGTATCTTGTTAAATACCTTGGTAGTTCCATTTAATTGAGGGTGATGAGGGGTAGTCTTATGATGGGCCACCATAAATGTTGCTAACAGAATCCTGATTGTTTCATTGAGAAAGTGTGTGCCTCTATCACTTGTTAAACTTAAAGGACAACCATACTGTTGATTATGTTCTCCCATAAAAATATAGCAGTTGTCATTGCAATGTAATCCTTCATAGGTGTTACCTCTGCCCAACATGTTAAGTAATCAATGCAAGTAATGATATACATGAACCAGTCCTTCGTGCGGTAACAAAATTGGCCCTACAAATTCGATTTCCCATTTTTCAAATGGTTCAGCGTTGGTTGTTGGTCCCAAGGGCATTTCATCTCTCTTTCCAAGTTTTTCAAGTGCTGGCAATGGTCACAAGCCTTGCAAAACTCAATACAATCTTGGTAGATGGTTTCCCACCAAAGCCCTGCTAGTAAAATCTTCTGCGTGGTAGCATTTCCTGCATAGTGTCCTCCTGTAATCCCACCATGCGCTTCCTCCATAATTGTAATGCGCTCATGCTCCAATACACATCAACACAAAACCTCGTCATGACCCAACTTATACAGGTCTTCAATAATCAACATGTAGGGAGTGGCGTGCATGCTAACTAGTTTCTCTCAGAGTCTTCATCCCTTCTAGTGTCACACCTATTTTTAAGAATACACTATATTTTCCAATTCTGAGGGCACGCACCGCAACCTAAACAGATTGCACATTTGGCATGGTAGCCTTAATGATTTGTGCATCCTCACCTAAGTTAATCCTTGATAAGTGGTCAGGTCCTAAATTGCTTTTTATTGGTTTCACAACCACTGTGAACTCAAACTCTTGAAATAATAGGACCCAATGGCATATGTGCCCTTGCAACACAAGCTTGTTGACTAAGTATTTCAATGCCATGTGATCTGTGTAGTATATAAATGGTGTTGCCATGAATCGCTTAAACTTATGCAACGTGTAGATCATAGACAATGCTTTGTGCTTAGTAGTTGTGTAATTATGTTCTTGGTGTCAACTTTCTACTTGCAAAGCACAAGGGATGATCAACAATTCCCTCACCAAGTTATGCTAGTACTACTCCCATAGTTGTCCCTGAGGCATCAACATGCACATGGAAAGGCTTATCCCAAGAAGGAAAACATAATATGGGCGTCATGACAAGCCTATCCTTCAAAGTGTTAAATGCCTTCTGTTGCGCCTCTCCCCACTAAAAGGCACTCTTGTGTTTTAGTAATTCCTCCAAGGGTGTGGCGATCTTGGCATACCCCTTGATGAATTTCTTGTAGTACCCCATATGCCCAAGGAATCCGCGCACTGCACTTTGACTAGTAGGCTCCCTAATCCCACAATAACTACAACTTTGGTGGGATCCACTAGTAAGCCTTCTTTGCATATAATATGTCCTAACAGGGTTCCAAATGGAGTAGCAAAGATACATTTCTTAATGTTGAGGGATATCCTCAATTATCAACATCTCTCAAACATAAATCTTAAATTGTCACAATGGTCTCTCACCAACCCATACATGGTCTAGTCATCCAAGTAAACTTGAAGAAATTTATGGATGAAGTCCTAAAATGCTTGTACTACGATGCGCGAGAACACAACAGCGCATTCTTCAATCTAAAAGGCATAACCATGTAGGCAAAACTTCCCCATTCAGTGGTGAAAGTTGTCTTTCTCTGGTCTTCCTTTGCAATCCTAACTTGGTGATACCCTAAGAACCCATCCGTGAAAGAGTAGACTTCGCACCCGCTACTCCCTCCAAAATTTATTCAAGTAAAGGGGGTTGGAAAAGGATCGATGACACATACTGCATTCAGATCTCTGTAGTCAACACAGATCCTTATCCTACCATCCTTCTTGATACTGATGACCATTGGGCTTATCCATTCTAATTCTTCCACTACCTCAATGATACTAGATGCTATCATCTTGTCTATTTCTTCCTTGACCCATACACATAAATTTGGATTCATCCAATAAGGCCTCTTTCAAATCGGGCACGCACCTTCCTTCAACTTGATATTCATCTCCCCTAAGGAATGGTGAACACCTTTGAGTTCATGGTACCCACAAGGGAACAAATCTTAGAACTCACACAATAGATCAATGACCTTTGAAACTTCTTTTTCCGACCAATAGTCCCCAATGATGGCTTCCTTAGGTTTTGTCTTCATTCCAATGTTAACCTTCTTTGTTTTCAAGGGCTCATGGTAGGCATGTCCTCACTCATTAGCGTTGTATATGACCTTGTGTGTACCTTCGAA
Organism: Taxus wallichiana var. yunnanensis; assembly: GCA_018340775.1. NCBI lineage: Eukaryota > Viridiplantae > Streptophyta > Pinopsida > Cupressales > Taxaceae > Taxus > Taxus wallichiana. Next base: position 521,799,405 of record CM031234.1, read on the forward strand.
TGGTTAACATCTAAAGTCTCCATCTCTTCACTATCTACTACATAGACCATTTTTCCTTTTTCTTTTTCCATGCACACGCACTCAAGTTGTACTTCCTCTAATTCTTCTTCATTGAGGCGCATCTCCAAATAAGGCTCACCCAATAATTCTAGTATCCTATCTTATTCCATAGCACTATCTCCCATTATAAGGCACTTGATCACCTGTAACACCCTATCTACTGATGACTTGGTTCTCCTATACTCGAAAGCTTGAAAGAGATCATCTGTCAACTCCTACCAATTACCTGTTTGACGATGCATCTCCGAATGAATATACCAAGTGCGTGTATAGCCTTATAAGGTGGAATACTACTTCCCATAGCGAAGGTGGTAACGCTTCTGTGCTTCCCATCCGAGCCTTCTCACATGTTTAGATATGAAATGAGGCGGTCTCTTTACCATGGTAGTCTTGTATGACCATGGGCACGTTGCTTCTGGAGAACCTTACAGAGAATGTGATTCTTACCTCACATCACTCTAGGAGGCTCTCTCGATGTGTAGCCCACTAGTGCATTGTAGTTTTGAGTAGGTTATAATTGAGCATTCCACTCCTCTTGTCCTCATTCTTCCACTGAGCCTCCATTTATTATAAGAAAAGTTTGGGGTATGCTCCACCAGAGTAACTTGGAAACTTCTTTCCTCCTAGGCATGTGACTAAGCACGCCTTTTTCACCCTTGTTACAGATCCTCTCAATTAACATCCAATTAACTCATAGGTCCCATGCACCCAATTGTCGCATGCCACACTAGTGGTATCACTCAAGGATTGAGCATCTTCAAATTGGATAACTCCTCCGTGGGGTGAATTATCTCAAGACCTCTAATGGAACACAAATAGATTCTATCAAGGACTTCTTCTCCTAAGGGCTCAGTATAGGGCGCTGAATTACCATTTTTCAAAGGGATGATCATCCTTTCTTCCTTGTTCTCGAAGCTGATATACCCCTTTTTAAACCGTAGGTCAACATTGTTCTTGTAACACCATGGGTGCCTAAGCAATGTTGGAAAGTTGTCTGCCTCGGCAAGCACCAAGAATTTGAAGTCTCCAGTGAACTTGGCCCCTTGAATGGTGATAACTACATCCTTCAGGACTCCAATGGGCATTTCCTTAGTCTTGTTTGCCATATATAGCACATTCAAAGATGGTTGTAATGCGGGCCTTCCCATTTGATGCCAGACATCTAAGGTAAGAACATTGACCTCTACTCCTATGTCGATGAGGATATTACTCGAAGCCATCCATCAACAACTACATTCAAAGTAATCTCCTTATCATAGTCAAGGTTGTGAGGAGGAAGGTTTACATGCAAAACCTACCTTTCGCACTCTACTCCGGCGTGTGGTACCTTCTCTCTCAGTCATTCTCCTAGTAAGGGAATAATATTCTCTTTCCTTAACATTTTACATACTTCCTTTACCTCATCCAAGTCATCCTTTGGAGTCTCGCATTCTTCCTTTGCTCTAACTACTTTGATTGCTCCTTTAGACATTAGATCTCCCCTTGCAAACTTTGAATCATGTCCATAGTCTCTTGATATACTTCCTTCTAATGATCAGGGTCTGGATACTTTCCATGTACCACTTCCTTTCTTAAAACTAGTGTCCTTTGTCTTGGCATCTCCTTGGTGCACGCGCCTCTACTCATGTCATCACCAGTACATGTTCTAGCCCTAACTCACACACCACTCATGGCATCCACTATGAATCGACCTTCTTGATGCTCACCATCCCAACACCTTTGTATTTCTGGTGTTGTTGGTTCATATGCTCATAGAGCTCTGGACATTCTTCATACTTATGTTTCTTTCCACACCATGAGCATTGTAATAGATCAAGACACTCACGTTTGTAATGCTCTATAGATCCACAGTTATAACAGTTCCTTGTGGGAACTCACTTCATCCTCCACCACGGTTATTGCAACCACGAAATCCTCCGCGAAAACCTCTTCCATGCGCTCCTCCATCTACTTGCCTCTCATGACGATGGTCATCATCATTGGAACTACATAAGGCTAGTCTGCACATGCCCCGATAAATAGCATCATGGATCTGGTCAATCGGTCCTCAGTAATCCTTGGTATCATGGGTCGTAGAGGTACAAATATTACAATAGAAAGAAACATTCTTGCGGATTGCGTGTTGTAGTAAAGGGAACCTACTTGCATCATGATCCCCATGGAAGATCTCATAGTCTACCGCCATAGTGTATACCAACTTCCAAGGGAAACTATCCTTTGCATGCCCTTCCACTTCACATTCTGTACACTAAATCCCACTACGAACCTCATGTGTTGAGTTTGCAGATAGATTCTCTAACTACTTGGCCATTGCAGCAATTTGAGCCTCCAGAAAAGGACTAACACTAGTATCGATGCTCCCAACAAATTTGGCACATAGGGCAGCTTCTAATGCCTTACGCAGATCTGTGAAAGTCTTGTGTGACAGAGCCCTTCTAAATGGTGTTATCAATCCTCCGACAAACCATTAAGCATGTTGAGAAGGATGAATTTCATAGGATAGTTTAGACAAGAGAGTCTTGAAATGCACATCATACTCCCGCACACTCTCTGTCATTCCTGTTGGATCTCCTTCAGAGCGTTGATGCTCTTCTGCTCAAACTCAAGGATATGGAACTCTGCTAGGAAGGTGTTCTTCAATGCGGTGTAGTCTACCACCATTTGATGGGGTCATACTTTCTATACCAACTGTGCACACATCTTTGCAACGTTATTACAAACTGACTTGCCTTCCACTGGGGTAGTGATCCCTTTCGTGCACCATATTAATTCACACTTGTGCACATGCTCTGCAAAGCATCTTCAATACCCCTATAGTCGGTAAGTGCAAAGACATCTCAAAAACACTTGGGGAGGTGGTTGGGGTCCTTGTCCTCCCAATCCAGAGCCTTGGTTCCCTCCGGTGTTTCCTCCTCCACCAGATCCACCAAGTCCTATTCCTCCTGACCCACTAGATCCACCTCTTGCAGTTGGAAAAGGGCTGAAGTGGTCGTGCCTAGTGTTCCCAATGTTCCAATGACATGTGCATTGATGGTTTTGATATTGTCCCACTACCAGTTGTATGTCCCTGCACCACTCCCAGACATGATACCCAAACCTTGCATACTTGCACCTTGTCTAAAAATTCCTCCAAATATATGAATGGATTGTGTAGCCATCGATGTCCCAAATGAGAAATTATATCTCTTGGACACAGATTGGTTACTCCCATTGATACCAACTAGGTTAACAATACTTCTCCCTTGATCTGGAAAACCAAGTGCCAGGGGTTGGTTGTCAGGTGGGTTCAGATGCATGCCGACAGCTCTCCTTTCTCCATGAGACGAACTCTCATCAGAAGTTGAAGGGTCTTCTCTCCCACACTTGCCAAAATGGGGTAGCACAAACTGCTCAAGTTCCATGTCCTCTGCATGAACCTCAACTTCTTCCCACAACATCTACCTCCATAGATCCATCACACTTACAACCTCACATTGTCTAGTCATCTCCCTTTCATAAGCTTCACTATACTTGATTCGTCTCTCCTCCCTTTCCTTTTTAGCCGTAATGTCCACCATCTTCCTCCACCCTAACTTCCTTTCCCAAAGACTTAGAGAATTTTAGCTGCAATGAGAAATGCCTCCAAACTCAAGGTAATGACCAAAATATTCATAGCCAAAGGAATAACATGCAAAAATGATCCTCTAGGCTCCCTCAGAAACTCGAACTCAAGTAACTTCTAGGCAAGAATACATATAAATGGCATATTCTAAAGTATAACTGGTCAGCACTCTCTTCCACCAGTGATCAACAACATGCGTCCAAGTCATATCTACATCATGTAGCCTCTGATAGTCATCTTGGGTCCATACGTGTGATCTATAGTACCAGCTCGATCTAGATGCATATGTTGAAATCCATTCATATAGTTCTACTGCGAAACAACAGAAGAATGTATCATACAACTCATGGTACATGCTTTCTTCCACCCATCTACACGCATTGAATTTAGGTCTAATGTTAAATCTCTGAGAAAACTCATCCTCCGTGCTCTTAAACCTTGTTTCAACACTTTCTAAGGTCAGACGCTTCATCATCACACATCACAAGGACAAAGATGCATGCCATTTCTCACAACAACTTTAAAAGAGGTCTCGACAATGGAACCAATATGTAGTCATATTTTTATACCCTTAGACCAATAGTCTAATCCCATGCACATCGGCCTATCACCCAACGGTGTTGGGTGCTCACCCAAGGCATGCGCGGCACCGAGCCTCTCCTTTATGTGAGTCTTGTGAGAATGCATCATCTTATAACAAATATTCAAATGGAAATGAATAGAAAAGAACCATGCATCATCTTAGGAACCTAGGATAAGTTGTCATCTCAATGCATCTAGAAAAGAGAAATAACAAACAACATATGGAAATGGTTCATACATAAAGGAAATGCATAAGTATTATATTCCTGAACACATATATGATTCATAATAGAGCCTTATATTCATATTAACATATTTAATAACCACATTACATCCCTTGAGGTCATAACAGACCCTCATATAACCATGCAAAGCTAAGTCATGCATTAGAACTACACTATGTTCATCACATTACAAAAATGATTGTAGACCCATCCCTCTAAATGTGCCATCACTCCCAGATTTCTCCTAATCCCTAACCCTTAGAACCCTCTATTATATTTTTGCAGAGCTTCACCTCTCTTCAACTCTCTATTTTCTTCTATCGAGGCACTTGTATTTATAACCTTAGCAACCACCGCCATGCCTTTCTGAAGTTATAGATCGGTTGTCAAGTGTCGAAGTGGTCCTCCATGGGAGCATGCCTTCTCAGATCCAAGCTCTCCACTCTTTGCAATGATGTCGTGGTGGCACCTTATCCACAAGGGTCATGCTTTTCTCGTGTGTTGCCTAGGATGCTGAATATGGCTAAGTCCAAAACTTGTCTTGCCTTGCGTGTGCGCATGCCGCATGTTCTGCAAAACATTACTAGAACCCTTCCCTGCGCGCCTTCAACCCCGTGCGCCCTTCTTCAACTAGTTCCCACATGCCTTCTCATCCTTATACAATATTTTAGGGACCAACAAATGTGCTAGATAAGATAAGATGTAGATATAATAAAAATAAATGATATTAAACCAAACCTAATCAGAGTTAGCGGTGACCAAAAGCGACAGTACAATCAATGGTGACCGTAGCATAATGGATCAAAAAATATAGAAAATAGGTTTGCAATGTGTTCGAAATACTGAGAAGGTCTTGGATCTTATGTGGGCAAGTTGTGGAAATAAAAAAGATGTAAGAAAATTGATGGATTTGATAACTTGGTTTGGGTCGTGATGATTTGGACCGGATTGGTAACTGTTGGATTGGATCGGCGGAGACAGTGGCTAGATTAGTGACGAATGGACTAGATCGGTGGTGACTAATGTTGAATTGGTGGCAATGGACTAGTTCGGTGGCGATCGAGGTTGGATTGGTGGTGACTAGACTGGATTGGTAATGATCGGGGTTGAAGATGAGAAAGAAACACAACAAAGCCGCAAGAAGACCTAAGCTCTCAAAAATTGCATCCTCAAGAGAGGATGGGTATGGGTGTATTTATAGGGTCGACAACAACCTAGATGGATTATCACCAATTACGGAGATCCATCCATTTGGGCGGTGGAAATGCGATGAGCTCGAGGTAAAGAGCCCATATGAGGCGTGATTAGGATTTTGAGAGGTGAGGACGAGTTAGGGTTACATGGAAAAGATAACTTGGGGTAGGTGAGGGGTGGAAAACATTAAATAAAGGTAAAGGGGGAGGTAAAATCATTAAATGAGAGCCTGGGGATGGAAAATAGATAGGTTTAGGGAGGATAAAAAAATTAGGTGATGATTAAGATTGATTAATAGAGATTATGTATAATTAAGATAGGGATGTGTAAGATAGAATTAAAGGTGGGAAACAATAATAAAATGAAATAATTGGGATTGTGGAGGAAGGGGAAGATTTGAATAGGTGCATGCATGCAAGAAGAGAGCAAACACAGGGTAAGGGGTAACAATACCAAAATTTGGTGTCTACTGACTCCTCCACATACCAAAAATGGTAAGTCCCCTGAATTGCAAGTATGGATCATCGGAACAATCAAAGAAGATGCAAAATGAAAGACAGGGGAAAAATGTCAATTTTCCCAAAATAGCAGGTCGAGGAAAAACAACCTGCTAAAAATAGAAAGTTACCAAAAATAACAATGCATCGTCAATCGAGGAGGATGAAGTGTACTAGAAGGTTTAGGAGGTCATATTGAAGTAAAATGAGGTGATATGTCCTAAAATAAGCAGTCCTTTGTCCTACACCTGCTAAAAATAGAAAATATCTATTTTGGGTGTAGAAAGTTGCAGATGGCCCCATCTTCACTCATATTTCCACTTTTTGAACTCTTCACATGGTTATAAAATGATCTCATAGCTCAAATAGATAAATTTAGCCTCCATAGTGGTCTTGGAAGCATCATTTTGAGTTCGGCTATGTCCATAAGCATGGCAGAACATTATATGGTCCAGCGAGTGGATTCATCATCATCTCTCGTTGACCTGTGTGATTAGAGCTCAATGAGTTGATTTGAACTCGGTAAGTTGATTTGATCTTGGTGAACTAGGAATGAGCTAGGAAAGAGCTCTCATCTTTCAAAGCAAAATCCAAGGTTACAATCTTGTTGTATAGTGTGCAAAACAAGAATGCAAGTAACGATAATCATGAAATCCTAAGAAATAAGAGGGTTAATCTCACTCTCATTGTGAGATCATGAATGTACCATCATGGGTAATGTTTGTGTTCAACACAAGTTCACATCGGTGGATCTTTTAATAGTGTTTTTAAACACTCATTCGGTGACCCGAGGTGTCTGCTTGTCATGTAAAAGGAGGAGATTGTGATCCTCATTGGCAGGTTCTTCATCATAGGAGGCTTCTTCATCGGATGTGACAAATTCTCCCTTTTTCTCTCTTTATCCCTCTTCTTTCACTCCCCTTTCTAATTCTTCGTTGGGCATAATAATTGTATTTTATCTCATTCACTTAAGTGACTTCATAAATTTACATTGTAAAAGTCCCTTTAATTTATAAAAGGAAGGTGAAAATTCATGGGGTGAATGAGACCATGAAGAGTCATGTGGGGGGTAGGCAAAGAGTCAATTCACATTGTTATAAAATGGGATGGATTCTCCATTCTAAAGGATACTAAGAAATTTAGATTGTGATAGCATATATGATGTAACAATTTTGGATTATGGTTGTTGGACTTTGTGTCATCAATGTACATGAAATAAAAGCTACATTTCTTCCATTCTCCTTTTCTTATGTTTCCTCTTTTCCCTCTTATATGCACTTTGTAAGCATGGTGATTAAAGAGAGCTTTATATCTTCGATGAATGGGCCTCAGAGAATTGTGTGTCTATGTGGGTTTTGTTTGTCTCACTAATAGATTCATTGTTGCTTTCTTCTATATTGAATGTTGAACTACTCCAATTACTAGGTGTGAATTCTACAATTGGCCTACTCACAACAATAACCTTCCTTTCCTAATTTCTCTCCTTTCCCCTCATCACTGTGATTTCCTCCCTTGTACCCCATACAAGCACTTTTCCATAGGTTCAATGGAGTGTCCCTATGTGATCCTTGACCTATTTGGCCAACCCACACTTTTTAGATTAGTATTAGATTAGTTACATTCAATAATGGGAGCTAGACCATTCAATGTAGAGGGGCGTATGCCCATGAACGTTGGTGGAGGTACCCAATTTTCCCAACTGACAAATTTTCTCACTAATATCATGTTATCTGAAATAATAATTTGAATCAATTCAAGAGTATTTATTTGCATGGATGCAATCCAACCAATATATTCCTCCTCGAGTAAAATGTGGAATGTTATCGAGAATAACTTTCCATGAGCCTTTCATTTGCAAAAACAACTTCATTTTCTCTTCTAAACAAAATAATTATAGGCGTTAAGTTGGTCAAAGATAATGATATCAATTGTTGAGGGAAACACAAAAAAATTAAGAGCAAGTTTTATTGAGGGGATCTAACCGCATACTAGACCAAACCTCACCCTTTGGTCTTTGACACATGACAGAACACAGCCGCTGCTAGAAGGACATGCACCTGAAGTGCTGTATAGCGGGTTAGGTATCGTATCGGGTCAGGGACAGGTAACCCCTGTGGGTTCAAGTCATAACACCCCTTTACAAGGTCTAATCGCAGAACCCAAAGTGCGCTCCCTCTCACAATATAGGGTGGGGTCGAGGGGCAACACCCTTGATGTCAAGGAAAATTTACCCTATTAAATGACCAAAAAAAAAATTAACCGAAAAATATCCCCCTTTTAAAAACAAAAGTGTCTCTTTTCACAATATCTTTCACCCCTTGATTTAAAGCTCAAAATTTTGTTTTGAAAATGAATCCTCATAAAATACACCCCCTTTAACAAATTAATGTTCAAAAAAACTTGATAATCCCCACTTTTATTTTGAAAATAAGTTTTGAGAAAATAATAAATAGAAGGCATAGGTTGGAAGGGTTTCGACCAAGGACCTCCTCCATGCTCAAATTCCTACCATTACTAAGCCATAGTATCACCCAAAAGTGTTTACTTGTATGTAAATGACAAAACTATCCTTTATACTTAACCAAAGCAAAGATTTTAAAAAAATAATAACTCACCAAAATAGGGAGTTAGGTTACCTCTATGCATTGGTGAATTTTAGGGCATTTTCATTCTTTAGGAGGTTGTTACACCACCAAGGATTTGGTGATAGTCGTGGCTTCCATAAGTGAAGAAACCACTTGCTTTTGGGAGGAGACAAAGCGAGAGGACCCACAAGTTGTTGACACCACCATGGGCAAAGAATAATTTTACAACTAGGTTCTCTTGTTTTTTGTTGCATTTGGAGGAGGGAACATGTATGGAGCATGTCCATTTTGCATCATGTGAGGAGTTTTGAGCCGACTCAAAGGTAGTTGAAATTTAGGCTATAAGGGGTGAGCTATAGCTTGATGCAGATCCAAGGAACTCAAACATGGGTTAGCTCGAGCTCATGGGATGTCAAGCATGATGCTGCTTTCACTACCAAGTAATCTACAAAGGAGGTTGTTTTCAAGGCATGAAAAGGGCCTTGGTAAATGATGTGAACTGTATAGTCTATGAACGATAATTTTTTATAACAATACACATTTCTAATGCTTCAATTAAAATCACAATGTGTCATGATCAAAGAAAATGACCAAAAAGAGAGGAGACAAATTTTTGTTGATAATGACATGGTAGTATATACTTGTATGTAGAAAGAGGAGAAGAAGATGACCAAGTGAAAAAAAAGGTTTGAATATGTGGCCACAATGGCTTAGAAACAAATATATGTTATGGCCTTCCACAAAAGTGTTGACAACAAAACCACTAATGACCTTGTTTTAGAAAACAAATATCCCTATAGTGTTTGTACAAAATGATGCAAACTCGCAACATAGCCAAACCCAACACTTCCAATACCGATATGGAGATTACGATCGAAATGGAAAACCATCGTATGGTCCATGCCACAATATATTTTTAAAATTGAAGGCTTCAACTATATGACTAGGTTAAGATAAGGCCAAAGACAATTTACACATTTCACGGAGTAATGGTTGCATAAACTTAGCTTTGATACCATATCGAGAATCCAATGCTTCTTAGTCACACACAATCTCTCATGTAGGCCATCATCACAACTTCGGACACAAACATGAATAAAAATAATGCACATAATAAATTCTCTCACATAATTCTATTCACATATCCATATGATTTAACTTACAATACAATAAGGAGTGGTGCCTATTGAATAGGCTCCAATATTTGTTTGAACAAACCCAGACAAATAGGGAGGATATTTGTTTCCTTATTTATGTGCATATCAAATATGCTATGTGAATAGGTAGTGACCAAATAATAAGGTCAAAAAAAAATCCAACATAATAGATAAAGAAAGCAAATTCCTTGTATCAAGTTTAACTTCTAAATGAGCAAAACATGTTTACTCCAACAAGAGACACGAAATCACACTCAAACAATTGTTTTAATACAATATGTGGGGTGCAAGGTAGTGTGGGTTGGAGTTATAACTTGGTTGATTAATGTCATTAACAGTTTCCTTAGAAGCAACCTTGGTGTCATTAGTCTTACCTTTGAATGTGGATTTATGATGGTTATCTACAACAACCTTGCCCTTTATCCTAAGATATTTAGCCAATTCTGTTGTTGTTTTCTAAGCCCATACCCAAACTCACAAAAACAAAACTTTATAATTTAAGGATTATCCTTGTAGATTGGTATTTTGAAGACCAATATGATCCTTTTCAATCTCACACTCCATCTAATCTACCTTTTAGGTTTCATTGTTCTTAACACATAGAATTATGCTCATCAAGCCTTGTTCATAGGCTTATAACTAGTCCATTGACAAAACTTGCAATTTAACTCTGTAATGATTTGTTTCACATATTTTAGGCCTATTATACCAACTATTTCAATGCCTTGTGACACTTTCAACAACCCTCTATATGTCAACTTTCACTTTGGACTCTTGAGCCTTTATGCACAAACCCTTAATTTTACACATACATGTAGGTTTGTCATATATAGTCCTTTATTATCAGGTTTCTTTGGCTTATCAAGGCTTATAATCATTCTCACATTACTTAGGATAATTTATTAGTTCCTCATACAAATTATTACAACATTAAGATAACTCCATCACAAGGCATAGACTTTTAGCCTCTCAATTTTGTGTTAGGCATACGGTCTTAGAAAACTCGAGCAGTCATATCTCACCAACCACAATGAATTAAGGTTTATAACCAATTATATTATATCAAAATAACCTTCGAGAACATACACACAAAATTTCATAACTTTTTGATGAATTTTTTCAGAGATACAACAATTGTTTTATCCCTAGAACCCTAGCTATAATCACGGGACAACAAACACCTTGTTTTGGAATTACTTTTTGTTTGATGATTAAATCATCATAATAACACTTGAAATTTCTCCTTGACTACCCTATCTCACCTTTCATCCTCATAAAACCATTAGTTTGACCCCATGTATGCAAAACACATCAAATCATGATCATTTCAAGATTGTTACAAAGCGTGCTATGTTTTTTAGGAACCAGAGAGCACTCAATTGGTAATTTCAAGTTGGAATGAACCCTAGGCACTTTCTTTCACTTTATCCAATCATTATAATCGTACTTTGTTTAATAAAATGCATCAAACAATGTTGATTTCATGACTATAATTTTTGTGACAATTTCTACTAAACCTAAGAGAGCAATAATTCATATAGTTTGGAGGCTTTCTAAATGTGATACCAATTGGAAAAGAGGCTAAATGATCATACCTTATTTTTCTAACCTTATTTTTAAGTCAATGCAACTATAGATATGTGCAACCAAGATTATGTATGATTGTGTATGAGAAAACAAAATAGTTATGTTCTTCTTTGAATTAACAAGTTGAAACCTTCACCGAATGAAACTCTACTTTATTCATATCCTAAATTTGCACTTTTAAGGCATATAAACAAGTCTTACAACCAAATTCATCCACTTTTGTTCATGAAATAACTTTACATGACAAGATCCTGAGACTCATATACACATGCCTAAACACCTTATTCTTCTTTTACCACTCATACCCCTTATAAGACTACATGGTGTGACCTTATACTTTTATTTACTTTATTTAACTCCTATTTAAGTGGTATAAGGCTTATCTAAATACAACTTTGGTTTGGTCCTATGATAAGACCAAGATTCCCTCGCCTAGTATTTATCTCTAATAACCATTCTTTCTTTGGCCTCTTCCAACGTAGTCAAAGCTTCTAGAGGGATCTTTAGGTGGATTTACATTTACATGATAATAGATAACATTTACAATTGGTCAACATACCCCTTAGGACCCTTCCATTACATTCATGTCCTTCACACTAGTTATAACCCTTCAAATTTTCAAATTCTTTATTTTGGAGGGAAAATGAAACAAGACTCCTAAAGACCTAGAATGAACTTTTTAGCTCCTTATAAACTTCCAAAGGATCCCTAGGACATTCTTAGAATTTATTACATCACACTTAGGCTTATTTATATTTTTCAAAATTGTTCTCCTTATGCTCTTACATCATTTTACTTGGAAACTTGACATTATATGTAGTAGAAGTGTTAGCAATGTACTTGAGTTTGTTCATATGTAATAAATTAGCTTCACGCTCTTTGAGTGTATGGCATAGATGATCAAAGGATCAAAATTGTCAAATAGGATTGATTCTTTCAAAGCAAGTTTTATGTGAATAGATCTTTAAATTCAATCTTAGTTAATATATTGCTAATTTTGGCAAGCATGGTCTTCTATCACAAGATATAATTGTTGAGAGGTTCATTAGATCCTTGTTATAATTTAGACAGTTGTGCATGCGAAAATTTGTCCCCAATGTTAATAGAGAATTATGTTAAAAATTAATTTTCCAAAGCAGTAAATGAGCACATAAAATATGTGGGCAGATCATAGTACCATTATAATGTAAAATACTTAAGACTCTTAGGAAAGAGCTTGGTGAGCAAGATGTCATGAGAGGCATAATAAAAACAAGCCACATGGAAGAAGTAAAGATGTTTGGCGAGGTCTAATTTTCCATCATAAATAGGGATTTTAGGAGAAACAAAACCAATGGGCAAAGGGTAAGAAACTATTTCGGCTATAATTGGATTGTGAAGCAATTGAGTAGAATCCATATCATGAGTAAAAGTGGATGCACCTTGTTATAATTGTAATATTTGAGCTTATAATGTATGCATAATGGTTTTAAGATATCACGTGCCATATGAAGAAGTGTGTGAACCATTAGGAGTGGATATAGGATGTGTAGTAGTAATAGTGGTTGTAGGAAGAGGTATAAGAATATTATGCATTGAAAGATTAGGTGCCCTCAAAGAGGTAGCACTATAGATTTAGAAATAGCAGATGTCAAAAAAGAAGAAGAGTGTTGAGGCGCCTACAAATGGATTCTTTGTTAGATTTTCGATCATAAGAAAAAATTGAAACAAGAAGTAGATTGATGATAAACTCAATATGGTGGGGATTATGACAAAGTTGTTCACATAAATGAGATACAAGTTCAGCTTGTTCATGATCCACAACAATATCATCATCATGGTTGTAATCATAAGAATGGTCACTATTAGTTTTGATTTCATGCAATGGGACCTCATTGGCATGATCAAACATAGACAAATTGATAAGAATGTGTAATGGGGAAGAAGTCATAGGGATAAGACACTTATGAGTGGGAGGAGAGAGTTCAATATGCTCAGCGGGTTGATTGGTAAACCATACACTAAGTCAAAAGGGCATAGGAAGGAAGCATATGCAATTTAAAATAATATTAGAAAAATGAAAAGGGACATCAACATGTAATTTTAAGGAAAAAGAAAATTTAGGGCAATGGGGGTGATGTTAAGATCGAGTCACACATCGGGTTCACCAAAATGTTTATACCCTAATTAGATTATGTGAAATATAAGATTAGTGAAATGCATACACTAAAGGATGTAAGGGTTAGTTACATAAGATTATTTTGATTAATTAACTTCCAACATTAATTACCAATACCATACCAATGTATTAATACTTGCAAATGATGTACTAAACAAGATACAAACTTGAAAACACAAGGAGATGGGTGTAATTATTTGATTACAGATTGTTCTGGGAGGTTTTGGGTGTGCAAACCTTTGGAGCAGAGAGATTGGTATTGATGATGTTCATTTCTCGGAATGTGATTGGAAATTGAATCGGTACAAAACCATACACTTTATCAAGGTTGTTCCATACGGTATTAGACCTGCTTAGATTTAGCTTCTGCGACTTCCTAAGATGGTTTCTGCTTGAAACTATTCATCGCTATCAAACCTTAATTTGCAATCATGTAGTGCATTTATCATAACATCCCAAATGAGGTCTCAAACCCTAGCCATGGGTGAGACACCCTGCAAAACAAACATTATTCAGGTCATGGACACCCTCATGCATTGCCAATGTTGGCACTACTTTGAAGAGGCCTCAATCCGCATATCATTCTCCACCTAACGTGTGATATCTTAATGAATGCAGCTAGATTTGGAAACCCTCTAAATGATTGTGCTTGAGTTGAGTTGGCTCTTGCTAAAAGAGTTGGAGAATGAATGTTTGAGTACTTGTAGATGAAATGGGATGACTTCTTGACCAGGTAATAAGTTTCATAATTGTAGTGATTATTGCCCTAATGACTGTAGATGTGTTATTGTGAGATTTAGGGAGCCTTGGGTGCCTTTTACAAGTGTTGAAAGTGAGTGTATCAATGTAGTGCCATATGATTCCTAGGTTAGAAAATGAGGTAGTGTTTACTTGCTTATATAGGGCTCCATATGTGATTTATCTAAGAGAGGCCAACCTAGAGGTATCAAAATACCTAATTAAGGATATGAAATTGAAAGCAAATTTGGAGAACATGTCGGTGTGACTCTGTATAAGTCGAGTCATGACCAAATATAACATCCCAAACAAACTATATGACCTTTCCCAAGGATGGAAAACATGTAATTTGAAGTTTGTAACTTGTCAATTGATGTTTGTCTATGGATTTTATGCATTATACTCTCATAAATTGACAACATGTTAGTGTGTAAGGATAAACAAGCTAGACAAGAGACCTCGAAATATGCTAAGAAGAAATAGAAAGGTTGTGTCTATCTTAATAAGAATGCATTATCAAAAATAGTAATATCAAAGGGTAAATTACCAAATTTGAGTGTCTACATAGATAAGTCCCCAAGTAAGAGCAATCAAATAAATGTAGGTAGAGTTTAAGAAAATTAGCTATATAACCACCTTTTGATTGAATTTGACCTCAATTAGGTGTAATTAGATACATGAAGGCGTATTTTGGAAAATAAAGCATATTTGAACAACATTTTATGTTTTTTTATGATTGAACATTGTTATTTAAAAAAAAAGACCATATTTGATTGGTCATTGGGGTAGACACCTAAATTTGATATTTTATCAATTGATAATGTCAATAGTACCCCAATCCCTTAAATAATGACTTCTACGCCTATTTTGAGATTAGTTGTTATATTTTAGTCCATCTTTTGTCATATTGTCAGGACTTGATCTCCTCACTACACTACTCAACCACTTATAAAAATGTTCATATCAACCATAAAGCAGTATGCCACCCTTGATTGTTGTGTATAGAGTTTCACATCACCATTCTCCGAGTTAGACCAAACCATCCATTAGGACACAACCATCCAAAAATTTGGTCCTGACTAGAAAAATCTCATTTAGGGCACCAAATGACCAATTTCTCAAACTATATATCTTTTATGGGTCATTACTTTCACTATTAGTGGGAATTAATGCAAAATTACATCCTTGAAACCTCATATAAGCAAGTTTAATTCACTCAATTACTCACATGACATTTACCTAGCAATTTTAAGAGCTCATTAATTAAAAATCACTCAAAAGGAATATAATGCTCTCGTAAATTCCTCTAAAGCAATATTAGACATTATGAGGATCCCCCACATAGGTCTGAAACACTTCAAACTAGGTTCAAGATTCAAGCTTCCCAAATCAAGAGTCCTCAAATCTAAGTCAATGCAAAACAATTATCAAGTGTTCAAATCATCAAACATAGTTGCATCTATGAAGTATTATGTCGCATCTCTAGATGGAGAACTAAAGGTGGTTTGAGGCCTCTTTAAAGTAGTGCCAACATATGCAATGCATAGATTGCACTTTAACCCAACCACTAACATTTTTACAAGGGTTTTACCCTAGGTTAGGGTTTCAGGTTATGGTGGTTATTTTCAAAGGGTTTTACACATTATCGAGACTTAATATTTCACATCGAATCACATGCTATTCATTTGCATATGTTTTCGAAGTTACAATTTGATTTACAAATTAGACCAAACTATCCAACATGACAAAACTGCCAAACAATTTGGTTTGCTAAAAATAATTTTGTCATGTACAATACAATTCTAGAATTAAAGTTGAAGCATTCATAGGAGATTTTTAGCGATTCATCCCTTTATGACACCTTGATCATTCCCAAACAAGTTGAAGAGCTAACTACACTCATCTTCTTGTGTTTTATTATATTTAACATATGTTTTAATTGACATATCTTTTAATATTTTATATTTATGTTCAGATATGAATGTTTATGCTTAATTAATAATTTGAATATACATTTTATTCTAACCTTAAACTAAATTTAAATAAGCAAAGAAGCTATCACATGATCGCCTCCTTCATTTATCACACATTATTTATTTTTTGGTGAAATCAGTTGGTTCAATCGAGTAAAAACGAAGACTATTTGAGCCCAATGAACACAATTATAACCAATTCACTCACATTAGGGACAATTTTTCCTAAATTTCAAGCGGTTGTAAGTAATCATTACACATTGAGGCTTAACCACCCCATAATATGTACATGATTGAACCAATAAAGAAATTGGTTCAATCAAATGCTAAATTAGGGGTTAATCAATTAATGTTAACTAAATTTATCTTTTTAATACATTACATATAGACACCACGTTAGCAGCAGCTAACACACAATCAATTAGTGTGTATGTATATTAATGTGTTAATATCCTCTCATTTCTCACTATCTCTAAGAGTTGTGAGGGTTCTAAAAATAAATTTTGCATGCGTAGACCTCCTATAAATGTTAGGAATCAATCTAGAAGTCCTAAAACCCTATAGAGGAACCATTAGATTTTACAAAATAGACACCAAGTACAAAAGCTATGCCTCGAGAAAATGTTAGGTTCGATACTAGAATCCCAAAAAGGCTAAGTATTGACTGATTAAATTTTAAAAATATATATTCTAAATGATAGCTCAAACAACTCTAAAACCAATACCGAAGTCTTGAACACTGTTGATGACATGTGATCCTTATATTGAAATAAGTTAAAATTTATAAGTTATATTACATTTTATATTCTTATACTTTAAATTTATTTTACTAAATACACTATGATTCCCTTCCTTCCTTTGTGTGTAATTGAGAAGTTCATATACCCTATAATGTGTACACAATATGTCCTATCGCATACAATGAAGACTACTAAAAGTTCCAAAGAAAAGCTAAACTAACAAGACTAACACCACATAGTCTAATTAACAAATGCTTATTGAATCTAACAATAGTTACATCAATGATAAAAGCTTAATGGAATGCTTGAAACAACTAACATGAATATAATTCAAAACCTAGCTAAAGCATGCATACTTAGTATGATTTGTTACCTACAAAAGACCTAATTAGATCTAGGAGGGCAATCAAATTAGGTTTGTTGCTACTTTAAGAGAGGTGAAATGGTCTCTCCAACAATGACTACAAGGTCATATTGGATACCCATCTACTAACCCCATTGAATATTGGAGGCAAAGATTGGAGCTTGGCTCTTAGTCATATTTCTTATATGATATGCAAATCAAAGCATGGTGTGTTTTTGTAAGGGTGGATACTTAGTCCTTTTTGTAGTTTTCTATTTGGGGAAAACTTGCATCTTGGTGCATGTGGGACTAAAAGTACAAATTAGATTAAGAATTACTAATCATGATTAGTGAATTAACAAGTGATTAGGATGTGAGGAGCCTTAATCAACCACTTAGGGTCAATTAGGAGGCTAGGATAAGATTTTGAAGCCTTATGAGATGTTTTGGAGGGAAATGGGGTGATTTTGAATGGTTGGAAGAGGGGTTTGAGCCAATAATATGGTATATTGACCAAAATAAGGGTAAAATAGACTTAATTAGCTAATAATCGTTAATTATCTATTTGGAAGAGGATTTTGACTTACGATATGTCGTTAATTAACCAAAATGGTAAGAAACATTAGTTAATTAGCGAAAAACACTAATTATAACGGAAATGGTAAGAATGAGAGTGATTTGTGTGCTTTTGGCAATAAGATTGCAAAAGTAGAGTTTAGGTGTCTACATTTACCCTTGTTGTTAGGTTGTGGAGCTGTTTTCATGTGAGAAAGTGTTGAAAACTCGTACACTAAGAGTATTATACACTTTCCACAATTGATATATCAGAAACGTGCTTTTCTCATATGGGTGGTATTTTTGACCCATACGTTTATGGGATAGTTTTGGCCTATGGTTTTGATACCCACGGTTTTGTAAAACTACTTAAGCAGTTGTCTACTTATGTGGTTTTGTGCATATGGTAGGTATGATGTAACATTGCAAATGTGTATGAATTCGGGTGTGAATTCTGTAGAGTTTGTTGAGCATAACTCCAAATAGATCTAGGTATTGTATTGAGAGAGTGGTGGCTTGTAATAAAATATGAGCAAGTGATTCTTAGTGGACATAGACCAAATTGGGTGAACCATGTTAAATACTCTCTTTGTGTTATGTTATTTTATTCTACACTTTTATTTGAGATCTCTAATATTTTACGCATATTAGTTTCTCTTGTTCATTGCGATTCTGTGAGGGATTGTTCCACGTATTTTATCCCTTATTTCCTAACACTTGTTTGAGGTGAAGTAAGTGAATTCACTTCAAATATAGTAGACAATCATAAACAAGTAAATTTTTAAAGAAAAATTAGTAGGATGAAGGATGCCCCCTCGAGTGTCGATGGGGTGATAGAAGAAGTCAATCGACGATCAAAACAGATAGAAGAAATAAGATAAGAATAAATATGATTGTTTATTGCCCGGAGTGTTTTAGAAGAAAATATAATAGTGATAACATATGATAGCGAGAGAATGGGAATAGCTCTTTCGCATCCAATCTTGATGAAGCTTGAACTTTGTTTCATCATTTTTCCCCTATGATCTAAATCATTGGCCTTTATTGAAATAAACAAAAGTGTAAGATGACGTGAAAAGTTAAATTACTAACATTTGTTCATTGCTAAAAATGCTTAACTCCATACAACATACATAATGCAATGAAATACGAGAAAGTAAACCAAATTAACCTAATAGTGAAATAAGTACATTCACACATACTCAAGCAAACAACGTTCGAGACGATTACACCAATGTTTTAGTTATCAAGCTTCAGTTCCCGAATGTTCATGTTGTAACGACAAGGGTTAAAAATGGTGCCCCAAGAAAGGATACATGTGAGTGGAATAGCGAGGACACAAGTAGTCCCATGGAAATCATTCATGCACTATGACACAGTCTCTAGCAACTCACTATTGCATGAGAGTATCGACATAGTGAGTAAACTAGCTTTGTTAATGGAGGTAGATCACAATGATCCGCAAGTCATTTGAAACAAGAACAAACAAGAACTTAAGAAAGATGATTTTGTAGGACAAATTTTGATGTTTGAGGATGATGCATTTGATACAGCTTGAGCAACCACGCGTCATTTACCAATTTTTGAGATTTTTGAATTTTTACAATTTTTGGATTTTTAATGATTTTACCAATTTTTGGGTTTTTGAAAAAAATATATTGTTTTGAATTTTTGAATTTTAGGAAGAAAATGTTATATCGAAATAACGAAGTCGTGAGACATCGCCAAAATCCACTTTAAGGCAAAAATATGCCCGGGTAGTAAAAAGGTCGTTGGGAAGAAAAAACATGCCCAACGTAGCAAAAGCAGTGTGAAATAATTATTTATTTAAAAATAATCATCACGACAAGTGCCAAAAGATTTAAGAAGAACCACGATGGTTCCGGGGCACCTCGAAGGTGAGAAACACGTCGCGCGGGGGTAAAATGGGTATATAAACCATTATGACAAGTTCATTTACCACACACACTTATCTTTCTACTGTTGATTGAGCTCTGACCTATGAGAGGAAATGACGAGAGTGCAAAACCGGAAATAGTGGATCACGTGAAATACTACATGATACTTCCCGCAAATGGCCAATAGGTACACAAATCCAAAATTTTCACCTTTGTCATTTTGTAGCATTTAAATTACATTTATTAAGCATTAACTAGGGTAGAAAACCCACGCAAAGCGCGGTCTGCAACCCTTGGGGCACACCTACATTCACGAGGTCGCATTAGTGTTGAATATGCATAGGCACATTCATGTCGGCACCTTAGAGGTCATGCTCATGCACTCAAGGTTGACAGGCATATACACATATGTGCTTGTGCAAAGAAAAACACACCAGTGCCATAAGAGGCGTGCTCATATACTGCAAGAGGGTTAGGGAAAATAGGCGCGCGGGTGCATGAGCAGGGTGTTGATGCGTAGAAGGGGTGCTAGCACTATAGGGGGGTGTGTTGGCGCTGCCAAAGGCACATTGGTGCAAAAAAAGTCACTTTGGAGTGATCTAGAAGAAAATGAAGGTTTTTAGGAAAAGCTAGATGGTAAAAATAGAAGGATAACATGATAGAATAAGATCATAACAAATGACCTGACTAACCGTACAGATGGATTTGGAGTGGTTAGAGATGTGGGAGTGACATCGGCGACTCTGGGCTTATAAGGTGACATTCTAGACAATGTGACCATATTTTCTTGGAGATCACACTGGAGGTGACTGGTCTATCACACATGGCTCACATGCCACATATTACTTTAGATCACATCCTTAGTTGAGAGATGACACAGTGAGAGTCAAATATTTCATCTTCCGAACCGCAAGATGAGTATCACTCTGGAGGATGTGTGGCAGATTTTGCGAGGTCCTATCCAAGGTCAGATGATTACTTACAATGGTCATCAGGATCACATTTGGCAGAGTGTAGTTGAGATGTTTGAAGTGATAGACATACCACATCGGGGTATGTCCATTGACATTACCAGGTGTATGGTAGATCAACGGTTGGGATGGGTTCCCGTATTTCTACTAGCTCTTGTCGGTGGCATATTATTGTGCGACAAGACCGGTGCTCGCTTTCTATAGGGCTTATTGGAGTGATTCATGGCCTCATTCAAGGAGAGGTCTATTACTAGGGTTAGTTTATATTGGCTCACTTATATGTAGATTTACATTTGATAGCTTACCGTGGAATGAAGTCTGTGGGTCCTGCCACTTTGTTACAGATATGGGCTTGGGACCATATTGCGATAGGATGCCCTGTAAGAGCATTGAGAGCTTGAGCTATTGGAGAGCCTTCCATCATGGGATGGGTTCTATATGGATATGATATTCGTTGTCACATGGGGATATAGATTATTATAGGTGATATTTTGATGAGGTATAACCTCACATGATCACATGGAGGCCATACGAGTTGTATCATTGGGTGGAGGATGCACCGAGATGAGCATTATTGTGGTTGGCCATTTTATTCTTAGGAGCAAGAGTCGTGTCCTTGAGTGGTATATAGTGGACAAGGTCTAGCAAAGTAGCTCGGTGTTATCCGTGGGATTCCTAGTGATGAGATGTGGTACGTGTGCGGGTATAAAGAGACCTTCCACATATGGCCCCAAATTAGGATAGGACGATCTCACACTAGCTTCTTACAGGTGGTTCCATAGCCTTGGGTGCAATGAGCACAAATAGTGGATCCATGGATGATCCCTTATTATGTAGGGTGGTATGTGATAGTGTTGCCATGGAGATTGACTATACCACATGAGGTATTGGATGCAATAGTGCAGGGGTTACAGGGCCCAGATCTTAGGGCACATGCACAGGTAGTTCCACAGGTAGGACCACAAATAAGGGTACTAGTCTGGGTGTTGGTTTAACAACATGTATTAGTGCAACATCATGTAGTGGTGTAGCCTTAAGTGTTGGCACCACTGATTCCCCTCCAAGTTCCACTACGAGCACCATTGTAGGAACCTCCATCACCCCCTCACATGAGTCCATCATATAGTCCACCATGAGGTGGGGAGATGGTGGGGTGGGAGGATATGGAGGATGTTCGGGATGTACATGTTGGTGGGCGGTGGTTGCCTTACAAAGAATAGTTATAGCGAGGTTATAACCCTACAGCTTCAGGTTATAGTTCGGAGGAACAAGCCATTATACGAGAGAGACCAGTTACTACAGAGCAAGACCATATTAGGACAACGTGGGATCAAGTGACCGTGGAGAGGGGTAAATCGCAGTGAGAGGGATCATGATTTATTAGATAGAGCCCATCTGTGGATAGAGATAACTAGCAGTGTGAGAGTGAAGCGTGATACACTTGATAGGCAGTGTATTGCTTGTCAGAGTACAACTATTGATTGGTCAAAGTGCTTCCCTAGCAATCGAGGCTACATATTACGGGATGTAGTACCATGCGGCCATCCTGGGTGAGATAAGAGCTATCGAGTACAATCAAATAGCTAGCAACATGTCTCGGTATAGATCCCATAGGCCATCGTGATCGGTGTGATCTGTACATGGGTCCTTGAGGACAACAACTTTTAGAGTAGCATTGGTCAACACATAATGGTACAACACCTCCTACACATCCAACACCTCATATGCTCCCACCTAATGGTAGACCTAGACCATGGCCCAGGTCTCGGAGAGGGTGAGAGTCGTGGTTGACTCTCTTATTGATGTATCATATGTACATTTTTGGTGTATTACCTCAATATGAAAGCATACTTTTGTCTTGATGTATATGTATTGTTTTTTATCATGCCTCGTGATGAAGGCACATTTTTATACTGATGTACGTTATGTATTATTTTTATTATGCCTCTTGATGAAGGCACATTTTTGACCCATGCCCATGATGGCATTTTGTATCTGATTTGTATCGAGACACATTGATTTTGTACATGGACATTTGATTTGTATGATGATTTATGGATTACCGATGTATCACATTTTGTTTATGTTTATGTTTGTATCACATGTTGTTAGATTATGATATATCGTCTGATGATATCACTTGCATGTTGATGAGATACATTTTGTTTTACCTATCACATTTTGTGTATAAGATAGCATCTTTTAATCCACATTTTTATTATGGTTTATGGTCGAGGGGGGATAGAAGGTGGTCCCTCTTGCCCCTCTTGGCGATATTATATGATGTTAACTTAACATACATGTTTAATTTTCATGTTCATGAGTATGTAGCTTATCCTTTATTGATATATGATGTATAGATGTGATGATAGATGATATGATGATGAGATGACAACAAACTATACAAGCAAACAACAAGCACAAATTAATCAAATCAAAGCAACACAATTATCTATAAGTATGCAAGATAAAATAAATTCAATGCAATGTACCATAGATTAAAGTAACACTCAATCTAAGTAAGCAAATGAATCCAATTTAAAGCACACAATATGAAAAACTAATGCAACCAAAACTATACAAACCAATAACTAAAAGTAAGAAAACTACTAATTTGTTTTTGTGGGATAATTTTGAGACGTTTTTCATTTTTGGTATTATCTCAAGACAATTTTCTATTTTTTGGAGCTTTCAATGAATCGTATGTGAATGTTTTGATTTTCTTGACTAACATATCTCGACTATTTTGGGATTTTCAAAAAGTTATACAAATGTTTTTATGTTTTCCAAGAAGTTTTCCGAAGCAAATGTTAGGAAATGAAGAAACGTGGATGTCCCCAGCATTATATGGGATGTACTGAGGGCATAATGACACGTGTTATTTGTAAGAAGTGGTGATGCAAATTTGCCCCAACGTGAGATGGGAATATTCAAAGTCAAACTCTTTGCATTCAAAAGTAGGATCAATCGGATCGGGCAAAGAGGGACAGACTCACAAGGGACTCAGATGAAGGAAAAGACCAGCTTAGGACAAAGCTATCATACTCCTAGACCTGAAATGCTTGTGAACAATAGACCCTCCAATGGTCTTTGAAAACCGGTTTTCACCAAAGGACTTATCCAAAGTGCCACCATTACATGGTTTTCACTATTGGATGCACCTGTTTATTTCTCTTTTTATTTTTCTTTTTTATACTTTTTATTTTTATTTTTATGATATTTTAGAGATCCCATACTTAAGCATATAAATGCTTAAGATACATTGTGTTCATGGGATCCCGAAGATCCTGACCAACTAAATTGGCAATCTTATAAGCACCTAAACCAAACTTGGTAACCACAACATATGGCCCTAGCCAATTGGGTTCAAATTTTCCCTTCTTTTCTCGGTCCTTTGTGGTGTTGAATTGATTTTCTTTTAACACCAAGTCTCCTACCTCAAATTGACAAGGTATCACTCTTTTATTATAGCTCTTCTACACACGATCTTGATACACTTTAAGGTGATTGAGGGCGTAAAGTTGTTTCTTGTCCAATAGCTCTAACTCTGCCAGTCGAGATACTTTGTAGTCCTCTTCTTTGTTCAGGTAATCTCTGAGTTTGATACATAAAGAGGGGATCTTGATCTCTAAGGGTGGCATGGTTTTGTACCAAACACCAAGGAGTATGGAGTGGCACCCATATGAGTATAGATAGATGCTCGAATTCCCATAGGGCGAGGTGAATTTGTAAATGCTAGTTATGGCTTGTTGTACTCACCATCTTCTCCATCGTATGGATGATGGTTTTATTGGAAGCTTGACTTACCCATTACCTTGAGGGTAATAGGGGGTTGAAAACTTGAGAGATATTTGAAAGCATTTGCATTATGCTTTCATAGTTTAATTTTAAAGGGCTTACCATTGTCGGTGACAATGATAGCGGAGGATACCGTATCGTCAAGCAAATGATATGGTTCATTATAAATTTAGATATCGAGAACATTTTACATAGGTAAGAGGAACAACCTCTACCCATTTTGTAAAGTAATCAGTAGCGGTGATGATGAACTTATGGCCACATGAAGAGACATGGTTAAGCTTACCTATAAGATTGAGACCCAATTTGAGAATGATCAAGGTATCATGATAGGTTGTGAGGATTACATCGACACATGTATCAAATTGTCATACTTATGACAATCCAAGCATTTCTTGATGTACTTACAACAGTCATTCTCCATGGTAGGCCAATAGTATCCTACTCTGAGTAACTTATTTTCTAAGATGATCTTGTTTATATGAGCTCCACAAATGCCTTTGTGCACCTCCTTGATTCTTAGGACGGACTCGTTCAAATTTAAACAACGTAACAAATTCTCGGCATAGCCTTAGCAAAAGAGAGTGCCCCCAAGTAGGGTATAGTGGGCTATACGTTGGATGAGGTTGCATTTATTAGTACGAGAAATATTGGTGGGATAGGTTCCATCATGAAGGTAATTAAAGATGTCACATTACCACGGGGAAAAGGGACCAACCTCCTTGCACACCAAATAGTATTCTAACATGTCATATGTTGGTGTTTATAGCTACAAAACAAAGAATGGCATATCGTTGTTCCCTGGTGGGATACTCAACATAGACCCTACTGTGGCCATAACATTCGTTGCTCTATTTTGTGCTCTTGGAATTTGTTGAAATGTAATATGCTCAAATAACTCCTTCAAAGAATCACCATTCTTTTATACGAAAAAGTTTCTCATCTTTAACTTTGTATTCATCTCGTGACTTGTTTTATAACGAGAGCATTGAATCACCAATGCAATTGACTTGTCTGATATCCCATTTAATAGCCAGCTTCATCCCTACGATAAGGGCTTCATACTCCGCTATATTATTCGTGTATGGGAACCCAAGTCGAGAATGCTGGGAATCAAGTCTCTCATAGGAGTGATCAACACAACTCGACGACACGAACATGAAAGGTAAAAGAGCCATCAAAGTATAGTTGTCATATGATAGATTCCTTGAGGTACATTATGGATGCGTCTAGTAGTTCCAGAATCAAAGGTTCAATACCTAGTAGTGGAGCTTTTGCTAGTTGATCTACTAAAAACTGTCCTTTCACTGACTTTTTATGTACATACTCAATGTCAAACTCACTTTGAGTAAGATGATCCAATTATCCATCTTTCTTATGAGTGCAGGTTTTGACAATAAGTATTTTAGTGGATCAACTTTCGAAATGAGCTTGACCTTATTGTTGAGAAAATAGTGGCGTAGTTTCTAGAAGGAAAAAACTACAACTAGGCAAGCCTTTTCAATCTGTGGATAGTTGAGCTCATAAGCTATCAATGTTCTACTCAAGTAGTACACAACTTTTTCCTTCTGCTCTTTATCATATTGGGCCAATAGTGCCCCAATTGCAAAGTGTGTAGCATAAATGTAGAGTAATAAGGGTTCTCTGTTATGGGCGGCATGAGAACAGGGGGTTTAGCCAAGTATTCTTTTAACAAAGCAAACACTTGTTGTTCTGGCCCCTAGTTAAAATTGACATATTTCTTAAGAAGATGCGTGAATGTATGACACTTGTCTCGCGAAGCGTGAGATGAACCTTTTGATTTTTGGATATTTCCTTACAAGCTTTGTAATTATCTAATATTTTTGGAGGAGGCATTTAGCGTGAGCAAAGTGACCTTTCGAGGTCCACTTATATTCCTCTCCATGACACAATGAATCTTAGTATTTTTCCGGATAACACACCAGAAGACACATTTCTTGAGTTAATTCGGACTCTTTGTACTCCCTTAATCGCATTTGAAAGATGCGTCGCAAAATCTCTAGGTGATCTTCTTGAGTCCTGGATTTTGCCAATATGTCATCCATGTAATCTTCCATGATGTCATTGATCATGCCATGAAAGATAACATTCATTGCTCGTTGATAGGTCGCACCTACATTTTTAAGGCCGAAGGGCATGACAGTAACTAAATGTCCCCCATGGGGTAGTAAAAGTTGTCTTGTGTTGGTCTTCCTCGAAATATTTATTTGGTTATATCTCGAGAAGCCATCCATGAGTGATAGCATCTCATAACTAGTTGTCGAATCGACAATCATGTTGGTGTTGGGAAGAGGAAAGTTGTCCTTAGGACAAACTTTATTAATATCTCAAAAATCATAACACACTCACGATCTTTGGAAGGCTTTTTCTAAACTGGGACCACATTAGAAATCCTCCCTAAATAGTTGATAGGCCTAATGAAGCCTACTTCTAATAGCCTTTCTAGCTCTGCTTTAACCAATAAGGTGACACGAGGATGCATCTTGCATGAGCTTTTATTTTATGGGCTTGGCATCTGGGTGTACAACAAGATTGTGTACCACTAATGCAAGATCAAGTCCTGACATGTCCATGTAAGACCAAGTGAAGATATCTGCATATTCTCTCAAAAGTCCTATAAATGTTTTATGTTCTTGAGTTGAGAGTGAAGCTCCCAACTTAACCATTCTAGGAAACTCCTCCATGTCGATGTTGACATCTATTGTCTCCTCTACCAATAACTTGGACTCATCTTCCATGCGTGTAGGATCAGGGAGGAGATTAAGATCCTCTTCTACCAAAGGTGGTTCAAAGAGATCCTCATCTTTAGGTTGGTACACTATCTTTTCCATAGGTTTCTCTGTTTGTTTGTCCATAAGCACCTCAAAGAGGTTTTCGTTATAGGGCTTGGACTTTTTCTTTCCGTAAGGCTTTTCTATAGGACTTTTCCTTTGCTCACTTTCTTACTTACATGACCACAAAGCTTTGCTTCCTCTCCAAATACGTGCATGCATTGAGTGAATGGAGAAGCCTTTCTTGTGGTCATTTATGGGAATATTATCACGAACACTAAGGAACTCATCAATAACCTTGTTGTTTTGAAAGACGTCGATTGACACATGTTGTTGTCGGTCCCAATTCATGAGTGATGGGTAAATGAGGTCCAATTTTAGAACATTGGGGGGTATAGTGGAGTTATAGTGAGGATAGCCATGTTAGAAAATAGGTGTAGATCAAGATTTTTGCGCTTGTTACCTGTCCAAGTTAATGTACCAAACTAAACACAAAAACCCTGAAAAACTCCAATGAAATCGATACCTGATGAAGATGTAGACGGATGAGGAAGCTGATGTAGACAAGACGGGCGCACACGAGCAATTTGCACAATAGCTCCGAGTAACCTGCAAAACATCGATGCTTGACAGAAAAAGATGGCGTTAGAAGATATTTGGGTGGACTGCCCGAGAAGCGGGTCCGGGAAGCGATGAGCTTCCTTGGCGGATGTCAGTCCACGTTTTCAATAAAGAAAAGAAGCATACATGATAAAAGATGTAAATAAAGACTAGATTTTCTGATTGCAGTAATAAAACAAAACCAAAAAGCAGATGACAGAAATACGTAAAACAGGAAGCCGAAAAGAATCTTTGGATTTGTGTTACCTGTGACCTTTACCTGTCTCTGCATGAAATCGCGTCGGCCGATCGGGTATAATCGGCGGCCCGATGTGATCGCGCGCTGACCGGGACCGATCGGCGTCATTGGATAAGATCGATGTCAATCAAGGCGATTGGCCAATCAGGAACTGTACGATGAGATTCGGGGATTGGAAGGTGAATGTAGTCTGCAAGATGTGCCGAAGATGGAGAGACGCTGGAACAGAGTCACCAGATGATAGATGGTGGTGTATGATGTTGATATGATACGGGCAGAGTAACGGTGCTCCTCTCAGGGATTGATTAGGACAGGATCTGCCCTAACTGAGACAATTGATGCTAAAAAGATCTTTCTTTCTTGCAACCTGAATCTTTCTCGCTCTCTGTTCGTGCGTAAGTGCTTTCTTTCGCTCGTTCGTCTCTTTTTCGGTCTCTTCGCTCTCTTCGGTCCCTAGAACTGAGTTCTGGGCTTGCTTTTATAATCGGCGCCGCTCCTATAAAATCGGCGCCGACCATATGGGTCGGCGCCGATCGCGGAGAAGACTCCCGAGATGGCTAAAAATGATCGATTTGAGAAAGACAAGACCTATCCCGACCACGGAAAATATCCCGCTTAGGGAAGATTAAAAATGGATGTAATGCACTAGATAGAATAAATTTGGGGTGGATAAGTGATTAAGATGCATGGGAAGAAGCGTAATTAAATATTTAATATTTAATTACTCATGGGTAAGATGTGATGTGATGAATTAAATTTAGAGTAAGTGATTAAATCACAAATTGGAAAACTATCCCAAGGGGATAGTTGGTGACGTAAACGTGCCCCAGGTTACCTAAGCAGGTAAAACGAACGTGAGGGACACTAAATTGGATAACCAATTTTAAGTGTCTACATTTTGCCCCTTTTTGTCAAGTAACTTGCGATAAGCAAGGTTATGAGACAAAAACAAAGGGATGGAAGAAGAGAAGAATTTTGTGGTGATGTGATCCCCCTCAAACTAGGGATGGGATGGATGATAGAACAGACGATCCCAAGGTTGAAAAAGGTAGATGAAAAATGCAGGATGCCCCAGTTGGATGGCTGGAGTAGATCGATCATTGATGATGTATAAAAATAAACACAAGGGCGTGACCTAAGGAACTCACATTGGTAGGAAAACTAGCCGGTCTCTCCTCACGAGGCAGCGTTAGTGTCTGAGACCCATGAGTGTGTAAGGAGAACTGCAAAATAGTCAACATCGAAAGAGAGACACATTGGTAGGGACAACTAGAGGCAGTCAATAAATCGACGACGTTAGCGTTAGTGCACTGCGGACCGCGTAACTCTAAGCTGCCGAAAGATACGAGTGTCCCACGCAAAGGGAACAAACCCGAAATAGACAAGGATATCTAAAAGATGCGCCAAAAGGCAAGATTCAGCACACAACAATGATCAGATAGATAAGTAAGCCAAGCATCAACACTATGGCAAAGAGACATGAAAAATCGGCGGCGATCAAACTAATCGGCGCGCCCAAAAAAATCGGCCAATCCGACAGCATATAAATATGCGAACGGAAAACGTAAACGATTTATTTGCAACGTGACGATTGATTCAGACAGAGATAGATTTTTGATTTGAACACAATGGAAGCCTCTGGGAGCGGACAGAAGCGCAGGAGGACACGGCCTGGGGTAAGTGGTCATTTTCGAACCCCTTCGTCGTTATTATTTTTTTTTGTTTGATTTTTCATGCGTATGGGAGGCCAGGGTCTGGTTTACGCCTGGCCTCGCAGTCGGCGCCGATTGGTATAATCGGCGTCGATTGGTTTGGATCGGCGTCGATTGGTAGTAATCGGCGCCGACTATAATGAACGACGCCGATTTTACCAAATCGACGCCGATTGAAAGATATTTAGCATTTCCTTCTTGTTTTGGATGTTATGGTTTTGGAAGATGTGATTTATGGAACAGAGAGACTGATTATGCTTTTGATGTCGTGGATGCAGGCACGAGAGGCTCTTCATATGAGGGATGCCATCCCTGAGTTATTGGAGACGATCCTTCCTGACGTGACCGATGCAGACTGGCAGCATTTAGAGCTAGCCGGGCTCGGGGGTTTTAGATATTACAGACGAGTGCCACGGGATGTGGAGCTCATGCGGGCATTAGTGCGACGGTGGGACAGCCACACGTGCACATTTTGGTTTAGGACGGGTGAGATGACTATCACCCATGAGGATGTATACTGAGATCCTCGATTACCGACACGGGGACCCGATTGAGATCACACCCCGAGAGCAGCAGCAGAGGGCCCTGGTGCGATTGTACAGAGACAGATCAGATGACTCGGAGATAGTATCTGGGGCAGTGAGGATAGCCTCACAGTACAGGCAGGATAGCCCTCGGAGCAGGCGGATAGCCTTGATTCAGATGGCTATATCTTATTTTGCCTTGCCAGACTCAGGAGGTGGGAGATTCCCATTGCTACTGCTAGACTGCGTGTGCGACATCTTGCAGTACAGAGAGGTTTTTGCCTTCGCTGATGCCCTGATAGCTCAGATTTACTATGAGCTATGGATGTACACTACTGGTCGGAGGACAGGGATTGATGTCAGCTTTGTGCTCCATTGCTGGGCGTATGAGCACATAGCAGTGATTAGGCCATCCGGGCTTCCGTGGATGCCGGCAGCAGTGGGGGGTGTGGACTATGGATTTCGGAGATGGCGGGCTGACATGGCCGCAGGAGACACAGGTAGATCAGCTGAGTGGTACTCGGAGCGTTTCAGGACGCTTACACCAGATCAGGTTATCTGGAGACCATATCGGGCATTCCCGACATGGGCTGGTCAGGACGCCCACTTGGCAGCATTGAGACGGAGTCGGGTGGTCAGGGGCCGCAGACCAGATATGTGGGAGCGAGTCCCATTCATGCGAATGATATCGAGGCGGTTTGGCCTAAGTACAGATGCAAGACGGCCACATACACGCCATATAGGCGGGATAGCAGAGAGACAGATTTGCCGATTTTGATCCCGGCAGACCCATTGAGAGAGGCTCCACCCTCCACAGACAGTGATGATGACGCGGGGGTGGATGAGGGCTATGCAGCGTGGTATGACACAGAGCTTCCACGACATCTCCCGCCCTCGATAGATGCTGATGAGGAGGACATAGCTGCGACACTAGACAGATTAGAGGGAGAGCATGCCACACTGATACAGACACATCAGGTAGCTCTGGAGGAGATCAGGGCCTTGACAGAGGAGAGAGATTCCCTGATTGCAGAGAGAGACACCGCTCGTCAGGAGCGAGATACAGCGATTCAGCAGAGGGATCGCTATCTTCGGCACAGGGAGGCCCTTAGGGCCAAATATGGAGAGACGAGTGCCACATCAGAGTCTGGGACACAGGGCACGGCTCTAGGTGGGGCACCACCAGCAGGGCCAGCAGCCCAAGCAGACCTTTACGAGCACCGGGTATGGTGAGCCTGAGCACATACCAGTCTCTCCTTGCTGAGGTGAGATATTATGAGGATGCTCTAGCGCAGCATGCCCCAGATGTGCCTCGGTACGGGGCGAGGAGGAGAGGAGTGACAGCTACAGCGAGCGGAGCCTCAGGGGGAGGGAGCACTGGGAGGGACCGAGGTGGGCCGAGACCTCCAGCAGCAGGTGCTTCGAGCTCGATAGGCGGCGGTCAGGAGGGACAGCCGGGTGCAGAGGAGGGTGGAGGGGACAGTGTCCTCCACGCTTCTGATTTCACTATATAGAGACTTGATAGATTGTGTATTTGTATAGCGATGTAGCCTCGATTGGAAGGCATTGTATAGATGGCTCGATTGGAAGCCACCCATTTTTGTACAAACACACATGTATATATATATAGATTTATTGGTCATATGATTGTACTTCATGCCTTTTTGATTTTGATATACATGGATAGATAGATATAGAAAAATAGATGTGATTAGAGAGATATAGACTGATGGATGATGGAAATAGATGTGATTAGATAGATTGAAATGTGGATAAAATAGATGTGATTGGATAGATATAGACGGATAGATGATAGATGGATGTGATTAGATAGATTGATTTAATTTTGATAGATAGATGTGATGTATCTTGGATGGACATAGCTTTTAAATATTTTGATGGATAGATATACAGATGTACTTAATGTATGGATTAGATATAGATAGATGTAATGTACCTGAGATGTACGTATTTTTCGATATTTTGATGGATAGATAGATAAATGTGTTGGATATATGGATGTAATTATAAGGAGAAATGAATACAGATAGGAGTTTTGATAGATAAGATGAATTTTGATAGAAGATAAATTTTGATTGAATTAACATGTGAAATGCCAATTTAACAGGATGCAAGACAAAGAAATGAGGAATACTCCTTACAAGAGCAAAAGATGAAAGCGGAAACAACCGTGACTTAGAAGAGAAGATACTCGGAGAAGAAGAAAAATGATAAGTTGGACTTCCAACCGACCATAGATAAAATCCAGAAAGGGAACCAAAAGACCAAGCATACAAGGCCCTATATAAGATTAAAATAAATCTGACACTAACTAGTCGCAAACCAGATCTAGGATAGAAATGGAAAGAAAAGTAAGTAAGTATCTTGTCGGAACCTACAAGGGACAGAATACATGTCCATAGTGGGGAAATAGGATTCTCCATATGATCGACAAAAGGTCCTAAATCTCAGCTTCATGATTTTGACAGAAAAGCAAACTGATCAATGCGGGAAGTTTGCTTGATATGGAAAGACTGATCGATGCGGGAAGTCTTTCAGTGATGCTATAAACTGACTGGAAGGCCGATTAATTACAAGAAGCCTTGAATATTTCTTTGAGAAACAGCCGTCCTTCAAGGGAGCGGTCTGTATTTTGTATTTGAATGATAGCCATCCTTCGAGGGTATGGTCTATATTTTTAGAATTTTTGATTCGCTTGGTAATATATGGATAGCTGTCCTTCGAGGGATCAGTCTATCTTTTTGGATAGCATCTTTTTCTTTTCTCTTTTTTTTTTTTTTTTTTGTGAAACTTTTTGAAAGAAGCTGAGTTTAGACCTAGATAGATCAGATGGAGGGGAAGAGAACATAGAAGAACATGCACTCATGACCCGAGTAGATCCGATGAAGATAAGTACTTGGGACAGATGAAGTGGTGATTAAGGTATTCCTACCATGAGGAGGAACATATCCAAAAGAAACGTGCAATGAGTAGAGCCGCGATACTCATATTTAAGGTAAGCGAGGCAATAGGCGGAGAACCACACAATTTCAAATCACCACGAAAGTAGATGACTGGTTATTAGGACGGATGGAAGATCTGAGTTGCGACTAGATTTGTATAAGATAGATTTTAACAGTAGAAGGGCCGTAAATGCAAAGCATTAAGAGGTTCCGCTTCAGGGATACCATCCATGGAAGATAAACGATAAGCCCCAGACCCATATTTATGAGTGATAATGTAGGGGCCCATCCAGTTGGGAGCAAACTTACCACGTTGACTCCTTTCGAGTGTAGTGACATTTTGATTTTCCTTAAGAACAAGATCACCAATTTTGAAGTCACGATGTTGCAAGTGCTTGTTATAAGCACGTTTGACACGCTCAAGATAGACCTGATGATGCTCAAGAGCGTTAAGACGTCGCTCATCTAATAATTCCAGTTGTGCTTGGAGACGATTTTGACGATAATCCTCATCGAGACAAATTCTTTGAGAGAAACACGGAGAGATGGGATTTGGACTTCCAAAGGAAGGACAGCCTCGGACTCCATAGGACGAGAGAGAAGGGAGTAGCACGGTAGGAGTACGAATGCTAGTCCGATAAGCCCAGAGAGAGCAAAAGGGATATGTAGATGCCAATCCCTACCGGCTCGACTAGTTACCTTCTGCGAGGATATTACGCAAAGTTTTATTGGAAGCTTGGCTTGACCATTAGCTTGAGGATAGTATGGAGAGGAAAAGCGAGCTTGATATTGAAAGCATTGCAGAGATTACGCAAATCAGCGTTTTGAAAGATTTACCATTATCCGTGATTAGCTTGTGTGGAACGCAAAGCGACAAATGATGTGTTGATAGACGAAATCAACTATGGGTTTAGCCTTTGTTGAAGAAAGAGGGATAGCTTCTACCCACTTAGTAAAGTACTCAGTGGCGGTAATGATAGAATGATGACGTTGTGAAGAACGAGGATTGATGAGACCAATAAGATCAATACCCCACTGAAAAAGGCCACAAATCCGCCCACAGTTGCAAAGCTTTGACTAGGGATGTGCGTGAGATTGGAATGTTGCTGACACTTGACGCACTTCTTAGTGTATTCACAACAATCTTGATTAAGAGAAGGCCAATAATATCCCAAACGTAAGATGCGCTTGGCTACAGCTAAACCACTAAAATGTCCACCACAGATACCGTCATGGACCTCCTGAATAGCTTTAGATGATTCATGGGTTTTGAGGCATCGAAGCAAAATACCATCAAAGCCGCGTTTGTAAAGAAGGCCACCTAGAATAGTATAGCGGTTGGCGCGTTGGACAAAAGACCTTCTACCATTGGGAGTCAGATCTGGAGGAAGGACCGAATAAGATAGATAATCAACTATCTGTTGATACCACTCATCCTGAGTATGGGTTGTGACAACATTGATTGGCGTTAGTTGCCCAAGATGAGATGGTTGATCAATCGTTGCTGCAGCCACATAAAGACGCGAGTCTTCGGTAAAAGGCGGGATAAGAGAGGCTAAAGAAGCCATGGTATCCGCGAATCGATTTGCAGTACGAGGAATGGCTTGGATAGTGAAGTTATCGAAAGATTGGAGTTGGGCAAGAACGATGTCGCGATATTTCTGAAGGATATCATTCTTGCATTGATAGACACCCGTGACTGGTTAATGATGAGTTCGAGAATCACCAAAGATGTCAATATGACGAGCCCGAGATTAATGGCATTTGAAGACCTAAGACAAGAGCTTCGTACTCAGCCATATTATTGGTGCACTCAAAGTTTAATTTGTGTCAGGCCGGGATGGGCGTACCCCAAGGAGGAATCATCACAAAACCCGCACCTCCCCCACTGGCGTTTAGATCCATCAAAGAAGAGCTTTACTTTAAATGGAGATAGACCAAAATCGATTTGTTGGATAAACTCATCGGGAAATTGAGCAAGGGGGTCTTGAGTGTCCGGAAGAGGAGCATCAGCTAATTGATCTGCAATAACCTGACCCTTGATAGCCTTTTGCGGGATAAACTCGAGGTCAAACTCAGTCATGAGCATAAGCCAACGAGTGATGCGATCATTGTGATAAGGTTTTGCATGGATTGTCTTGAGGGGATTGACACTTGTGACAATGTAAGTTTTGTGATTAAGGAGATAATGACGAAGCTTAGAAGTTGCGAAGAAGAGAGCACAACATAGTTTTTCAGCTTCGGAGTAACGTGTCTCATACTCATGGAGGGTGCGGTGATGTAATAAACAGCTTGTTCTTTACCACAAGTGTCCCGATGCGAGATCATGGCTCCCAGAGCATGGTCAGTCACAGAGATATAAAGATAGAAAGGCTCCCCCTCGCGTGGAGGTGTAAGCACAGGTGGAGAAAGAAGATAAGCTTTGAGATCATCAAAGGCCTTTTGGCAATGCTCATCCCATTCGAAATGAACATTCTTACGGAGGAGATGGTGAAAAGGTTGACAACGGTCCGACAATTGGGAGATAAAACGACGCACTGATTGAAGACGTCCTTGGAGACTGCGGAGTTGCTTTAAGTTAGAAGGGGGAGGCATCTCAAGGATAGCCTTTATTTTTGCGGGGTCGACTTCAATGCCCCTGATGGAAATGATAAAACCTAAAAGTTTACCAGTGAGAACGCCAAACACGCACTTAGCTGGATTTAGACGAAGGCAAAAGCGGATAAGCCTCTCAAAAAGAGGTGCAAGGATGAAAAGATGATCCTGACGGCGTTTGGACTTGCCGAGGAGATCATCAACATAATCCTCTACAGTTTTGTGTAAGAGGTCATGGAAGATGTAGGTCATTGCTCGTTGATAGGTTGCCCCTGCGTTCTTAAGGCCAAAAGGCATGACACGATAGCAAAAGGTCCCCCAAGGGGTTATGAAGGAGGTCTTATGTTGGTCTTCTGGTGCGATGAGGATTTGATTATATCCAGAGAAACCATCCATAAGAGAAAGCATCTCATGACCCGCAGTTAAATCTACGAGTTGGTCGATATTAGGAAGAGGAAAATCATCCTTGGGACAGGCAAGATTAAGATCCCGTAAGTCGGTACAAATTCGAATCTTCCCAAAGAGCCTTAATTCTGGGTGGTACTACATTGGACACCCATTGCGGATAATCGATGGGTTGGATGAAGCTAGCCGAGAGCAAGCGTTGTAATTCTTCTTTAACAAGAAGGGCTACTCTAGGGTGCATTTTACGTAATTTTTGCTTAACTGGTTTGATGTTGGGAAGGGTAACGATATTGTGGACCACAATATCGGGATCGAGCCCTGGCATATCTTCATATGACCAAGCAAAGGCTTGACGATGTTTGGAGAGAAAAGCGGTAAAGTCCCCTAATTCCTGTGGATTAAGGGATTGGCCGACCTTGATGATGCGAGGGTCTTCAGAAGTCCCTATATTAAGGTCGATAGTGGCTTCGTTGAGAAGGGTAGACGTGTCAGAAGGAATAGTCTTGGGAAGGTATGAATCTCTGCGCCCTAGATAGGTGAGACGAGTAATCATCATCCGCACAGTGGATAGTGTTGATAGTAGGAGAGTCGTCTCCAACTATTTCAGGGAAGATTAATGGTATAGAAGCGGACCGATTGTTAGTCTCATAGACCAACGGCCCTAAGGAAATGGTATTGATCAAAAAAAAAAGTTAGGTGGGATGGAAATGTCATCGTCCACATCGAGTGATGCTTTTGACTTGGTGGGGGAAGATGGTTCTTCAGTAGGAAGAGGCTCATCAAGAATAGTGACGGTGGCCTCTGAAAGGGGTTTGAACCCTAACCCAAATTTTTGATGTGGCATGAGAGTAGGAATGGATTTGAGGTCATGTATACCTTGTTCATATTTTCCAAGGCCAAAACCTTTCCACGCGCATCGATGTAGATAAGTCTTTGCAAACGTGGGATTCTGTAGATAATCAAACCCTGTTAGGTAAGGTTTGGCTCTAGGAGGAGAATCCGGGCGATGATGAGGCGTATCAAGACCACCGTAGATGAAATTGGTGCATTGATTGGGCAAGACCAATGGTGACGATGCGACCGAGACCGGTTGATATTCGAGTTGCTTATGCCGGTCTACCATACTCATTAGGTTTGAGATGGGCATCGAAAGATAAGAGAGGAAACTCCCCTAGTGAGAAACGCTATGATGTCTCTTCCAGTTTTGTAAACTGGTAGTTTGGTGCAGTATGGAAGAAGATGAGGCCCCATCCGGAGAAGATGTATTTTCTTTTAAAGGGGTGGACCTAATGGTCATGTCGCATTGTCTTTGAAGGAAAGGATCTCTGGATGAGTATATATTTTGCCCTCATATTGATATTTTAGGCATCGATGGAGGGTGGATGGGACACAATGCATTGCGCGAAATCCCGGGAGCGTCCGAGGATCATGTTATAGTGGAATTTTCCTTCGACAATATAGAAGAGTTCATGGAGCAGCTTCTTACCTACTCGGACCAGGTAAGACCACGGTTCCTAGAGTGATTGCTAAATTTGATCGTTAAATGATCGAAGGGCGAAGGGTGGAGGTGACACCACATTCTTTGGTAACTTAAGTTGTTCGAATGTGTGGGAGGAGATGACGTTGAGTGCAGCTCCACTATCGATCATAACACGTTTTAAGGCAGTGTTATTGACTTGGACTGTGATGAAGAGGGGAGCCTCCAAATCCTCTGAAGAAAGATGAGGAATTTCTGAATCCTCAAAAGAAATGGCGGTCGATGGACCATTCAATCCAACAACCAACTCGAAGGGCTGGGGCTCATCGGAATTTACTGCGATGCGACGCAGATTATCGATTAGAGCCTGGCGATGTTGTGGGGAGGATTGGATGAGGTCAAAAAGAGACATTTTGACCGGAGCTTGGGTGAGTTGCTTCATGACACTCTCCTCAACAGATACGGGAACTTGAGTCCGAGGTGGAGCACGAATGGAGACCTTGGGTCGTGGGGCTGATGAGGAAGGAGACACGCCTTCAGGGGCTGCAGAAATGACAACCCGTGGTCTAGATGTTGGAGATGAAGATGGGTTATGATAACGTTGGGTTCTAGTGGCGATATGGATCATGTCAATTTGAGAGGGTGGAAGATCAGGCGGCGTGGAACCACTAGAGGTCTGAGTGGATGGTTGAGGTTTGGATGGGGCTAAGGTGGCAGGAGGTACTTGTTCCTCCTCCTCTAGCAAAAGGTCACTTTCTTCCAGAAGGTTCTTGATAACGGCTTGGAGAGCTTTACATCCCTCAGTATCATGACCCGGAGTACGGTGGTAGGCACAAATCAAATCAGAGTTAAACCAAGCCGGTTTCACTCCTTTCGGGTTATATGGTTTAATCGGAGGAAGGGTTATAGATGAAGATTGGATAAGTTGGTGAAGGATTTCGGTGTAAAATCCGGTAGACGAAGATGAGGATGGAGATGATGAAGATGGTTCTTTTACATTAACCGACTGCCGAGGTAAAAGAACTTGCATGTTAGGTTTAACAGTTTTATTAGGGATCCTCTTATTTGTTTGGACATTTGGAGGAGCAGTCTTGGGTGCTTGGGATGGGAGTAAATGAGACATGATTGACTTTGGTGGAGGGGGAGCCCCTAAGATAGATTTTGAGGAGGATGGAGATGTGACAGATTTTGCGGTCTTTGGAGACAAAGGGGATTGCTTAGTCGGATTTACGGATGATTTAGATAATGTTGATTTAGATGAGGAAGAAGTCCTCAAGGTAGGTGTAATAGGAGGAATATAGGGTGCTTCGGTTGTTGGTAACGAAGATGAGGATCTTGATAGAAGAGGTGGCATCCTTTTGGTAGGTAAGTCTACTTTTAGGGGTGTTGATGAAGAAGAAGATGATGGCTTGGATGGATGTGTAGAAGAAGACGCCTTCTCAGCGGGCAAATCCAATCGTTTATGAGGCGTAGAGAGAGATTTTTGTGGAAGAGCACCAAGGGTCTTGATGGTTCGAAATATGGGTTTTCCCTTTTCAGGGATGGTGACAACTTCCACGGCATAAGGTGACTGTAACCTTTTCGGAGGAAGCAAGTGGGGAGGTACTGATGGTGTAGTGTTAGATTTTGGTTGTCGCGGTTTAGGTTGAGGAATCGAGTGTGCAGGTGTTGGTGTTACTTCTTTTGATTTTTCCTGAATAGGTGAAGTAACATTGGTGATGGAAGAAGGGAGTGATGAAGAAGGAGTGCCTTGCGGAGGGAGAACTTCTGATGTAGTAGGAAAAGAGATAGGAAGGGTCAAGATGAAGACACTTAGCCGAAGTTCAGCACAATTATGGGTATATTCACCAAAGGCATAGTTACTGGGGAATGGGAGCAACGGAAGTAGATGTGTCCGTAGTGGAAACTCGGAGGGATGTGATTGCCTCGAGCATTGAAAGAATGTCTGATGATGAGACAGATGAGGATGACACTGTCTCGGGTATAGATGGAAGGTCAGACAAAGGAGCGGAGAAAGATAACTCCGTGCTTGGTAACGTAGGGATATTCAAAGGTGGGTTATCTGAAGATGGAGGAATTCCAGTGATTGGTAAAGGGGAAGAGGGTTCTGATTCGATTGCTGCGTTTGTAGATGACGTGGTTTCAGAAGCGGATTCTTCAGTGGAGATGAAATTGATGGTGTGGGTGTTTGGTTTTTGAGATTCTGAAGAATTATGATTTGGGGCATGATTGGGAAAGGGTTGTTTAAAAACATCGAGTGCCTGATTTGGGGGAGCATTTGGGTTATCCAGAATGAGCTCGCCTTTGTCAATGAATTTTTGGACAAGATTTTTGAAAGTCTGACATCGTTCGATGTCATGACCTTTGGTTCTGTGATAATGACAGAAATCGTTTTCCCTATACCAGAAAGGACGTTCTCGACTTTCATCAATATCCCTAATGGGTGGAAGTTCGATCATGCGAACTTCCAACATTTTTTCTAAGATGGAGGCATATGATTCCCCCAAGGGAGCAAAGGATCGTGATGATGAAGCCCCTTTCCGAGAAGATGAGGAATCTCTTCGTGGTGTTTGATTAGGAGTATTGTCAGCTCGTGATGTT
Source organism: Taxus wallichiana var. yunnanensis (assembly GCA_018340775.1). NCBI lineage: Eukaryota > Viridiplantae > Streptophyta > Pinopsida > Cupressales > Taxaceae > Taxus > Taxus wallichiana. The sequence goes on from CM031234.1 coordinate 521,839,994, forward strand.
CTTAATACGATGGCATTGGTGGATCCTTGATTTTTGTCTTTAGAGGGGGAAGAATTTGGTTTGGTGAATCGAGAAAAATCGGGTTTGGATTTGGAGCGAAGTTTTAGTTTTCCTTGTTCAATGGCGCGAGATTCAAGTTTGCGTGCCATCGTAAAGGCCTCTTCAAAGGTATGAAAAGTTTGGATCCTTAACGTGGAAGAAATGTGACTAGCACAAGATCGGGTGAACAACTCGATCTGTTGGGATTGAGGAAGGGAGAAAGACAATTGGTTGATTATCCCTCTCCAACGAGCGACAAAGTCTGCAATAGACTCATCGTCGAATTGGCGAATGTTGTAAAGATCTGTAATTGAGATCTTATGGGCAATATTTATTGAAAAGTTTTCAACAAACATCTGAGCCAATTGAGAGAAAGAAAATAAGGAATGTTGAGGAATATTATTGTACCAGTCCAAAGCGGGACCCGCTAGAGACATAGGAAAGGTACGGAGCATGAGCTCCTGATCTTGGACGATGAGGTAGCAAGCATGTTTGAATGCTCGCAGATGTTGTTGGGGGTCTTCCCGACTATGAAATTTTGAGAATTTGGGAAGTTCCCATTGGGGAGGATAAGGCTTAAAAGCCACCGAAGGATGAATGGGTTCATTGCACACTTCTTCAAAGGAGTATGAAGGACGGGCTCCTTTTGTGGAGGCTTCCAAGTCTGCAATTTTCTTGAAGAGAATTTGAACAACATCCGATTGGGGAGGAGGTACATTGGTATGTCCTACATAAGGAGCAAGTGATGGATGTTGTTGAGGTGTCAATGGGGGATTGATCTGTTGATTGGTGGGATGGTAAGAGGAATAACCAGGTGTTTTGGGTGACGCCTGGTGAGGTATTTGTTGTGAGGTAGCTTGCGTATAGGCAGGCTGTGAGATAATAAGGGATTGAGAAAATAAAGGTTGGGTGACGGATGGAGCCTGTGATTGGTGGACTCCTATGTTTGTTGATTGGATCGGGATAGATTGAGGAATATGGGTGTTGGTTGGATTGGACATGTTGGGGAACAAAACCTGAAAGGGGCCTTCTACTGCCGGATTTGGTACCAAGGGTGCCGATACTAGGGGATGGGCGAAGGTCGCAGTTGCTGGGATATTAGAAGAAAAACCCCTTAGGGGGTGAGAAGTGGGAGCCAACTGACTATTCGGAGGGGGTTGGCTCATGAAGAGGTATTGACCTTGGGAAACGATGGACGGCATAGACGAATTGACGGCAATGTGCGGGTGTGCAGACGCATTTACCATAGCAAGGGCAGAAGACCTCTCAGAAATGGGTTGTGGAATATTCGAGGTAACTGCAGTGTTAGGGATAGGTAAGACTAATTGAGAACTAGTCGACATGGTAGGTGGGAGAGAAAATGGAGGCATAGGGGCCTCGCACTTCTCCGTGGCTCGAGGCAAGAGAGATGGTGCAAACTGCTCTACAAGGGCCTGGGATGATCCACGAGGATAATCGTACACTTGTCGGATTGGTGGGTCTTGGTCAGATATTTGGATTGACTTGTGTACTAGGTAGTCCATGAGGGCTACCGGATTGCGATCAAGGAGAGCCTGAAATTCAGGATCCCCGCGAGGAATAGACTCCGAGTCAGAAGATATTTCTGATGGACTAGGAGAAGCTGGACGTGATGGGATTGTTTTGGCTTGATAGAAGGGATTATACGACCATGAGGGGGAACCAACTAACAGTGGTCCCGAGGAAGATGGGAGGGGTGCCGAAACATCCACGCTGGTGGTGATTTCGGAGGAAGAAGGAACCTGTTGGGCCATTTTCCTAGATTGTGACCGGGTGATAACCGTCATAAACAAGCAAGAAAGAAGATTGTCCTAACTAATGCACAAACAATTCAAGCGTATGCAAGTGATTATCTCCTTTAAATTTTGATGCTTTTAAGAAAAGAAAATGTTAGGGAAGGCTTTTAGAACAGAACTACTCGAGATAGCCAAACTAAGGATGGTTTGGGTGATGTTTGGTGAGGAGTCCCGAAGGCACTTCAAGAAAAGACCAGACGTGGCTTGATATAGGGGCCTACCCCGCACTTCACACACCGCCGCGATAAGGGAGTCGGGTGCTTTGCCAATATATACCAAAATCTTCCGTGAATTTATAGCATGCCCGAGTACCGCGTAGGCTCTTCCTCTGGATATCACTTCCAAGTAAAGGCGAGGCCAGTGGAAGGAGTTTTGTTTAAATGCTTTATACCTAGTGATTTTGGCTTTGTGTGCAAGGGTGAAAAATAAAAATCAAATAGTGTCACTACCGATTTTGATCAATTCTCCAACCTAATTAAAACTAGATGAAAAAGCATGCAGCAATGACAAAGAAAAGGTTCTTTTTAAGCACTTAAAACGAAATGTTTGATTTTGATGAAGACAATTCAAACAAGTTCTTTCCCAAATGCGATTAAGTTCTTTTTAAGCACAAATGAAGTGTTTGGATGTGATAGACAACCAACAAAGAAATCCTAAAAAAGGAGAAAACACCGTAAAGAGGAATACACGTAGATTTAGCTCTCCAAGGTGTGTGGACTTCAAAAAGCGCGTTGTTGAGCTCTTCCCCTCGAACAATCCCACGAACAAGCAAAGTGCTCCGCAAGAAAAGATCAAGCAAACAACAAACAAGATCCGGAAAGATACATCCAGATAATGGCGAACGAAAAAATTCTATTTTAAGGAAATAGAAAAATTTCAAGATAATGATTTCGCCTAAAAAGCAAGATTGGAATGATGAACAGAAATGCTCAAATAGGACTGATAGAAGTCAGCGAAGAAAAGGAACAAAGTTCAAAACTAGCAAAGAAATGAACTTACCAATGAGGGACTTTGGTTGGGTCCCACCGGGCGTGCCAGAATGTAGATCAAGAATTTTGCGCTTGTTACCTGTCCAAGTTAATGTACCAAACTAAACACAAAAACCCTGAAAAACTCCAATGAAATCGATACCTGATGAAGATGTAGACGGATGAGGAAGCTGATGTAGACAAGACGGGCGCACACGAGCAATTTGCACAATAGCTCCGAGTAACCTGCAAAACATCGATGCTTGACAGAAAAAGATGGCGTTAGAAGATATTTGGGTGGACTGCCCGAGAAGCGGGTCCGGGAAGCGATGAGCTTCCTTGGCGGATGTCAGTCCACGTTTTCAATAAAGAAAAGAAGCATACATGATAAAAGATGTAAATAAAGACTAGATTTTCTGATTGCAGTAATAAAAATGTAAATCGAGGCAATGACAGTAAAGTACAGTAAAACAGGAACCGCGAAAAGAATGCTTTGGATTTGTGTTACCTGTGACCTTTTACCTGTCTGCAGTGAAATCGGCGTCGACTGGGTATAATCGGCGGCGACTGATGTGATCGGCGTCGGCCCGGGACCGATCGGCGCCGATGGATAAGATCGAGTGTCAATCAAGGCGATTCGCACCAATCAGAACCGTACGATGAGATTCGGGATTGGAAGGTGAATGTAGTCTGCGTAAGATGTGCCGAAGATGGAGAGACGCGGAACAGAGTCACGGATGATAGATGGTGGTGTATGATGTTGATATGATACACAGGCAGAGTAACGGTGCTCCTCTCGAGGGGATTGATTAGGGACAGACCGCCCTAACCGAGACAATTGATGCTAAAAAGATCTTTCTTCTTTGCAACCTGAATCTTTCTCGCTCTCTGTTCGTGCGTAAGTGCTTTCTTTCGCTCGTTCGTCTCTTTTTCGGTCTCTTCGCTCTCTTCCGTCCCTAGAACTGAGTTCTGGGCTTGCTTTTATAATCGGCGCCGCTCCTAGAAAATCGGCGCCGACCATATGGGTCGGCGCCGATCGCGGAGAAGACTCCCGAGATGGCTAAAAATGATCGATTCGAGAAAGACAAGACCTATCCCGACCACGGGAAATATCCCGCTTAGGGAAGATTAAAAATGGATGTGATGCATAGATAGAATAAATTTGGGGTAGATAAGTGATTAAGATGCATGGGAAGAAGCGTAATTAAATATTTAATATTTAATTACTCATGGGTAAGATGTGATGTGATGAATTAAATTTAGAGTAAGTGATTAAATCACAAATTGGAAAACTATCCCAAGGGGATAGTTGGTGACGTAAACGTGCCCCAGGTTACCTAAGCAGGTAAAACGAACGTGAGGGACACTAAATTGGATAACCAATTTTAAGTGTCTACAATAGGTTAGTAGAGGCAAGGTATTTGTAAAGACTACACCAAGAGTCCATTTTCAATGTCGTATTGAGACAAACTATCTTCACGCTCAGAAGAGGCATACTCCTCATTTGAAGGGTTAGAATCATACAAATGGATGCCAATACCAGACTTACCCACTATGCACTAAGGTATTGGAAGAGCTTCCAGCTTACCTTGTTCTTTGTGGCCACATCCACGTTCTTTATATCCCATGGTAAGCATCATTCGATTGGGGATAACATACCTAGGTGACTGGTAGCATAGAGCCATTTCATCATCTTTAGGATGAAATAAAATATCTTTGAGTATCCTTTCATCTTCTAACAATCCACCAGGAGTAAAATTGTCGAAAGGGTAGTTCTCTCTAGATCTTTGAATCTTGTAACACGGTCTACCATGTGCTTGGGCCGATAGTAGAATGTTCGAACTAAAAGAGTTTGTTAAATATTATATTCTTCACAACCATTGTCTCTAACCCTCATCTCCCACGATGAAAAATGATACTTTGATTTAGACGCACTATTGTCATTGGAAGAGAAAGTATCTAGATCCACTAGTGAAGCGAGGGACTTTGATTGGACAGGAACAACTATCTCCATAGAAGGACACTCGTAGATGGTGGGAAAATATCCCGATAACACTCTGCAATGAGAAAAGGTTTGAGGATCTCCTTGTATAGTAAGTGTCTGTCCTTGGTAGTGCAACCGTAGGAACTAATGATATGTCTAAGGTATGACTTGTATGGCATGAATCCATGAATGACTGAGCAATATGTTATAAGGGAGCTCGTGTCTAAGACATGGAGCTTTGTATCATGAGTTATAGGACCCACTTCCAATGAGAAAGAGATCATATCGGCCAACTGTCATTCTTCATTGTTATGCACCTTTATGGTGATGACCTTTGTTTTGAAGTTAGCTTTTGTGCAACCTAGTTGTCATATTAAGTTGAGGTACAAATATCTAAACCTCGATATGTTGTCCATAAGAACTCTTTTGACCTTCTTACGTTTGATGATTACTTCAATATGTAAGGGTAGGTTGTGAGAGGGATTTTCCTACGAAATTTCGTTTGGGCTAAATGTTATGTGTTCTATAGGAGTGATTAGGAGTGATTTGCACTACCATTGCTTGTAATCGATTTGGTTCAATATCAATTGACACCGTTGATCCTTGTAAGGTTTTGAAAAGGATGTCCTTATGGACGTTAGAAATTTTTAGAAGGTCCAAGATCGAAATCTTAGCTGTGGTTTTCTCCAATTGATCTAATACGTCATAATGGATCTCTTGAGGAGTAGGGGGAGTGGGTTCTGAAATAACAAGGTGAGTTCACCACATTGCCACAACGTACTCTCTTGATTTTATCTTGATTTTATTGACATGTTCAAGCAGGTGGATTGACACAACCCATTAAGGCATCAAAATGGTTTGTCTTTGAAATGTAATTAGTACTCTTATTTTGAGATGAATGTCCTTGATCCTGCTTTTCCTTTCCTTTGTGTTTGGGAAAAGGTTCTTTGAAGATCCCCATGTTTGTGTTTGGAGACTTGGTAGTGGTGGCGGAGTCTACTTCTATATCGCCATAATCGATTAGATCTTGAATGTAGTGTTTTAATTTCAAAAAAATCAGTTTTGTGACCCTTTATGTGGTGAAATCCACAAAATTCCTTATCCCTCAAGGTGCATCATTCCCGTAGGGTGTTGTTTTCGGGTATCGAACCATGTTTGACCTCTAACTACTTTAGGATGGATGATATGGATTCAGATAGAGGGGTGAAGTTACGATGTTTATACTTCGTAGGTGGAGTTCCCTTTGCAAGCTTCAAAGGTGCGTGGTTTTGAACGACTTGTACTCACTTAGAGTCTACTATCCCATCACCAATGACATTTTTGTTCTTATTATGAACAAAATTTGTTTTGTCATTAGATTTGGAATCGTTATGATCGCGTGAGAAGGGTTTTAGAGTCCCCTAGCTAACAATGCTTTTTCGATTTGACTCCCTTTTCGATTACCTCTTCAAACGTGTTACCACAATGCATTTGCAAGTGAAATGTAATGTCAGGGTGGAGGTTGGGAACAAATATACTTATAATTTGTTTTTTAGGTATAGAGCGAGGAAACAACTAGCTAACTCTCTCCATCATCAGAAATCATCATAGTTCTCATTGTTTCCTGTTTTGCATTGCAAAGATCTGGCATGGTAACATCACTCTCTATATTAAAATAAAAGTGATGCATAAAATGTTCGGCTAATTTTGACCATGTAGATATAGATCCCTTGGGGATGTGTAAAAACCACTCCAACACCTGTCCTCCTAAACTTCCTGAGAAGAGGCGAATGAGGTAGTTGTCGCTATATACAACCTCTTAACATGCCATATACAAATATTTGATATGGTCACAAGGGTCACCTTTTCCGTAAAATTTTCAAATTTTGGACAATCAAAGTGTCGTGGGAAAGGTACCGTAACATGGCTCTATCAAATGGATAAGGGAACAACTCATCAAACCGGTACTTTTGTTATTACGCTTTGCCCTCTCGCGAAGCTAGAAGGGTGTTCTTCATAGTGGACCACTCTTTATTGAAGAGTTGGTCTTGTGTGGGTGGCATAGGTCTATAAGAAGGGTTAAATCTAGGTGTGTTCCCACCCTTGTTTTCTGTGGAAAAGTCTTCATAAGGGTCTTTTCGTGTCTCCCGTTGAGGAGTATTTGTTTGGAACTCGTAGAACAAAGTTTTAGGTTTAGCCTTCAAAAGTATAACTTGTTTCAAAGCTTTTGGTTGTTCCTTATTTATATGTGAAGCCAAACTTGCCAATTGGCGAGTGAGAGCTTGCACTTGTTGTTCTAACATTACTTCTCGAGTAGGTATTTCATTACAATCTTTGTTAGGAGGAGGTTGCTCATGATGAGAATGTTCCTTGTGGTCTTCACAAAGAGTGTATTCTAATAATAGGTATCTGATAGTCTCTGTCGTTTTCAAAAGGTATCTCCTCATTATTCTCGTCATCCGAAGTAGAGGCATGACCTAGGTTTAATATTTCATTAATAGTGCGACGAGGTCGGTCTACTTCTTCTTCTCCATGAACCATTCCGACAATGAGAGAAGGGTCTATTGTAGATGGTAATTTGGCCCCTAATTCGATGACACGTAAAAGAACCTCATGCTTGTTTTGAAACAAGTAATCGTCAATATGGGCGGGATGAAGCTCTACATCCACACGAGGAGAATCCTCCTCTCCACCACTATGGTCAATCATGACATTATCCTCTAAAAGAGGGTTGTCACCTCCAAAGAGATTGACTTCTAAATTTCGGGATCCCATTCTCGTAGTAGGCATTATTGAAATAAGAGGTACAACGGGAAATATTTCCACTAAGGTTTATTAAAAAGGGACCCTAGGCAAATTTTTGCAGCGTAATGACGCTAAGTCATCACAAAGAATGGTGACTATAAAATAGCCACAAATCCAATGGGTCTATATGAACTCGAGGATACCAAAGAATAAAGAATTATCTACCTTAGCAAGGTAATATATGACATGAGATTTTCTAGGATAATACAATGACATATAATACTCAAATCTAGTCACAACAAAAAGTCTACTCCTATGATTTTTCAAGATAGGTTTGAAACAAAAATAGTGACAACACAATATCACTAGTTAGGTCAAGTTTGAAACAAACAAGACCTAAATGCTAAGAGAGTGTTGACACGATCCTCTAACAAGGTATACTTAAAACTAGTTTCTAGACACTAACAAAGTCTAAGTCTTGTAAAATGGAAGTTAGCAATGAGAGTAGCGTAACGACACTATTTGGACATGTGAACCAAGCTTTGTGGAGAAAACAAGATTTTTAGTGTCAAAACGATGTTATCGCAAAGCTAACAATGTAACTTCAACACTCACAAAACTCAAGACAAGACTAGGATGTAAAAACTATTCCTAAGTATATCAAGGAATTATTATGCGTATGAGCAGCGTAACAATATAATGTATAGATTTAGGCCAAGTTTCACAATGGAAACAATACATAAATATCATAATTGTATGGCTATAGTGTGGGCAACATAACAAATCAAAGGAAGCAGTGATGATATCACCTAACTACAAATGATAATGAGTCTCAATATTGGTTTGGGACAAAGGGCCTATTAGAACATGAGTACCATTCCATCTTCACTATCAACACTTGCATTTCGACATTGTAACCTCATGCATGAAAGTAGGCAGCAAAGAAGTGGTGGACACGATTATCTCTAGCGGTATCCACGTATGTTGTTTCCTTTTATCCCAAAATGGGCAACAAGAAAACAAAGGTGTAAACCAAGTGGTGATGAAACAAACTAAGTGTAACTTCGGCAAAGTTTCACCTTGTCTTAGGACAAGTGAAAAACTAGGACAAAGTAACACGTCATAGGTTTCGTGATGAATAACATGCAATTTCAACTTAAATGGACTCTCACCTTGTTCGAATAACAAGGTTTTGACTCCAAAAAAGTTGTCACTTTGTGAGAGCTCTATAGAATATGATGTCAAAAACAATTGGCTCCAAGCCACAAACTTCCTAGTGGTTCTCTCTCTAGGTGTCACAAGTTACTTTTGTGAGCTCGGTTTTCCAAGGAGTTACCTGGAGTATCCAAATTTTAATTTACCCCCTTGATATAATGAGCATAAAATGCGTTCGGGTTGTATTTTCACTTTGGGGTCACAACAAAAATAACTTTGACTCTAATCTCACCAAGGCATACTAATCAATTAGGTAGTTGGAGCACTTTACCATTTTGTTCACAAGGTTCCCTATTGTGTGAACTACTTTGGGGTTCCTAAGGGTATTCCTCTTATTGTCTCGAGGCTTATGCCAAAGGAAGTTTCTCCTAGTTTTAAGCGGATGAGCTGTAGCTCTTAACCGAAACCTACAATATAATGTGTTGAATAATGTGTTGGTGTATTTTCTTATCTTTTGGATTAAGCAATTTGGTTTAGACCACCGTTGGCAACCTACAACACACGTGAATGTTAGAGTTTAGATTCTCCTTTCTTTGGCAAGCGTTAGGTCCTTCACACAAATGGTTAGTAGTTCGAAAAGATATACAATATCATAGAAAGATGATTAAATGTTGCTTTTGGTTCTCAAGATCATCCAAGGACGCGAGAGAAGAGTATACACAACAAGTAACCCAACTAGATAGTAATAAAAAGCTTGTAAAACAAATAATTACCATAAAAATTTGTAAATCAATGTTTATTCCCAATTAATCCAAGTGTTTTTAGTGAAAAACTAAGGTTGTTTTTGGTTCTCAAGATCACATTAGGTGCAAAAGAAGAGCATACACAAGCCTTAGCCTTAGTTATTTATCAAAATGAATAGCTTTTACATAAAAATATCATATACATGCCAAAATGAAAGTTTATTCCCTTAATCATAACAATGAATGATGATTTTTCCTACTTACTCTAAATTAGCAAAAGAAGGTTTAAAGGTGCTTTTGATTCTCGAGATCACACAAAGTGTAAGAGAAGAGAATACAAAACCCTATTCCAAATGCATACAAAGCATGAAAACAAAATCACTCATCAAACCCTAAGCCCATTTTATTATAAATCCTACCCTAAATCAAAAATTGTGATATAACTAAAAACCCTTGGAAAATGACAGAAGTACTAAAACGAAGTGGTTGAAATTTTGAACTTTGAGCCAACTTTACCTCAGAGTGCCAAAGACGCATCTTAGTGCGATGGCACGTCCTAAAGAGCATCAATGCTTACTTTAAAAAAAGCGGCATCATGTACAGAATGCGTAAACATGCCTATGTCAAAATCCCATAGTTGAATTACATAGCGCGGGTAGTGAGGTGCCAACACACACTTTGAAGCAATAACGCAGATTACACACAGAGGATCAAAAATTTAATGAGGCACATGTGCATCAAGTGAGGCATAGGTGTGTCCAGTAAAGCACATGCGCATCCAATGAAGCACAAGCGTGACCTTTAAAGCGTGGGCGCACACCTTCTTGTAGGTGGTCAAAACACGGGTTTTGACAAAAAAATCTGAAAAAGATCAAATCTTTGGCCTTTTGAGGAATTTTGACATCACTTCACCTCCTTATATCCTACAAAGAACATGAAAATTCAACATCTACTACTAATCTAGTTGAAACAACTATAAAGTTTGAAAATGGACTTACAAAACTTTGAAAAAAGCTTGAAAACTAATCTAGAAAGCTTGAAACTAATCTAGAAAGCTTGAAACTAATCTAGAAAGCTTTGAAATTAAAAAATTTGAAACTAAGTTAAATAACTTTAAAAAAAAGAATGCAATGGGGTAAGGTCCCACCCAGTGCGTACAAATGAAGACTACTAAAAGTTCCAAAGCAAAGCTAAACTAACAAGACTAACACCACATAGTCTAATTAACAAATGCTTATTGAATCTAACAATAGTTACATCAATGATAAAATCTTAATGGAATGCTTGAAACAACTAACATGAATATAATTCAAAACCTAGCTAAAACATGCCTACTTAGTATGATTTGCTACCTACAAAAGACCTAATTAGATCTAGGAGGGAAATCAAATTGGGTTTGTTGTTACTTCAAGAGAGGTGAAATGGTCTCTCCAATAATGACTACAAGGTCATATTGGATACCCATCTACTAACCCCATTGAAGATTGGAGGCAAAGATTGAGCTTGGCTCTTAGTCATATTTCTTATATGATATGCAAATCAAAGCATGGTGTGTTTTTGTAAGGGTGGATATTTCATCCTTTTTGTAGTTTTCTATTTGGAAAAACTTGCATCTTGGTGCATGTGGGACTAAAAATACAAATTAGATTAAGAATTGTTAATCATGATTAGTGAATTAACAAGTGATTATGAGGTGATAAGCCTTAATCAACCACTTAGGGTTAATTAGGAGGCTAGGATAAGCTTTTGAAGCCTTCTGAGAAGTTGTGGAGGGAAATGGGGTGATTTTGAATGGTTGGAAGAAGGGTTTGAGCCAATAATAGGGTATATTGACCAAAACAAGGGTAAAATAGGCTTAATTAGCTAATAATCGTTAATTGTCTGTTTGGAAGAGGATTTTGACTTACGATGTGTCGTAAAGTGGCATCCTGAATGTGAAAGTGGTTAGGTAATCAACAAAGCATTGTTAATTAACCAAAATGGTAAGAAACATTAGTTAATTAGTGGAAAACACTAATTATAACGGAAATGGTAAGAATGAGAGTGCTTTGTGTGCTTTTGGCAATAAGATTGCAAAAATGGAATTTAGGTGTCTACATACACGTTACATGATTTCACGTTTTTTACACGTAATTTTTCATCATTTATGCCCCCATTTTGGTGCACTTACCCTTTCTTTGAACAATGTTATATTTGGAATTCCAAAGTTTATGTGCATATCGTGCTCTTGCACATAAGACCTCGTACTAGCTTTCCAAGTCTATCCTTGCACACTTACATGAAAAATTCCAATGGCCCATTATTTCTAATGGCACATTTGTGTCATTGAGATGATTAAGGACATGAGATAGGTTGACCTCCACACAAATCCACTTCTAAGGTTTGGCTAAGTAGACACGTGTCATTGAGATGATTAATGACATGGGAGAGGTCGACTTTCACACATACCCACTTTTCGAGCCCGCTTGAGTAAATTTTCGAGTTCCCTTATAAATAACATGGCCAATTATGGAGCCTATTTTGGTTTAAAAATGCAAACATGACATAAAAATTCTAGGAAATTTTACAAAAATTAGGACACGAAGGGCAATGTGCTCAAAGATAATGAGTCATGCATCCACGAGGAGAGAGAACATGCATAAAACTCCGAGCAGAGACCATGTAGAGGACTTTTACAAAATAATCGGGTATGTGTCAATTTGAAAAATGAAAGATGAAAAACCCTTTGTTCATATTCGGACTACTTCAACAATGTATGCTTGTCCAAAATAACCTCGAGGCTATTTTGACAACTTACAAATCCAACTTTTGGACTTAGTCATTTTTTTTTAATTTTGAAAGTTGCGGAACACTAAAAGTTAGTGTTCCATGCAATCTAGGAATTTAGTGTTTTGCAGATTTGCCTATTTCGTGGAACAAAGGAATTAGAGCTTGGGACTTGGGTAGATTTTTGTGGAGTTATTGCTTTGCGGTGTTGATAACAATGCCGCAAATAAAACATGGGTTATTCTCAACAAAAGTCGCGATACAGAGAGGACATGCCACCAAGAGCCGTGAAGTAAGAAAAGTGACTTGAACTTAACTTAAGGTCGGGAAGTCGTGTAACACTAAGTTAGTAAACTATGGGTTTCCCATAGTCCATGAAAGTCTTGGAAGGTCACACAACATTCAAAAGTTGCATAACGAAGAGATTACCCATGGAACAAGTAAATCAAAAACCAAGGCTGCAAGGGTCTTATCAAACAAGCAAAAAACCACGAAATAAAAGCAAATCATCTTGGAATCCGCAAAACAAATGATTTTTTTCATGGTGGTGGTTAGTTTTTTTGGTGATATCTTTTGTTGTGGAGCTCCATTTTGCCTTAGATTTGATTCATCAGGAGCATCTTGGAGAGGCCTTTCAAAAGAAGGAAACTTTACAAGGAATGATCAAGTATTTCAAGAGATTGAAGTTGAGGATTTTGGGGATGTTTCATGTCACTTTCAGAAGTCAGAAGATGCCATTTTGATTGTAAGATGCTTGTTTGATCCTCCCTCACCTTGAGATCCTTTTGAATACTTCCAAAAGAGCATATTCTTCCATGCCTAATCGAAATGACAAGGAATGGCGATTTTGTAACAATTTTGGACATTTGGTAACATCACCTTCCATCCATCTTCCATATTTCATGGGCATCCATTGATCTACAAGTTGATGCTCATCCACAAAATATCTAGAGTTTTTTTGCAAGCAAAGGCAACATCGATGGCATAAACCATCACGAGGCATGAAGGTTACTTACCTGGAGGCAATTTAGAAGGTTTTAGCGGGTTGAACATCTCTCCAACATCTTCTGATTCCCTCTCCTCTTATCCCTTTTATAAAATGTAATGTTTTTCTTCATAAAAAGGATCCTCTCTTGTTTTGGTAATGTTATTATATGAAAATCTTGACAAAACCAAAAGAGTTGCAGACCTTGACATGATTTCCTTTGTAATGCACCTTACCCCCATTGATTGTAGTAATTTATGCATATTTACAACAATAATATGATGTCAATTGTGGCTTGAATCCGCCCCTTGTGTCGCATTATTGTCTTCTTGCCTTTTGTTCTTTCATTTGTGATGTGTATCAACTATGTTTTGCAGAGTTTCATGTCATTTGTGTCAACTATATAGGGTTGTGAGTTGATTTAGTTGTAGAGTTGGAAAGTGGCAAACATCTGCCCCTCTAACCTTACATTGGATCTTCTTGCTTCTCTGAGACTTCAAGAGAGAGTGATCACCTTCTTTTGGCGCACCACCATCCTTTTATTTTTAGCTTAGTTTCCTTTCATGTATTTCCTCCTCCCTTTTCATCATGCAGTTTGGTTCTTAGCATTAGTTTAGGAGTAGAAGTAGTGTTAGTCAGAGGAACAAGAGGAAGCCAAACTTATCTCGGAGGTTGATCTCATTCATGCAAGTCCCACATTGTGGAGATCATCCCATGTTGTTCCATAATTGAATTTGCCATGATCTAGACAAGGGTGTAACTCGAGCTACAACATGTACCATACCGAGTCTACACAAATTGAAACTGGTTTTAAGCATACTTTTAGGGAATGCTTTCCACAAAATAACTTGTTAAACAATGTTTTTCAAGCTAATGAAAATAACATTAATCTCAGAATAGCAGGGAAAATAATATCAAGTAGAGAAATATTACCCGAGGAATATTTTCGGCATGAACTTTGTAGGATTGCTTTCCCTAAATAGCTTCACAATCCTAATCACAATTAGAGTAAATGAACACGAGAAACAATCTAAGAGTAGGTTTCCTAAAAGAAACCTCTAAATCCCTTAAAAGTATGATAATGATGCGCAATGGTCTCAAAACTTTAATTGTTCGTACATTGTAATATAAGAACCTTTCCTTCCTATTCTTGTAAACCCCCGCTATGGAAAAAACCGTGCCATGGACACACTTCGGTACAGACGAAAGAGTTCTTCCCAATTCTTTTCTCTCTGCGTAGTTTATAAGTGTAATATACGAAAGATTTGATAATGGAGGCGACGCAGTCGATCTCCCCTAGCAGGGTCTCCATCGCTAGCAGCTCGAGTGGCCTTTGCAGCCCTGGTCTCGGCATCTTTCTATTGCCTTTGGAAATCCACTCGTCTCAGAACAACAAAATCATCCCACACACAACATCAATTCATACAGCAACCAAACCCTAAAGCCTGCTGCAGTTCAAATATTCGAAACTGTTCAACTCAATCCAACGGCGGCTGCTGCAAATCCTCCTCAATTTCTCCTCCACTTGGAAAGCTCTTTTACGCCTCGCAAACAGGCACTTCGAAAACCCTCGCCTACAGGCTCTCAAAGCTTCTACAGGAAAATGACATTAAGGTCGAGGTCGTCGACCCGCGGTCATACGAGCCGGAAGATATATCTAAGGAAGAGCTCGTTATAATCGTGGTCTCCACTTGGGAGGATGGTAAGCCTGCAGACAATGCGGCGTTTTTAGCGCAATGGCTGGACGAGAGCTCAAAAGATTTTAGAGTTGGCGGAGGGCTACTTAACAGCTGCAAATTTGCGGTATTTGGCATCGGCAGCAAGGCCTATGGTTCCACGTACAATCAAGGTATTTTTTTATGGGCAAAGAAGTAATTTCCCACTATCATGCAGACAATTAGTCTCAATTAAAGAATCAAGATATTTTTATGGACTATTTTTGGCCAGCTAATTTTCCGCTGTGCTGAACACAAGTAGACTTGATTATATATCTCAGGTTTTCACAGTCCATATCATTAGAAATGCGGTTTTGGAAAAATATTTACAGTTATTTCCAAAACCGTTTTAGTTATTAGATCAATTTTTAAAATCAGAATTGGGATGAGGAACATTTTCGGCAAAAAGTCTATATCTCATTGTTCGTCGTTCCTGTTCTCGTTCTCTGTCTATGTTCAGCTGGACACGTCCCCGCCCCATGTTCCCCGTTCCCATTTCTGCTCTTGTACCATGCTATTTGGCACACTTCACCACCTCATGTTACCCATTCCTGTTCCTGTTTCCATGCTGTCTGGGGACGTGTACCTACCCCCTGCCCTGTTCCCGTTCTTGTCCCTCTATTTTTCTATTCATATATCATCTCCAGGATTTTACAGGTACTTCTAGGCATCCCCTTTTGTGTTCCTGTATTTTCTTCTCTGGCCGTCACAAAGAGGTGACTTGGTGCAACATAGAAAAATATACAGTATTTCTACCTAATTTTTCCTTGAAGCCCCATGTTCCCTGTTCTAGTTCTTGGTCCTATGCTATTTGGGAACATGTCCCCACCCCTTGTTCCCCATTCCCATTCTTGGTCCCATGCTATTTAGGGAGGTGTTCTCACCCTTCATTCCCATTCCTGTTCTTGGCTACATGCTATTTGTGGAGGTGTCCTGGCCCTTCGTTCCTTGTTCCCATTCTTATCCCCACTATTTTTTTATCCGATATCTCTAGGATTTTAGGTGTAATTCTAAGCATCTGGCCCTTTTTGTGTTTTCCGTATTTTCTTATCTGGCTGGCATAGAGAGGGAACTTGGTGGAACATAGAAAAATGTAAGTATTTCTACTGAGTATTTTGTTGGAGCTTGTTTTCTTAACTATTATGTATTTTGGAAGTTTGAAGGCTCCAATGTACACGAGTTATGAGTTTTGTCAAAGTATACATCTATGAAATCGTATCTGTTTCGTTGCATTAATTGTTATCTTTTTATTAACAAATATTCCTCTGCTTAAAATTTCTCTTTTATCAAATTGCACATAAAGTTATCAGATTGGCCTAAAATATACCTGTATTTATATTAAATCCTATGTTCTTCCTCAGAATTAGTTACAATGTACATGTAAAAAGATTTGCCTACCGTTCTATAGTTTCAAAACAAAGTTCTATCCCTTGAAATTTTCATGGTTATCAGATTGTACATAAAATTAACAGAGTTTTCTCAGAATTATGCTACAAACCATATACTTCTTATGCTTCAACTGAAAATATTTTCAGATCGCTCTAAAGTTGTAAAACAATCCATCCCTCTAAATTTCTAATGTTATCAGATTGTACACTAAGCTATCGGATTGGCCTATATATAGATATTAGTGTTATATCTTTTTATAGAAAGAATTAATTATTAATCTGCAATACATATATTTCTTATTTTTATAACTAAAAGATTTCACTGCCATTCTACAGTTGTGAAAATAATCCTTCCCGTCAAATTTTAATTGTTATTAGATGTTACATTAAAAATTTAAAAAGCTATCAGATTGGCCAAACATATTTATATATTGACTAATTATATAAATATGTATCTATTGCTATTATACCTTTTTTTGAAACAAAATTAATCAACTCTATATATTGACTAATTATATAAATATGTATCTATTACTATTATACCTTTTTTTGAAACATTAGTTGTCAGCTCTCTCTCTCCCCCCTCTCTCTCTCTCTATATATATATATATCCTACAGTTGAATAAAAATGTCCATCCCTTTAAATTTTCATTGTTGTTTGATTAGATTAGTATTAAATCTTGTGCTTTATCAGAACTAGCCTATAGTACATACATTTCTTTTTAAAGAGAAAAAGATTGGCTTGCCATTTATAGCTGTAAAAAACTTAAAAAGCATTCCCATTTGTTAAATTTTTCACAGTTATCAGATTCTACATAAAATTATCAGGTTGGTCAAAATATACACATACCAGTATCATATCTTTATCTATTCCCTGAGAATCATCTTGCATTACATATATTTTGCTTGAATCTAAAAGGTTCGTCTACCATCCTATAGTTGTAAAACAATTTTATCCTTCAATTTTTTTGCTGATGCATGCAGCGGCAAGGGCATTTTTTCATCAATTGAAGGATCTTGGAGCAAATGAGCTTCTTCCTGTGGGATTAGGTGACCAGGACGAAGGAAATTTAGATAAAATATTTGGAGACTGGAGCCGTAGACTTATTGACTCTTTGACCGAAAAAAATTGGAGAAGCCACTTAGTACTGAATATAATTTGGCCGATGAAGCATTTACTGACTATTATAGTGATGGAGATTCAGAGGAATATCACAAAGAGAACACTCCTGAAGCTGCTGGCATTATTGATTTAGAAGATGTTGTCGGTAAAGCTTCGTTCACTTCCCTAAAAATGGAGGTAGCAGAAAGCAATTTGGAAAGGTTAATCGGCTTGTTAAGGGTTTTAATGAGGACGAGCCCCCTTTTACAGAGGAAAATGGTCCCAAGGCTATGGTCACTCCAGTAATCCGGGCAAGCTTAGAGAAGCAGGTAGCTTATTCATCTCATTTCTCATCTTAAATAGTAATTCTAATTCTATTCATCTCATTCCTCATTTTAAATAGTAATTCCTCATTCTTCTGGATAAACTGTGCATGTATTTTTATTGAGCATTGTAATATAATTGTTCTATTTGCTAAAGAAACATTCTAGTCAAAATAGATGCATTGTTTGATAAAAATTCTGAGATAAACGAAGAAAATCTAAAGAAAAACGGGTTTGCATGGTAAAACATAGCTGTGCATGCTTTTACATTTTATTTTCTTTGGTTGCACCAATTATTCTCACAAACTAAAAATTTGGCACTTGTGTCATTTTATTTGTTAACACAAATGCACACTAAAAAACAACTGGGGTTTGGTGTTTGTGTTCATTTGACCTCATAGCCATTCTCAAATGGAGGTTTAACTTCAATTGGCATAGAACACACTATGCCTAAAGAGTTGAACTTGTGTCATTTATGTGTATACAATAAAACAATTTAAACATCCTAACCCATAACAACCAATGTTTAAGTTATTTGGCATGACTTTTTTCAGATAAGTAAGCGCACCAATGCTTGCCACATTAGTATTCAATTAAATAAATCAGTTTGGATATAACTATTTTGTTGTAGTGCTTGAAAATTTGGATATTAAACATAATGTCTGCATAACAAATACCAGGCCTGTTTGTAGTGAGAAAGATCAAGCTACTACTATCCTTCTTGACAATGTATCTGTTATTGATTCAGAATTGACAAAGGTGGAGAGTTTGATGCCGGTCTCCATAGGTTGAGGTGTTGGTTTGTGCTCATTGTTCCAGAATCTTTTCAGCATTTCCTAAACATGCTATGGTTGAGACCGAAGAATGCAGCCATCCTTTTGTTTGATTTCCAGCTGATGTTCCTGCCTGTGGATGCTTAGCTCACGGTAGCAACAAACTAGATGTTCCTCCCTGTTAGCGATTATGGACTGTTATTGCCATAAACTTGACTTTTATATGAAGAAAGGTTTTAATTTTATAGACTCTAATGCTTTGGGATATTTGCCTGAAAAAATTCAGGATGTTATTTTTTCTTGTTTTTCCCAACTTTTTTTGTTCTTTTTAAAACCTTTATACCTCCTTTTTTGAACATAGCTACCATTGATTAGACCAACATATGAGACAATTACCATGAAATCATCTTTTTCAACTGTCACATTTGAGTTTGGATAGGCTGGGCTCCTTGTGATACCATTTTTCGCGAAGTGTTCTTTAGACTTGAAGTACCAAGCTCTTACAGCCAGCTTAAAGAAATACACTATTTTCTTTATTTAATGAACATTATATTCTCTTTCTAGGTTCTGTGAACCCTCTAGGCTGCTTTGTAGAGCTTTTGTTCCTCAATGTCACCATTCAGGAAGCAACATTTCACATCCATTTGAATTTTTCAGCGAAGAGTTCTTTAGACTTGAAGTACCAAGCTCTTACAGGCAGCTTAAAGAAATACACTGTTTTCTTTATTTAATGAACATGATATTCTTTTTCTAGGTTCTGTGAACCCTCTAGGCTGCTTTGTGAGCTTTTGTTCCTCAATGTCACCATTTAGAAAGCAACATTTCACATCCATTTGAATTTTTTTCATCCATGTTGAAATGTTAATGAATGAATTAGCCTAGGGATGATCAATTTTGCAACAGGGATTTTTTTCCAGGTTCTGCGAACTCCTATAGGTTGCTTTTGTGAGCTTTTGTTCCTCAATCTCACCATTTAGGAAGCAACATGTCACATCCATTTGAAAACTTTTCTATCCACGTTGAGCTGTTAATGAACGAGTTAGCCTAGGGGTGATCATTTTTGCAACAGGGAAAAGGTTCCATCACAGCCTATCCCCTCCTTACAAGCAAAGACTTTAGCTACAGGGATGGCTTTGTGTTTACTAACCAATGCATCATATTTCATTTGGAATTTGTAGAGACATTTGCAGCCAAAGGGATTCCACGGGGTAACTCAACACAATCTTGAGTGTCATTTTTCACTGTTGAGTCAACTTTGTCTTGCTTTGCTTCCTCCCATTCTTTGATTCCTTGTGTGAATCAGGTTGCAGGTCAACACGAGCTTCTTCAGCACTTGTTGGCATCGAACAAATCATCCATGTTTCCCTTGCTTTTCCTGTGGTGTCGGGCGGCAGGACCCTTGAGCTATACATGCTCTATTATATACATATATATTTCCTGCAGTTTTGCCAATACTTTTCACCAACAAATTAGACACTTGTTTGTTGACTCTTCAGATTCTTGAGATGAGTCAGTTTGTATCCTATGAGAGTCTTCCTTGTACAGTACACCACTATATGTATGCGTTTCCTACAGCAGAGCAGAGAAGGGGAGAGCAGAGCAGAGCAGAACAGAGCAGGATATCTTGTACATCTCTGTAGTCATCACCACCCTAACTCCAGCGATAGAAGAATCCAGCTTGGCACTAAAGCTTCAGAAATGTTGCTCTTTTGAGGAGCATGACAGTCCACATGGTCCCCTCAGTGTTGGAGCAGAGGGATTCAACACAAACCCCTTGGCACCTGCAGAATTCTACACTACATTATATCTGTCTCGATGCTCATCAGAGGCAGCATTTTGCTCTTCATGTCAAGCTGTAATATTATGCTCCATACTCATGAACAGACTTTACATTGACGTATACAGTTTATTCTTGTTTATTTATTTAAGTTTTCACATTTATGTATTACTTGTGTTGTCATGTAAAATAGCTGACCCAAAAATGCAAAATTCAAAACATGACAACTTAGCCACAATGCAAATTCTGCCTTCCAATCCTCCTGAGTCTTCCTCCTGGCCAATCTGCCTCCTGTGAGATCACTACCCTAGCCCTGGAAATGGTCCTAATACATGTGGTGAACATGTCTCAATATGCAAAGAAATGTAACAATTAAGTGCAGTGAAAGACTAGATTTCTTGGAAACCTAGAAAGACTAATTTTGGCCATTTTGGAGCATGTGTACAGACCTCGAGAGAGCTCTGAAAAAGTCTAAAGTACCCAGAGATGGTATTGGGGAACCTTGAAGGTGTTGGAAGCAATTCAGGAGGATTTAGGAAAGGTTTGATCATTCAAGGACAATTTGCTCAAAAGCGGGTTTTCTAGGTGCAGGGAACAAGCAATTCAATAGTAAACCTTAACTTCTCCGAATGATTCCGGGAGCTCTGTAAGAAGTTAGAAGGCAAACAAGTAGGCATTAGACTGCTTGAAGAATTCTCTACATGGTGGGAACATTCATTTTTATCTAAGGTATGAAGGTTTCTTGAGATAGTCCAAACAAAGTGTAGATGCCCCTCGCTGTCCCGAGCAAAAAGGGGCCTCAAATTTGAGTCAGCAGGCAGATTCAAGTTCTGAAACCCATTCCATTGATCTTAGAATGTGTTTTGGAGTCAAAATCATATAAGATTTGACCCCAAAACATCATCCCAACTCTCCGGGGTGAAGAAAATGAGTTTTCAGGCTATTTTTGGTCATTAGAGTGAAAATTGGCTTTCCATTTATAGCAAGGTGCACTTTTGACCTCCTCAGGTCCCTATTGTCCCTCGGGGGACATGAGGGACACAAAAGTGCGCCCTCATCCTCCTCCTATAGGCACACTTTGGAGCACTTGGTGTCCTAAGTGTCCCGTTTGCACCAAGGTGCAAGGGGGACACAAAAGTGCGCCCTCACTCCCTCACCATGGGTGCACTTTTGTGTTCCCATTGTCCCCTCCGCCAAGGGGACTGAGGGGACAAGAAAATGCGACCATGTGCAAACCTAAACCCCCTGGACTTCCATGTGACCTTCCATGGTGCTCCGCAAGTTTATTTTTCAGCTCCTTCCTCTCATCCAAGCAAATTCTTTGCCCCATGCCTCCACTCGCTTCACTTCACCATGGGGGCACTTTGTGTCCCTATCGTCTGTGGGGACGAGAGGGACAAGAAAATGCCCATGCTCGGTAGCCGAGCCCTGTGACCTGCACGACCTCTCTCTCGGCCTCCTGCAAGTGTTTTTCCTAGCCCCTCCATCTCATCCTCACTTGTTCCCCGTGTTGCCACTTGTCTCCATCCCGCCCACGGCACTTTGGGAGCCTCACAATGTCCTCAGTGTCCCCTACTGCACCATTAAAACCTGATTTCAAATGTTACCTGACTTCGGGACGACGGACGGGGTTTCCGGATGGGAAAAAAATTTCTAAATTTTGGGGACGGCGGGGGGACGGCTGATTAAAAAATATATAAATATTTAAAATAAAAAGATATAGTGACTAAATTATATAAATAAGCTGAAATAAAACCATTTGAGATTTAAATAAGGTGAAACTTGAACTCATAAACATCAAATACACTATAAAGTCTAATATCAATATGTTAATGTCATAAATTGAAAATTCATAATACATATTTGAATTTTGATTCTTGAATATGAGACAAGCTGAAATTTGAAATTTCAAATATATTAATATTTAATATTACAAAATATAAAAGTAAAACCATTCTAAAATACTGATTGATCAAGTGACACATAATGCATTATTCATATCATTAATCTCATAGCCTAAATACACCAACAATTGTCTATTCATATTCATATTGTCAATATTACAAAAAGAGGACAACTACAAGTATCACTCAAAATCAATCTCCATCTCAAGCACACCCATGAACCTCCGTACTAGCATCCTCGCCTCCTAAGCCGTAAGCCTAATCAACTCGCTGCACACAAGCATGTCCTTCAATCACTTCAGCCTCCTCGGGATCTACATCCCACCGTACGCTTCGAGAGTCTAGCACACGTAACTGAACCATGC